>LR990047.1:7224578-8474578 GCA_905147135.1 Blastobasis lacticolella
AGTAAGGGAACTGGATGGGTAACTATTTCATACTTTGAGGCCAGTCGAACTTCAGCACCGCAACGAGCTCGCCATTCATGAGGTGTATCTAATACATGGCGAAGCTATATAGGCTGGGGGTTGAACAACCCCACCTAGCATACACTCGAGCGTAGGCGGCGAGTATTTGCCGTGTTCCAAACAAAAGGCGAACCTTGTCAACCACCAAGATTGAGGTTGACGTCGCCGCGGCACCGTTACACCGCGATATCAAAAAGCAATTTGACAGAACTATTTAGTAGTGCCTATAATAGAGGCCGTTAGGTCACCGCGGCCATAGTAATATGCCGTGGCTTTCCGCGGTTGATTACCAAAAGGTGGAGGTTCGTCATAGACGGCTGACCTATGGTTGCCAACCCTACTATATAATATAGTATCCTACTGTTTCAGATGTCCGCCTACCATTATTTTAAAATTTTAATTTAGTAGGCGAAACTACTATATTTAATCAGCAGTCACTTATCAGTATCACATACCGTAAAACCAAATGCGTCCTGAATTTTAATACAACAATTCAGAAATAACTAATTTAAACACCATCTTGGACCATCTAACTACGAGTACTTACTGATACTTTTCATAAAAGCTGAGTTAATAGTGGTTTATAAATTAGATTTAGATTGTATTTATAATTATAAAGCATTTCTTAAGATTACTCATTTATATTAAAAGTTATATTTATTTTATTCCCTATCTACTATATTTTTATAGCTACTGAAACCCAAAATACTATCGTCGTTGTCTTAGCGCTTATCTCGGCCTCTGCCAGGGTCCGCTTTCCTACTCAATCTTCTCCACTTCATTCGGTCTTCGGTATCCTCTCTTCGTAAGCCGTTGGATCTCGCATTCGACTTAGCGATGTCCATCCATCGCTTCTTGGGTCGCCCACGGGGCCTCGTTCCTGATACCGGCAGATTCAGGCACCTATTTCCAACATATCCCTGAGGCTAACGCAATCCCAAAATACTAGATTTGGTCTTAAAAAGTTGGCAACCCTATCCTGACCTCACAAGCAACTAGGCATGCCATTGAAATGACCTTGCCGTGAGGCCGAAAGCTAATCCGGCGTGGCGAATTCCTCGTCAACTGCAATTAGAGTTATCGATTTCATATTGTTTGGCATGGTGTGTAATGGAGCCTCAAGTACCTCAACAGTCAACACCTGACAAGCACGGTGGTTTTGCAAGAAAAGCGACTGTCTTGAGAATTAGAGCCCTTTGATAAGAAAAAGAGCTCTAGCGATCAGTGGTATAGTGGTAGTTGGCATCGATATAGCTTGCTTGTCAATGGGGTTGGGCGGTTGAAGCTTTTTACAGATGGCGCCAGCAAAGGTTTCCTCTGTCATACCTACCAAAGCCGTGTGGTGTCCGGCAGAGTAGAATAGCACCAACCCCTTACACTCATAGGTGTCGTACAAGGCGACTCATGTTTTCGAGGCAAAAGATCAAGAGTCTCCGTAGTCTGGAAAATGGGCAGCAGCATTTTCCATTGTTATATTTAAATACTGCGATCTCCAACCCGCCTGCCAAGCGTGGTGATTATGGCAATAATCTCCCCTTTCGTGGGAGAGGCCCTAAGTCCTGCAGTGGACTGTTACGGGCTGTGATGATGATCTACCAAAGTGTCAATTTTTTTTGGAATTTTATGGCGTAGGTGCTATAACCTTTACAGCAAAATCAGCATCCACACAGCCCATAACATTCCACTGCAGGACTTAGGGCCTACGGAGACTCTAGATCTTTTGCCTCGAAAACATTAGTCACCTTGTACGATACCCACGTGTGTAAGAGGTTGGTGCTATTCTGCTCTACCGGATTTCACGGCCTCCGAAACCTATGCTGGCACCATTAATAAAAGCTTTGACAGTTGCCTTCCCCATTGTGAATATTTTTGGACATAAACCAAAGCAGTAGCGGTGTCTAGTAGAATTATGGATTCTCGTTTACCCCGTCCCAATCCCAACTCAAAATCTCACAAGCCAGTCTCACAAGGCCTGCGTCCTCACGGATGCGTTAGACACGGCACACAAACAAGTTCTAACCAGGAGAATTGGGTCGCCGTATGGCGTGACGGACGCACGTGTGTTGCGTACTGTATACTTACTGTTTAGTGCAGGGATAGCGAACCTTTTCATATATGCGAACTTTTTTAACAAGTCTTATGAGGTGAGGCGAATTATTACGTAAGCAGGTCTTTTCAGAAGTAGATACCTACAGGTATCTCAATAGTGTAGCTGTAAGTGGATGCATGTGTAGAGGCCGATCAAAGAAAATACGAGTTTAAGGACTGTGTGAATGGCGACTTAAGTGTAAAAAGAGTGAGAGTGTTAAGTGAAAGAGGAATTGCAGGGCAGGGGAATGATGATGAAGTCAGAAAGAGAGGTCTGTGCTCTAACAATGATGATGAACATGTTTCCAAAACAAAACTTCTTCCCGTGCCACAGGTTGGTCACCCCTGCCTTGGAGCGTCAGTAAAAGCGCTCGATTGATGCTGTTTGACACGCTCTGGGACGTACTCAGGGCGTCTTTGTGGGGGGCCATGCATGTTATAGTAGATGACATCTACGCTGCAGCACTATAAATATCTGTCTGTGTAAAATTAGATGGGATGAAATTTATCACGAAATTCAAATTAGGTAGTTCCCATCCACAGGACCACGCCATCCCGTGGGAACGGTAGCCACTGGCGGAAACTAGTAATCATTTACATAAAAAGGCACCGCCACAACTTGTTATGAGACGGTAAGGATCCATTATAAGTAAGTCAGAAGTTACAAGAAATACCCGTCGCAACCCCCTTGAGTATCTGAGTACGGCCGGTGGGGGTGGTGCGTGGGGGTGAGAGAGAGACAGCGCGGATGATATTATGAATACAAAGTTGGCTTTCGCACAAATAGTTTGCACTGCGTAACTATTAGGACATGTTACGGCGAGGCATGTGTCGTTTTCATTAATACTAATGGTTTTTAGACGTCCAGTGGCTATACTCGCGCTGTGAGATTTCGAATTCGGCATTTATTTTTAACCAGAAATCTGTATTTACAATCTCTTTAAAAACTATCTATAACATTCAATAATAATAAATAATAATAATCGTGGACAAATTCACACACAGCGCCATCTAGCCCCAAAGTAAGCAAAGCTTGTGTTATAAGTGCTAGATAACTGATATTCTATTTATATACTTTTAAATACATACTTATTATACATAGAACATCCAGACCCATAACAGAAATTAAAATTCATCATTTCAATTTCTGCCCAGCCGGGAATCGAACACGGAACCTCATGCGTGGCTGACCGGCACGTTGACCACTGAACCACTCAGGTCGACAATGATTGTAGAAGATCGTTGACAATAAGTTTATTGGCTTTTGAGAGATTTCAGTGAAATTTTTTTAATAGAGGGTTGTGGCTAGAAAAATTATCGAATTCGGGATGTCACAGCGCGCTAATAGGCCGCCATATTGACATTGCAGACCATAAATCCAATCTAAAGAAATACAGAGCCGAGCCGAGCTAGAGCGATATTGATGAGATTCGGTAGGAGACAATAAACATCGTGAAAGAACAGAACCCCTCTCGTAACATATCCTTCGCGAATGAAGTCGAACAAAAACAGTGTAATCGAAGAAAACTCGGTTTAACTTGGTTTTATACGTTAGGTAAAACTTTCTAAAAACATTTCATGTGATCTCAAGACGGCTATAAAGATTACGTTCGTGATATATTATGTAAGGAGCAAAGCACACAGAGGCGGGCGGGACACGGACGTCTGTCGGTCACGGCATGGACATTGGACATCTTTGCTTGTTGAAATTACAGACGAGAGAGTAGTTGTGGACTAGACATGGACTTGTGTTTGTAACCAGCCATCTTAGAATCTAATCGAGAAAATATTTTTATCGCATAACTTGCAAGGGAAAGCTCGTCCAGCAAAGGGACGAGGTAACCAGTAAATAGTCCAGAGGCAAATTGTCCGTACCCGGCCCTATCCGTGTCCTATCTCCTCTGTGTGAATGGCGCCTAATAGTGTTGCAGTTTTACGTAATACGTAATCTCCGTTAAACGGTACAGCGATTAGCACTGGAGAAAGTTTCTCGATTGTTCTTGGACAGTTTATGGTGGTACTCTCGTATTTGTTGCATTTCGCATACGAACCGGACTTGAAATCTGATTTATAGTTACGTTTACGATGTGTAGTTATGATACCGGTCCGGTTAGCGGAAGCACCGGGTTCGATTCCCGGATGTTGTCACTACACAACGCGTCAAGTTTTTCAATTTCTGTGTCACTTTCATTCGTATTCTAAATGCTCATGGGTAGACCATTCAATTTGGCTGGAGTTTATGAAATAAGCCTGTGTATGGGTGTATGGGACACACAATATAATGTCAAACTTTATAGACTTTGGGGCGCCGTAGGTAATTCTACTTTAACGAGTACAAGAACAATTTCACTTTGTATAGCGATAGTAGCCCGTGCACAAACTGGCACGAAACTTTTTTTATACCCAAACTTCGATTTTTTGTAGCGATAAATAATAAATAATCATCTTGGCGTTAATGTCCCGGTTGTGCTCTCGCGTACGAGGGCCCGGGGTCCGCCGTGGCCATGATTCAGGATTTGGCAGGTCAGATAATTACAGTGGACTGCCATCTGACCTCCATGACCCTGCTACCAGAGGAACCTGACCAGATTGGATCATGGTTACACATCCAGTCGCCTGAATGTGCAGGTTTCATCACGATGTTTTCCCTCACCGTAAGAGCATCGGTTCGTATTCAACTAATGTACATAACTCAGAAAACAGTCATTGGTACATGGCCGGAGCGGGATTCGAACCCGGGACCTCTGGCTTACGAGTCGGATACTCTAACCACTCGGCTACCGACGCTCTCACGAGCGATAATACTTACTTATTCTCTTGTGTTCTATACGAAAAAAAATTAGGATGCCCCACATCCTTTTGTCATTTTAACATATTAGCCACATTAGGTATAGTCACAAAAGAGAAAAGTGTAAATTTTTCTTGTATATGCTGGCGTAGATATCTTACAGCACCCTCGCAGTCTATTAACACCCACCCCTCTTGCATCGGAGATTATAAATCGCAGCCAATATTCTCCGTTTCGACGTAAAGAGAGGACAAACAAGCAAATAATTTTCGCGTAAATGATAAGTATCAGTTAGGATTATCTAGGTACTAAAGTTAGCGAGATTAGTTTAGTAACTCTATACGGCCGGATATTACATTATGGTTCGGCGCACCCGCTTATTAGAACAGTACGCAAGCTACAGGTACCTAATATGGGTAGACACGGGACGGGGTAATCACTGGTGGAAACTTAATATGTATCAACTACATATCTATCACTAAACAAAGTATATATATAAGTAATTTATCAGTTATCTAACACCCATAACACAAGCTTTGCTTCCTTTGGGGTTAGATTGCGCTGTGTGAATTTGCCCAAGCACATTATTATAATTAATAATATCACTACATATTATAAAACAACTAGTGGACCCGGCGCGACTTCCTACCCTTTTTTTTCTTGCCTATAAACCTTCCTCTTGAAGCACTTCTATTGTTGAAAACCGATACATAGATACATAGGGACAGACGGCGGGAAGCGACTTTGTTCTACTATGTATAGAAGCACCTGTATAAAGAATCAGGTTCCCCAACAACGTGTAAAACGTTTAGTCAAATACATAAAACAATGGAAGCTACAAACTACGTACGTGCGCCCATTAGAGGCGTGCCATAATTAAATCGTCAAATAGCACACGTTCGCGCCCGGGATTCCCTTTGAGAATACCGTCAACAATTACAGCAACATCTTCCCACCAGGAAACCGATTCTAGTGTGCAATGCAGTTGTTATTGTGTTGCAATGTAACTGTAATGTTACTATAACTACGTCGAGGTATCGAGTCAGTCACAGTAACATCCCAGCATCATCCCAGTTAAATTGCAGTTAAATCATTGTTCGACCTTTGACACGCTTTCATTGATAGAATTGAAGGCAGTTTGACAACTAAGAAAGATGCAACTTAGTAATTTATTAATTGATTTATTTATTGAAGTACCAACAGCCATATAAAACCATAATGCAACTAAAGTACCAGAAAACGAATTGTGGAAAAATTCAAACTCATGAAAGTTGCAACTCAACATCTGTCATTTGAATAACAATCACGCGTTTGATATGCGATGCAATTGTAATGTTACTGCAACTGAGACGATATCCGTACCAGAATCGAAACCCAGGTGAGATGGCGGTCAAATGCCTAGATAGTCTAAAAAAGAATAAAGCATTGTCAATCGCACTGCGGCATTATAACCGACAAAGACGTCGGTTATTAAAGTCTCCCCGACCATAAATCATCTTATAATCGTGATAAAACTCTAACCGAGCGGCGGTTGCCGCCGCTTTATTAAATCGAACACCGCAAACCCGTCAAGTTATTGAAAGCGCTGACGCCAGGATCCGCCGGCTAGATGGAAAGCGGATAAAGCGCTGATAACAAAGTTCGGGGAATTTCTAGAAATTTCCTTTGACGATCGCCTGCCAATTACGCAGATTGCTCTGATTGGTGCCCCAATCTAATACCCGAAGTAGCTTTACTGTGCTCTTTCTTTACTATATTTTTCTTTCTTTTTTTAGAGTGGAAATCTTTGGAAGATATCACTTCACCCGGGGGAGTGACGTGGATATGTGGGATTGCCCAAAAAGGACCCTACCCACGACCTGGTAAAGATCGTAGGTGCCAGCTGGATGCGGAAGGCACAGCGCCGGCCTTTGTGGAGATCTCTGGGGGAGGCCTATGCCCAGCAGTGGGCGTCTTTCGGTTGATATTTATTTATTTATTTATTCCACAAACTTTACAGTCTTACAGTTTAAGAACTAATACACTGTAAAATTAATATTAGGTACATCTTAAGATAATAAAACATTATAGTTGAACTAAATATATAATTGAAAATTACTCACCCTTTCATCGTCTCACAGAACCTCAAACACACCCTACACACATCCGCCCATCGACTCGCAAAAATATCACAATCAGGCGCCGATGTCAGGAGCGAATTCAGCATAGACAACGCTCGAATGAGAGGTGCGTTGGCGCGAGACACAGTCCGAGCTGTAGGGGCCGCGAAGATATTATATTGGCGTGGTCTCAGCAATAGCCTAGAGATATGTGGAACAGATAGTCTCACAACCTCGATATGATGCTGACCCTACCCACTCCCCTTTGTGGATACACATCCACAGCCGCTTTTTATCAAAACACCACATGACCTCATAGATAGTTTGCATGGTGTTTCGGCGGATACCCAACGGGTGTAGCGATGGAATCGGTAGGTTCATGGGGTATAGGTATGGTGTCGGAATGGTATGGAATAGGCCTTTTCGACAGAAAGGGGTGCGACACAGACCTCGTAAAATTATCGCGAACCTTCAGGTAGCGTGAAAGTCTCGTCTTTGACGTCACAGCTGTATTGAGCTAAGTATGGCTAAACTGACAATGTGGCGTGGGTTGGCTATTTCTAGACAGGCATGCTCCATCTTCGGCCGCATCTTCACTTACCATTATCACTACAAGGTGAGCTGGCGGTCAATTGTCTGGCTGGTTCTATATAATTAAAAAATGGCTCAAGAGTGATATATTTACATTGACGACCTGAGTGGTTCAGTTGGTTAACATGCCGGTTTACCACGCAGAGGTCCGGGTTTGACTCCCAGGCGAGGAAGTTCTGTTACGGGACTGGGCGTTGTTATCTATAGCACCCATAACACAAGCTTTGGCGCAAGGCTAGCTGGCGCTGTGTGAATTGTCCAAGCATATTTATATTACTATGTTTCGTCGAACTCGCCTAATTGGATAAGGGCAGGAATATGATGAGTGTGTTCTACAGTAAACCAGTATTGTGTACGACGAACTCTTGTAATTGATATGGTAAAGACCAAAGAACACTCACTCCTAATAATGGTTAACATCAAAGATGTCGTCGTGATTCATGACATCAGAGGATAATGTTGACGCGCCCGCCACGATACGTCGCGTGGGCGCGAAGTATGCGTAATGTAATGTATTGAATTAACGAAGTGCTTTGATTACGGACTTATGACGACGCGGACGTGGACGTGCAGATTGATGACGTCTTGTACGTTATAAATGCGATTAGTGGTCGCCCGAATGCTCGAATGCCTCGTAAGTTTGACATACAAATGTAGTTTGGTCATGTTTTCAATATTACGCTATCGAAGTCAACGAAATTTTGTACACGTTATCCAGAAACCAGTATCTAGGCTTGTAGTTTGTCAAATTTTCGTTAAATACCTATATGTAAGTAGGTATATCGTTTCATTGTTACACGGTATTTAAAATTTGTATGCAAATTACAAGCACAGATATTGGTTTCTTAATCACGTCTACAAAATTTACATATAATTTGGCTTTGATAGCGTAACATTGCAAATATGAATAAACTTCGTTTGTATGACGCGCGCTCACTCGCTCAGCGCGCGCGCTCCTCATAAGGACTCTAGATACCTTTTGAATGACAAAGATTTGAAATTATGCTTCCGGACTTGTTTTTACTTACTGTATGATACCATTTTCGAAAGGAGGATATGAAGTTGTTGACAATTAGGTGGAGAAAATATTTACTAACGTAATAGAGCAGTCATCACAAACAAAAATAATACTATATTTTTGTTTGTGACCTGTCATGTGCGGGAGGTGCGGGGGGAGGCTGCTAACACATAGAATGACCGATGAAATGTTATCATTTTCTTTGTTTTTGGCCCTCGAATGGTTCGTACAGTTTTTTAATGCACAAGATGGCGTTTTTTTTAATATCCAAGCCACTGTCAGATTAGTCCGCGTCGCGCAATGTCTCAGAACTGACTGCGGCTACTGTTGTCCATGGACCGCAAAGCGTGGTTCAAAGAAAATACGTGCGCTGTCTCCTCTATTACTTTAGTCAATATTTTCTCTATGGGTGGATGAATAGATTAAAATTTGGAAGATCCCATTAAGCGCTTATAAAACAAAGTCGCTGCCCGCCGTCTGTATTTATGTACGCTTAGATATCTTAAACTACGCAACTGATTTAAATGCGGTTTTAACAATAGATAGAGTAATTCAAGAGGAGGATTTATAAGCAAGAAAAAAATATTATAATCAAGAAATAGAGGGTAGGTAGTGCTAAAGTGTACGCGAACGAAGTCGCACCGGGTACGTTAGTCCATCTACACAAGAAATAAAAGTAGGAGTAGATACACTATAATTAACATAATTAGCTAGTCTATACAATGTGCAAATCTGGCACTTCAGTCCTACCCGCAAACTTGGCACCGCGACGAGACCTTGCCGACGGCCGAGGGTGCCGTGACGTCACCGCGCTCTGGTGCCAACTGGGGCGTCTTACGACCCATTGAATACTGCATGCGGATGCCTTGGTGACCCCTGGACGAGTGGCCTATGATTATTGTTAGACTATGGTCGGAAGAGTTTTAAGTTGTTGCGTGGCAAGGAATAGAAAGAATTTGTTGTTTTTCGTTGTTTTGTACTTGGATTGAGTGTTTTGTATAAGGGAGGCGCAACCGTATAGATTCTTAGGTTTGGCTGCCGTGTGATTAGATGTTGATAGGTATCCATGACTATTGGAAGTTTAAGTGTTGCTACAAGTTCCTTTTAGTTTGTTACCTATGTTTAAGTATGTCTTTAATCAGAGTTCTATAATTTTATTTCACAAAATAATAGTGTAAGCTAACTAAGCTAGTTTAACTGAAAACGATGGACTTTGTTCGATATAAAGAAATTTTTAACAAGGTTTAATTTTCTTATATCATACGTCAAAGCACGAACAAAACGATATGGCGGCTGGCGAGCCGATAGCGATCCAAAAACTAAACGTACACTACGAGCGAATTACATAATCACTTCACGGATACCATTCAGTTTCGAAGATTGATATTTTCACGAAATTGTATGTACTTGCATCGCAGTACTGTTTAGAATTCACAACGTCGGTTTCGCGGTATACGTTAGCTCGGCACGCCACATAATTCACGGGCTAAATAATATCTTCGCGGGCGTCTCGCGTCAACGGAACACCGCGCGTCAGCCGGGTACAAATTACCCCCGGGTACGTATTACCCGGGTACAAATAACGCGGGCAGGTACAGTTGAAGAGCATAAGTGCATTGCCGCTTTCAGAAAATAATATTTTGTTACAGCAACACACAGGGTATTTATTTGGACAAATGAAAGGGTCTATTTAGCTGTCCCTTAAGCATCAGAAATACATCTTTTATTTCCAGGATTAAAAAAAGGTAAAGATACAATAGAATTACTTTTCGATTTTAAAATAAAAATCATCATCTTGACTATAATGTCCCGGTTGTGCTTCCGCGCGCGAGGACCCTGGGTCCGCATTGACCGTGATCCAAGATTTGACCGATCAGGTAATTACAGTGGAGCGACTGCCATCGGACCTCCATGACCTTGTTCACTGGGAACCTGACCAGATTGGATCATGGTTCATCATTACAGCCCATAACAGTCCACTGCAAGACTAAGGGCCTCTCCCACGAAAGGGGAGGGTATTGCCATGATCTCCACGCCTGGCAGGCGGGTTAGAGATCGCAGTGTTCTAAATATACCAATGGAAAACGCTGATGCCCATTTTTCAGCCTACGGAGACTAATCTTTTGTCACGAAAACATTAGTCGCCAACACCAACACCAACGAGTGTAAGGGGTTCGTGCTATTCTACTCTGCCGGACACTACACGGCCACACAACGGGACTGTTTATTACAGTCGCCTGTAAAACAAAATAAGTAAAAGCGATTGTGATATAATTTTTATTATAAAATGGACTCTATTCACTTTCTAACATTCAACAACTGCACAGCAATATGATTCTTAAGGTGCCAACGCACTTATGCTGTTGAACTGTACGTTGCCCGGAGATCTCGCACCGATCCATCATCCGCCCGGTTATCCGGCCGTGTCATCTCGCCCGCGCCGTTGTCTGTCTTCGCTGGAAATCATTTCGGAGGCGCGTTGACGGGGATGCTTGATACGGATCAGACAGACGGCCCTCGGGTCGATGCAGAATTAATATCGCGAGGCTGTGTGACGTTTGACAGTGATGGTTTAAAAAAATTGAAATGGTAATGAATTCGGAGTTACGTCGGATTCGAGTCAGGTTGGGATTCAAAGATTGAGCTCAGTATCTCGGAGTGCGCGTAGTTTTAACGTCAATATTTGACACCAGTAAATTTGAATTATCGTGTGTAATAGCGAAGTGTAAACGAAAGTGTAATACTTATATCCAGTATCTAGTTCTTTAAGAATGGGCATAAGACCCACTTTTAATTACATTATTTTACCTTCATTCTAATCGCGTCGCATTCGTACAAATCTCGCGACCTAGGTAAATAAACATACGCCCAAGAAAATACTACTTCAAGTGAGTGGGGCCGGGGTCACCTTGACCCGAATACGGCCCCAGCGGGTCCGCGAGACCCCGCTAACACAGCTGGAGCGGGTCCAATGCTAAATTCTTGCAACGCGAAGCTATTTCATCTGGTGCCGAACTAAAATTTTCTTTGCCAGGTGTGGTGGTGGCCAGGTCACGTGTCCAACTTTGAACCACAGCGCCGTATCCTTCTTAACTTAGACAAACCCTTTGGCAACCCAATTTGTAAACGGGGTTGCCAATATATAAAAAAGTTTTGTGTCCGGGTGGAAAACAAAAATCCTTTCACAAATCATCCTCGTAACGCCCAGTTTGCTCGCGCATCGCTTGTGGATATGCAGCGTACACGATCGCATAGTTCCGTGCGGATTGGAGATCAATCATCCGTAAATGCGGAAAAAGGAACAGCGCCTATGACTAGGAATTCATATTCCGCCGCCGCGCGCCGGCGAGATCCACTTGCTTGTTGCAGGGTTGGCAGATGCTCGATATGCTAGGCAGGTTAGGTTAGGTTGCTTTTTGACTCCTTTTAATAATCATCTTGGCATTAATGTCCCGGTTGTGCTCTCGCGCACGATGGCCCAGGATTTGGCAGATCAGGTAATTACAGTGGCGCGACTGCCTATTGACCTCCGTGACTCTGCTACCAGGGGAGCCTGACCAGATTTAATAATGGTTACACATTCAGTCGCCTGAATATGATGTTTTCATCACGATGCTTTTTGACTCCTTGGTCTAGTTCAATTAGGCGTTTGGCCTGTCCGCACGGTTTTTATAAGGTTTTAATGTATATCCTGTCCTAAGCGTCTGTGTCAACGTAGGTACGTTTATGGGGTCTCTCTGTTTGACAGGTTTTTCTTGTGAACGGAGAAAACTATGTTTCCCGAGTGCGTTTCATATAAACGTAATTGATCATATTTTTTTAAGATACGCTATCAATAATTTTTTAGACGTGATCCAGAAACCAATATAATTATATGCCTGCGGTTTGTCAGATTTTCGTAAAAATATAACGTCTCAAGGATTTTCATACAAATTAAAAAATCCCTTGTTAAAAAAAAAGTCCACTGAAACGGTGAAAAGGTATACAATTTAAACGAAAATCTGACAAACCACTCACTGCTTATGGGTTGGGTATGCGAGAGACCTCAAAAAAGTTTCGAAGACTGTAGAAAACTTTATAGAAATCGGTGTCGTACACCCTGGTTTTCCCTTTCCCAATGCAATTTGCAAATCCCCGCAGGCTGTAATAACTGCTTCACCTTACTGGTAAAAATAAAATTGCGCAACCTGGCAACCCTACCGCGTCCAGGGAGAGTGATTGTGCAGTTTCAGTGATTCGGCCGCGTCACGCGCTATTGTTCACAGATTATGCGTCTGTGTCGGCGGAGAGGCGGGCCGAATATCGCGCGGTCTGGGACGTGGATGTGTTCTATTTATGGAATTTACCTAAGGTTTCAGTGACGTGCGAAACCTAAGGAGAATATGGGAAGGAACGTTGACAAGCTTGGGGGTGATGGGTAAATGAAATGAAATGAAATGAAAGATATTTATTGATTAACAAGGACACCACATTACAACAGTCACATCATATAAAATAAACAATAATCATACAAATAAAAAACATATGTACCAAATTACAAAATGAATATCTCGATTCGGAATTGCTGTGCTGTGGTAGGTTAGGTGTGGTAGGTAGGTAGGGTGGGTTTTTAGAATCATTATATGCGCGAGTTGTCTTACAGAAAAATGGGCGTCGTTAATATCAATACAATTTAAAAAAATGTTTGCTTTATTGTGTTCCAGTTTAGCGCAATTACAGGCGTGAAGCATTTCATCTCAGTCCTCACAGTGTCAACGCATCTGCGGTTGCATGAATCGTAGATGTTATGGGCGACAGTTAGCGCTTAGCATGAGGTGGTCTTATACTCGTTTGTCACTGCGTAGTATAAAAACAAATTAACTTAAACTTACTTCCAAATTGTAACTATGAATAATGTACACTTCCTACGACCCCATTGGCGTGGAATTCGTACTCCAAGAAAGATCGTCCTTTCTCAAGGCATTCTTACATGTTAGTAGGGTAATGTGTCTGTCAGAAATTGCGCAGCTTTCTCTCAGATAAAGAATTACATATATACCTAATAGACTTTGAGGGCGCCGAAGGTTATCACTTTTCTTTTTATATATATGAGGATAACCTACGTCACCCTCACAGTCAATCATTATATTACACTTGTTTACTTCAATTTTAGTTTTTACGACATTATGTACCTGATACTACCTTCTACCGCCGACTTCGTCCGTGTAAGAAGCTGTTATGCCGTGTTCCCGCGGGAACTACTCGTACATTGAGTTTCGGAACAAATGAAAGCCATTGTGTTATTCTGAGATTTAAGCTACAACAGTACAAAAATTAGGGTTTAAGACTTTCGTGGTTATTCACTACACTTTCACTACACATGTTATCGGGTTTGTTACCACGGTTAGTATTGTTTTTACGAGTTGACCATGACGCATGCAACTGCGTCGAAATATCGACGTAAAAACAATACTAACCGTGATAACATGTATAGTAAAAGTACAATCAACATCTGTTTCGTAGTTCTGGTAATTAAGACTAACAAACATCCATCCATCCTTACAAACTCTTGCAAAACTCATTGAAAATCCATTAAGTATTATGTACCTACTTATCGATAAACACCCGTGGTTATATTATTATGACTTGTTGTTGAATAAAGACATATTTGTGGAACCATCGGTCTATACCAATGTAAGTAATATCACATGCGTATCACGCACCTTGATTCCTATAATATCTCATTACTGTTCATCCGCAAGACTTGTTTCCCTCCGGCCACAAAGACGACCTTTTCTATCCCGTTGGTTCTCGTTAGGATCCGATGGCCTTCTTCCCGGCAGGTCAGCGCCGGACATCCGGCTTCCGGCACCCGGTCCGGGCTCCCGGATATAGTATTTTTATTGGAACTGTACCTTTTGCTAACAGAAATCCTTGGACGAACCTACGTCAGCGGCGAACCTTCGTTATTTAAAAATAACTAAAGGTTTCACGAAGCTAAATTCGCCATCGACATAATCTGAATACCAAATTAAAATTAGGGTAAAGCAATTTATAGCGACAGAGAGAGAGAGATATTCGGGAGGCCATTTTAAATAGAAATAGCGTGAAAAATGCCAACCGCAGAAATAGCAGATGTTCTTAAACAGATTGCGGCGAAGTGTGAGGGTTTTTATTAGTTTTCCATTATGACGGAGTGCGCAGGGAATACCCTCCGATCGCATTATGGCGCCGGCACGAATTCCGGGCACGTTCTCCCGCGATCCTCTCTCCATATTTCAAACAGTGCACCAATAAAGCTGCACTGCCGCTTTGTTGCGGACTTGCGGCGCAAAAACGGGCCGCGGACCACAAACTTTGTAACTGAAGCGTCGAACTGGTCGCTTTTTTGGCAAAATTTCCCGCCGCGCCGTGTGTTTTGCATTAATGTGTACCTCTGCACTGCGGATGCATGATTGGGCGAAGTTTTCCTATCGGGATAGTCTCTCGGGCTGTTCACAGCGTCGGTATGCAAGGCCCGCAATGCAGACGGTAAAACATCCCGTCGCTTCTATTTGCCGGAGACATTTATTACTTAGGTCGTTATTCTGTCTGAACTCTTTTGCTGTTGCCGGGGAATACTCGGCAAGACTTCACTTTCAGTTAGTTTCGCTCCACTGAAAACAATCGGGCCGTGTGGTTTTTCTTCCTCGAAAGAGTGTATTGTATTTGTAAGTTGTAACGCAAGGCTGTTTGTGTTAGTTTTATAGAAAAGGTTTTTGTATTTTCTAGAAGTCCTCGACACCAGCTAGTGAAAGGGAATATTTTGTTGCCATATTTCCACTCTGTCGGAGAACACACAATATTTGCTGTTTTCACTGTTATAACATACCATATTTTTTTGTCAAATGCCTCTAGCTAGGAATGACAGTTGTACAGGACATCGATAAAGAAATATTATATGGTTACTGTCATCATCATGATCATTGATCATATCATCTGAAAGACGCCCAATGCTTAGCATAGGCCTCCCCTAGCGATCTCCACAAAGGCAGGTCCTATGCCTACCGCATCCAGATGGTACCTACGATCTTTACCAGGTCTTCAGTTACAGTATTAAGATTTAAAGAACATTTATTGACACACACAACAACGCCACAACTGTTAAAAAAATCAATAAAATAAAAAGACATAGAAATAACACAATTATTACAACATAAACTACACGAGAAGACTACACAGTGCCGATGTATATACCTACTTGATTTTTGTATTTGTTGTGTAGTGTAATTGATTCTTACCGCCTTATCTATTTCTATCGTATCGTATCGTGTCGTAGATTGACAATTACCGTTTTTTTAACCCTGTGCGAGTTTACCGGGTCGTTTTGACCCGGAGCCCGCGGTCCGCTCGCGCCGCTCGCTCGGGCGCTGCCGCGGGCGCAGTGCGGTGCAGGTGCTTGAGCACGTCTCTGCAACGGCTGTGGCAGCGGCTGCTGTTTGATTGGACGGACGATGTATACCTAGCTTTTACAGTTAAACATATTTATTATGATGTTAGAAATTGGATCGTATGCCGTTCAATGCTTCCATTTTATACGACTTTACAGTTTTTATCATTTTCACGGTACGACTATAAGATAATATTTGTCTTTAAAAGAAATATTGTGTTAAACTTTAAGTACCCCGCCGTTCATTACATACCTATTTAGGTACGTTTAATACTTGGCGTAACAGTAATTCTTTCCAGTATTTACGACTATGTGTAGGCTTTAGTCTAGTTTTATTCTTTACGAAAGTACAACCACTACAATTTTACTTATTGCCGAATTAATGATGTGATTATGAGGAAGACATTGATATTTTGGTCCTCCGCTTATATTATTATGGTTGAAATTTATTTGTTATTACATTAATTTGTGTTGTTTACAAACATTCGTAGATACCTCAGTCAATCAATGAATCGATCAATAATCTCTATGTACTAATATTGATGAGAAGTACCTACCTATATAGATATAAATGCGAAAGTTAGTCTTTTCGTTTTCATACCTAAACTGCTTAATATGTTAGCGGTTGCTGTCTGTTAGGTTGCAAATAACACGCAACGTAACAGGGCATACATAAGTTACTTTTTTCTCCGAAAAAAACCAAAATGTTACACGAACAAAATCGCAGTCAAAAGCTAACTTACACAAGCCCGTCATCTAAAATTCCACGTAGCACCTCACATTGGTATGGAACACGATTATTTTGACATTAATCTCGCTCGAGAGGCCGGCGAACCCGGGTCCCGTGGCAAGGTCGCCGGCCTGTCCTATCAGGACAAAGAGGAAACGTCCCATTGAAGATCAGTGCCCTGGGCGAGCGAATGTTATTGAACTTCTGGAAAATGTTACGAGGGTACACAAAATTATTATTTCTACGAATTGGATAGGTACTCCGTGCGTGGAGTTTGTGAACTCTTCGTATTGGAAACGATTAGTAGCTGCGCTCGCGACTTCGTTCAAGTTTCTAAACTAAAGTCGTTACACACTTCCGAATAACAATAAATGTCATACAATTTATTAGTTTGAAGCACAGATTATTTATAATACTAAGTGGGACACTTGCGGTTGAAGTTGTAATTGCAGCTGAACAGTGGAAAATTTGCAATAAAAATAATAATAATACTTTTTTTTTTTTTAACGCAGTCAAATAAAGGTCTAATTGCACCGATGCGTCGCGGGCACTCGCGGGCGCGATGCAAATGCTATATAGGCCGTCACGCGTTTCCGGTATCGTCCGCCCGTCGGTCCGACGCGGTCGCGTGCCGTTAATTGCACCCGCGCTTTTGACACGGCTGCGCGGGTACACGAGGTGTTAATCACCCATTTGGCGGACGGGAAGTGACGCTTCGTACCGGGACCATTATTGCCCCACTCGACCACTAGCCTACGCGTTTGATGTGGTGGCTGTATGTACGGCTTCACGTTTGATCTAGTTCGATATGGCTGTAATGTAGGCCCGTAAGGTGCAGTGTTTTGGCTGTTTGCCAGCGATTCTTGGGTCTAAACTCCAACGATAACGAAAACGACCACGAATGTTTAGTATCGTGTGCACGCCATTATTGACACTTGCCAAATAATGACATCGGCTCGTGAATGGACGATAACGAACGGTCACTCGTTAACCTTATTGGAAGCCCCACCCGCTTCCTATCGTAAGATCAAATCGCATCGTAATGAATACTCTGCAGTTCTGTTCTCGTACAACTCGTTCACGAATTCAATCCGTCCAACCAAGAACGTTGCATCAACGTCATAAGACCAGGGGGTCTAAAAAGGCCACATTAGCGTTTCATATTATGATTCATATTAGAGTGCCACAAACTTATCTGATCCGGTGGCCGATACCGGAACTAAGTGACGCCATTTTGAATTACAATACAATACAATACAGAACTCTTTATTGCACACCAGAGAACACAAGTACGAATTGTCATTTCAATGTCAACAACAGCCACGCTGCAGGTAAGTTTGTGACAAATTAATATGAATCATATTATGAAACACTAATGTGCTCTTTTTATACACCCAGATGACCGGAACTCCGTTGCACCGGGGAGCCTCTCAGCCGTATAAGCATGTAGGTCACTAAGCTCGTCGCTGCCAAGTTTTCCGCTTTTTCCCCGTCCCCCGCCTTACTTCGGAGATAATAATTAACCGGAGGGGGGTCCTTGGCCTAATTCCCTCCCCTCCCGCACCCCGCCTCGAATAAAAACAAATTGGATAGACGAATTGTAAACCGATAGCGAAATGGGTTCCCTGCGAAAGGATTGTTTGCAGAGTCCTCGGAAGTTTGTGTTTGGGCCCCAGTGTTTTTCTTCTCGATTTGCTATGCTGGCGGAGGGAATTGGGGCTTGTGTGTTCTTGCGTGTGGTGGTGAGAGGTTTTCTGGTGATGGTTTAGACACGTAAAGATCACGCGTTTGCTATACATAGGCGTGGGCAAACCGAACACTATGGATTACCACGTTGCTCTATCCTGATATCGGAAACAGCTCTCCACCCTGAAGTACATCTAAAATTCAATTCAGTTTTGGTTATGTGACATTACTAAATTTTATATTGGCATTTAGATTGATTATTATTTATATTTATGATAAATGATAAATAAATTATGGACTATGAACGGTGATCCAACTTATCATTACACAGGTTTATAGAAATGTCTTTATTCCTGAGGATTAACGTAGATATACTTACTTGGTGAGGATGGATTGACTGACGGATGGAAACCAAAACAGATTCAGATTTTTTAAAGTTCATCGTTACCAACGAGTGTGTTTCTACGGTCTAATGTTTTACATTCTTAAGCATGCCATCACGAGACTACGTGTTAAAAATACCAAATCGCATAAAACGTCTATTTATACGCCATTTATGGGCAGCTTACATCCATGCGACTGCACCCAAAGCAGGGCCGATGCTTTAAAAACGAATGTTTATATTCCAATGAAAGCCCGTAGCGGAGTGCACAGAGTGACGTAATAACATAGTTTATTTCGATAGCAGAGACCGCCGCGTGTGGGACCGGCGCAGGGCCGGATCTAGAAAGGGTCCGCTGCCAAAATTATTTTTATAAATGACGTGCCCCATGCCTGATTCAGCTGTGTGCTGCTATAATAAATATACCTAATGTTTAACATCGTGTGTATGCTTTTCAAGTGATTACGACTAATGTCTATTTAAACTTTTTTCGAGAATTATTCGAAATGTTTAGTATTTCCACCACTTTTTGCTTTACTTTAAGTTCTTGTTAATGTCAAGACATTGCGAGGAGACGGTATTGAGACGCGTTTGCCTCACGATCTTGGCTTTGCCTCGTTTGATTCGCGAGCAGCCTCGCGAGATACACGCCTACTTTTTCAGCTTTATTTGAGCTACCGAGCGTAAGCAGTCTAGCTGCAACCCGTTCCTACCGTAACGTGACGACGATGGTCAGACTATCTGGCACCTCTGGACTGGAACTGATAGAAACGTGGCTTATTCAACGCCCGACGGAAAAAGCACTAATGGCTGGATCGATTTCGATATGACTTTGTTTTATTTAGAAGCTTAATCGAAATGGTTCATAGCATTCATTAAAATAGTTTCATAAGCAAATTTTGCAAACTTAGTCGAGGGTTTCCGACATCTGCCGGTTAGTTGGGTTTTCATTGCGTTTAAGTTATAATAAAATCCTCTAGTCCTTCAGGAGAGGTGTAGACCTCTCCTGAAGGACTGGAGAACAATGGGGTCCATAGTGGACAAACACCAGGCTGTTGTTATTGATGATGATGGTCAGTCAGGACAGTCACTACTGTGGTAAGCGTCCCAAAATAACATCACAGCTTGCGCTGCCCACCAATGTCATTCGATTATAGTCCAGCTTGTACCTTCCCATGCCGAAGCATGAATTAGAAGAAAGAAGAATGAAGAATTAGAAGATTCGTCTTCTAATTCGTTGTCGCCAAACGAGAGTCTTAGTAGTTATGATGACTCTGAATAAATAAATGTAAATCATTTATGGCGTGATTTGATTAGTATAGGTAACACGAACGGATAAGAGGCTCCATTGCACCTGCAAGGCGGAACGTTTCCCCCAAAATTTTCCGGACCCCCACCTGCATACGGCCCAAGCTAACGCTGTTGGTGATTAAAACTCGAGTTGGATGCGCGCCAAAGCTGTGTTTGGGGCGTCGAAAACTGGACTATGCACGCCGGCCGCGCGATGTGCAGCGAATGCGTTGTAAAAACGTAATTTATTACGTAAACGCAGTGCCGGGTGACAATAGGGATGCGAATGATGCGATTTAATCGAGATCGAAGCGGAAGCTTGCGATTCAGCGATTTTTAAACGAACCACCAATGACAAACGGATATATTATTATGTAGTGCCAGGATTATTCAGTAAACCAAAATCATGAGGCGGTCGGGTATTCGGGTGGGCTATCTATATAGCAGATGGTTTATTCGATTGGTTGTAATATATAGGTACCATTATTGTGTGTGTGCGTGAATTATTAAAGTTACCAACGAGAAAAGGGATCTTGACGCCTTGTGTGTTCGACAGCCAGCCAGCCAATTAGACAGGCGGACGTACAAAAAAGTGATCTGTCAATGGTTTTGACATATACATGGTTCCATTTTACCTTTATAGGTTCGTAACCTTAAAACCCTAATTTTATAACCTTATAATACAGTACGATAAATACGGTACTAATTATCGTTTTCTTTTGTTTCAGGTAACTACTTACATTGAAAGTAATGCAGTTCAGTTCTTCACAAGAGCAGTGTGACACCCTCCGGCCAGGTGGAGTGAGTGGATACTGGACGTAGCAAGCCAAGGACAGGGTGTATTGGCGCTCATTGGGGAGGCCTATGTCCAGCATTGGACTAGTAAAAGTAAGGCTGATGATGATGGTATATCTCTCATCAGTACATACGGATTTCTACTAGAGATGAAACGAATAGTTGTTTGGCCGGATACCGGATACTGGATATCCGGCCACCCCATAAGCCGGATAGCCGGATATCCGGCGGCCGGATATTCCACAGGACATAGTTTCTGGCTAAGTCTGTGCAAATTAAACAACTGTATATCTTTTCGTGATTTTCAGTATTCGGTTAATGTAAATAATTTTAACGTTGATCTGCATAATTCCTCTGACCTCGGACGGTTCCGTAGTTTTGAAATACGGGCTTCCACATTAGCACCCAGCGTAGTGGACCAGAGTGCAGCTAAAGATAAATTCAATGTAGGAGCAATTCTTGCAAACTTTGCAAAAATATATAGTTTTTTGCTGACTTACAACTTACAGTCAACAGTGCATAAATTAATTTGGAGATTACATTTTCCGATGTACAAAATGTAAATTTTATGTACTTTTTATACATTTTTTGCTATCCGGTATCCGGACGGATATTAACGCACTATCCGGTATCCGGCCGGATAGTAAATTAAGGCCGGATACGCCGGATACCGGATAGTAACCGGATATTCGTTTCATCTCTAATTTCTACCTCTATCATATTTTGGTTTTAGTTATAGTTACTGGTAGAGCTCGTCTAATCTTAAATGACGCGCCCCACTATCGCATTAACGCACACAAGCAAGTTTAAAATATGGACGCAATACATATACAAATGCCGTTGTAATTGGTCATTCAGTTGCCGGTGAGACTCGTTCACGTTGCACGCGTCGTTCGATTGGAGCAGTCGACGCTCCCACACAGATGAAGTGTCGTTATTGATATTTGCACTCACTCATCGAAATCAACTAAGTAGTGGGGCGCGTCATTTTAGACTAGACGAGCTCTACTTGGATATGGATTTTTTTATACGGTAGATAAACAGGCAAGCCACCTGATGGAAAGATCACCGCCGCTTATGGTGGTTAGGACAAGATATCGAATTAGTTCAACTTTCTCAACGTAATTTAATTAATTTAAATCGACCGAATCGAAGCCACGCTAGGGCGGTTCCTTGCTACGTGTGATACGTGATCCCAACGATTAATATTATTTACCGGCCCTTTGGAAGATAATTTGAGGGTAGCTTACAGCTTGCGGGAATAAGGCGTGTGCTGATATGCTAGCTATACTGTTGTTAATGGCACTGATAAAGGAAAATATAGAATAACTGTGACAGGAATAAATAAATAAGCAAAATAAATAAATTAAGGCATGACGTTATTTACCTGTGTATGTATTTAATCAAGGTGGTTCCTAGCGCCGTCAATCCATCGCTTCTTGAGCCTCCCTTGGAACATCTTTCCTGATACTGGCAGGTTTAGGTACCTATTTCTCACGTATCCCTGGGACATAAGCAAATCGTGATCAATAAATAACAAAATAGCAGTCGACCGCAAGAAATATTTTTGACTACTAGTAGGCCATAAGCATAGGCAGGTCATAAATTTAGCCCTGACCTACAGTATATTAGGGCCTCGAATCCGTAACATACTCCAATAGCTTCCTTTAGCGCACAAACCTTAATGGCCGCCCTGAGAGCTCTATGTTAATGCATCAACATTCATTAGATATCATTATCCGTTATTTATGGTTATCATTAACGTTAATACCGTGGCGTGTTACATTATCATTACATGATTATTCCTGGTGTCGGCGTCTTACATTACATATTATATTACACTTACCTACGGGTGGATGGACGTTATTATGATTTGTTGTGACCTTTTGTCTTTTAATGGAGGCTTGGACCTGGACGAAACCTTTTTTTTTTAGGGTTTTCATGAGGACGTAATGAGAACAGATTTATTTTATAGTTTGTTCATCACTTGCTGTTCCTGGCGATCCCATTCGTGGTAATAAATAAATATCTTGAAAAGAACGGATGATATCCTAGCATCGACAGAGGAAAATACTGTCCTAAGTACAATGAGGATTAGAGAGTAGTAGAATTTTATAGGTATGGTGGTAAATTCTGAACGCATTTTCATAGCAATGACACCCTGTGAACGAATTTGGTAGTCCATTTTGAAATGCCTAAGTTATATGGGTTTGAAGGAAATGTCAAGCGCAAAGAAATATGATCTTTATTACGTGTTACGTAGGGTTTACCCGGATGTCGAATGACGTCATCAGACATGCCAAAATCAGTGTTCTAGCGCTCTTCTCTGGTTTAAGAGATATCGTGAAAATTTCTTCACATTCGTTCATGCGGCATCATAAGCTAATGGAAAAGTTAAAAATGCAAAAATGTGTGAGGGGTACATAAGTATTTGTGTCTTAGATATTATTATAATTAATGATAGATTATATATTGTGCAAAAGAATATGAATTATGTTTATGTCAATACCCAATGAACAGATACCTACTTAACAAACTACATTATTTAGCTCAGCTTTTCACCAGAGCAACACATCTAAACTATTACATTAAAAAGTCAACAGAGTCGGGTAAAATTTGGCAAGGAGATAGATAGGGATAGGCATAGCCTACCTTTTATCTTCAAATTCAGGTTAGTTCCCACAATTCACACAGCTTGGACAATTCACTCAGCGCCATCTAGCCCCAAAATAAAAAAAATTGATAAACTGCTTAAATACCTACCATAATTCCTGGAACCGAATTTCACAAGGCGAAGCCGCAGGCCGAGTTAGGTTTATATAAGATGGTCTAATGAGTAGCTAAACCATTCCTGAAAAAAAAAAGTTATGCCTGGATATGAAATAGGATAAATCAATCTGCTTCTTCTTATCGAGTCGATGGACTTACCTCGCCCTTACACTTTGTTCGCCCAGTATTCGGCAACGCATACAGCATTGGACTGGCCTCGAACAAGTCCTCCATTGTGCCGGTTTTAGGACACGCCGAGCATGAGACGAGGTGGTGCGGTTTGCGGTAAATCAATAAATTGCTTATATTTAGTCGCCTATGAGGTGGCATAATCCCCCCGGAGAGCCGTCCCCGTCTTATAATAGCAATTTAGTCCATCGACCGCCCACTCGTTGGGAGTTTGGAGTTTCGTTCCAAACTTAGGTACCTCTCAACGGTAAGTAAGGCACATCGGCTTTCAATTTCGGCTTCGTATCACACGCGGTTAGGTATCTGATTCGTAACCGAGAAGTACCGGGTTCGAATCCCGCAAGTCTGATTTAAGTTGTCCGACTGAGCGGTTCATCGTTTGTTAGGTCTATCTGTTGTATGAGATGAGATAATCGCCGTGACAGTCATAAGCTTGAACATCCTCCATAATGAAGGGTTTTATGTCTGACGTAGGTTGGGATTTGAGACCGATCGCAATGTTGAAAACTCGTAAATACCTGAGTTGAGAACTCTCGTACTAATCCCGTTGTGGGATAAGCTCGCCTTTGCATTATAAACTGTATTTTTATTTCCTGTAATGTTATGAATTGATGCAATAAAGAGATTACATACATACATACATACAGTTTATTTTGTATTTATTACGTACTAGTGGACCCGGCGGGAATTCGTTCGCGTGACGTTCTACCCTTAGTCGACTCTACACCTAACCCTACCTTTTCCTTTTTCTTTCATACAAACCTTGCCCTGACAAACACAAAAAAAAGAATCAGTGAAATTGGTGCAGCCGTTCTGAAATCGTACACGAACATGGATACCTTGGGTTATGTTATTGCAATTTTCCTATTGTTCTCTAATTTTTTTAAGAAAAAATATAGCCTAAGTTACTCGCTGCTTATGTAACTTTCTATAGGTGAAAGAATTTTTAAAATCGGTTATGTAGTTTTTGAGTTTATTCATTACAAACAAACCACGAACAATCAAATATTTCCTCTTTATAATAAATATGTCAAATTGGAAGAATGTAGCATTCTATTGGTGAAAGAATTTTTTAAATCGGCCCAGTACTTTTTGAGCCTATTCATTACAAACATACAAACATACAAAAATAGGTACAAATCTTTCCTCTTTATAATATTAGTGTAGATTAGTATAGATAAAAAGAAAATATCATAATACAAACAAATATGGCATGCGTATTTGCGTGCGCAGCGCCTGACCTTTCCTACCTTTATAATTAGTGGTATTCCTAAAAGCCATTCTGTTGATAATACCTATAAGAGGTGCAATCGTTGGATGAGTTATGGCCGACCTAATGGTAGGGAATTAGGCCAGTGTGGTTTATTTATAGCCTTAGATAGATTTGGAAGTTCTCTGTCTGATATTAATGGCATGATTGGGATGAGATATTCGGAATTTAAATGAATGTTTAAGGTTATTGTGTTTGTCATAACAAAAGTTATCGAGCTAGGTATTCAGTGGATTGTAGGTTTTACTGTTTCAGATGGAAATGAATGGGAATAAACACGATTAATTATTTTGTCCATTATGGAGGATTATGGACGAGCGTCGGTGGCCGAGCGGTTAGGGTATCCGACTCGTAAGCGAGCCAATGACTCTTTTCTGAGTTATGTACATTAGTTGAATACTCACCGATGCGCATACGGTGAGGGTAAACATCGTGATGAAACCTGCACAGTCACGCGACTGAATGTGTAACCATGGTCCAATCTGGTCAGGTTTCCCTGGTAGCAGGGTTACGGAGGTCAGATACTTCTCTCTCTCTACTTTAATGATCTCTCTACTTTAATTATCTTTGATTCATATCGTAATATTGAAAACTGAATCAAAACCACACATATTCGCAAAAAAGGTAAACAATATTTAATTGAGAAATGTTACTACAAAATTAATAACTTTCTCAATAATAGATAATCCATATCAACGTATATATAATTTAGTACTGGAATGTGTTTAATAGATTTGGCATTCCAAATATTGTGTACATGTGCTGACAATGTGCTTCAATAATTATGGTATGCCTAATTAATGAATTATTGTATGACATTTTAACATTTATTTTCACTTACCTAATTATATTCACTTGTAAAGAATATGGTTAAATTTAGGTACTTATTATAGTGTTTTAATCATATTAATTCGTAACATGTAACAATTGTGACAGCAATTCAAATTTGGGAAATAATGGGAATCCTGTAAATTATTAAAATGTACCATTGGACACCTAATAAATAAAATATGACTGATCAGCGAAATCCTGGATCTAGGACAAAGCGGACCGAGGCCCATCGTGCGCGATAGTACAACTGAAACATTAACGCCAAGATTATTATTTTAATTATATCGTTCATTATATTTACAAATACAAATACAAATACTTTATTAGTAACAGAGTTACACGTCAAAGTGGCAAGTTGGTACCTAGAAAGTATCTTTATACGAAACACATTTACAACGTTACATTACATTTACATTACATTTACAACGTTTACAAATGATTTTTTTTTATGTAATGACAATCAGGCATGCGGGCCACCTGATGGAAATTACTGTAACACAATTAAAAAATAATATTTAAAGGATCCAGAGTAGTTGGTTTAACAACGACTGGTCATCCAAACGCTTCATCAGTTTCTGTATTGCTATCATATCAACGCCTGCGGGGCTTCCGTCTGAATTGCCCTCCTGAACCTCTGTTTGATTTACAAAATGTTCTGTTAGGGCTATCCCGCTGTATGCGGAACACACGCGACACTCCACCCACGTTTTCGATAAATTCCGACAATCTCTGCTCATCAAACAAATGTGTCGATGTTGGCGGTATCTCAGCTAATCTTTCAGCCAAAACTCTGTTTCTAGCCTTAAATTCTTTCCGTCTCTCCTCTATAACGTATGCGCGTTGTCCGCACACGTATTGCAATAAGTCATCAGATGACCTCTGAAATTCTGAATCTGTCAACAATTTCTTGATCACGCCATGTATTCCGGGGTGCCCGTTTACGACCGCTCTCAAAGCGTCTGACGCAGCTTTCCTTTGGCACAGCAGGCCATGCGTAATAGTGCCGAGCACTCCGTCTTGCTTTGCCAGTAAACTTGAAGGTTGGAAACCAAGGCCTCTGAGCTCCGCGTTGACCTTGAGAGCTGTGAACACAGGAGATGCGCGCAATCTTTTTTCAACTTCCTTGTAACGTATTCTGCTCCAGCCGTCTGTACCAAATCTTTGGCAGAAAATCCCTTGAGAGCTCATTTGTGCTGTCGGTTCAGGTATTCTCGGTGGTGCTAGCCTAACTTCTGGAGTGAAGTTAAATATTGGAATGTTAATATTTCTTTGTGAAGTACTGGCGCTTGTCGCCTCGGGATGCGTACCGCTCTGCGTCGACGTCGATGCCGTATATTGATTTTGTCCTGATCTATTTATGGTAATGTCTTCTTCATCACTAATATTGTCGTCTTCACTGCTACTGGATTCAGGACGAGGCCTTGGCATAGAATTCAAAATTGCTTTGGTGCCTTCTATGAAGCAAAGAATATCCTCGACGTGTTTTTCTCCTCTTGATTTCTTTGGCGGCCTATTTGATCCTGATGTTCCGGGCCTCTTACGCCCACACTCGGAAGATGAGTCAGAGGATTCAGATTCCAGATTCTTTTCTGTGTCTTCTTTGACGTCATGCCATATTGAACTTGTTGCTTTATTGAATGACTCTGTCGCCTCGGCTGACCCCCTTATTTTATTTGCAATATGGAAGGGCTTTGTTATTAGGGCTCTAGTAAAGGCCCACTTTGTCATCTTCAACTTTATATCGTTATGTCTCTCTTCCGATAAATCTGTCGCATCTGGCCGGAATGCTTTCATTACGTCATTCGTTGGAAGGCAAAACCGTAACGTGTCTAAAACTTCTGAGTCAACCGAATTACCAAAAATATCTTCTTTCGTTAGATTTAGGACCTGCCACTCGCTCCAGCCTTGTGGCATGTGTTCTTGAGCGACCAATTTAAGTCTGTTTAGGATTTCGTTGTCTTCAGGCGACTCGTCGGCCTCGTCCAATAAGTCCAGTAGGCTGACATACTTACACGATGATGCCATCTGAAACACAAGTGAGATATTTGATTAATTAATAATGAATGAATGAAAGACTAACTTTTGTTTCGTCTTCGGACTTCGTTCGCGTGAAAATATTTTTTAATGACCTCCCTAATGTATGAAAGCTGGTACTACGGAGAGGTCAAGCTGTATATCTGGTAGACCCAACCGAATTACATGAGACATGTCCTAGATTTTAAGTTGGACCCCAGACTACCAAATTGTGTAACCCCATCAAAGTCATTCGGCAGCATTTACATAATTGTCATTGTTTAGCTGATCTTGTGTTCCAGTTTTCAAAATCATCCTATATGTTGGTTGCCCTTAATAGCTACACAACAAAAAAAGTTTCATTCAAATCCGTCCAGTTGTTCCGGAGATTATCGAGTACAAAAAGACAGGATTTTTTTTTAATAATTATAATTATTACTATTTCTTCATAGCCCTAAATTATTTTTTTGTAAATATATCCAATGTACTGACACACATTTTTTATACTATTTTATTATATGTATAGATAAGTTTCTATGTCCATACAACAACACCAGTGAACCAGTTAAGCCGTTTTTAAGCACTTTCTTAGCTTCACGTATACGTACTCCTCCAATAGCATATTGGCTTTGTATAGTAGACCGAAAGTGATAAGCCGTGTGCGCTCGGCTCCTAGTTCGGGCCGTCTCGGCTACGGCTGGCGAGCCGTTTGACGGCTCCTACGAGACGAGCCTATACCTACCTAGTTATTTATGGCCAGACTCTCACACTCGCAAGTTCGCATCGAACCTTACTACGCACAATACGGCTAATTATTGTTAGAACCAACCATTATGCTAGGAGTCCTAGCCTAGCACTAATGACATTTTTCCAACGAACGACCAAAGTACTCGATGAGGTAACAAGACATAAATAAACAAATCGATGAGGCGCGCTGTGTCGCAATTACAAAACACAATCTCTCAACCGAATGTCACACGACCTTATAGTCATTTAAATGTCGATAAGACAACAAATATACTTACAGTTCACAGCTCAATGTAAGTAATCCACAGTAAAAAACGCCACGGCTACTAAAACTTCTTGAAAATACTGCAAAAACACAATGGAAACACTGCTCGGTCAATGGCGGCGAGCCGAACGAAACGAAGCGAGTGACTGAGTGAGACAAAGCTATGATGGCGAGCATTTCCCCTCCCGCTCCCCTGTCTGCCGACACTAGTACAACGAGTGGTAACAGACGTTCCGATTTAACGCCGACCACCGTCGGAAAGCCGACTACGACCAAATCGAAAAGTATGTACCGCGTGGGTTCGACATAATAATAATTATTACTTGTACGGGAGTGGTCGGCTCTTCGACTTTCAACACATATGCCAAATCGAAGCGTATGGAAGCTGTTCCGACGGTTGACGGTCGAGCAGTCGCATTCACAATGCCAGAAGAAGACGCATGTCTTTTTGTTCTGCACAGTTAAAAATTTAAAATGGATCGAGATCGAACGACAATCGATCTACTGCCAATCGGATGGTACCGGTCGGAACGTAGGTATTTGGTCGGCGTATGCCAAATCGGGACGTCTGTGCCGTAGGCTACCGGCCTTGCCGCCGTCCCCTGCACCTCACCTCACCCACCTTCCCCGCGGCAGGCTGCTTGTGTCTTTGTTCGGTGCTGCACGTAGATATTATTATCCGACTGCGCGACGCAAAGGAGGATAATGTGTTAATCAGCTTATGTATGTTTGTTCCTTTGTGGCACTCTAGAGAACAAACGCGTAGGCCGATGTTGATGCTTCTTACAGTCTATCTATTTGTCTTATTGCGAGTGTCACTGAAGACATAATATTGATCAAAATTCAATTTGGCGACTACCAGCCGCCATTTTGTAAATAATAAAAAACTGAGTCCACAAACTATGTCATGTGCGGTATCGTTGAATAGGTATTAAAAATCATTATTAGTTTTCCCATACCACTTTTCATTTAGAATAACCGTGTGGGATCTAGTTTTTTCACTTCACTTATAATTTTATAGTACCGACCTAATATAAAAAGCGTAAAATAAAAAAGTTGTACAAACCTAAGGACCCCGACTGCTATTAAAAAAACGAAGTAAATAGGTGTATAAAGTGCAAACGTTAATTTCATTTAAACTTGAAAGCAGGCGGAGACCCATTAAATTTCTATAAATATTAAGTATCCCTGTCCACTTACTTATATGAAACTGGGACTACTATATTAAGGGAGGATGGATTTCTCTCCATTGACTTACATACATACTCAATAACACTTATCCTTTTCTTATCAAGTCGCAAGAACCAAGCTGGTATGCCGATACGACCATAGATGAGAGCAATACTCCAAATAGGGCCTGACTTGAGCCCTATATAGCAGAATTTTTTGCCCAACAACGTTTTAGATGCCTGCTTGACTTTATCTTCCAAATGGCTGCGGACCTAGACGTCGTTGGAGATATCGACATCTAGAAGGGATATGTATAGGGTGACTTTAAATTAATTATTAATATCAAGGGGTATGCATTTGCTCGAAATAACAACCACATATAATATACCAATTTTATGCGAACTATAGCGTGTGCGTTACTATGAGTAGCAAAATTATAGTAAACGAGTTCCTCGCGTTTCTGCAACAGAAGCTAGACGTGCTGGACGAACTCAGCGCCGTTCAGATATGTAAGTCTAGCTTTATTGAGGACGACATATCTGAAGTGAAGCTGCTGCTGCACACCTCCCTCAACATCTGGGAGAACATGGTGTCCCGTAGACGAGATGGGACTCCGAGGAGCCTTCAAATATCATCACCGTTTTGAAAGAAACCGATTTAGACGACGTGCCTGCATTTGTGGCAAGAGACCTGAACAAGTTCCCTGCTGTCGCACTCTATCACGTCGACGTCACCAGTCTGCTGCGGGAGATAGTACGCGTAAAAGCTGGACTGGCACAAATGGAGGCTTAAAGGCCTCTCAGAAAACCGTTAAGGAGCTACGTGAAGAAGTTTCCACTTTGCGCAGCTCAATAGCGGTAACTGAGTAACTTGCCGACGACGCAAGTGATTACTCGGCGCGACGATGCGGGTGTCGGTTTCACTGGCTCTAATTCAGAGTCAGCAATTCCGATGCCGCCAACGCCGGGCCGACGACACCCGGCACGTACCCGGCTCGCATCGGCTCGCGCGCCGCGGCCCGGGCGTCTCGTGACTCAGGACCTGCGCCCCGCCCGTCCGCGCCCGTATCTGCACCCGCCGCCGGCCCGCCAGCGCCCAAAACGCCCGCACCAGCCGTCCGCGCACCGAAGCTACGCCAACATCACCGCACGATACGAGGGGTTCAACTCGGGGACCACCTGGTGACACCGTCGAGGACCAAGAAAGACCAATTGCTTCAGTTATATCAAGCACAAGTCCGATCCTGCATGGAGTACTGCTGCCACCTCTGAGATGAATCAGCCAAGTACAAGGTATCAACAGGCGGCTTTGGTTTCCGTAGAAAAAGGTGCAAAGAAAATAATTTGTGACCCGCTGTTGATTGAAGCTAGGCTGCAGAGCCTCGAGGATAGAAATAGAAAGAATAGAATAGAATAGAGATTTATTTTATGCTTCATGCACATACAAACAACTTATGCTAGTAAAGAACAAATTATAAAAATATATGAACAAAGTACAACTTAAATTGTCACGACGTAACTTAAACAATATAACAACCTATATGTAAGTCGTAGGATGTGTGTGCTGTAGCACAAAAAGGTCTTGACTCAGCATAGTGTTGCCCGGCAGAGCAACATACTGGTATTCTGCCAAAACCTGAGTAGGTTCACGGAAACTCTGAAACAGATATGTAGTGTAAAATAATATACTTAATGTGAATTGTTTGAAGTGATAGAAATAATAATAATAACATAATAATCTGAAATGTGTGTATTTTAGTATATGTAGATAGAGATTCCAAACAAATAATTCATCTAAGTAGGTATGTATTATAAATATAATTTACTGCATATATAATTCAATAATAAAAATTAAGCAAACACAGATAGATTGTTGGTAGGTAGTCACACAAATACCTGATATGCTACTACTAGCTAGCGCACGAAGTATTCTGGAATACCTTCCTTCTGAGTTTCCAAAATATGGCATTTATAATGTTTTTTAAAGGTATATTTTGAACGTAAGATTCTCAGAGGAGGTGGTATGTTATTCCAACACTTCGTGGCCTGATATCGGAAGCTGCCCCTAAAAGCTGCAGTTCCATGCCTGTGAACCACCAGGGGAATACGAGCCAATCTACTTCCATACCTATCCTGAAGAGATGTAAAATGCAGTTTATCAAATAAGTATTGAGGCCGCCTGTACTTTACCACGTCAAACAGAGCACATGCGAGATGTAAATTCCGCCTAGACGTCATATTTAAAATTGATTTCTCGTTTAAATATGGAGAAATGTGGCTTCGAGGTGGTATATCAAAGCAAAAGCGGCAGCAAGCGTTTTGAACGCGCTGTATCAATCGCTGCGTTTTACACAGCAACCTTGAACCGTAAATAATATCCCCATAATTCAAACGAGCATAATTCAGCGTAGGGTTGCGCGTCTGTCGGTCTTGTAATAGACCTGTAAAGGTTCGATTTCGAAGATTGTGCGAAGCAGCTGCCATAACTTTTGTGAATTGTGAATAACGATGTTCAATCTTTAAGTGTTGCTAGCAATGTTGTGTCGTATTCGTGCAATAGTATCTTTCTGCTCGACTAGTTATAGTAAAACTTGCTTAATTTTATATGGAACTGTAGGTCTGTATGTTTATTGAAATTGCATGTAACATTGTTAAAAGACTGTTTGTTTCCTGAATAAATAAATAAAATAAAATAAATAATAAATAACGCGGGCCCCTTTCCGCCATCGGGAGACGCGATCCGGTCGTAAGCAAATTGTCAAAATAAAATATAAACCCACGCGGTTGATTATTTAAAATAGGGGTTTTTTTTATATTTATACGATTTTTTTCGTTTTGAATTTCGATTATCATCATCATCATGGCGTTAATGTCCCGGACTCCCGGTGTGCTCTCGCGCACGATGGCCCGCGGTCCGCTTTGATCGTGATCCAGGATTTTTCAAATCAGATAATTACCGTGGAGCGACTGCCATCTGACCTCCATGAGCCTGCCATTAGAGGAACCTCACCAGATTAGATATTACAATTATTTTAAATAATCCACAGATCCACCCCTTGGGTAAATTTTTTATAGCAGCAATTTCTTTACACTTCTGATCTTTAATTTCATCTCCGAGCATAAATTATTCTATATCATACAAAAGAGACCGTATCTACCTTTCAGAGAAGAAATAAAACAATAAAAAGAGACCGCATAGGTCGCGGCTAGTGCAGTGCGGTCAAGGCTCGCGATGCGCCCGCTCTGCGACGCCGCACTGGCCCGCTGCCAGCGCCCGCCGCCAAGCTCACGTGCTTTCTGGCCGCAGATGTAGCTTGGAATTCTGTAACACAGTACAGAGATAAGGGCGTTTTTTGAGCCTGGGGTAACATGGTCTGGACCACCTGGGGTCTAAAGCCATATTAGCGTTTCATAATATGATTCATATAAATCTGTCACCAACTTGTCTGCAGCGTCGCTGTTGTTGACATTAACGTAACAATTCAAAATGGCGTCGGTTAGTTCCAGAATTGGCCTCCTGATCAGATAAGTTTGTGGCACTCTAATATTAATCATAATAATGTGACCTTTTTAGATCCCCTGATAGTCCTTTAAGACTCCTAGACCGTTTGGCATTATTAAGTATGTTTTGTTTGCTGTTACTTTTAATATCTGTTTCTTTGTAACCCCGAAGTGGAATTCAGCTTGGCGTTGATGTCCCGGTTGCGATCTCGCGTACGAGGGCCCGCAGTCCAGGATTTGGCAGATCAGAGAATTACAGTGGTGCGACTGCGATCTGACCTCCGTGACCCTGCTACCAGAGGAACCTGACAAGATTGAATCATGGAGAAAGTATCAAAGGGATTGTCATTTTCAATTAATCGCTAAGCATCCATAAATAGAAGGCGTTGCGAGCGCTTGTGTCATTTTAATCTCCTTTACAATTCTCAAAGGAAAATGGAATTTATCCCTTTCTATTCTATCCTATTTCTAACTAAGAAAGTAATATATTACAAGATATATGAAATAATCCATGGTCTTTATTCCAATCCAACCACACATATTTTTTACCAGCGTTTTCACCGCCGTCGCCGCAGTAATCAATTACATGAGTAATATTAATGACTAAGTCAAGTCCTAAGCCCCGCCATTGTCATGCAACATGGCTCCGCCTGCTGACTGCAGTACCTACTGACTTTCAACTTTGAACCCAAAGACATTCTGATAGGTACTTTATTATTGTAAAGCTTCAATAAATTGTAAAAGTGGTTTTAAATATTCTAACTAGATTACCCTGCCCACTTAGTATAGGTACGTTAGAAAAGAAGTTGTTGAGAATGATGAATGCTACTTGTTTTTAGTGTAATAATTCATTAATTGACGACCTGAATGGTTCAGTGGTCAACATGCCGGTCTGCCACGCAATAGGTCCCGGGTTCGATTCCCGGCCGGGTAGAAATTGAAATGATGAATTTTAATTTCTGTTACGGGTCTGGGTGTTCTATGTATAATAAGTATGTATTTAAAAGTATTTAAGTAGTTTATCAGTTATCTAGCACCCATAGCACAAGCTTTGCTTAGTTTGTGCTATGGGTGCATGTAAATTTGTATTGTGTATGTAAATTCACACAGCGCCATCTAGCCGATGGCGCTGTGTGAATTTGTCCACGAATATTTATTTATTTTATTTTATTTTATTAATTACGTGAGGTGTTTTTTTTATATTTGTGAGATATGGTAAGACATCCTTTGCCTTTACCTTTACGTGAGATTTACCCTATAATTTCTATGAAACTAAATATATTCAATATTTTGCTACATATCACTTTAAAATAAGTAAAAGCATTATGAATACTTAAGTAGTATGTACATACATAGATAACGCATCTATGTACTTACTACATTTTTTCTGTGAAATAATCTTCTGTTGAATGTGATTTTCATTGACACCAGTGATAGTGAAGTGGTGGTGGTGTGGTGTGGTGGGGACGGTAGTGGTGGCACTAGTGGTAATGGTGAGTATTTCAGTATAGTGAGCCATTAAAAGGTTAAAAAATAAAAATAATCATCTAGGCGTTAATGTCCCGGTTGTGCTCTCGCGCACGAGGGCCCGGGGTCCGCCTTGCCCATGATCCAGGATTTGGCAGGTCAGGTAATTACAGTAGAGCCACTGCCATATGACCTCCATGACCCTGCTACCAGGGGAACCTGACCAGATTGGATCATGTCACCTGAATGTGCAGGATTCATCACGATGTTTTCCCTCACCGTAAGATCATCGGTTAGTATTCAACTAATGTACATTACTCAGAATACACTCATTGGTACATGGCCGGAGCGGGATTCGAACCCGGGACCTCTGGCCTCTGGCGAGTTGGATACTATAACCGCTCGGCCACCGACGGTTCAATGGGAGTAATGAGACTAAGCTAAATATTCATTTCTTAACATCTATGTAATTATGGTTTTCGGCTTGCCTCAAATGCTTGTCTATAGATGTCAGTCGAAAAAATACCCTACTGAAGCACATTAGAGTACCTATTACATTCCTCGAGCCCGCACCGTAGCCCTGCGGCGCTGCACTGCGGAACAGTGCAACTTAAATTGCTATTTGCTTTTCATTAAGCTCTCTTTGTCCTAAAATTAGCTTCGCTAGCTCACGACTACTAGTTCTGTAACACCGTCCGTAATACGAGACAATATGCTTTATTTATTTATTAAGCTAGTATCTACTAATAACTTATTATATATAATTAGATTGATATGTAGTAATATTTAAGTGTATAAGTATGTGTGTATTTATTGATATAATATATAAAAATTTGTCATATTCATATGCATTTTATAATTATTAATTAATTGTGCGTGTCGTATCTGCATTTCTTAGCTAAATTTTAACTTTCTGTAGGCCCGCTGGAAGAAATTTCTTTTAGAAATAAGAAGTGCCTGTTGTGTCAGTTATATCTATGTTATATCTCTGTATTTCTTTATTGTGTGCAATCAATAGTTAAATAAATAAATAATACCTATTATGGCAATAACCTCCCTTTTCGTGGAAGAAGCCCTAAGTCCTGCAGTAGACTGTTATGGGCTGTGATGTGATGATGAATAACCATAAAGATACAACGATAATACTAGTAACTCGACCCGGCTTTACACAAATATAAAAATCAATATAAAAAATATAATCATCTTGGCGTTGTTGTGCCGGTTGTGCTCTCGCGGACGAAGGCCCGGGGTCCGCCTTGACCATGATCCAGGATTTGGTAGATCAGGTAATTATAGTTGAGCGACTGCCATCTGAACTCCACGACCCTAATGCCAGGGACCTGACTAATTTGGATCATGGTTACACATTCAGTCGCCTGAATGTGCAGGTTTCATCACGATGTTTTTCCTCACCGTAAGAGCATCGGTTAGTATTCAGCTAATGTACATAACTCAGAAAAGAGTCATTGATACATGGCCGCAGCGGGATTCGAACCCGGTACCTCTCGCTTACAAGTCGGATACTTTCACCGCTCGGCCACCGACGCTCCTACACAAATCAACAGGTAGAAACTAGAAATGTTACCTAAACTTAGCCTTGGCCTTCTATGGATGCCCTATTAAATTAGTGGAAACCGAATCAACTGCGATAGATTATATTAGCTGGATAAATATTGGATGTTGATTATAGTAAAAGACTTTCACTTCAGGGAGCCAAATTAATTATTCAGCCCTCGAGTTACTTTATGATGTAGCTCCTGGCTAATTCGATGCGTCAGTTGACATAATGTATCATGCCAGGGTACAGTCAGAAGTAGAGTTGAGCATTTTAAATGTTTTGACTGTAGAAATGAAAGTGAGTGAGTTTTGAGCGAACAGTTACTTATTTGACCCTAATGTAAATACACAAATATTCTCTCTGAGTCTAGAAGAAGAGAAAGGATTAAAAATTGTCCTTCCATTTCTTATAATGAAGATATTGTACCCGACGATTATTTTATGTGTGCACAGTCGATTGTATGTGAAATCCTTAATAATTTTTAGGAAATTAGGAAAATAGGGATGATGGGAACAGGCAGTTAAAGAAGAAATCAACTGTATGTTAATAAATAATACTTGGACTCTATTGCCAAAACCTAATAGCAGTATTAAAATTTGAAACAAAATTGATAGCTCTGGCTGGAAACTATAAAACACTGTTTATATGTATAATAATATAAAATATAAATTTTATTTATTTACACTTGTACAAATTGAGGTAGGTACAGGTAAGACAAGCAAATGCTCGGATTGTAAATGTACAATAGTTGCTTCAATAACCTGGCCCGGTGTGTTAACATTCTGACGCCGACTGTACTTGAACCGTGGGGATGCGAACCAAATACACTTGCAGCACCCTTCGCCTGAGGGTGCTCACTCACTATTATCCCGTGACGCGGATCAGTAACGATATAGATGTCGCATGCGAAACTTTGACCAAGTATTACTTTACTTAAGTAATACTTAGTATTTTTTTCAACAAGAATAGTTGAGAATATGTATAACCTAGTAGTACCTACTTACTAAAAATAAAATGTTTGTCCAATTCGCAGTTATTCCAAATTACATCCAAATTAATATATTTCTTACCTACGCTACCATACCAAATCATAAGCTACGTAGCTTTAAGTCCACTTTTATATGTATTATGTTGTGCATTAAGTGTTAAATAAATAAATAACCATACCAGTAAAAAGTTGAGGGAATTAAAAGCGGATTAAACAAAAAATTTTGAAGTATCAAGTATCAAGCCAGGAATAAAACCTTAAATAAATAAATTTTTATTTTCCTTACCTTAATCTAGGGTGCATAAACGGTGTTGGACACACTTGTTAAACAACCTTCCTAGCCTTTCACGTCCTATACCCAAAGAGAAGAAATATCACAGTGCCACAAACTTATCACTGACATGTCAATGCTAGATAAGTTGATGTGATAAGTTTGTGGCACTGTGGTCAATATTAGGTATGGATTTGAAATATACAACGTACTCTGTGCGTTGTATTCTGTGGTTATGGCGTGCTAGCCTGCTAGGTCTGTGGTCACCCTGTCGATTCCATTCTACTCACTTTGAATTACCCTTAGTAATAATATTTATATTAAAATACCTATTTAAAAGGGTTCTGTAGGCAGTAACTAGTTGCTAGGAATTACCAAATATTTTTGCTCCGTGTATTTTTACCAAAAGAATGAGTAAACGGTTGCAAAATGATATTATGTTTTGCCTATATGAAAGAATCCATACGAGTAGTAGGTATTAATGTCCTACCGTAAGACCGTAACTAAAAGAGAGTTATGTAATGTATTGTTAGGGCAATAAACAAGCACTTATCAACATAAAAGGGACAGAATAATAGGCAATAAGTACCTAGACATATTCCTAAGCAATAAATCATAGGAGGGTACCAACGTAATGCTTATAAAATATGAATGTTACATTATCACAAAATAGCGACCTTTTATGTTTTACCCGCGACGAGCACAAAGGGAACCCTAAAAAAAAAATATCGTTAAAAAGACGGAGGCAAAATTTGCGCGGTGGTGTATTTGTAAGAAAATGGCGAATGGCTACGGATGGCGGGAAAAATGAAATGAAATATGGCCGCTGCCGGCTTCCCCGGGGCGCGCAAGCAGGGCCCACCGCGCGGCATGATGTATCACCTTTGTGTGGCATGCCTACAGTTTTAATAAGTATCTACTAAAATTCTTTATAACTTACAACCTACTCTCATAAATATTATAAACTAAACCTACCTTACCTACCTACTTAGATTGAAACTTGGGGTAAATATGAAACTTGTTATGTATTCGCGTACTATATGAAAGCTTTCACTAATGAAAATAGAGTATGGAGATGGAGCGGAAATTGGGTCAAAAGAGATAGTGTCTGCTATTTTCAGCAACTTATCAACGGGCCCTGTGGCGCAACGGATAACGCGTCTGACTACGGATCAGAAGATTCCAGGTTCGAATCCTGGCAGGGTCGCAGAAACAATTTTTTTTAGATATTTTTTTTGTATTTGTCTAATATTTGACAAAAAGTGTTCTAGTTTTCTGGTTTGTAGAATAAAAACTTCAATCATCTTAACCGCAGCGTGTCCACAGGATAGGGATAATCTTGAGTCCTGACTTGAGTTTGGCTTCTCAAAAGGTAGAGCTAGTAAACCATCCCGCACATAGTCCAGACCTGGCTCTATGAGATCAAATTTTAGATATTTTCCCAAATATCTAAGATTTGATGAGAGGATTGACATTTACGGGGACGGAAGCGGCCGTAATAGGTCCACATGTATTAAAAAATTGTTTGATTGAATGAAAACGTGTTTAAAATATAAAGGAGAATACTTCGAAAAGCAGTAAATGTAATTATTTTACTGGTACATTGTTTAATTAATGAGTATCTACCCTATTACCCAAAACTTTCAGTACATAAGGCAGACATCGAAAGTAGTTTATGAACCAATAACTCCAAAATATCAGCTACAAAACATTTACATGAATTTCCCCATTGCTCCAGATAAACCTGCGTCTGATCCTGGTGTCCGGCAAAACGAAGGAGTTCGTCTTCAACCCAGTCGACTCGGCTGGAGACATCGCCATACACGTGTACGACAACTGGCCCGAGGGTAAGTGTCTAATACTTTTTTTAATTAGACAATCCAGGCATTTGACCGCCATCTCACCTGTTGGTAAGCGACGATGCGGCCATACCTGTCTAGGAACAGCTTATTCACTCTAGCCTTGAAGGCGTCCAGATTATAGTGATCAGTTCCATTCCTTAGTCGTACGCATTATAAAGGTTGAACCAATGCGACTCTAACTTCGAACTTTATGGTGTCAAATTGACACTGTCAATATGTACCTACATAACGGTGAGTATCTATCAATGCCACCAATTTATCTGTCAAATGACGAAGTCATTCGACTGACGTGTCTACTACTTTCGACGATGATAAAGCTGGAGATGGAGATAGGTGGAGCCTAGACCTATAGACAATGTGCACTATCAATCTTACAAATAACGCATTGTCATACAAAAAGTACATTAAGATGATTAAGACCACCAAATTTGACAATAGCTGTAATGATCTTTGATACCGTATTATCGGAAAAAAAAATACAGTCACGAAGTGCCAATTGGCTCCCTAGACTGTTCCACCAGTCTCAGGGTCAACAGCGGAGGACCTTGCTCAACCTCGCTTCGCCAACAATATTACGACTCACTTGAATAGCGAACTCATTGCAGCGTTGAAGTTCGATTACCCTCAAAATACAAGTACGAAACGGTCACTCATCCAATTACCAGCCAAGAAACGGTCTTAATTTAAATTGTTTTTATAACTCATCAAGTCGTTGGCGGCCGATAGTTTCTGCCTACCCCACCTGTGGGACAGAGGTTTACCCGCAAATTAATTGTGAAATCTTGCAACAAGTAATGGTATCATTCTGTCCGTTTACAATTTCCATTGCACTTTTCGGTTGACCTGACGACCTGAGTGGTTCAATGGTCAAAATTGGCATGTTGACCGGCGTCTGCCACGCAAGAGGTCTCGGGTTCGATTCCCGGCCGGACAGAAATTGAAATGATGAATTTTAATTTCTGTTACGGGTCTAGGTGTTCTATGTATAATAAGTATGTATTTAAAAAAAAAAGTATGTAAGTAGTATATCAGTTATTTAGCACCCATAGTACAAGCTTTGCTTAGTTTGGGGCTAGATGGCGCTGTGTGAATTAGTCCACGAATATTTATTATTATATTATTTACTTAATCGATTAAGTAGATTATCGAGTTATCTAATCGTAATGGCGACGAATGTGACCTTTCAGAATCATAGATGTTCTAGCTAGGTACAATAGGAACCTACATATAGTAGATTGATTATGCGAATATTATATTAGGGTGAACCATCCACGGTGCCCAATGGGGTGTGTATATGGAAATGGGGATCGTATAACACAAGTTGCTCGTAAAACGTGGACGGAATCACCGTGCAGCTACTCAATAGTTTAACATTGTGTGCTGGGGAGTTTCACGATGGCAGCCTATGAATGGAACGAATGGGGCGAGAGGAATTATGTTCGTATGACTATAGTAGAGTTAGATAGGTAGTGTATTAGTAGACTAGAAGAATGATATTTACTCATGTGTTAGAAGGGAAGTAAAATAAATGTTGTAATGTTTTTCATCGTGTGGAAAACGATGTTTGAAACGAAGCTTCGTTTACCTCATAATATACCTAGTATAGTAAGATCGGTTCGGTTCAATGTTGCTGCTTTCACGATGAAGGTTTACTTACGAAAATGAACTTTACTTACGTCTAGTATCTGCATTTCTAAACCGTCTGTGCACTCTTTCCAATACCTCGCTGTTTTATTAGCGTTGGATGAAAGCCCTACCGTAATTCCCATAAGGGAAGAAATAAGTTGGCAACGTTAATTCCCCTCGCAGGTTATTATGCCACTCGGCGGGCAGCCTTGATTCCTAAGCCCCACTCCACTCGCGGGCCTGATTTTATGGTAATTCCGGCTTGTTTTCGCAACACCGGGTCGATAGAAGCACGTGACGGCTGAGAGGAAGCTTGGTAAACATCCATCGGTGCGTGATTACCTGTTACGGAAAGTGCACTTGTTAGGCTACTTCTCACGTTACTGTGGCCTTCAATTTTGATTTGGGTCGATGAGATTGCAAAGTGTTTAGATTTGTGAGTAGAAGACCTGTAACATTTTCTTTTTTTGTAAATTTGTGTGCAATAAAGAGTGTACATCTATCTGTCTAGAACCGAGGCTCTAAGATCGGTCGCAGTCCTGAGCCTGAGGTTTTATATAACAGTAAGATGGTAAAATAATCTTATGGCCGTTCTGATGGTAAGCATTTACCGTGGCCTATGGATGAACATTTGCAATACGAGAATTATCACTCGCATGGTTCGCTAGGTTTCTCTGACACGGACACGTCATCATCGTCATCCGAGCGAGTAATCCCGGCTTCTGCCAGGGTCCGCTTTCCTACTCTTTCTTCTACATCTCGGCCGGTCTTCGGCATCCGTGCTTCGTAATTTCCCATTCTACATTTCTATAAAATATCCGGCGTAGTTACACTTACTTAGACCGGTTAAGTTCCGGTTAAGTGCCGGTAGTTTTGACTCTTAGAACAGCAAAAACTATACTATGAGGGAGAGTTTCATTTCTGGGGACTCTACTTTTTTTACTAGTTCGAAAAATACTGCATTCAGCCGCAATAATGTTGGCAACCCTAACCCTGACCGCCGATTCACGCTGCCCTACTGACACTAACCTTGATTTCCCCATGAGTGTACACCTCGATCTTCACTATCCGAATATGAACTAGCTAGAGAACACACTCTGAAACGACACGTAAGACGTTTGTTTACCTAAATGTCAGTGGTTTTATTTCTGAACTAAAGTGACGGCCACGAGACTTTGCGCCCGGCTGAAAGTGGAACTAAATTTGACAAAACAGCGCCATCACCTATCAGCAAAGTCTCTTGGCCCTCTACATAAAACTACTGCAGACACGTAAAACACATTTAGCCCCGGTTATGCGGTCAGTTATTATTAACAGAGTCGCGTAAGCTCAATATGACAAATGGCTGGCAGACGACGACATTCACAGTGGGTGGTTGAAAAAAAAACAATGTAAGAGGTGATTAGTCGGCACCCGTGTGCGAATGACCTTGCGAAGTGGGCTCATGTTGACTTGGTCAGTTATGTAGGTAGGACGATATTGGGGGCAGATGAAATAGATAAGTATTCCATTTTGCGTTTATTTACAGGATTATAACGAAGTTAAGTAAGTATATTGCGGCGTTTCCTATTCTTAGATAGACTAGAAGACATTAGATATTAGGTAAAGCCGCCAAAGTATCTACCTAGATATTATTAGTTAGGTAGGTATATCAAAATATAGAATTTTACATGAATTAAATCACTTTTTGTACACTAGTTCCACTTTATTATACAATTTTATTAAATTGCATAATAAAGCAATTTAATAAAATTGTATAATAGTTCCATCATGAAGTGACAACACAAAGTGTTAAATAGAATTTTACATGTCCAAAATCAATATTGAAAACCGTTCGACTCGGGGCGAGTGGTTAAAAAATAGAGTCCCAGAAAGATGACTGCATTCCCTGGGCACAATCCCGGGAGGCAGCAGTATGGACGACTTTTTTAATCTTTTTTATTTTACACCTAGGTTAGTTTTCCATTTTATCTTTTTTTTATACCACTAAGGTGGCAAACAATATTTGTAAATATTCTGTGTCTACTAAATATTAGTTCTTATTTAACGAACAAAGCATGGGGTTTCAAGACATCATAACGGTTGTTTGCGATCCGCAGCGTTGTCAACTTTTACGCACTTGACACTTACGCCATCTATCCGGAGTCGCAGCGCAACACTTTGTACAAAGAACAGTCTCTGCCTGCCACGCGTAATCGTGGCGCTGTTGTCTACTTATAACGAGAAACTGAGGAGCTGCGATTGTAGTTCCAAATTATTCCGTATCATGTGATAAGCTTGTGTGTAAACAGTGTGTGTTGGTGTGCGTAATGCAACACTCAGTCAATGCGATAGACATTTACACCGGTCCGACTGTAAGCCTCCATAGCTCAGGGGTTAGAGCACTGGTCTTGTAAACCAGGGGTCGAGAGTTCAAATCTCTCTGGGGGCAAGGAGTTTTGTTTTTTCCTTATTTTTTTCTTTTAGTGTCTTCCTTTTATCATTTTTTATTGTTTGATTTATAAGACTAAAAAAGTTTGTTTATTAAAAACACGCTAATATCTACTGTGATGTGACTTATTTATTATGTAGGTAGCTTTTATAGGAAATCACAATAACTATCGAATTACAGAAAGAACATTTTTCATATAAAAACAAAGATTAAAATTTCACACCATACGACCATATGTAACGGATATCATAGTCTCTTTCTCATTATTTCTAGTATGCTATATTATGCTATGTATTGTGCCCAAACTGTGCCATGTGTGAGATAGGTGTAATAAACAGTTTTTATTTATTTATACATTTTCCATCATACGTATAACCTTGCGTATAAAGGCCCTGAAAGCCGTTTAATATGCCAATTGCCATATCAATAACCACACTAACCGCCTCCCTTCTCCAATTCCAGCCGACTGGGCGTCCGAGAGCGTCTCCCGCGCGGAGATCCTGCGGCTGATCTACCAGGGGCGGTTCCTGCACTCGTCGGTGACGCTCGGCGCGCTCGGGCTGCCGCTCGGCCGCACCACCGTGATGCATCTGGTGCCGCGCGAGCACCTGCCCGAGCCGAACTCGCATGGTTGGTGGCGATACACTGTTTTTTTTTTATGGTAGGCATACGGTAGGCAAACAGGCCACCTGATGAAAAGTGGTCACCACTGCCTATAGACATTAGCAACACCAAGAGTATCGCCACTGCGTTGCCCACCTCTATAACACATTGCTCTGGCAGCAAAAAGGCAAATGCCCCTCCACTGACAAAGCCACGGTTCCTCAAATTCCCACCCCATGGAGCACTGGAGACCTTACTCACCGGCAGAAACACAAGTTTAGTGGCTAGGGCCCACAGAAAACCAGCGCTGTTAAACGCCTCGCGATTCACAGCACGAGTTGAGCGGGATCCTTTTACGCTGGCCGCCGCGACATTACTTACTTATACGACATTTTTTTTCCTTTTTTTGTATTATTATTTTTAACTTTGTTTATTTTGTTTGTCGTGTCGTGGTGTCTTGTGGCAAAAAATGTCCTTATTCTTTTTTCCTACAGTATAGTGGACCCTCGTTCTAAAGCGGATTTTGGGCGGGTCACAATGACAACACCCGCGTTATAAGATTTTTTTTGCCTAGAGAGGCACACGGACGGACTGTCCACCTGATGGAAAGCGGCCACCATCGTCCAGGACATCTGCAACCTGAGGGGAGCGTGGTTGAACCGTTTTATAACGAGGGGCGCGTTGGCGAGACGATACAGTTCAGATTTTAATTAAAAAAGAAAACGATTTACCCATTTATTAATTGCTGATACATGACTGTATTACGTGTCCCATTTAGGTAAGAGCAGGTACATGCAGAGATATGTACGCATGAAATTAATAATTAAAACAATATAACTTGTCTGAAACCTTTGTATCTATTTAGTATCTCTAGGCGCCAGTGTGGGCGGTTGTAGTCCCCACTTAGCCCAAAGACGTAAATCACGTTAACTTCATAATCACATTTATTTTGTACGTAGTTTTTTCCTCTATGTTATTAATATTAAAAAGTATTGTTAGCAAGGCAGGGCAGGCATCATTTATCATCTGGGTCTGGGTTTTGTGTGTGGCGAGCTCGCGACAGAAACGCTGATGTAGAGCCATGAGTGTGGATCGTTATTATTCTTTATTTATACCACTAAGGTGGCAAACAAGCCAATCAGTATTTGTTTATACTAGTACTCATCAAGTTTATATTTGGCGGGATGTGGAATCCGGATCTCGGGGTAGTCATATGTAGTTCAGGGCCTTATTTATGCTTGAATTTGTATCTGATCGTGTGATTTGGCGTTCCTGGAGCGGAGACAACATGCTACTGTCACGCCAGGTTCCTGTGGAATGATGGTCTCGCGCCTATATCAGTCTCAGCTTCTCATACAAGTTGCCCGGACAGCTCTGAAATCATTTTTAATATACTGTACTAGTTGCCAATATGGTAACTCCTGATCCTGAAGGCAGAACGAGATACCGTACGCGATTAAATTGTCAAATCATCTGATAAGTGGTGTCTAACCGGAATATAGGATTAATATGTAAATGACAGTTTCGTATTTCGCTGGCGCCCCGTTTATATTTATTTAAATATTCTTTGGTGCAGATTTAGTACATTCATTAACATTAATTCCTTTGATATTTTGCAGAAGTTCGATGGAGCTAGTATTCCCCATCCTATCCTTTTATATCCTTGATAATCGTAAGTCCTATTATATCCTAATTCTATAACTATTAATACCCTTATTATTATCCTTAATCCTTCCCTGTTTAATTGTGCAGTATTTAAATTGCACTGAGCACCATCAAATATCTGCCTTGTAAATTCTCTAAGTTACTTACCTAATATGTACCTATATATATTATAATTTATGTGTTAGGTTACTACCTAAGTAATGCGTAATAACACAAACCTGTTCTTCTTCAAATCGTGGGGTGTTTATATAAGGTTAACGAATGGTCATTTTCGTGATTATCCATAACTTTTGACGTTAAAGCCATAGGTACCACCAAAGATATTGAACATAGAGCGAAGATGGAAGACCTATAGAGAATGTACACTGCCAATCTGTCACAACTCACAAATGAATCATTCCATACAAAAAGCTAGGACATTAAGATGACCAAGGCCACCAAATTTGACAATAGCACTGGTTATGTAGGAGTATTTGACAACCATAGCCGTTCCCTTTGGACACGTTATATGCACCATTATAAAAAGAAACATAATATAGATTATGACTTCAGCTATGAGTAGGCTTCCTTATATGCCTCTTTGTCCAATTTCTTTGGGTACCAAATCCCAAGTTGATGGCTAAAAACGACCACAGAAAACGACCAATCGTTGACCTTAACCAACCACCTCACAGCTTCAGCCAATCACATGCGAATGAACCTTCCTGTCTGATTCCAGATCAGCGGCAAAAGAGCAAGGGCGGCTCCAGCAGTTGTTGTTCCGGCTCCTGCTGCATATTGTAATGTCCCTGACGGGGACAGAGCTACGCGGCCACGCGAGCAAGTGAGACGGGTGCAAACGTTGCCAGAGGAGGGACTCTTAATGTGTTCACAGTGCAGTAGGGGGATACATGTCACCTAGCGTAGGCACAGCTTCGTACCAACGGGCGACGCCACTGGAATCCTAAACATGATATCATTCGTAATATTTAAACATTATACTCATGCACAAAGTATCGGTATTACATTTAACGAGATTGCATTGTAATCGCACGCCGCCCGCTGGGGACTAAGCGAGCTGTGCAACCATTAGATATCTATAGCGGCAGTCACCAGGCTGCGCAGGATTGCTTCGGAAGTGTCGGTACTGTCACCGCTGCAGCCCAGGGCCGGCCGGGGCGAACTCATCCGCTGCCAGCTGGCTATCGGCAAATACAAACTTTTAGTGTTATTATTTAGGCCATCTACATGAATTTATATGTATAACGTTACTACGGAGGAATATTTATAAAAAGAAAAATAAAAAAATAAGTAATTAAAATGACAAATTTAGTAGTAAAACCGTGCGGGATGTGTAAATTACTCTCATTTGCATTGTAAATAGTATATTTCGGTATAAATTGTAAGGAGATGTTTACGGGATTACTGTTTTTAATTTTGTGATAAGTTGAATTGCAATACGATTAATTATTATTATACTATTGTTTGGACTCGCTATTTGCAGCGCTGGTGGTAGCTTGCGTCAGGACCGGTGGTAGTGATCTGCACGAACACAGCGACTGTCTGATTAGGTTACGATGGAGGATAAATTCTAGTTGATACTTTAAATATACTTTTTGGAAATTGTAAGTATTGCTTGAGCGTAAAGGGAGGGCCGAGCTCGCTGCGCGGGCCCTCCCGTCGCCTTCCGACCTCGAGACCCGACTAGCGTTACCACACTCTTGTACATAACTCAGAGCTTTTTATATTTTACAATTTACATCACACACATTATTTAGTATTCTATAGTTATTATTATAATTTGGCATTTTATATTTAGCTATTATTTAAAAAAATATATTATTATTTTTATTTTTAAAATTGGCTTAAGGATTCAGTTAACATCGTCTGAAATTTATTTCGGCTTAGCCTTACTCCTCTTTTTGTTATAAGCTTGCAGTTTTTAGAAGACCGCCAGATGGATGTTGTTCGCTTATATTGATTCCGCATCCGTGGTTACCTTATATTCACCGATCGGTTGATGGTTAAGCAAATACTTTGTGATAGTACAAATGAAATTTTATTTACCTACTCATTGGGGGAGAATTGGGTTGAAATTGGGGGCTCAGTGATAACACAGCAGTATTAGCAGCGGCAGACGGTGGCTCACTGTTGCAACGTTCGTTCTGAGTTGCGAAGGGACTGATAGTATCTTGCCATTCATTTTCCGACATTCGAAATTCACTCTTTAATGGAGTATAAGCTACAATACGACAGCCCATTAGCCTGATTGATATCACTTAAGCAATGCGGCCGTAGACTTTAAGTTCCTAAGAATAGCTCGACTACGGGTTTTCTCTAGTAGATTACGCTGGCTAGCCCTAACGTTAAATTTGTGTGAAATGTTACGTTGTAACGCGTGTGGGCACGTAAAATTGCTTGCTGTTTTATTTCTAACTGGCTATCTTAGCATCCACCAGTGCCGGCAACGATCAAGGTGCATGGGACCGAGTATGTTGCAGTGATGTCGAGGGACAGGGCAGTGTTGCCAGTAGGACAAACTTTCAATGCCGTATGAATGATTTTTAAAAATTTTGTTTGCTCTGTTCAGTTGCTGTATGTATGTATTTTGTTAAGTTGTGTAAAATAACTAGTTATAAATAAAATAATTACAAATTTATGTTGCATTTTTCTTTTAATTTCGCTTGCTTCTACACTTTTACTATACATACGAATGCGTCCTTTGTACATAGTGGCTTTCGAGATAATTACAGTTCGAGTTTAATATGTGAGATATAATAATATAGCGGCTTTTGTAAACTCGCAGCCGGGGTGTTAGTGGCAACATTGTGGCCTACCATTGTTATTAGAAAGGGGAACCACTAATTTAATTCAGAAAATAAGCACTTTCGTAATTTTGAAATATTTCTACCAAATTGTTCGAGAATGCAAGTAATCGCAACGCAACTGAAAACTAAGCGTCATACAAATAATCCTGCTTTTACGAATACTAATAGGCACTTACCTACACTTAATTTTGTCCTTGCTAATAAGATATCCGAGAATTTCTATCTTACCTTTATCCATAGCTTTAGCATCAGATGCTCTATTACTTAAAAAAAACTAAGAACGTAAAACGATTAAATTCACTTATTCAACTTTGTGACTAAGAAAATGTTGGTTTACACAGAACGTTACGTACCTAACTACCTGAATATTTATAATCTGTTGCCACTGCACCCTGGCTCTGTATAGTCTGAAGTATAGTAGGTGGATCGACGTGGTGATATTGTATTGTAGGCCGGATAGTTTGATGTCTTCACTGTATTTTAATAATTCCATAGAATAGTTTTTGAATTAACCAAATTCAATGGCCGCTTTGACGCCGAATGCGATGTCCGTGGATCGTCAACCATTAATTTTACCTTTCCTATATCGTTATTGATAAACGCACAAAATGTATGTATGTAATTTATGTGTGAAACGACGTATGGAGTATGGAGTGTTATAAAACCCAAGTGTAGTCAAAGTACAAAGCATTCGGCATCAAACGTGACCTAAATACAAACGAAATGTAAATATTCGACAACTTTTTAATTTAGACGGATATAGTAATAAAATTAATTAGCTTGAAATCGATATTTAGCGGGCGTTGTATGCGCTAACTGCGACCTGGGAAACTGCAAATTGTTTTAGGAATCTAGGTATGAAACCACGTTAAGATGATATTTGCTCCGTTGGCTCAATGACTCAGATGATTAAAATATCTGATAATTTAGTTACTACTTAGATAATATTAAAATTGAAATAATATATTTTTTGCTGGACGTCTCGAGTTAGATCTATATTAGATAGAAGCATACATTGTACCTAGGTTTTGGAGATTATTAACGTTTCTTTTTTTTCTAGGGACAATATAAATATATGATATCCGCATATTTGATAGTATAGTTAGCGCATAAAACGCTCGATGTCTGTAATAAATTAAATGAATAATGAAATATTAGGTGTCACTGTATAACAGGTGTTTAACTACGTACGTACATAATCTATATACTTGTTAACATTACATAATGATTATCAATGTTGATTATTTCAGTTCGGTTTACGTGAGATGGTGCGTCATAAATACGTCTGTAGGATACACGAAACAATCTTTAAATCAGCTAACTTCGAATCATTAATACATACTCACATTGATGATGGTGGAACTACTGGGAGAAACGTAATGTCATCAACATTATTTGCCAGCTGTTGGGGGCTATTGGCTATCTTAGTGGACAACTGAATTTGACATATAATAATCTTACACTACTCCAATTTGGTAGACTCTATAGCCAGTGGCCAACGTATATGACGTAGTGTAGAATTATTAAATGTCAAATTCAGTTTCCAAGTAAGTTAGACAATAGCCCTTTGGCAAAGTAAGTCTGGTCGTCATGTAAGAAGCCAATTTAACAACGAAACGAAATAAAAATGGCGTATGTATGGCGTATCGATATGTATGAAAACGTTTCAACCAACACGGATACATAGAACCATCAGTAGCACGTAATAAATAAGAAAAAAAAGGTAATCCGCAGAAGAGATCATAATAAAAAAAAGCATTCTACAGAAAAGATCCCATCTCATGTCTTACTGTCGTTTCAGTAATATTTCAGGGTAGCGAAGTATGCTTCAATTTCTTATAATAGGTCGCAGAGATCCTATGACCATGTTTAATGTAGATAGTCGAAAATGTTTTAATTAAATAATAATACAATAACGATCAACATTCAGACATTTATAGGTTGTACATTGTTTGAATTTATTAAATATTGAGTTTGAATGGGGTCAAATAAAATTTTAAGAACATAAAAAGCGAATTTCATTTATTATTTTATCATCATCCTTAAAAATATATATTGTAAACTTAAAATATGAGTACATGAGCGCTTATTTACAGAACATTTTATAATATTACCAGTCAAAGAGTAGATGAAAACATACAACGTTAGGAACTTATTGCCTATTCTATGAGGTGAAGATGAGTTCATTACATTGCCAATGTTATTTTCGGCACAGTACTTTTCGATGGCATTATTTCCAACTGCTACTTAACACTTTTGCTGCGAACCCAAGTATCAAAGAGTCAGGCGCGCTCCTAACAAACGTTGCCCGTCGTGCGCACATCTGTATGGCCGCCGGAATATACCATACGCGTGTGCGTACGCACGGCCAGCTAAGTCCTCGCGCACTCGCGTAGCGCCAATGAGCAGTTTTCCAAGAGGTATTAAAAGCATTTCTAACCACTCACTAGATGGCGCCCCGACAATTTTGGTAAATGATAATCGCTTGAAATAGGTTCTTAGCAAACGGGATATAAACACTGGGTATGTTGTATGGGATAATATTGTATTTGTCAACACTTTTCAACCATTTTAGAGGTAGTAATAATAATGGAACATAGTGCCAACTTCTATAAATATTTATTTTTACATTTCGTTCAACCTTTAACAGTTATGTTTATATTAATAAACATTTTATTTTTAAGTTTAGTATTCGTTGGCTGCATGAAATCACTGCCACCATCATACAGATTAAAAAAAGATTACCAAAATTGTAGGAGCGCCATCTACTGATGCTTTTTTAAACCAACTATCAATACCTACTGGAAAACTCCTCATTTTGTATAGACCGGCGAACCGACACGTGCGCATTCGCTTAACACCATTTACGACCCAAATGTAGAGGTGGCTGCAGCGAACGGCGAAAGAAGACATGATTATTTTTGCTGCAACTGCCGAAGACTGAATAATTTGTGATCAGAACTATTAATTATAAGTGGCATCATTGAGTGTCTGATAATAATTAGTGTAATTTAATTATCCATATTAAGGTTACGAAAATAAAAAAATATTTATTTATTATTTAATTATTGGTGCAACTCGAGTGCGCGCGACTCACCTGGCCGGCCTATACAAAATGCTAGAACTCAGATATTTGGTTTTGCAGCGGAAGTGTTAACGTTCTTGCTGTTTATGTATAATGTGGCAGATGGAAATTCCGAGTGGAAGATGAAATGGAAGTACAATTCATATAATCCTATTACACTAACAATTCCTAAAAAAATAATTACCTAATACTGTGTTAGCGTCAGGGAGTGTCCGAGGGATACATGAAGTACCACTTCAATATGAAGAGGTTCTTGTCAAGGGCCAACTCTGCTATGCTGAGGTGCTTCAGTTTTCTCTCGATGCTTTGCAGCAACGCTAGTTCTGGAGGAGTGAGTGTCTCTTCCACCTGGAAATTGTAATGGTATTTGTAAAATTGTAGGTTGGTAAGTACAATTTTATGTGGACTATTATGTGTAAAGCACAGGATGAAATAAGTAAATAGAAATGCCATCTTCACCGCTAGCACAGGTGTGGCCGCGACATAGCTCGCGCCGCGAGAGAGCGGTTGTTTCCTTCTCTCAATACTAAGATGAAAAAGATAGCAGTATCTGTGTCGCGTCTTTTCTCGTTTATTGCGCGCGAGTACACACTTGTGCTAGCTGTGCTGGAGCGTCAAACAATCGAGAACGCATATTGCCACCTCGGCCATTACTGCGCAGTAGCTAGCAGGTGTCATATACTTTATGAAAAAAAAAATACACTGTTACAACCTCTGACCCGTGGCCAAAACTAGAACTTTTTAAATATATTTAAAATGTACTGACTAGTCGATGCTAAAACCGCTCCGGCCATCACTGGGTCAGATAAGTTTGTGGCACTGTATATTGGAATATCTGTATGGCGACAAAGTCTCCAGTTGATATTTGGCTGATCCATCCCAGAGGTGGCAGCAGTACATCATGCAGGATCGGACTTGTGCTTGATATAACTGCAGCAACTGCTTTGAAGTGAAGCACCGGCAAACCTTCGAGAGGATACCAAGTTTTTTAGCTGCAGTCTTTGCTTATCTGACCCACTCGAAGGCTTGGTGCAATTCTACACTGCCGGACACCACACAGCTGTAAAACTAGCGACAGACGTTCCGTTTTAGCTGGAGCCGACCAACCAGTTGCAGTCGAAACTAATCCTTACGATGTACAAAATAAAGTCGCTTTTGGATTATTCGGATGCGCGGGCGACCTGACCTTGGTCGGACGTGAGGATTAAAATCGACTGCAATTGACGGTTGATCGGCTGCAGCCAAAACGGAACGTCTGTTACTAGTATATGTCCAATATATCGATTTAGGTCTACTCACATCATTAATATGCTGCTGGCTCTCCCCCCGCGCTCGCAGCTGATGCGCTAGTCTCCTCACGCGGCGTTGCTTGGCCAGCAGGCGGTGGTGGGCGGCGGCCGTGGTGCGCGCGCGACGCATACAGTTGTGAAGCGCTGAGTGGGTCATGCCTAGGGCCGTTTGGCATACCTGATAGGGTGACAGATGTTATTAATAATATTTTTTTCTTTAGACCAATTTAAATAAAAAAATTGACAGTCCATATTGAGTTATGTTTGTAAAACTACTTGTATTTTTGGTTTTTCATACAACTAAGGTGGCAAACAATCTTACGGCCTGCCTGATGGTAAGCAGACACCGCAGCCTATGGACGTTTGCAATACCAGGGGCATCGCCCACGCGTTGCGGACCCCGTAGAAACCTTTTCACTCCTCTCTTGAAGAACTCCATGTTGTACTTTCCAGGTAGTTCGTAATTAAAGATATATAGATTAACACTATTATAGTACAGTAACAGTCAGTAAGAGAGAGTGGACCAAAGGCGGCCTAATCGCTACAAGCTATAATATGTGGGGGCGGTGGGTGCAAAGGATCGAATCGTTCGCTGTTCAGTCTAGAATATTAATTTGCAACCAAAGGGGAGTGGATGCGGTCCCGACTTTTTTTTATGTTATCCGGCAGACAAACAGGCATGCGGGCCACCTGATGGAAAATGGTCACCGCCGCCTATGGCCATCAGCAACACCAGGGGAGTCACCGATGTGTTGCCCGCCTCTGACCTCTAATATACCTCTTGAACGATCCCATGTCATAGTCCAAAGGAAACACTGTGGCTGGGAGCTCATTCCACATCCGAATCGTACGAGCGAGAAACGTTCTTTCACACCTTCGCGTGGTGACCAACAGAGGGTCTACGTAGTGAGGATGAGTACCCAGCCCACGGCGGGTGGTGCGATGGCGGAATTGTGCTGTGGGCACCAGATCGAAAAGTTCCTCGGAACACTCCCCATTGTAAAGCCGATAGAACACACACAGGGAGCCAAAGTCCCTTCAGTTAGCCAGTGGTTCTAACTTGTTTGTTTGTATGGGATCGTCGACAATTCGTACGGCGCGTCTCTGTACGGAGTCCAGAGGATTAAGCAGGTCGGCAGTTTCGCCGGCCCAAAGATGGGAACAATACTCCATATGAGGCCACACTTGTGCCTTGTACAGTAGCAAGCGCTGCCCTGGGGTGAAGCATCGCCAAGATCGGTTTAGCACTCCAAGCTTTTTCGAAGCCAGTTTAGCCTTACCATGGTGACTCCGGAATCGCACGCTATCCGATATGTCGACCAAGCATCCCGATACTATTTGAGATGGAAAGGGGTGTTCCTTGGAACTGCGGCACCATTACAAAAGGATCCTTTTTGGCGGAAAATGCGCAGACCTGTGTATTTAAGGGGTTGAATTCAACTTGCTCCAAGAAGTATTCAATCTCCAACACAAGTCTTATTCGGCTTTCCGACACCACGGAACGAGGGATATTCGCACGGCCAGTATGTATAATTACTTTTGAGGTGCTTATAGGCACGTCTTGGTCATGGGGTTCTTCAAAGACATGTCTTTTGAAGAACCCCATGTTATAGAGAAAAGGATAGACTTGGAGAGGCTCATTCCACATATTGCACGTGCACGGAAAAAAGTTGGTACGTTAGTTGGATGCCAGGCATCCAGATGCTGTGGATGCAATCCCATCGTCGGCGAGTGCGATGGCGGAAAAGTGGCACCAAGTAAAACAGTTTTTTGGAACATTCCCCGTTGTATAGACAGACAGTACTTACGTGATACATCTTGACGTGGTACAAGTAGATAGCTTTCGCCAGCCCGCCGGCGGTCGCCGGCTTCCTCATGGGCTGCACATGGATGAAATGCTCCTCCATCAGTTTGTACGTCAACTGCTTGCACTCCTTGTTGGGCAGCATCGCGTACTTCTGTATGTCGTCCTCCTCTATGTATTTCTTTTCGCAGATCAATCTGTAACGGTTTATAAGTGTCGTTGTTGCAGCGATTTCTGGATCTGTATGCAGTATACTATAGAGACCATTTTTATCGTAGCTCCAGAACGGATGGATCGATTTGCATGCAGAATTCTGTATTTGAAATCCAGTTTAATCGAGATGGTTCTTAGCTTTGTTTCATTAAAATCGGTATTGTAGTTTAGAAAATATTTCAGTTTAGGTAACCTTGGTCGGGGGTTATTCGACTTTTTCGGTCAGTTAAGTTATATCAATGAATGTTATTTCGGATGACCCAAAAAAACATTCAAGTCATTTACTGATCGACCAAATCAGTGATGTTCTTTAAAAAATAGGGGTACTAAGTGGCAAGAATAAAAAGAACTGATACTCGTAAAGTATGATGGCGTAAATTACTTTATTTGATAAGTAATTTATTCCATCACACTTTTATCAATTAGTTACTTAATAATTATCAATATTAACAATTATTAAATAAATTATTCAAAATAAATCAAATTAAGAGCATGTTAATATAAAATAAATAAAAATTATCACAATTCAATAAAATTCATAATAAGTAAGTAGGTACCTACTTAGGCAAGTAGATTATAAAGTCAACATCATTATACAATGTCCAACATATAAATTAAAGTATACAAATACATATCTCAAAATATTACAGCTATCCGCACGAGCCGCTTTGGTTCAATCTTTATAATGTGTACGGTTAAGGAATGCAACACGTTGCCTGCGAGTGTTTCTTGATAAATATAATGTAGACGCCTTCCAGGCTAGAGTGAATAGGCTGTTCCTAGACAGGCATGCTCCATCTTCGGCCGCATCGTCACTTACCACCAGGTGTGATGGTGGTCAAATGCCTGTCTAGTCTTTTTTTTTATGTTATACGGCAGACAAACAGCCATGCGGGCCATCTGATTGAATGTGGTTACCGCCGCCTATGGACATCAGCAACATCAGTGGCGCTACCAATGCGTTGCCCACATCTAAGGAGGCCTCTAATGTACCTCTTGAACGATCCTATGTCATAGTCCAAAGGATACGCTATGGCTGGGAGCTCATTCCACATCCGAATCGTACGAGCGAGAAACGTTCTTTCGAATCTTCGCGTGGACACAACTAGAGGGTTAAAGTAATGGGGATGAGTACCCAGCCCACGGCGGGTGGTGGTGGTGCGGGTAGTCTAATAAGAAAAAAGAAATATTATGGCAAGTAAATACCTGGTAATGATCGCAGGTACCAGCTGGATGCGGAAAGCACAGGACCGGCTTTTGTAGGGATCTCTAGGGGAGGCCTATGCCCAGTAGTGGGCGTCTTCTGGCTGATGTGATGAAATAAAAATTGTATTCTATGACGTACCTGAATATCCTAGCGGCATTAGATCCCAGCCGCTCGGTGACGAGGTGTCCCAGCGTGGCGGAGGCAAGCGCGGTGGCGGCCACCCGCGCCGCCACCGCGTGCTGGCCGCCGCCCGCGCCGCCCGCCGCGCGCACGAACCCCGCACCGTTCTCCTCTGACACATCATGATAACAATTCAATCATTTAATGTGCTCCTGCTGACTTATGGCTTACGACGAGAGGATGTCGAACACCGGGCGAAGTGGAGAAGAACGAGTAGGAAAGCGGACCCCGGCAGAGGCCGGGACAAGCGCTAAGACCATGATGAATGTGCTCCTGCAGCCGTACCGCCGATCTACGACGGCACGCCGCCATCTTGATGCAATTGAGTGGGGACCAATCGCAGCAAGCAAGAGCCCGAGCTGTCTTGCTGCGATTGGTTTAAACTCAATTGCATCAAAATGGCGGTGTACAATCGGAGATAGGCGGTATCATTCCTGGTCTCATGGCACTCCGCTCCACTATAATTACCTGATATGCCAAATCCTGGATTGTGTTTTTTTATTTAATGTAATGTAGTGTTGTTGGTTCAATAAAATGATTATAGTTAAAGAGTAAAACATTTTCCGTACAATTTACTCCAAATAGGGAACCACGGCATCAAGTCGTTAAACTACCCATACCTAACAAAATTTCTACAACTCATCATGCAATATATGCTGCTCTTAACGAAGACTGTCAGGTTGACGCCGTGTATGCCGACTTTTCCAAGGCCTTCGATAAAATATGTCATACTACCTTATTGTTGAAGCTCTGGCGACTCGGTATACACGGCGACCTCCTTTGATGGGTGAGGTCTTATGTCGAAAACAGATGTTAGGCTGTTACCGTGGGGGGGTTCATCTTTCAGTACCGTAGTATTAGTTACGGTGTCCCTCAGGGCTCTCACTTAGGCCCGTTACTGTTTATACTTTATATAAATGATATAAACAACATATCTGTTCACTCTAAAATGCTGTTGTATGCCGATGACACGAAGATTTTTAAGGTAATTCGCAATGTCCATGACTGCGAATTGCTACAAAATGATCTCTTTAATTTTGAGGCCTTTTGCAAGGATAATAATCTTTTCTTGAACTTGGACAAGTGCCAAGTAATAACATTTTCTCGAAAGGCATCACCTATAGTCTACGAGTATTTCTTATGTAACAAGAGCTTGAGAAGGGAAACTCAGGTCAGGGACCTGGGTGTAATATTGGACTCTAACTTAACCTTCGTACCCCATATGGACAAAATTATCAACAAGGCGTTTAAGCAGTTAGGTTTTATTTTACGAGTGTTAAAGCCCTTTAAGGATATACGTACTTACAAATTATTATATAACAGCTATGTTAGAAGTGCTTTGGAATTTGCTAGCAGTGTGTGGCACCCTTTCTACAGTGCGCATATCGATCGCATCGAAAGAGTGCAGAAGAAATTCGTAAGGGCTCTGGACTATCGAACTGGTAATTACCAACTCTATAATAATCGTTTTAGTTATAAAGCATCATCTCAAGTGCATGGAATCGAAAATTTGGCACAGCGTCGTCATTACATAGATGCAGTATTTCTTTATAAAGTTATTAACAACTTAGTGGACTCACCTAATTTACTTGCGCATATTTCTTTAAGAGTGCCACTCATACGTGAAAGGAACTGTCGTAAAAAGCCACTTTTTCACGTTAACCCTACCAGAAAGCGTTACGTGGTAAACGGTTTTGTTCGTCGTACGTGTAAATATTACAATGAGCATCTACTTGGCGTGGATATGTTTCTGGATACTTTACCAAAGTTTAAAAGGAACGTTAAAGAATTATGTATTATATTACTCATCTAATTGTATCAAATAAATGCAATCCTTACCTAACACCTTCAGATAATGCTCCAAGAACTGGTTAAGCAGGGGCCTGTCGAGCCTCCTCGCTGCGTCCTGGAGCGTGTGCGTGTCCGTGGGCGCGCCCTCGGCCGCCCACGGCGCAGAAGACAGGTACATCTGCTCTAGGAGCAGACGCATCAGCTCCCCAGCTGGAGACATACATTACAAGAGTTAGTTCCCCCAGCCACATTACATCTTCGGGGCTCCAGGTGTAGGTCCACCTACGCGCACTCAGCGTTTTTCTGATGCGAACGACAAGGGACGGGACTTTGCACATGTTTTCCCTGAGTGCTACAACTATAGGACAAAAGTGAATAGGTATTTAATAGACAGGTATGCTCTACCGAAGACTGCATCTGCTCTTAACATTAGACGAAAGGGCAGTTAAATATCTCACTAGATTCTATAAAAAAATAGATAGGTGAATGTAGATTGAGGGGTTGAGATCGGACTCTGGACACGAAGGATGGATCTGCGATCTTACGCAGGAGGTCTACAGAACAGAGAGCAGAAAATGAACCAGTAGATTCCATATTTGCTACATTAAAATGGGTTTTCGCCACATTCAGTATTATCATTGTCGCTAAACAGACAATGTACTGGGCTCTGTAGACCGGACAATAAGCCCGGTCGTCAGGTAAAAATTAGGGGGTCTTACCTGGAAATAATTCCGATTTTAATGCCTCACAGCACAATGTTTAGTTTTAAATTGGCAATATGTACATATTTCACTTAAATGTATATTTTCTATGCAATTTCCAAAGAAAATAATATTTTACCTACCGCCACAACCGAGAGTGTTTTGCTCGTAAACGGTCGGGAATTCAAAAGTTGTAAAGAATTTTATGAAGATTACCTTAGTGTACACACCACACTTTATTCCCGAACAAACTCACAAAATTTCATTAAAATCGAAATTGTGTAGATCAAAAGTACCTGCCGACCAGGCTAAATAGGCGACAGCGTATTTTGTTACTTCAACGTCAAGCACTATATGTATAGTATATGAACTCCAATTTCTTTACCATTATCATCAATCCTTCGAGCCATAGCCTTGATCATAATATCATCTCTGAAGTCCAGGTGAAATCTGTCAAAATTTACTTTCCAGTAGACATCTGTAAAGACAATACAAATACATTTTTATTTCGGTCAATACAAATTATAAACTTAAAAGATATCTGGTTTAGAAAAAAAACATCAAGGCTTACTGTCATTAGCCTCGGCGACGTTGCCACTTGTCATAACCTGCATCAGCATTCGCACATCCAAGTCCGGTATGATGGTGGCTACAGGCACCATTGTTGGATAGTCAATATCTTCTTTTATTTCCGCTACAGGGGCTTGCTGTATGTAACCTGCTGTTGCTAAGCATACAAACATATCCCTTAGGCTCACTAGGGATATTTTCTTGTCCTTAAAAAAGATAAAGCCAATTGAAATTTGATTCGTAAGATACAGGCTGTTTAGTAATTTGAAATAGAAAGTACAATGCTAGAGAATGATTTGCACTACAGTGCAGTTGTTAAACGGTTTTTATAGCATTCACAAATTAAATTTTTACTTATTATATAAAAAATTCCCTGGAGGAAAAGAATGAATCCTTTGCGCAATATGCCTTGGGGAAAATTTGCTTGAAGTGGTAATGCACTTGTACTGTACATTGCATGTTCCCTAAGGCACACAGTGATATGATATGATAGTGATATGAAAGTTTGTGATATAAAAGTACCTTGTTGTACATACTGTGCAATTATTATGTGTATTATTGCTATTAAAGGGATTGCAATGAGGGGGATGTATGTAAAGCCAGGGTGTGCTGAATATAAGCTTTATAAATATGGGCCTCAGTTGCCTGAAATAAATAAGACATTATAATTTTATGATTACCTTATCATCCTTGTGCCTACTGGCAATAGTAACTAACAATAAAGTGGCAGTGCAAGTGGCACGTTTCATTAACTCTTCCACAAGTAACTCAGCTTCACTGCCATATTTAGTTTTCATCTGAAGTAGGTATCTGTGACATAATTTTTTAAATTAATAGCTAGACATTGCAAGTTATGGCTCCAGTTAAGGTGACAAATGGCCGCATCGCCATTTGCTACGCTACAGGCCATATTAATATACTTTTTTTTTATATTGTACAAGACAGGCATTTGACCATTTGGCATTTATAAGTAATTAAGCACAGTTTAGTGACTTTTATTGAATTGGTCAAACTAAGTCCAATATTTTGTATTTTATGTTTAAGAAGGGAAAAAAATCCCCAATGATGGTTAGCAAAGCAGCAAATACGACGAAGTGATGCTAAACATAAAAAAAATTAAATTACTTTGGATATCTAATTAGGAGAAGTACATTCTCTGCATTCAGTTTGTAGTCCGGGATAGCTTCATTATGGATTGCGGGCTCGAAGCTAACTAAATCATATTTTACCAATGCTCGAAGACTTTCAATGACCTGAAATTTGTAAAATCTCTGTTGAGTTTTAGAAATGGGGGTAGCTTAACATAACAACCATTTTTAATTACACTATTCTGTTCTTTTATTTATAATCAATTTGATTTTTTAAAAACACTAAGCATGCATGTAAGACTAAAAATACAGAGCTTGTTAGTTTAATTTTATAGGTATTCCGTCCAAGTTTCATATGAGAATTTGGGCTATGTGTTAGTTTTTAATAATTAACACATGGGAATAAGTGAGTAAAATGTATATACCTGGCTCCGGAGCAGTCCAGTGCTCCTAATAATCGTGCTTAGCGGTCTACCGCCGTACATAAAGAGATCATCCCCAACTTTCTGCACTATTTCACCAAAATACCGAAGAAGGATTTCCGATACCGCCTGGCCCATTAGACGAGACATTTTTATTTAAGTTCACGCGAATTTTATTTAGCTAAAGGGATTTTATAATTCTTACATAATTTAACCACTGAACACAATAATAAAAGATAAGCTGTGTTGTTTTTCAATTAAAAATAATATTGAAATAGTAAATAGGTACATAACCTTTACGAATGTTTACAAAATTTAACTCATCTTTTTTAAATTTGCTTTCTTACTTTATGGCTCTGGATTCGCGCTTGAGCTTCAATGGCGGTTTTCTGACAGCTAGTTTAGGGCCCCGTCATACACCCCATTCCGGTATTATATGAACGAAAAGCTGCCACCATTCGAACAAGAAAATTGCTGGAACCGAATTAGTAATTACCCGTTATATAGAGAATATTAGCTTTTATTAAAAAGGAATGAAATTGCCACAGGTATTGACTACAAACGAGGCAATTGCCAATTGCCCTATTTGAGCTTGAAATTTGTTACAATGATTGATTGATTATATACCTGTCTAGATGGAGGGCTGCGCATCAATTGCAACACTTAAAATAACTAAAAAATTACTGAGCGACCGAAGCGAGCCCGCTTATTTTTAATTTTGTCTCTTAAAAGCTTGGGTCATTGTAGTAATGCGAGTGTATCGAGTTGGTAATTTTTTGCATTTCTTCTTTAAAAAACCGTCTGTTTCAAAAATACTCATCATTATTCGACAGTCATCGTTACCCACCAACGTAACGTAACGTAATTTACCTTAAATCAGGTAAAAAGTACCCGTAACGGCAACTCTACCGGATCAAAACGGGACGAAACGGGATGTGTGGCGTAATATACGACAAAACTATGTAAACCACGCCTCTTTTTTACCGATGCAAATGGATCGAACGGCGCCACTTTCGCACCAGCTTTCTTACCGGACATTTTTAACGGAACGGACCGGTCTAGTGTAGCATAATATATGGCGTATAAAGCTTGACCGCGTCAGAGGTGACCTGACAATTGTGGCGCTAGTTCTAACCTAAAATACCAATACCTACCCTAATACTAAAACATATACCAACATCAAAAACTAACCCCTAATAATTTTCGTACTATTGTACTATTGTAACGTATACACCCACTATAAAAAATTTAAGCAATCAATATATTGCTTAGACAAAATATTACGATATACTTAGATAGAACAACTGAGACGCCGTAATGTGCCTATTTGACACCCCGACTAATATTCGCTCTTTTTTACTGAGAACGCCCGAAGCCTCCTTTCGGCTCACGTTCGTAAATCCGTCGGTGAGAGGTCACTCATATTTATTCTGTTGTACTGTTTTCAGAGCAACGTGCTTGTTATAGAGCTGGGCAACATATTTGCGATACCACTGCTGTTACTAATGTCTATTGGCAACCAATCGGTAACCATTTTCAACCGCGTGGCCACGAAAATGAACTTTATATTGTGGAATCAATGAAATGATCACAGCTGTCAAATGCGGCATATTATATCTCGACAACTGTAAACTTAATTTTTTTAGAGAGTTCTCTTCGTACAAGTGTGCGATTTAAGGTAAAATTGTAATTTTGAAACACTCAGATTTTCAAAGGAATATCAAAATCAAGAAATGTCGAAACTATATTAAATTAATTATCACGATTTAGTTACTTTTATTGCGAATCTGTTTTTAAGGGCCATAGACCCATAGTACAAAAATTTTGAGCTTCCTGACTGACAACGAACAAGACAATTTCTTTCATTTTTAATAAAAACAAATATTCTCTACATAACGGGTAATTTATAATTCGGTTACGGTAATTTTCTTGTTCGTCTGGCGGCAACCCTGCAAACCGACAGATTTGAGTGCAACCGCGACCGCAGATGGAGTGAATAAATTTTAAGAAAATAATGAATACGGTGTTTGTGGCGCAATGCGCCCGGTTTCGTTCTTATTCTTACTGGAAAGGTTCTTACTTAAAACAGTGTGTATGAAGTGAGCCTTATTGACGTTTTTTTCTTGATCGCCATAGCTCGAGCGTTCGTGTCTTGGTTATATAATGTTTTGTGCATCTTTGTCTTGTTTGTTGACGTTGTTGAGTGTTGTTGACTGTTATAATAGTTCATAGTCTGTGGTAGTTGTTGTGTTTCATTGCTTCATTCATCTTTCCTTGGGTTAAAATTGAATTAGATAAACATTAAACGTTAGTAAAACATTTAAAAATGAATATCGAAAGTGCAGCAATTAATATTTTAAAACGTGGAGTAGAGTTGGATACAAAAAAGAGATATACTGAGGCCCTAGTTTGTTATCAAGAGGGACTTCAAATTTTAGTAGATAAAATGAAAGGTATAATAAGTTTAAATTTGGGAATAGGTCGGTTAGAAGAGAAAAGGCACCGGCCTGTCTTATAATACGACCAAAAAACTAGTGTAGTATTATCATTATTTTTACAGGTGATGTTGATGCTGCAACAAAAAGTTATCTAAGACAAAAAGTGGAGGAATATATGAAAAGAGCTGAGACTATAAAAAAACTGGTTATACAACAGAAAGAGGCTGGGCAGTTTCATGAACAACTTATTATTGAGAATAATTCCACAGGACATAGCTTTAAAGCTTTATTTGGAAGATTTTTGGATGAAGATGTACAGTATGCAATAGTAGAGGATCCATATATTAGAAGTTTTCATCAGGTCAGTTTTTAAAACCTGACAATGTTAGTTAAAATTGGTATCTTCTGAGAATTGTGATTGATGTGTATCCTAGATTTTGCCTGCAAATGTCCGTGTAAAATTTGGGTTATAATTTAACATTCCGGACCCGTTCCTGCGGGAACTACATTTCAATGCAGTTTCGCGATAAATATAACCAATGTGCTATTTTAAGCTATAAGATATATTACTGCAAAGTTTCATCAAAATCTGTTCAGTAGTTTTTTGTCAAACATCCAAACATCCATCCATCATTATAAACTTTCGCATTTTTTATATTGATGGGTATATGTGTATATTCCAGTGTCAAAATTTTCTCAGGCTATGTGAGTTATTGGTGAGATCCTGTACCAATTTAAGCCACATTCAATTAACAACTGCGAGAGATGCCCGTTCTGATAATGACCAAAGGGACTGGTTTGGCAATCTTACAAATGACCTTAATAAATACAGAGTTAAATTAATAGTTAAGTACTCCGAAACTCTGCACGATAGACAGATTGTGTAAGTTTACTAAGATTTATTTAATTAAATAAATTTAATATGATGAAAGGTTTGCTGTGCCTTATTTTTTAATCTATACTAAATAATGAATTTATGTTTTTGCAGCCTAAGTTCCGGGTGGATCATAAAAATTGGCAGAGGATTGGACTTTTACAAACCTCCTGAAAACAAATTTTGTTTAGGGGTTTATGACATGGACTTAAGACCGTGCCATGAGACAACTGTGGACATAATACACTCTAAAAACGTGAAGCAGTCGTATGGATGATTTTTTATCTCAAAACTGTGATATTTCTACCTATAAGTATAATTTTACAATAAAATTCATATTTAAATTTGTCAGATTTGCCTCCCTTTTTTACTTGAAGTAAATTCGCTAATTTCCAAGTAGGGTACTTTTGTCCTAGGATGTAGCTCACCATATGTTCATGGTTCGGAACTGCACACGGGTGAAAATCATCTATCTATCCTTGAGATATTTATAAGATTTTCGCAATTTTAGATGGCGCTAGTGATGCACAATGACGAATCTATTCCAGCCAATGACGGGGCTTTATTTTGACATCAGACCCCACGTCGCAGTCGGTAGCGCCGTCATGTGGATGTTTAATCGTGAAAACCCTCACAAAAATTAATTTTGTTAAAGAAAAAATTTTGTACGATTCGACTTTCCGCCCCGCCTGCCCCGTTGTAGAGAGAGTATGTAGAGCGAAGACCCCGGACACGGATCATAACGGCGTGGTGGTGTAAAAAAGAACTATGCACGCATGCATGCATGTATCTTTTTTGTACAATCCATAGACAGTAGACTTCAACGGGAAACCGAATGATAAAATGAAATGTCGGCGTGAGCGAGCGGGTTAGTAAGTTGTGCTATTCGTCTACAGATGTCACTAGTTTGCCATGCTATTTAATTGACTAACTACTCCACGATAGATGGCGCTTAAAAATGCGTTAGTTTTGACCGATGGACCCAACAGTGGCCTTTCAAAAACATGTTTACCCAGTATTCATTGGTTTCACGAAAGATGCGACCAGCCAGCCCACTAACTCTTATGTCAACCACTTTCGTTTTCAATAACTTTCCTGGTACATTATTTTTGGTTTCGAGAAACACCAACACCGAGGATAGATCGCTAATCGTTCGCTGAACCACCTTACCTTGTGGACTATTGCTGTCATCAGTGGCGGTCATTGCGAGGCTTCGGAAGGTAGATCTTTGTGAGGCCCTTTGTTAAACCAAACCGTGAGAGTACTCACTGTAATTAGTCATCATCACCGTCCTAGCGCTTATCCCGGCCTCTGCCAGGGTCCGCCTTCCTACCCATTCTTCCCCACTTCGCCCGGTCTTCGGCATCCTCGCGTCGTAAGCCATTGGGTCTCGCATTCGACTCAGCGATGTCAATCCATCGCTTCTTGGGTCGCCCACGGGGCCTCGTTCCTGATATCGGTAGGTTCAGGCACCACATATTTTCCACGTTTTCTCACTGTAATTTGTGTTAGTGTCCCAACTTTGTTCCCAGTTGGTTAACCAGACAGAACTTCAAAATCGGAATTTTGCAACGTCGTTCAACTGTTTGTTATATTAATAGAATTGGCGGGAAAAAATAGGGCTAATTAAAAATAAAAATGAGTTTCAAATTGATTATATACTTTATTACAAACATAACAATGTAATTGGGTGTTTGCCTTTAAACTTTACATGTTTCTTTGACGTAGTAATAGATATTACAATATTTAAGTAGATAAGTAAGTAGGTATGAGCTTAGCCTAACAATGATTACTAAAATTGGATAATGCAGGTCTTTATTAAAAAAATCCATGTTAAAACAAATATTTTGAAAATCCATCCCATAACGTTTAAAACGTATATTCATCAAAATCCATAACTTATAGAATAAATGTTATATGTTTTATAAGTGAACGGATTATGGAAAATAATGTTATATATTTTAATATTATGGCTTCTAATTGTTATGCGATCTAATGTTACAGGAAGTGAGTTAAGGACTTTCAAATTAGGTTTACAATGCTTTTGATCAAGTGGTAGGTAAGTAAGAAACAAGATAGCAAATGATTGAAACGTTTTACAATTTCATAAGTGTAGTACTTATAGCTTAATAGCATAATTAAAAGAATAATTGAGATTATAGTCTCAACTAACATACTATATAATTCATATAAAATGTTTGATTGATACTAATACGATTACTATAGTTACAACTATATTATAATTACATATGGTATGAATAATATAAAATATGTATTTAGCAGTTAAATTGTCGAAAGCTTACATATAGTCTCTTGCACGAAAATCTGACCTTTTGAATATTTTGCCTTTAGTGCTTATTTGGAAGTCTAATTCATGGCTAGTTTTAAAGATCTTAATAACTGGGTACAACATAATGATTTTCGCCCAAGAGGGTTTATGCAGCCTCTATTACTAACTGAGGTTTTGATTGAGTCAAAGGCCGAGAAACTAAAGTACTTATCTAATTAAATTCTGAACGGCTTACCACAAAATAAGTAGATAAATACCTAAGTGAGTATGTTAAGAATTTTAATAGATATCTATCACAAAATACCAGCAAGGTATTTCTTGCATTTGGCTCAACCAGAACTTATAAGGTACTTATATAAAGTTATAGGTAGGGGATTTACACATTTAAAGTTCAGAAATATTTACTTAACCAAGTCCTTTGACGAGACTAGCAGTCGTATATAAAATATTAAACGAGTATATTTTCAAATAAATATGGCCTCTGAGTATGTTTTATAAGTTAGTAATATTATACACTTCACTACGGTGAGTATAGCGATTTACAAAGCTAATGCAATCTACGTGAGATATATTTATTTATTTACAATAAGACTTCAAAGTGGAATGTATGGCAACTTAATGTCAAATCAGGTAATGAAGTAATAAGTTGATAATGTTGGTAGGTACCACGAAGTACCTTCAATTTTGCTTTTACGTGCTAAAAAGAGTATTAGAGTATTTATTCTCTTGTGTTAGTGGTAGGTATTAGAATGCCATAACTAGCTAGCATTCTTCAAAATATGTTTAGCATAAAAGACAACGCCATTGAACAACTCCACTAAAACAAGTAATCTTAGCTTGTTAACAAACGCTTACCGTCATTATTCCTATACAATCAGTCTCAATTTTAAAATCGACATCTCTAAGACAGAACTTAGAATACTATAATTTCTTTTAGAATTCAATATTCGACGTCAATATAATCATATTAAAGGAGGTTAACTGCATCATTGTCAAACCATTACAATTTCATTCATAGTGACTATACACATTAGCTGTTCATCGAAAGCTGGTAAACTCTTTTAACCCTATTACAAACGCAATAGGTAAAGAAGTTAAGCTTTACACATTCAGACATAGCTCTCCTGCTTGGCCGAGAAGAGCATCAGAGACTCCATAAGGTGGGGCTTCACCATTTCGTCGACGTCTTTCTGGCTCTCGAAGGCTGTTGGGTGATGCTTGTAGATGGTGCGAAGGGCTTTCAGGCAATGGATCAGGGTTTGATCGGGATCAGACCCGGTGTTGGGAGCAGTGCGCTGCGACCTGACCAGCCTTATGAGGTGGGTGACGCCCTCCAGTTGAGCGATCTGTTGGGCCACGTCTGGCACCACTGCTAGCCTGCAAGATGAAGTTGCGGTGAGTATTCGCGTCTGCGGTGTCTAGCAAAGTGGATGCCGTACAATGTTACCAGACAAAAGCGCCTAAACGGTTATATCAAGTGCCGAGAGACCAGAAAGGATAGCAGTGTTTCCTGGTGATCTGCTATACATATTGTGAGACATTGCTTGGGTATAGAAATAGATATGGCGTTGGTATGCATTTCGGCGGACGCTGGCTCGGTAGGAAGAGTCCTACCCTATCACCCGCAAAACTTCGGGTTGTTCAGGCGTCGGACAATCGAGCCGTTTTCCGACACGGCATGCCACGTTCTTATTTCAGCACCCCAATAGATGTTTCACATAGGACATAGGTCTCCTCTCAAGCCTTCCTCGCCGTTCGGCTATGTGCCTCTGGCGTACACCGGTTCACCACGCGTTTATCAAGTCGATCAGCCAGATCTTTATAAGTCAATCCATCTCCTGGGGGTTGCCACTCGAGGACTTTACCGCGCCATCGGTTTTGGTTGTGTCACATAGAATAACCTAATGGTTAAACAATAACCATTCAGCCAGTTAAGAACCATCTAGATTAAACTGGCTTTCAAATAAAGAAAACCGCATTAAAATCGAGCTACGATGTCACAGACACATACCTTCACATGTACCTACACATATACACAGATATACACGGCAAACCCTTTCTTCGTCGGTGTTTAAAACTAAAACATTTTCGCCAAAAGTAAAAAAAGAAACCAAAAACCCCTCACCTCGAGATAGCCTCAGCGGCATGGCAGTGCAGCCGCGCCTGCGCGCGCAGCTCGGCCTGCCGCGGCGCCGGCGCGGGCGGCGCGCGCGCGAAGCACACCAGCGCGGCCGCCACCGCTGGCGAGCGGGACAGCGGGAGCACGCAGCGGGCTACGCGGGAGAGCGACGCTAGCAGGGAGGCTGTTTGCTCCTGGTGGGATAAAGAAGCAAGCGGGTCTCAAATCAAATCAAAATCTCCAGCGCCGGGCTGCGGGACAGCAGCTGCACGCAACGGGATACCTGGAAGATCGATGCTAGGAGGGAGGCCGTTTGCTCCTGGTTGGATATTTTTTTATGTAATAATGGCAGACAAACAAGTGGGACAAAAATCAAATCATATCCAATGCAAATGTCCAAGCGCGGCCGCCACCGCCGCCGGGCTGCGAGAGAGCGGGAGCCCGCAGCAGGCCACGCGGGAGAGTGACGCTAGTATCCCTCCCGGTCGGCTTTTTTATGTAACTTGTAGGCAGGCCACATGATGGAAAGTGATCACCGCAACAGCAACACCAGGATTTTCGAATCGCTCGCGTCGATTCGAAAGGTTTTCTACTTTTATTTTCGGCATGAAACATTCGATGTTTCGATGCATTAAGCTGATTTTCTCAGGTCAGATGGTCTACCTGATGGAAAGTGGCTACCGTCGTCAGGGTCAGTAACCTGATGCAATGGTTTGTTCACTTCATGTGTATTAAAATAGGTTTAACGTTAGGTTGTCCAGTAAAGTCGCCTATGTCCATTGTTCTTTTCATGGAATCAGTTATTAATAAGCAAAACTGTTTATATTTCATTTTACTTTTGGCATTGGTAGATTTTTGAATGAATGTTAAGTAGTGACCTGCTTAAAATAAATCTAAGAAAGATAATAAACGTAGAGGAAAGAAATGATAAATAAATCTATAAAATGGCCCTTCAACAATCAGAAAAATCCTTAAAACCAACCTGCAAGAACACGGAAATGTTCGGGCCGCGCCTCTTCACGGCATCAAGGAGTCTTTCCACCGTCCGGTGCTGACTGACCACCTGCACAATATCCGACTTGCTGACCACGTCATCCTTCTTCTCTAGCTCCAATTCCCTGACCAGGTTGACCAGACACGCCGTGCAGAGGAGAAGGAGCTGGCAGCAGTCCGTGCGGGAGAGGAGACCTGGATAGCAAAGCAGGTGGTTAAGATGAGGAACATTTTTCTGTTGGCTTTGGACGGACGTTCTCGTGACGGTTATATCGTCGGTATACATTTTTTTTCTGAAGATCGAGCATGCCTATCTTGGAACAGCCTATTCACTATAGCCTTGAAGGCAGCATCCAGATTATATTGATCAGGGAACACACTCGCTGGCAACGCGTTCCATTCCTTAGCCGTACGCATGATAAAGGTCGAGCAATAGCGGCTCGTGCTACGTGCCAGTTTAGGCACTTTATAGGTAGGAACTCTACTTATTAAGAATCCAGGAAATTAAGGTTCTTGATTCAACAGTTTCGGCTGTAGGCAGCCTGTTAGTCTGCCGCCTATTTCCTCTAGATATGAATGAATGGTGAACCATGTGTAACTATGATCGGGAACGATCTAGTCAGGTTCCCCTGATCGCAGGGTCACGGAGAGCAGATGGCAGTCGCTCCACTGTAATTACCTGATCTGTTAAATCCTGGATCAAGGTCAAGGCGGACTCCGGGCACTCGCGCGCGAGAACATAACCAGATTACTAACGCCAAAACGATGATGATGATGATGGATGAATGGCGAGGTAACAAGAGTATGGCATGCTTGAAAATAAGAGTACTAGAATATTGTTGTGAAGCGTTTGGTGACAGAAAACCTGCCTGGAAAACGACATCATCGAAGAGCGGATGTTTAAAAATTAATGATGAGGTAACATGTAAAAACTAGAAACAGCGAACACTAATATTTTAAGAATTTATTGACATATCACTGATTGCGTAAAACATATCAATAAACCAACTAATGGACTAATTGGCAAGTCACTCGTTAAGATTAAGAATACCACTTTCAAAACTATGAATATCACTTTCATTTTACACTTAAATGTTAAGTTATTTAACAAAAATTCGGACTCGTGATGGGTTTCACTGTGACGACTAGCTGAATGACACGTCATGCCTTTAGTACTTCGACGAAACGGTCAGGGAATAACCTCGTAAATTCATGAGAAGAATAAATATGCAATAGACAAAAATGTAAGTATCGGAATTTGTGGAACTCAATATTTTATTCACTACTTCAGTACCTACACGTATTGGACGCAGGTATGAGAAAGTATTTGCAAAGCAAATTAGAAACATCAATTAGCCAAATTTATTCGGAGAAATAGTTTCTTCACACGGTACCAAGTAGGTATATACTGACGGCGTAGCAAGAGGAATCTCTCCAAACTCTTAGGGCAAAGATGGGCTGTAGAAGTAAGGGCCTGGGTAACGTCTCGTAATGTCATCTTCCTAGGGTGTACCAAAAGCCTATTCGATCTGTATGTATTCGGCTCATAGTTAATCACATAACCAATTAAAAAATTTTAGGCTATTCTTTTATATTGCCATACTTTAATTACACAAAATCTATTTAAACAATGACAGGAGTCCACATCATACAGGAAAAGCGCCGCGGTGTCAAAATCGGTTACTCGCTATCATATAAAAAAATCTAGATATGATATCCGAAAAAGCCTTAACGAATCTGACAGGGTACTTTTTACATAAATAATCTGTAGTTTCTCCACTCACCAGTAACGTTATCAACGATAGTGTTCAGGTACAAATGCAGCTGGGCCAGGTCGTAGTGGCCGCGCAGCCAGGGCGCCGTGATCTGCGTGAGCACAGTGATGGCCTCCCGCATCTGCGGCTCGGGGTTCGAGCGGTCTGACAGGATGTCCGACAGGATCTCGATGCCTCCGCCCTGGAAAGGATAGGGCTTCGTTAGCGGGTTTGGTGGGATTCTCAGGTCGGCAAGCGTAAATAGTGTACGACGGCCTCCGGCTAGGGTCCTTATTGCGTTAACTTGGACGTATTTACCAAAATCAAACCGCAGCCGTTATCACATGCTGTCTTTCTTTTTCACTATGTAATGAGACAGAGACATTATGTGACAACGGCTGTGGTTTGGTTTTGGTAAAACGTTTATATTTAGCGCGAATGGCCCGCAGTGGAGTGACAATTTGCGCTTCACCCGCTATTCCCTTCTCCGTTCTTTGGACTATTTTTGTGGAAAAATATCACGCCAAAAAGGATGGATAAATTTATGTCCATGCCAAGATCAGAGACTATATGAAAAGTGTCTGATCTGCTATAAAGCCCCTGGGCCTCTGTGGATGCAGGCATTTTTTAATCTAAGTTTGTACGGATCCGAAGATAGATCCAGACTAAATTATAAGTTACAAGTGGACCTGGCACTACTTCGTTCGCGTACACCTACTTTACCTTTTCCTACCCTTTTTTCTTGTTATAAATCTTCCTCTTGAATCACTCTATGTATTGTTGACAACCGCATTACAATCCGTTGCGTAGTTTAAAAGATCTAAGCGTACATATACATAGCGACAGAGACGGCGGGAAGCGACCTATTTATTTATTTAACTGTTTATTGTGCACAAAGAAAGTTACAATAATATAATACGACTTTGTTTTATACTATGTATAGAAGTATCAATACAGATAAACTTCGTATAGCTCTAACGAAACTGATAAAAGATAGCCGGTAAAATATCATTCATGGTGACCAATATAGATAAAAACCAAATGACCGTAAAATTCGACCGATATAATTGACAATTCGTATCCTTGTGCCAAACACCCGAATCTTGATCTCGAATCTTTGCTATCTCTCTCACGAATGTTCTAGAAATGTCATTGTTCGTAACACCTACCCATTGTTAACTAAAACCTTGACTATTATTTATAAATAAACGGTAATTCATGCGTTCATAAATATCACACGCTATATTGCTCACGCGCTACGTAGGTACCTAAATGTATAGTTATTCAATTAAATAATTACTTAGGTACAACGAAGTAAATACATAGCACAATACCACATGGATACCTATCCATATCTGTTGTATAAACAAATAAGTATATAAAAGTAACGAAGAGAAATAAGTATATCTCATTTAAATTAAAATCAATTGCTGCGTTAGTCTCGCTAAAACTCAGCAACGGCTGGACCGATTTAAGTAATTATTTTTTTGGTTTAAACGCAAGAAAGAAAAGAGTAGGGTAGGCGTAGAGTAGGTGTCTGTCTGAAAGTTATTTTCTCAAACATTATTTACTTTATTGGACTATTTATAAACGACAGTTTTACGCCTCTGAAATAGTTTGTAATACCAAACAAAAAAATTCTCTCCTAGTCTCCGAACCAACATCAAACTGTCTTACTAACCTCTTCGAACTGCTTCACAGCATCTCCAGACACACAGACAGTCGCGAGCGCTCTCAAGGACAAAGCCTTTATAGAACTCTTGTTAGTTTCAATGATGGCAGTCAAGAGAGCCCTGGGTACAGCACACTCTACGAAAGGTAACTCGGTGATGCTTTTCATGATCTTCGAGCAACCCTCGTGCAGCGTGCTCTCAGTTTCGCTGCCCAGCATGGCCAGGTGACCGATGGAAGTGAGTGTACTCTTCAAAATCATGTCCGAAGGAGGCTCCTCGATTATGGAGACTAGTGTCTGAAAGGCAAGGAAAATAAGTTAGAGAAATGTTCAGGTTTTTAGACACAATCCAGGGGTTGGTAACCACCAACACTAACGTTGGTGGTTACCACCAACCAAACGTTATTCATTTTACTTTTGTAAGTACGAAAAATATCTCGTCAACTTATTTTATTTTTAGTAGTAATTAGGTAGTTATTGAAATATCTTCCAACAATGAGGAGTTTTCCAGTAGGTATTGTCAGTTGGTTTCAAAAAGCATCAATAGATGGCGCTCCTACAATTTTGGTAATCTGTTTTTAATCTGTATGATGGTGGCAGTGATTTCATGCACTCAACTAATACTATACTTAAAAATAAAGTGTTTATTAATATAAACATAACTGTTAAAGGTTGAACGAAATGTAAAAAGAAATATTTATAGAAGTTGGCACTATGTTCCATTATTATTACAACCTCTAAAATGGTTGAAAACTATTGACAAATACAATATTATCCAATACAACGTACCCAGTGTTTATATCCTGTTTGCTAAGAACCTATTTCAACCGATTATCAATTACCAAAATTGTCGGGGCGCCATCTAGTGAGTGGTTAGGAATGCTTTAAATACCTATTGGAAAACTGCTCATTAAAATAATTTCAATTAATTAAATAGGTATATTTAGCAGCTACCAACTTTCTCAAATAACTTGGTACCTACGATCAAATAGATTGTTCTGAAACTTCTGTTAGTTCCGAATACAATTTAACTGATTTTAGTCTGGTTATCTATAAATCTTTTCCGTTATACGTCATGTGAGCAGTACAGGACAGGAAGTTTTATATCACTATTAACGCATTTCATTATTAACGTATGCGAAGTACAATGTCTATGGGTTTTCCATGTCCATCTCTGACGTAGTTGAATTGTCCATTTACTATTTTCCTTGATACTATTCTCCTATTATAATATTAATAGTAAACAACTTAAGATTTAAAATTCAATTAAAATTCCAACCAACCTTCATTTGCTGTATCAATACAGCTTTAGTTGTCTCCAAGAAGATGTCAATTAGCTTTGCGAGATGTTTCTGAACCACTTCCCACTGTGGGCAGCTTTCATTAAGTTCTAACTTTACATCCTCCCCAATATCGACTAATTTCTGAAGATATAGCATCAGGGATCTCTTTATTTTGTCCCACCTCTCTGGAGTTTCCCCTGGAGGCTTTGTGTTCAATGTTATGCTATGTGTAAGCACGAATTCATTTATATTAGCTACTAATAAGCAAATCTGCTCCTCATTAGCTTTGTTAGAATCCAGTGACCTGAAATTAAAATTTTAATTAGTTGTTAAATAGTCCGTAAGTGCCTTGGAGGGATTCCAATCAAAGTGAATGTTGTTACTGCTTTGCATACATGCCTAGTAAAGCTAGATTGCACAATATATTCGTGTATTATGAAAAGGCGGTTTAAATAATTGTACGTATGGGTAATACTATTTTGACCTTACAGTTTAATCCTTCATAAAATACATCTTAAGATCATGTCTACAATAAATCAGAAACGCATGAGGAGTCTTTTGTAACACCATACTTAAAAATACCCGTTTAATGAAGCCTCAACAACTTGTATGACATAATATTCGTTAAGCTGACCTTAATACGTCGCTGTACTGGTGCACGATGATCTGCCCGTGTGTCTGGACCTTCTTGATGTTCCCGGTTATAGTCGCAGAGCTGGCGGAGACCATGGCCTTCATCTCAGCACCCAGAGGCTTACTCTGCAGCGTCGTCATACATTCGTTCTCGCAAGACCCAACCAGGTCGCATAACCAGTATTGTACAGGCTCTGGTTTCCTCTCACACAGACGCTCCAGTGTCGTCTGATCTATACTTCTCTCTCTGTACAATAACTCGTCCCGGCTATTCAGTACCACCCTGGAATAAAAGCGGGCATTAAGATAATGCGCTCCAGAGCCGCCCATTACGGGTCATCGTTTGACCGCGAGCGGCTCCGCCCTCTTTGGAAATAAACCCAATATCTTACTTAATGCATTTTGTTCCATTAGATCGGCACGCACGATACACTCGCTTATTAAACGTTTGACTTCACAAAATGAGAAGTTTAAATTATTACTTTGGTCAGCTAATAAATTAGCATCTTGTTTAATTACGCATGCGTGATATTGCTATTCATGTGCAATGCCGTTCGAGAATACCGCCACTAAATTCTTGCTTTTAATTATGAAAATAATAAATTAAACATCTCATCCCATGTTGCGTAATTTCTAAATACAAATTTCAAACGCTATCTACAATACGGCAAGCCGGTTTGCGAACTCCGCCAGAATGTATTCCTAAGGCGCCACTGTAAGAGGAACAATATTAAATTGTTTTACTCACCCACTGCTAAAGTTGTCGAGAAGGTTTATCCTAAGATTATTTTTTCTACTGCTCTTTGGTCCATTCATATATTCATGCGGAGCTAACATTTTTGGCGTCGAAGTACAAGCTAAGTTTATTTGAACGTCAGTGAAGTTCATGATGTCATCTTTTAACTTTTCCCTCTTTGTGTCGTGTGTTAGATTTTTATTTGTGGAATTCGCTTCATTTTCTATTTTGTTATCTTGAAATTGGGGCGGTGGGGTTACACTTCTATTTTTAACATACAGGTCATCTTCATCGACGTCTTTTGATTGCAGGTTTATGTCACTATCTGTGGCTACTAATCTTTCATTATAACTGGGTATTAATAACTCTTGCTCAGGGTATCCCACTATGACCCAAGAACTTTGTTCAGCAGTTCTAGGTAATCCCAGTGACGGCACTCTGCTCCCACTAAGGATGCCTCCAGCGTGGCTATCCACTGCGCTTGGTTTTTCTTTTTTGGGTGGAAATAACCTGAATAGTTCTTTTTTGTCAACTCTGGCAGCTATTCGTTGTTTTGCTTTCGGACCTGGCTTTTTATTAGGTTTTAGATGAAGACTATCCATAATGTTCTTCCCTAGAATGGCCTTAGTTGGTTTATGGATTTGCTCCCCATCATATTGTATTTCATCCATACTGGGTTCCTCATCAATATGGCCTAAAGAATGATAACCATCTTGAATGTCTAATATTTGCTGATCCAAACGTTGCGCTTCAAAATTTAGTGATTTATTTAACCTATTCCTTTCGAATTTTGGAGTAACGCATATTGGTCCTTCTTCCTCATTAGACATGCTCCTTTTATAATCTACCTTTAATTTCGAGAATGAGCTTCTCTCTGTCGGCACATAGGAGACGTTGGAGATTGGTGTACGATTCCTCGGTTGATTATTGACAACAATTTCATTATTATCAGCTAATTTGATGTACTCCAAACTTTCATCTGACCTATTTTTACTAGTTTCCAAATCTTTCACTGTAGCTACTTTGCTAACTTTGGTTATACTTTCTGTACTTGAAACAAAAGACTTTTTCTCAGGATACTTTTTCGAAGGACTTAAAATATTTTCATTTTTATCGGGTGTATCTTTGGTATCTTTATGTATTGCACTTTTATTCGGAGTATTTTCTTTATTTGTTGATTTGCTTAAATCAGTAATTTTAATTTCTATAGTTTTGGGGCTAGGTTTAGGCTTAGGTTTAGGTTTCGGTGTAATCGATGTGGGTTTATCCTTATTGATACTTCTTGGTGCTGGATATTTCGGCTCTGGTTTCTCTTCTATATCTTTATCTTTCAGTAATTCCATATGCTCCTCATCATGATGTATTTCGTAGTATTTTTGTAGATCATACGGCGTCTGTATGACACTACTACTTCTTAGCCTTGGTTTTGGTGTAGGCGCTTCTGTGCTAACATCCGGCATTTTCGGACTATCGACGACGTCTTTAGCCGTCGTATTGTTTTGCAGCTCGTTCAGTTTCACTGTGATATTCTTCTCGTTGTTGTTCGAATCGCTACTGCTGGAGGATTTATTCTTATCGTCAGGCGAGTAGTACTGGGAGGGCGGCGGCGAGCTATCGGAGTCCGAGAATCCTGAATCTTGGCTCTTATGGCTGCCGGGGCTGCCGTGTCGGAGGGGCCACTGATTTATCTGCGCGTTGTTCGGCTGAACGAGATTATCTGCGCTATTGTTTCTTTGTTCGTGTTGCGCGATCCAGTGCGGTAATTGGGGCTCCCATTCGTTGTCCTGCCTCATGCCGCCGGCGCCCGGCGCGTCGCCCCACCAGACCTTGCTGCGGGTCCGCTGGAAGTTAGACATCCTGCAACAAAACAAAGAAATAGCCAAATTACTCGTGGGAAACGCCGTGTCTAAGGTGACGGGGGTAATGATCGGTGCCCAAATGACGTAATTCCTCGGTCCATTATGGGTAAAGGAACCCGGGAGGCGCACTCGGTGATGCGTGACCCGGTTGAGGGCAAGTAACAAATTACGTGTATGTTTGTGTTGTTTTTTAGCGGTCCATGGGAATGTGGAGTTCGTAATCTGTGTAGGGAAGAGGGCCTTGGCAATAATAATAGGCGCGAATGTCGCGGATAATGGCAGGCGCGGCGGGCAGATGTTAAAAACCGTTGCGGAATCTATTGTGCAGGCTGCGGCGCCGACGACTGCATTCAATCGGGGCCGTGATTTTGGCCTTTGACTCCCCTCGCGTTGCGAAGCCCTGCCCTACCACAACCGTAATCTCAATGCAGACTCAAAATTGAATTTAGTTGAAGTAGGTTTTATATTCATTTTGGGTTTTAAATAGGTTTATAAATGAAAAAAATATTATAACAACTTTTTAACATACTCATCAAGATAATTCCAAAGAGCCAAAACACGATGGAATTATCTTGTTGCGTTCATTAGTTCCTATGACCACCTTCCGACTCCATCATTGGTACTTTGGTACTTGACCGCAGTGGGATTAGAACCCGGCAACTCTCGCTTACGAGTTAGATACCTTAACCACTCGGCCACCGACGCACGAACACCCACTTGCAGAACAGATAAATTGATATTTACACTTCAAACTCTTTGTAACCTCCACTAAAATTCTTCGAACTTTTTCTTACACCAACACACACACAGTCGTACAGACTTAAAACAATAAAGCATGATTAGCCAGTGGTAGCGAAGTCGGCCACTGTCCTACAAGTTGCGGTTAGGTTATGCGTGAGTCAATGTATCTGATTCATACTCAATTCATACTTAAAGTAAGCAAATACAAGTGGCTAGTATGTACGGTGTTAGTCAGTTAATATCGCATTGGCAATACGTAAGATAAAACACTAGGTATGGCGGGGATAATAAAATATAGCAATGTATGGAAGTAGCTATCAGTTAATCGCTTCGGATTAAATAATTGGTCCGCTGATGAACAAACGATGATTTCATCGTAACTTTCTAAATTTTTTTGGGGTATCAGAGGATTTTTTTGGGAGGAGGAATCTTATTGAGAAAGTTTATCATTGTACCTATACTCATTCACCGATTTACTCCATTGAAATATAATCCTAACACTAGGAATATAAATGTAAAGCACCTACGTTTCAACGTAATTACCTACTTAAAAAATCTGAAATATCTCAATTACTGACTAATGATTTTCCTAACTGTCTGCCCCGTATTGTGAAACTGTTTCTATTCTTAACGAGAGCGTTATAATCACTGCTAATTGACAGTAACTGGTACGAAGTATCCTTCGGCTCAACGTATGTAGGTCTTACTATAAGAGCTATGTAGGTCATACCTCAGGAAGCCGTGTGGTGTCCCGCAGAGTAGGACTGACCCTCAGCATACACGAAATGTAATCTGGGGGTCAAGGACAAGCGATGTCCCGCCTGGCAAGATTGAAGATCATTTTTACAAATTGCTAGGCAGGCATTTCTGACCGCCTTCTCTCCTGATGTAGCAAGCCTGTCTAGAAACAGCCTATTCAGTCTTGAAAGAGTTGTATTGTTCGGGGAACACATTAACCGGGAATGCGTTATTTATAAGCTGTATCTTTGCATTAGGAAGGTCCAGCCAAAGTGGTGCGGATAAAACAGTAGTGGACTTACTGTGGATTACGGGGAGTTTTTTTTAGGCATACGTAATACGGTTGTGTATTGGCTATATTTGATGTCTGGCAGAACCAGAATCCCATAACCCCTTCATTTCACGGTCACTGGTGTCGAACGAAGCGACTTAGAACCTTACTTCGGCACTGTACTCTAGAAACCATTTGCTTGGAAATTATGGCTTCATCGATGACTTAGAAGCTAGGTAGGTGTTAGAATCTTTGGATAAGTCCATAATACTTTTCGAGTAGCACGTAACGACCTAAGCAACCAGGTTTAATACCTGTTAGGTAAAAGATTAGAAGTCAGAAGTCAAGGACATAAAGCCTAAGAAACGCCTTGTCATACAATAAGTAAGACATTACTAGGTATTACATCATGAATACCTATATGATGTTAATAAAGTTTAAGAAATCTAACTACATAAAACTATCAAAACAGTAAAAACAGTTATTGTACACATATGTAACTAAAACATAATTAAAACTCTAAAGACGCTAGGTTTATATGGGTCTTAAAAGAAACATCTCCCGGTGAAACCTAAAAAAATTCCTACACGAAGAAAAACCGAGACTCACGGACCTTATTACACAAACCTAAACACTTACAATTGTTACATATTCCTGAGTGCTAAGCTTATTAATAGACCAATTAGGAGCTTACGCAAGAGTGATAGAGTGAGAGGAAATTCATTAATTCAAAGCGCTTAGTCGGCCATATTAACGCCATCCATCCTGTCTATCGGGTTTTGGACGACGTTATGCGTTTCTACGTAACCGTTGAATAATGTCCATAACAATATTGAGGTCGCGTACAAATTATGGTTTTTAGCTATGAGGGTCTCCTTTTTTTCTTTCTTTTGCGGTTGAAAAAGCCCCCATGAAGGTATGCGGGTTAACGTCTCTTAAGGTACTGTTTGTGGATTTATTTTGATTCTTATTAAATATGACGTTAATTAGGCTATATTTTTTTTATGCTGCACAATGACAAACGAGCAGACAACCCCGATAGTAAGCGGTAACTGTCGCCCATAACATCTACGATTCTGCATTTAGGTTGCAGGCAACAAATGCGGAACTGCAGGTACGTTGTCACTGTGAGGACTAAGATGAAATGCCTCATGCCTGAAATTGAGCTGGCTACCTTATCCTCCAAACGTTACTGTTACTCAGCCGAACTCCTCACTCTAGATAAAGTCCTACCATCTAATAAAATATAGAGTTGACTGATTACCTTGCAACTAGCTAACAACAAACGACGCGCTAAACAGTTCGCTATCAAAAAATTTCACGCGGCCCGATCTGCCTTGAACACTTATCTCCATAAGTGGTTTCGAAATGCCGCTAAAGAATTGGACCTTGTACTTTTATCACCTAAGAGTCTTTGACCTTCGTGCTTCGAGGTGATGGAACCTTCCTGCGTGCCAGGCACCGAATCCTCCGACACGCATCGCTGGCAACAATCGCAAAGACAATTTGAACGTTCTACACGCGACATTGGCTTTTCGGAGTATCCGTGTCTTTTGTACTTTGTAAACTGTCCAATACTAATTTGGTCATATTTACATACAATTCGGCAGAGATTTTTGTTTGTCGTCATAAGGTATGTTTCCATACGTATCACGTTTTGTAAAGATTCTAAAACAAACGATGTTTTGTATTTGTACAAGTGGTGGCAGGTCTTGCATCTCTTGCTGATTTATCGTACAATAATTTGTTTTCAGTTTTGATTTCAAAAATTCAATATTTATAAATCACATTGGCAACATCGAAAATAGGCAAAATAGGAAAAATCAGCATAATGTATATAATATCGATATTTTCATGAAAACCAAAATTAAAAACCGTTCAAAACGAGGCTAGCTATTAAATATTACCTTTTATAAATTGTCAATAAATAAGATGTAAGTTTACACTCAGTATCAGCCAATAACTGTTCCAATTGGGCCAACACACCTCCCATATCGTACACAAACACACTGTTGCATTACTTTCCTACAGTAATCGACCGATGATTACACCGTGCCATCGAGATAGATTGATTACAGAGTAAACCGTAGTTACAGTCATTAAAGGAGTGTGCTTATCCGTAGATTAAACAATTACTCATAATATTACTCGAGAAAAACGTGAGAACCACACATCGGTGTGAATGGGAGGTCGCCATATGGTTATCCATGATCATGCCATACTCGTACTTAATGCAGACTTGCATTTCACCTTTTGTCGCTAAAACAATGGATGTTTGAGCTGAGCATTGACTTATGCAATCGGATTTCGGAGAGGTCATTGCCTGGGAGAATTTGGTTTAAATCTTTAATCTTTTTGCCGGCGGTTTGTCCATCTTGTATTTCAGACCCTTTTTAACGGCCAAACATATAGCCCGTAATTACAGACCACGGTTGGGCATAAGCCGCCTCCACATTATTGGAGGGCGTTGCCATAATCTCCACGCTAGGGAGGCTTGCATATCGCAGTGTTGAACTTGAAAGGACATACCAATAAACGCTACTGTGTTAACAAGTTCGGCATGTGCGTTATGTAGATGTTTGTCAAATATCACAATATGACGAATCCATTCAGCTATTTCGGCAAGAATCATCCATAACTTCGCTTGTTTACAATATTAAAGCCACCAAATTGGAAGGTATAGTACAGATATCTAGGTTAGAATTTATTATCCTTTTTGCTTTGCTTTGAGGCATCCTTCTTATTACCTCACCTTTATTATCGTAAATACCAACATACGAACTACCAGAAAACTAAATAACCAAGCGCCATACCGGCCATAAATTATATTAAATATCATTCCAATTAATTTAACAACTGCTATTAGAAAAAAAAAACCGTTTACAAAACCTCTCCACTACTGCCATCAATCAGAAGCAGACATATTCTATAACAGTAAATTACTACGTGAAAGATGTTACATATGAGACGAGCGAGCGACGTTTCGATGTTATGCAATCGAAAGTCTAATAAAATTAAGTAATAAAATTATTGTTCCACAGATAACACTATAATGAGAACCGATTTGAATTTGACAGGGGCGTATTCGGGTGACAATATAAACTGTGATTGCGGATGTTTTAGTAGATAAAGTTTATAAATCGATGGCATGTCTGTTTACTACTTTTTCGATTGAAAGGAGTGACTTGGATTAGAGGACGCTCTGAGTCGTAGTACCTAACCTATAGAACGAAGTCTTATAATGAAGGCATCCTTATCTTTAACCTTAGGGATATCTTTAACCGGGTGTGTCCAAATGTGGCGCGTTTGAGCACCCTTAGGTTTTTTGAAACATTTCAGTGTGCTACTTCGTTCTAATGTATCTTTACCGGTATGTTACTTGTGAAGACAGCTCGAAATTAACTAGCCAATATACTGACAATTTCTTACAACAGCTCAGATTATCCTACGGCCATATCTGGGGGCAGGTGTGTGCTGGCGAAAGCATGACCAAATAGATCGCAACGCTTTCAGTCGCGGTCCATTAGATGCGTTTGCGCATCACGCAGAGCAAACGGACTGGATTGCGAATCTACTCATACAAGAATTGAAAGAATAGGAATGGTGACAATTGAATTAACACGTGTTTGGCTTTGGTATGCTACTCAGTGACAAAGAACTCTCGAGAATTTGTTTTTGTTCGATGAATATTACGTTTGGCATCGTCGTTTGTGGCTCTTGATACGTCTCTGTCTAGCCTACCCCAGAGGTAAGGAATACGAGCGTGACAATGTAGGTAGGTAATAGACAATGCTCCTTACTAAAGTTAAAAATAAAAGTAAAGATCGTCACTTAAGATATAACTATTTTGCAGTCCACCAATAGTGATTATGTCACAGTCGAGATTATAGTGTACTCTAACATTTCCCATTTAAAAAAAATGGGAAGGGTAGTCAAAAATATAGTCAATATGGCGAATCGTATTATGAAATATAAACTTCAATAAACTTCTTGCTGGCATAGTGGATGAGTAGTTCAACTGGTAATGGACGAATAATTTTTACCCATCCTCTTTTACCCATACATACATTTCTCATTCTGCCAGCCAGTAAGCTTCATCCAAGGCTTTCTGCCTCCATTGTCTCCCTCGCCTTACGTAAGTTGCTCCTTCTAGCCTCAGGGCTGTTACGTCGTACACCAAAGGCCGTGGGTTCTTTTCTTCAAAAAAACCGGCCCTCTATCACTTCAAGTCTATGATTCTTGCCACTGTGGATGTGACAATGTCTGACAAGTTGCGACAATCTCATTGATCTGATTAAAAAGGGGATATAAATTTAGTAAAATTCAAAATACAACTAAAATAAACGAATACAACTAATAGTAGACTGGTAGATAAAGCTACAAAGATTTAAGTCCGCCTTTTATGTACTATTTTAAGCATAAAGTGTTAAAAATAAATATCACCACTGCTGATTATTTATTCCTCGTGGAAGTCATATTAAATTAATTGACCAGATTGATAAAGAACAAGGTAATTGGAAATGCTTACTGAAAATGCTTCCATATATTTTGAGAGTTAAAATGAAAAACATAACAAAATTTCCATTGGTATAGCCACCGACAGGGAGTTCATCCTCACACCTTGGAGCCAAATCGGTCGGGAACTATGCGGTTCCAAATGAACTTTCTCCCACTCACACTAAGGTTGTGGTATGAACTACCCGGAGAGGTTTTCAGTGGAGAGTACAACATGAATGAAAAGGGTAAAAGCTTTTTACGGGGTCGGCAACCCGTGGGTTATGCCCTTGGTATTTCAAACGTCCATAAGCTGCGGTGACTGCTTACCATCAGGCAGGCCGTAAGCTTGTTTGCCATCTTAGTGGTATATAAAAAAAAGTATCAAGTTGGTTTGAAGGTGTGAAGCGATGGTCGTTATTTGCATTTGGCATTTTAACACTTCAACATAGGAATGTCAAATATTTGTCATAACGGAAGTTGAGTCTCTACAAGTAAGTTGATATTCACGAAATAATGACTTATTTACTTTGAAAAATAAACTTAGTCTCCCCTAGTTACCTACCCTATACGACGTAGAAGATATTTGAATGATTACAGTCAAGACAAAAAGCAAACACATTCTATTTTATAATTAGATATTTACGTGCCTAGGAGTTGTTTAAAATTTATTACCTGTTACAGCAATTTAGTTTTCTAGAAGTAACGTAAAATAAGAATAAAAACTTGTTTGTTTTCCGAACTAGTCACACAAGATAGGCAACTAAACAAACTGCTAAGTCCAAGTGCCGAGTGCACCTGGTGTAACGGACGCGTGTCATCTGCTCCCATACGCCACGCATGGCTGTACGGCACGCGCCCTTTGGCTCGTCATTTGAAAAAAAAGTGTTTCCGAATTTTAGGTGATCGAATTTCGAACTGTTTTTGTGATCATATTTTTTGCGGGAATAACGGATACGGAAGTTTTTGCATGTGACAACCACGTTGCTATTTTTGAACGGCGGATATAGTAAGGTGAATCTAAGTAGGAAATATCTACAACTAAACTTGTAGTAGTACTGTAGTTTCACTTATGTAAGAAGTAGAGTATACTTCCTAAATAAACGATACTAGAGTTGTCACTAAGAGAGGAGTCATTATCATTAGTAGAGTTATTCAAGAGGTTGTTCTCACAGATAAATAAAATACGGAATGATCGGGATATCTCAGTAATTTTTGTATAATTTATGCTGACTGTAAATACCAAACAGAATAAAAAAATGTGCGCACACGAAAAAAAAGCAGAAAACAGAAATCGCGTTAAACCAGTGCGCGACCGGTCAAATGTCAACAAAGGAGAACCGTTACGTTTCCCATGAGCGATCGATAATGCGCACGAGTGGCATCGCGTTGTGATTTGATCTCTATGGTTACGGCCAGGTGTTACCAACTCTAGCCGGCTGATTGCGACCGACGGTTCGGCACCCCTGACGACCGGGGCGCGTGTGATGGAACCTGTACGGGGTGATGTTATTTTAGCTTCTATTTAATTTATTTATTTAATAATTTATTGCACACAAAAATGGTAACAAAGATATGGCAAATATATACATGATACAAAAGGCATTATTATTTTGAGGATTTGAATTGAAATAAATGTAGTACCGGTGTCGACTGTAAATTATGCACATCGGGTTAGTTTGGCTTCATAGAGCGTCGTCGTCGTCACTGTCGCAATTTTGTTAAATTAATTTATTTAATGAATATTAGTTAATTACGAAGCCATTAAACAAAATTTGTGATTCATATCATAAATTATGTTAAATTAATTTAAATTACGAAGCCGAAAGTTAACCGATATGCATTATTTCATTTTATTTGTTTATGATTCATATCATAATCATAATGTAATGGACACCAATAAAATTTCTACATAAATAATAAAACTACAATAGGTACTCAATAACGCAAGTAGGTACTGACGTAAAATTCAGCTTTGTAACTTTATTTTTACAAATATTGCAATATTTCAATCGATGCTTCAACTTAATACGTCAGCAGAATATAATTAACATAACAATTTCTTAATGTGTTTTTCAATTAGGTAGGTAGGTAGGATACTCACATATTATTGTCATGGCCGAATAACACGCAAGTTCAATGAGAAAAGCAAATTAATACAAATTGACACTTCGCTCAGCTAACCAATTGTTTCAACAACTATTGTTCCTAACTTACGCAACTCGATGGCTTACTTGTACAAGTGATCTTGTAACAATAACTTGTCGCAGATTAATTAGCATATCAAAAGGAAGAATTCATTAATCTAGTCATTCATTGATTCAAGTTAAGCAAACATTCCAATACGGTTTTCTATTTACCTCAATGAAATTGTTTTATGAAATGAAAATTCTGTGAACAGGACGGGATGTTGATTAACTTCAGTCGAATAAGTGCGAAGAGATGGGTGATAAACTCACTAGTAACGGCGGCATGTTAGTACCTTTTGACGCCACATTCATTGTCCTAATATGCTGCCGCGAAAAACTACTAATGAAAAGAGACTGACTCCTCCTCACGGTCCTTATTATCGTGGTCTTTTGTGATATGCTGTGATTATGTAACATAGTTCTCGTGAAAATTCATAGTATTACTACCATGACGTTTTTTTTCACCCATGTCTAGCACTTATTCGAGTGAAGTTAGTCAATGGCCCGTCCTATAGCTATTTTAATAGGGTAATACATACAATAAGACCCAATATGATGAGTTCTTAAAGTTCTGAAACATAGCTTTCTGCAGCATTCTGACATACACGGAATAGTCGAAGACACTAATTTACGAGTGGTAGGTTCTACCTTTGGATAGAAAATGTGTTTTGTTTTGTGTGTTCATAACACTGCTATATCTAACCTTGGGATTACGGCAAAGTCAACGTTTTAGAGCTTACTTGTTAAACTTGTTTCGGGCAATGTTGTTGTCTTTTAAGTGGGCTGATTTCTTGAACACCCTGTGCAACCCCATCCGAGACGGGGGCACCCCACTATTATCGAGTAGTGTTCCCGACGCCTATCCTTGAAACATCTGGCATTGTGATCCGAGTTGTTACCTTTTCATAATAATTATAAGTTTTTTTAATAGAAACGCTTTTTTCAACTCTAGCAAGATGATAGATGATGATTGAATGAACATTATTAGGATCAAACTTAACTCTGTGGTCATCAGTAAGTCAGAAAATATTGATTACTGGTAGACCCTGCGCGACTTCGATCGCGCTCATAAACTTTAGCCCTAGCCCTTTTTTCTTGCTTATAAACCTTCCTCTTTAATCACTCTATCTATTATCAAAAACGGCATTAAAATCCGTTGCGTAGTTTAGAAGATCTAAGCGTACGTAGATACATAGGGACAGACAGGGGAGCGACTTTGTTTTATAATATACAATATATTACCTATCAAAAATAATTTTATCTATAATGTTGTAAATAATCAAAGAAATATGCATATTTCTTCGATTATTTACAACATTAATGTTTAAAACATAAGTTGGGTCATCCGCGATCTCCGGAAACGGTGAAAGCGGCTGTTATTTATTTATTATTATGCAACAGAAGACGCGCCAAATGCGATAATTTAATAAACCGTGCAATCGCAACGGATAAATAGATAAAGCAAACGGAATTTTTCGAAAGTCAGCACGTAGTCAAGTAGGTAGGTCATGTTTCATCGTCTCAAAGGTCTGAGTAAATGCCTACAGGCTTAGGTGTTATTTCCGTAACATATTTGTGCTGCTGTTGATATTTAATGAGTGTTGCAATTTTGATGTCCAACACAGATGCAAAATGTCAATGTACAAGTTGTCGTGTTAATTAGTTCCGATTTCGTCTAGAACAGTCTAGAATACTAGACTCTACGACCTTTACAACTTGAATAGGTACCTATTACCTATTTATTGAAGAATAACGGAAGGAAAGTTTCTTGCTAGGTACTGCTACATATCATGCAGAGCAAGTTTAGCAATCTCGGAAATTTCCAAAAATAAAAACGCTCCTTACATCTGTGTATTGTTAGAATTTGGATGGAAGGTCGATTTAAGTAATAGTTATTAGCCATAGTAGGTAGATAATATAAAAGTAGGTAGATATATAAAAGTTAATAGCCATAGTAGGTAGATAATATAACTACACTGTTATTAAAATTAGAAAATAATATAACCCTAGTATTTTTAAGTTTTTAATATTGAAGTGCCCGTCATGTTCATAATTGTAAATTACTTTTATGAAGCAATAAACATTTGAGTATTGAAGTACGATGCTTATCAAACAAATAATCAGGATTGATTGATTCAAAATTGCGAATAACATAAGTAAATTTCTTGCCGTCATTTCTGTCTCTAGAACTCTCTACCAGAGAATTGTAATAAAATAAAAATGAAAACATGCAAATTAAATATTTGTATATCCATAACAAGTTTCTATCTAACTCGATCACCTTGTTTTAAAATGTAAATTGGGTCTATAAAATGTTGATGTTATGTTATGACATCTCATCACAGCATCTTAGACGTCACCCACGGGTTTGGAGTCACCGTTGTATTATAACTATGATATGTATGTAAACTCTTGATTGCATAAAATACTGAATTGACAAACAGTACCTATTAAAATACAATTGCAAAGGCAATAAAATAAATCATCTTAAGGAATACCTAAGTAGTAACAACATAAAATAAATAAATAATCGTTGACAAATTCACACAGCGCCATCTAGCCCCAAAGTAAGCAAAGCTTGTGTTATGGTTGCTAGGTAACTGATAAACTACTTATATACTTTTTAAGTACATACTTATTATACATAGAACACCCAGACCCGTAACAGAAATTAAAATTCATAATATCAATTTCTGCCCGGCCGGGAATCGAACCCGGGTCCTCTTGCGTGGCAGATCGGCATGTTGACCACTGGTCGTCCACAACATCCATAACATAAACGAATTAAATATAAATCATAATTTATAAATTACTTACTATTAATTTGTCCTATAGGACATAATGTTTTAAACTATCGCGGTTACTATTACACATATTAAAACCACCGCGACCATGGTGCAGGCAACTGCGTCGAAATATCGGGCTACTCAAAAACAAAGGTACCCGGTATTAAAATTATATGTAGCTAATTATAGTGTTGACACACTTAAGGAAACCACAAGATTGGTACGTACAAATCAATCACAGTTTTCCATTTACGTATATTATCCTTAAAGGTCCTAAACATAAACTTAATTTGGAATATGAAGTCGTTATGAAACAGTACCTACGTGTATTTAAAATTTGAACTTCACCTTGGCTCGTTTAAGTAAAGTGGCCCGTATCACGCTTTGCTGAATACGTCCCTTTTACAGGGCACGCGTCGGTGGCATATGGCCGATAACGCACCATACCCATAAAAAAAAACTACGCCACGTGCTGGTGGTTAGCTTCTTTTAAATTCGTTTGAAATTGTTCCGCCAGAACGAATTCAAAATCGAAAACTTTTCCGATCTCTGTGGTCGAAGTTTTCATTTCTTGTCAATTCCATTTTTAATCTGTAGCTATCCAGTTACCAAGGAGATTTCTCTCTCAACCTAATTCTAGACGATCTAATCTATGTGTCGCTGTATCGGTAGACGTTTCCGTTATTAGTCGCTGCGGATAACTGCAATGGCCTTGGTGTTAGTTGGCAATGAATTGATTAAGGGGTTTGACATTTAGCTTAACGGCGGGCAGCTGCGAAATTGCTGTGCAATTAACAATTACTCCTACTTCTTCAGTGGCAGATGTATCGCCGTGTATGGAGGCCTTAACTAGCTTAGCAAGAGCCCACGTGCCAGCCGTTTGAATTTTTTTCTTCTACATTTATTTTATACAAGTACTTAGTTCCATTACGTAAAGAACTAAATAAGTTAATTTATATTCTTCACCTGGTTGACTCTCATTTTTCTTTATTATAGAATTTCGATATTAAAAACAGTATATTTTAAAATGAAGGTGATACCTTGCAAGCTGCTAACTGTGGAGTTAAGAATTTATCTTTGTTCGCAACAGTATCCTTATAAGGACCTTTATTCACAATCGAAGTATTTACCCAGCATACCTTTCGCAGGAAATGCCTATACACTTAATCATTTTGAAGACTGTATTATTTTGAAGTCTGTTTCTAACGGCCGCTTCATTTGGTATCCAATCAAAAGTGCGTAATGATCTCCTTTGTCGATACAACTTTAAATTATTCTAAAGTCAAATTGCTATCAGTGACTGGCTAAAACATTGTTACGTACACTTACATTCTCATTCACATACACACCTAATTTTGAACTTGAAATGCTAAAGACCTGGCCGATGGTGAAAAAGAACTGGCTGTTTTGCCATTATAAAAGAAAAGTATCGGCAATAGAAAAAGCCGACATGTGCCAATGATTTTCCCGCCAATGCTTCTCATGCTCTAGTTTACAATCTGGACCACTTGTATCGTAAATCTGATTGGTCTCAACGCATAATAACCGTCTGGTGGCAAAAGCATCCGGTTTTCTTATTGGTTAACTGTAGACTGGTGGCTTTGGCGCCCCATTTGGTGTTTTTAGCCGTTTCCGCCATTGATAAGTGGCGCCAAAGGTTGTCTATGACTAGTGCAGTCGAATCCAATTTTGAATGTGGTTTTAATTTTTTTAATAAGTTGGCAAAAATGTTTCCGTCCGGCTCATATTTTGATTTTGAATTTAGAAAAGGTTTAACTCAGGGTTAATGTGTAGAAGAAATAAGTTTAAATAACTAAAGGCGGTTTTCGGTTGATGTAAATCTCAATGTCAATTTACTTGCCGCAGTGAGCACGTATCTAATGGGTGGAACTCTATCGCAGGAGATCGTGATATCTAGATATGCGATTACAAAACGTTATCTATTTCACTGAACGTTTCTCGAGATCAAGTATGATCTTGAATTCCTACGAATTGATTAGAATCTATTACGGCGCATAAAAGTTGTGTAAAATTCAATATCAATAAAATAAGAATATGATGCTAGTGCAACTTGTAGATGTGTAGTTGGATATCTGTTAGGAAACAAAGAAAGGACAACATTGCGAACCTACGAAACGAAGCATCCGAATAATAAATGATAATTTGTTTCCCGAACAGCACGACCTGGACCCCATCAAGGCTGGAGTGAATAATCTGTTTGTGGGCAAGCATGCTCCATCTTCGGCCGCATCCTCACTTATACCATCAGCTAGTCAAACGCCAGTCTAATAAATTGTAGAAATCCCCAAAAAATTTAGAACTCCCGAACACTATTACAGATCCGTAATTACCGATAACAAATACTGCAAGGAGCGTATAATAGATCATTTAATGCTCGTTAGTATCGAACATTGTGCGTAATAAAGTTGAACCAGTCTTTAACTAGGCGATTCATATACATAGGAATGCACCAACTGGACTGCGCAGACGGCAGAGATCACCTGTGCACGCGCATGAGTGGAATACGAATGCGCGAGCTACCATTGTAATCCGTGATCTCTAAACTGTCTATACATCTGGAGATTAGCAAGAATTGTCTAACTTTAAAAGGTCTATTTGAGCAAGAAAATACCAAATGAGAGGATAATATATCGTAATGACCTACAGTAAAATAAGTGGGAAGTTAAACCTTTCTTACCTACATATTACTTTAACAAGTGAACAACCTAAGCAACACGAAGCTATACATTACTAAACACTTTAACTTTCTCTCAGTTTCAAGAGACATGAACATAATGGGATAACATTATGAGAGGAATGTTGCTCCGGCTTATCCCAAACAGTGGAGTGACAAAGAAATGACTCAGACAGCCAGCTTGCTGGGCCCAAAGCTGTAATCGTCAGGAAATTACTCATGTCCATAATTAAATGAGCATGATGCACCTACTTGGTATCTATCTATGCAAGGATTATGGAAGCGATTTCCTTAACCTGTAAGGTGTAGTATATCACCTCTTTATTGTCGATGAACCCTTAATACATAATTGGAATAGGTATCTAATAAACTTAATAATAAAAAAGAACTTGTAGTTGAGAGTTATAAATAAGTTTATGTAGGCCCGTTATCAAATTAAATATAACAACTGCTTCAATTGAACTAAAATAATACCGTATTGTCAGTGAATATAAGGAAGAAGTGAACAGGCAGCCATTTTATTTTAGAATCCCGATGAATCAGTTTGAATTCCGAACACGTAGTGCACGACGGGTGACCGCACAGCCATGCGCCACCGTGTTACGTTTAGAAACTCAACCGCTCCTATCGTGCTGGCCTCTTGTACACTTGTACATAACTTGGCCACTTGTTGTGTTAAAAACCTTGCTACTGTTTGAAGTATTTTATAGTGTACAAAGTATTTTTTCGTACACCTTTTACATTATTGGGCATAAATATTGTAATTTCATTGCGTTATCGATTGAACAATTCAAGTTATGAGAACTTCTCTTCCTTGTTCAAACGGAGCGGCCTTATTAAAATGTCAGACTTCCAGTCACGATAATGCACCTAAGCCAATTAATTGGAGAATTAAAGCATTGCCAGTGCGGTGTAACGTAAATTACATAAGTGGAGTTGAGACTGAACGAAATTGTCTTTGTGAACGAGTTAATAACCTATCGTGAGTTACGCAATTTACACGTAGAAAGAAATCAAAAGAAACATATTTTTCGCGATCCCGTGAAGTTACTGGTTTGTTATGCAACCCGCGTCTGTCAGATCGTGCCTTTGCCCGCGCGAAGTTGTCTATGACATATCGAGGTTGCCATAGACAATGCGACAATAGAGGTTGTGTATGAGGACTTAATTTAATCAGCCTCAAAATCTAAATCCATAAGTTATTGCGCGATATCATCGCAACCAGTTAAATTACAATTGAATGTTACAAATGTGCAACCAAATTGGTGGCGATTAACCTCTTGGCTGTATGCCGAGTAGTGTCAATGCCTATAACTTATAAATAAAAAAATGTGAATAATGTCTAAGAAAGTAACGTATTTTCACACGCAAATCAATTTGTAGCGGCCTGGCGACGTCCCAAGAGCGGCGACACCTCCGGTGATCAAATTGTCATTATTAACGTATCATAGAAAAGTCACACTTGATAATTTAGCTCTATTACACGTTAGAAAGTAACCATTAAGCGGGATGGCTTTCGATTGTCGCTATATTTGTAATGGCATTATTAAAAGTAAAGGAACCTATTTCTAAAAAAAATTCTACTAAAACCTTTCTACTTAGGGACCTGTCGATCCTGACTATATCTATAAATATACTAATAAGAATCGAAAACGTAAAATTACGAGGTAACTTGTATCATAATAAAGTTATCTAAGCCAGAAGTCGGATAAAAAGAGAATCTCTCTACATAGTTGGTAGAGTACACAGCAAAGTAGAGTAAACCAAACATTCTATTTTTTTTAAGAAAACAATAACCGAAGCGGATATTAAAGACCGATTGTGATAGAGCATGCATTGTAGAGTCTTCCATAGTAAGCGAGTAACAGATTAAATGTAGAGTATGCTAGCATAGCATTTCATGGCAGTAAGTCACACAATGACACGGATCTCGGTGAGAATAGAATGCGTTACAGCTATTGTGACAGATTGTATCTCTACCATCCTGTTAATTCATCCGTAAGTTGATGAGGTATCCAGTTGCTCTACCATTTGCATATGGAAGGTGTAATATGGTGTAGAGTTCTTATTAATCGAGGTAGCAGGACGTCCTGTCATTTATAAAGCTGAAATTGAAATAATGGATCGCTACATTTATTAGTCAATGAGCTTTGAGCTGCAACAGGTTTTTCAATGTCGCATACATTAGGTCCAGATAGAGTGATAGACACACTTTTTCGTAATATTAGTACACATTAATAACGTTATAGATAATCATTACAAGCTTTTATTATTTGTCAAGCTATAAACTTGTTTGAATATCAATAAAAGACAAAATAACAGTCAGTTTAATCCAATCAATGGCGGCGGTTTTCTTGTCTCTAGCTAGAGACCGCAGTTCAAGATAAAGGGCACGTTCTACAGTGTCACAAACTTTTCTGATCCGGTGCCAAAACTGGAACTAAGTGTTGCTATTTTGAAATGTCATTTTGTAGTCAACAACAGCGACGCCGTCATCGGGTAAGATAAGTTTGCGCATAAGAATGGCGTTCCGTCATTGGTTTTGTTGTGAGTTTTTCTTGTTGACTGTCTGTCATATTTGGTTCCAATTTTAGAATCGCGCGCACTCCAATTTCAATGCCTTTCAATATTTTTCCTTGTCATGGACTTTCTTTTTTAATGTTTCTTTTATAAGGATCAAGTAATAAGTTGGACGTGGTAGGTATATATTTTTTATTTTTCTTTCATTTATATTTAATAAGGTTCATGTAATAAGTCGTAGGTATGTGGTATGGCTCGGAATGCCGAAGGTCATGACAGTATTAACAGATGAACTGTGAAAGCGATAGTACGGCAATTAGTTTGACAACACTTGCAGCGCCAGCGGTAACCGCCATGCTGGATTCTTGAATTGAACATTCAAATGATAAATTATTATTTTATTTATTTTTATTTTAAAACGCACAGACGTAATTTTTTTCTCTATGAAAAAACTAACGTACCTATAAATTGAATACGTCCTTAAGAAACGCTTACGTAAGAAACGCGTTCAAATCATGCCAGCCACGATATAGGTAATTATATTATTTATTTACGTCAGTGGTAGTCTATACCTGCATAGAAAACTCTTATTCATAAAACCATATTTCACACTTTTACGATCACCGAAATTCCAATGCTGCGTACTGCAGACCCCAATGACTCATTGGTGACGTCGCCCATTCACAAGTCGAGTGCCGGTTCGATACCGACGCCGTTCCAAGAAGCGTTGGAGATTGTCTTGCGGAACACGGTATTAAGAGTGATTTCGATCTTGCGATTTCCTGACCCCTGACTCATATGATTTTCTTTTATTTATTTCTTAGACCACAGTGTGAGGATTTTGTGAATCAACGTGGACTTAGTTCATTAGACGGGGTTGACGGTGTATTTGGTGTCTAGTGTTAATTGAAGCTGAGCGGTGTCCGGCAGTGGTAGAACTGCGCCCATTCCTCGAGTACAGGCGTCGGAAAAGGCGACTTAAGTCTTATGCCCGGTTGCACTAACCGGCGATGCGTAAGTTGTTCCTAAGCATTAAGGCGTCACAAAGTCGGCGTTATAAAGTTAAACGTGACTTAGCGAGTTTAGTTTTCACCTAAGGCCGATGATTGGTGACATCTATCGTCGTCGTCTAAATTTTGTGCGAGGCTAATCCGCTAGGACCTCCGTAAACTGGATAATGGGCAACAGCGTTATCTGTTGTTTGTTTTTATTAAACACTGCGATCTCAACATCATTACCAAGGACCTCGGGTACTGTAAGCTGTATCTACACAATTTTAGTTTTACGATGAAATATAAAATGAAATAATAACTTCAAATAACCTGTCGTCAAGGCAATCATTCGGTGTTCCAGTCCACAGACATAGATAAACAACTTTTTACACCGATGCGTGTAACAATGGAGCGTGCTCGGCTATAATGTGGAATATACTCACGCAAAATACCAACCTTGAATGGAGTTCAAAGTCGGAACGGACAAAAAGCGAATCCGGTAAAAACGCAACCTGTTCCTTGGTCGATAATTCTTCTGCCAACTACCCATGGACAAAGATAAATACCTTTTATACTACTTATATTATCACGGAGCTACTAAGTTGGTTAATTTTTAGTGTAGCATGGCCGCATTAACAGCCACTTTTAGGTAAATCGGTGTTAACTAAAGGAGAAATCGTTTCTTTTACTTACTGTGCATTATTAAGTTTATTCAAACTTCATTGCTATTGGCATTCATTCAAAGATTATATTTTACTGTATCTTAAGGACAATACTAAATAATCATAAGGATTTGTATGTATTTCGCCTTATGTATTTCACAGACTAACTTACAAATCAAGGAATATAAACGTAAATAGCAAGTAAGGTTTTTTTATAGATAGGTACCTAGTTTTATTTATATGATTGTATTACAATTGCTTTAGTACAGGTTACAATAAAAAGTTTTAGAACCAAAATTCAGTACTTACAGTAGGAATAGAAACAAATTAAAAATACTAAAATACCGGGAGAGTAAAATATCGGGGGATTAACGATAACATCATTTGGCTAACAATAAGTCCTGTCCATTGTAACCTATGACGTTCCTGCTAAATTCTTACATGACACAAAACTTTCCTCGTACATCGCTCATGTACGAGGAAAGTTTATTTATAGTTTGCTGTATGATATACAAAGCGTTGTAGTGTAGTAAACTAAATCTTCTTTGCGTGTGCGTTCCCGCACAATACATTCAATTTTGAAACTTTGACGAGTTGTTAGCGCATGCGTGCAAAGTTTTCCGAATTAGTACAACCATGTCACGCGAATGAAGTCGCGGGCGATGGTTAGTACATAAAAATTGCGTTAAAACTTTACGCAATCCATTTAGCATCCAAGATATATAATAACTTTCTAAGTAACACACAGATTCTCACGAGCGAGAGGATGCTTTCAATTGTTTGAGTTTACGTTATAGCAATTCGTGGTGAGGTTTTTGAGCGTTTTTGGGTTTAATTGCAAAGCAGGAAATATAATTAAACAGGCAAATTAATGTGATTAGGTATAATTTTAATATTTCGATTTACAAATTTGCCAATTATCTCTGTCATTACAAGGCCGAATCTGCAAGTTGTATAATATTGAACCTACTGATTTCAAAAAAGTAAAAAAGTTTTTATTAGGATGTGTGTACGGCTATCATACAAAAGGAGTCAGACAAATCACACGAATCACTAGCACCGATATAGGTAGCAGATAGGTTTTAATCGAAATGTGCGCAATCCAGAAGGCTGGCCTCTTCTTGGGCCAGCGCTTAAGCCTCGTTATTCAGCGGGGCAACGCGGCGAGCCTTCTGGCGACTTTTCCAAATTCGGGGGACCTGGATTAATTTTTTTTTATCTTTAGTTTATTTAGAATTAAGGCTTTTTTTAAATATTAATAATTGTATTATATTATCTTCTATTTGAAAAATACTATCTTTGGATTATCTTACACGTAAGTTCTATCACAATCACACCTTACGTATTCTAACGCGTAGATTCTTAAGATCTAAACTTACTGTAGATACCTAAGTATTACAATATTGCGACTTGCCTCACAAATCAATTTTGGCGTACAATATCGATGTTATTGTTGCTTCGTTTACATCAGTGGTGTAAATAATTAGGAATATTCGGTTGGTTTGCAATTTGCATATAATAAGCGTTTTGCAACGTTTTCTGTAATTATAAGAGAAGAATTCCAGCAATTATAAGAGAAGAAGTCTCAAATCTTTAAGATTAATGTCTTTGTTTGTCAATGAGTGGCATAAAAAAGTGGGTATTGCAATATTTTTATAGTTGCTAATAGTTGTAATGCGCCTTAAAGCTGGACTTGAGAGCTGGTTTTTGTAATGACAATTGTTATTGTGTGAAAATATTTAGTATTATTTTTACTTGTAAAGATTATAAATATACAATGTGAACAAATTTTTAATATTATTGTTAAATTGTAAACTTACTGACCAATAGGTCACTGTCTGCAATTTATTCTATGGGTATGTGCCTGTATAGACGATTTTTATAGGTTTTTCCATTGACCTCATATCATACTATATTCATCTCAACATTCAATGTAGGGCACCGTTGACCAAACGAAGTACTCGTTAATATTCCTGTTTGTTTATTTACTTTACCATTTCACCGCTGAACGAGTTTTGATGGGATTTTAATTATAGGCTGGTCCGGGGAAACCAAGCTATAAGAACCTACTTATTATCGTTATACCCAAGTAGTTTGTACAAGATGTACGGCTCACTCGAATATCTCTCTAAAGTCATTAAATGAAGCGCAAGAGTGCCTAGTGGTAACTGTATCCGACTCGTAAGCGAGAGGTACCGGGTTCGAATCCCACTGCGGCCATGATTTTTCTGAGTTATGTACATTAGGTGAATGCTAACCGATACTCTTATGGTGAAGGAAAATATCGTGAAGAACCCAGCACATTCAGTGTAATCATGATCTAATCTGATCACCTGGTAGCAGGGTCACGGAGGTCAGATGGCGGTCGCTCCACGTAATTACCAGATCTGCGAAATCCTGAATCAAGGACTAGGCGGACCCCGGGCGCTTATGCGCGAGAGCACAACCGGGTCATTAATGCCAAGATGATTATTATACTTCACATAATGGGAGTGCCTTTTGTTTATTAATTTTTGTTTAATTAATCAAGTAGGTGTACGTGTAGTAAGTACGTGTTTACGACACGAACGATTCATAAAAACGTATCACTCTAATATTTCTTCTCTATCGTACAACATACAGTATCAACTGTTACAATGTAACTATACCTACAAGCAACATAGTAAGATACTTAAAGAACTTGTGGGAAACTCACCTGATGGGCACCGGACGCAGCTTTCGCGGAAGACTCCGCGGCCACCTGTGAAGGAACGCGTATTAGTATCAGGTAGCCGGTATACCTAGTATATACATATACTAGTGTCGCGTATCTAGCTCCAAGAACGTTTCCGGATGTCGGTTAGACTGATAGTCCACGGGCAGTGATTAGGTAATTGGTTTCGAGTTACTTAGCTATGTGAAAAATGTTGTCGGTTCAAATTAAATGTCTAGTTAGTCTGTGGTTCAAAGTGATAATTGCCAGTGATCACCGCAAAAAGAGTAAGCTTGATCAATTTACACATTTTAAAGGTATGTTCTGAGTGTGTTCCGAGTTGGTCCGGGTTTGCGTCGAAATATCTGGCTACTCGTAAACAAAATACCCGGAACATACCTTTAAAATGTGTGATAATAGCCGCGAAAGTTTAAAGCATTTTGATCAATTTAGTACTTAAATATAATTGTATGTATCTAATTATAATTTTCTTTCTTATTCGAGACGACGTGTGACAGATTGATTATCAAAAATGTGGATTCATTTTCTTGAGTGTTTACTTGTGTTGTTGTCTAAATTAAATCGGACAGTTCCTAAGTTTCAGGTAGCGAATGTCACAAGATTTTACAGAAACATTCCCCCCTCCCATATCTCTTTCTCCTTTAAAAGCTGTGAAGTGCTTATCACACTGTATATCACATTCAATTCCTGTTTCACAAGACTTGCACGCAAGTTCTATGCTCTGTGCAATACACGTTGGTTATAACTTAGTTGCTATATCTTAAACATAAGTTACAATGAGTTAGTATAATTGACCACGCGAAACTAATCTTTAAGAACGCTTTTACTGTAGCTTCATCATAATATATGGTAATGGCTAATATGAAATATACTTTGCTGAATTTATTGTCAATGTCTGCGTAAAGTATTCTTATAAGATACACCAATGGGATTAAAATAGAAATAATTGATAACGTTCTCTGTAGATACCTCTAAAAAGTTAGTTTCCTGGTTACAAATCCGATAACATGTGTAGTGAAAGTTAGCTTTTTTCACAATAGTACGGATAAAATTGAAGAGGCTCGAGGCTCTGATTTGGTCACGTGTTGCGAGTCCCAGGGATACCTACGTGGTGGGAAATAAGTGCCTGTAGGTACTTGTCATCATTTTAACAAAAAAATATTCTAATAATTAACTAACTATTCGAGCCTAACAGCTAAAACCTTTCAGCCAATTGGGCTAGCGATGCACCCGGTATGTTATACTGGATCCTGGTTTATTTTCTAAAAGTAATTGTGCACTTATGTTCTTGAACTGTAGATACGTAGGTATATGGAGGATAGTTCGTCTGCGTGTAGACATATTATACTACTCTTGAACAGAAGGGGGTGGCACAATATTCTACTCTGCCGGATACCTATAGAATAAACCAAAGTGGCTATATATCTGCGGAACTGGCGACCAAATAGCAATATTGTTTCTACTACAATGGAAGTACCGAACGTAATTTCACGTCAAATGGGCCTCCACGATATTCATTATAATTATCATAACGTAATAGAGTCTGTCAGTCTGTGTGTACGCGCCCAGACTGGTCCAATCTCTCGAATCTACATACAATGCAGATTATGAAGTCATTTCACTAGAAATTAGTTTGAATATTAAAGACCATACTTGTTCTGCGTACATAATTGGCTGGTATTGCATGGGATTGGCAATCGCTTGGGTTGTTTGACATTACACATCTCTTCTACGAGTACAGTCGGCGGCAGAGTAAACTGGCCCCCCTACTATAAATATGCATGCTAGGGGAATTTACTCTGCAGTTGACGGTATAATCTTTTTTCTGGTTAATGTACAGTAGGCGGAATAAATTCGAAGTAGCGTTGGCTTCCGTGACATCGCAGATAAGCTGCAAGAGTGCCGCCTTCGATGGTATGGTCACGTCCTGCTCAGACCGGCTAATTACGTTTTAGGGCACAAATATCTGACCATGCCACCCCCACAAGGCTCGGGAAGGAGAGGCCGGCCGGAGGATGGCTAGACGCCGCTAATAATAACGTACCAAGAAACTCACCACCAAAGATGCTGAAGAGCGAGCGAAGACCGACTAAGAGGAATAGGAATGCGGACCCCGGGCCGGTTAGAGCTTAACCGGGATTTACCGCCAAGATGATAATGAAGTGGAATAAATTCGCAGAACAAAACATCGACATTACTTTTGTGGTGATTTCTACATCGTCAATCAGCAATTTAACGCGAATGAGCGAACTTTAGTATTGATGTATTAAATGGATTATTTCGGTTTGAGCAATTAATGTATTGGTTTTTAATTATCGTTTGCGAAACAATTATGCGTTCGCCTGTAACAACTGGTGCATCCACGAACTGGTAGCTTCAAACAAGAAATATTCTTATAAATTTCAGTCCGTGACGAGTTCACTTAGAAATAAATAGAGTCAAACAGGAAGATTATTGACCGAGCTGAGTAGCTCTCGACTCAAGTCTGCTAACCGTATAGTATCCCATAGATTCCCACAAGAGGAGCATAATCCATCATCACAGCCCATAACAGTCCACTGCAGGACTTTTGGCCTCTCCCACGAAAGGGGAGGTTATGGCCATAATCTCCACGCTTGGCAGGCGGGTTGGAGATCGCAGTGTTCTAAATATAACAATGGAAAACGGTGCTGCCCGTTTTCCAGCCCACGGAGTCTCTAGAACTTTGCCTCGAAAACATTAGTCGCCGTATACGACGCCCACGAGTGTAAGGGGTTGGTGCTATTCTACTCTGCCGGACACCACACGGGAGGAGCATAATAGCACGTAATAAATAAAAGGAGCATTTGCATAAGACTACTATTTTGTGTAAATGCTGCCCACGCGAGTAATCAAAGGAGTTTATAAAGTGTCAGTGGAGCACTCGTTGCGATTTTATGGCGGTTTGGGCTCGGGTCTATAGGGTGGTGTTGTTGTGTTCATTTACTGAGTAACACTGCTATAGTAACTAGGGGTCTTTGTTGTATGTAATAAAATTTATTGACCTACCTAATTTTTATTGTCCTAAACATGATTAGTCCTTAATTTCGATTGACCTTATATCGTTACTCCTAATGTTAGTTGTCATAAGTTTTTTTTATCGTAGACTATTCTTACAAAGCAATGTATGCAGCTCTACGGTTCCTGCACGTAAAATATTGTAGCGCAGATTTTTAAAATTGATTTCTACTTTACTTCACTGACAAGTAACAACTGGGGTGGGATATGAGAAAGAAATCATTAACCCAAAATCAATGACGGGGGCTAAAAGGCCTTTGCGTTTCATAATATGATTCATATTAATTTGGCACAAACATATCTGCAGCGTCGCTGTTGTTGACATTGACATGACATCAGATAAGTTTGTGGCACTCCTATGAATCATAATACGAGATGAAACCATTTAGACCCCCAGAAATTTTAATGAAGGTATAAATAAGTACGTGTAACGATCTCCGTTGCACAAAGCCTCATAATACCCACAGGAGTATCTACTAGCCGAACTGAAGTTACACCCAGCGGTGGGAATAGCTGTTGGCCGTTAACCGGCAAAAATAAAGCTCAACCTGTGCTTTCAAAACGGTCGTAAGCTCGTATTTCGCGGGATAAGCTCGCTCGGTTAGCAAGCTCGGCAACTTGATCTCTGGTGATGGCTGGCGGTCGCCGTAAAACAGCTACCTACATATCTTGCAGGTAGCTTCTAAAGATCACGGTTAGATAACAAGGAAACGGTTCGCTTGTTTAGAGCTTGTTCGCTGCATCAGTAAAAATACAGATCTAGGTAGTCCGTAAGTTGTCATTGGAATAGCCGCGTCTCTTGTATACGAAAGACTTCGTCTCAATACGAAATAAAAAATAATCAACTTGGCGTTAACTTCCCGGTTGCGAGAGCACTCTCGCGCAAAGGTCCCGGGTTTGATTCCTGGCCGGGCAGAAATTGTTATGATGAATTTTAATTTAATTTTGTTTGTTTGTTATAATAAGTATGTATTTAAAAAATATGTAAGTCGTTTATCAGCTCTCTGGCACCAATAACACAAGCTTTGCTTACTTTGGGTCTAGATGGCGCTATGTGAATTGTCCAAGTTTATAAAAAGAAAGAGTCCTGCCTACATAGAAAACTACGCCAAAACACGTAGCTCATTTTCAGCAGTTAAACTAGCTACGCAGATACTTGCCAATACGACGACAGCATTATCATATTGCAATTCAGAAAAACATGATTCATAACAACCTACTTGCCGCGCGGGTGGCTGAGGCTGTGAGATAAACCCTTACTCCGTTCTCATGAATCTGTAACATGAGACGCTTGTTTGCTTCTTGAGCGGGATACATGTTCTTCAAATAAGGCACCGAATAAGTAGGCTATGATAACAATATGTCAGGTTACGTGGCTTGTTATGGACACGTATCCCAGCGTTTGATTGTGGATATATGGAGGCAAGATGAGAATAGGTGGTATGCAACTGTATAGTGGAATTTTTCGCTCCAAGTAATACCGGAATACGAGAGTTGTTTTGTGTTCGAATTTGTGATTGATATTGCAAAATCTTAGGCTATCCATTCCACAAATAGAGCAAACACAGAGCAAAAAAGAATTGCCAGTGTCAGCCATGAAGGTAGCTAACTTTCCAATCTTTTTGGAGGCAGCACACGACAGAATATAATTATATCTATTTTAATATTGTCAATTTACTGTACTGTAGTCTCTAAGCTGCTGATTTGGCAAAACCCCAGGAGAACCAAGGAGGTTCAATGAAGACCAAGGGGCTCATATGCAGTGGAACACATATGGAACACACATTTCTCGTCATTTTTCTCGAAAATTATTACTTAATCAAATGCTGCTACTTCATCATCATCACAGCCCGTAACAGTCCACTGCAGGACTTAGGGCCTCTCCCACGAAAGGGGAAGTTATTGCCATAATCTCCACGCTTAGCAGGCGGGTTGGAGATCGCAGTGTTTAAGTATAACAATGGAGAATGCTGCTGCCCATTTTCCAGACCACGGAGACTCTTGATCTTTTGCCTCGAAAACATTAGTCGCGTTGTACGACACCCACAAGTATAAGGGGTTGGTGCTATTCTACTCTGCCGGACACCACACGGCCACGGTTGGAGATCGCAGTTTTATAAATATAACAATAGAATACGCAGCTGCTGATTTTCCAGCCTATCGAGACAGCTAGATATTTTGCTACTACTGCTAGCTACTTGCCACTGCTTCTAGAGCTGGTACTACTTAATTGAGCTCAAAATTAATTTCTTATTCACACACACATATAGGTATCACCCAAATCCGCTACCAAGAATTTAACATATTATTGGCGTAAAGATAACAAAGATGCTAACTGTATTACTCTTTAAAATAGACATAAAGTTAACCCAACCAGCGTATAATAAAGATAATCTGATGCCTCGATTAAAAATACCAGTTCCATACGAAAATAAACATGTCCCTGTGTCCATAAACTTGCGCAAGCGCACTTTAGTGGTATAAATTCGATCGTCATAGAGAGTGAAGCCGAGGAACCTGTTTAACCATGCAACTACGAACTACGCCTTCGTAATTATAATTCCTACTATGATAAGTGGGAACTAAAACGACGCCATGCTGAAGATATCTGCGAGTTACTTTGGGAACGGTAGCTTGAGTTTTCGTACTATTTCTTAATAAGGTTTTGTCCTATGAATAGCAATAAGCCAGGGCCCGGAGATCCAATTAGAGGTTTTCTCAAACATGTTAGAGTTTATTTATTTATGTATATAGAGAAAAGCATTGCCTGCAATCCATCTGGGTTATCAAGTCCGCAAATTTACTAATAGCACGAATGAATTGTAATAGGATCGCAAACGCAGCTCAATGGCAGTTATACACGTTTTTTGTATTCTGCTTCAATTAAAACTGTCGTTGAGCTGCTATTGAGATTCAATAACAATTCAATTGCTGTTGGAGGTAAGTCACGGTTCGGTTTAATCTGCTGGATTCTACATAGTCTATATATTTAGTTATTTTTAGATATTAGTACACTAGAATCAAGTCTTACAGTTTAGCTGTAAGTTTATAATCTAGGTCTCCATACTAAAATCGAACTGCAACATTTTAGTGCCGTCGGTACGTCTAGACTCTAGCCAAGCCGCGGATTTCTCAGCACTCCATAACAAGCGTACTCATAATATTTTCTCCTTGCCCTACCCGGCATTGAACCTGGGACCTCGGAAGCTTGCCTGGCTGGATTTTATCTGAACACGGGTAATGGAATGTTACAATTACTACTGAGTTATTTCTAATGCTATCCGAATATGTAAGTGCTTTTTGTTGGCTTAAGTGATCGTTGTAGGAGTTTCTTTTTTAATGGAAATGAAATCTCGTCCTAGGTAATTAATGAAGTGGTTACTTGTTTTAGATGTATCATAATAATTAATTTCATTTTATTTAAAGAGTGAGTATTGAGATGACAACTGATACAGTTAAATGAAAAGAGAAAAGAGACATGTGCCAACGCCACCTATATCGAATGAGTAGGAAATGTTATCGTTTAGCTTCGTGATATGAAACCTGCTTTTACAGCGTGTCAAACAAGTACTCATATATATTTTTTTATCTGAACGATTTTTTATACTACTCAGGGACATATGAGCAGACAACCCGTCTGATGGTAAACGGTAATTGTCGTCCAAAACATCTACAATTAAATTTAGGTTGCAGGTTACAAAAATGCAGAACCGCAGGTACGTTGTCACTGTGAGGACTAAGATGAAATGCCTCATGCCTGTAATTGCGCTGGCTATCTTATCCTTCAAACCGGAACACAACAAAGCAAGCATTTTTGTTTGGCGAAAGAATTAGATAATGCGGTGGTACTCCTCAGGCTTGACAAAGTCCTACCACTTAATAAATATGCCTACATTTTGTACAGAATACATGCCCTTTTGAGTCATTGTTGAAACACGTGACACTTTAACCTGCTGTGATGTATGTATGGCTGTTATGTCTGGAATTCTCGAAACCCGAAAATAATGTATTAAGTATTCTTGTCGCTCTGGCAGGCAGGTAGAGGTCGGTATTGTTTTGTAGATATTTAGGTAGGTTTGCAAATAACTACCTGGGTTAGTTACCAGGGCCTGTATTATAGACTATTTTATTTAACTGGCAACAGGTATTTCCATATAATAGAATTACAGAAATAGATTTACCTATAGGAGCCGCGCAGGTAAAAGCTAAATCTAGTTGATATTTTTTCTATGTAAACGAAAGGTTGGCGCGTTGATGTCTTTTATATGAAAGTTTATTTCGTTTTGTATTTTGTTTGTAAATATTTTGTTAACTGATTATATTTTCATTTAAATACTTAAAGCAACAGCTTTACGCTCTCGATTGAATCTAATGTGTAAACTTCTAGGTGGTCCATCTAGAATCTAGAGTACTTTGCTAAAAATAGAAATTGTGAACTAAAATATTGGTAATTGAAGTTACTCGAATTTAGTACGTTGCATAGTTACTTTATAATGAAGTAAAAAAATATACAAGAGCCAGTATTAGATTTGTTTAGGCGCCGAGTTTTGTATGATTAGATGTTATCGTGAGGCATGTTTTCAAAATCTAAAGAACAAAAAAATAAGTTAAATATATCCTCGTACCTAATAAGTAGTCTTGAAAGTTATCTATCGGAAACAAACATTACGTTATCTATAAGAAATAGGCTAAAATATGTCTCTGTTTACTCATAAAAAACTTATCTTATCCACCGTTGGTATGGGCTAAACTTCAAAGCACTTGACTGCTTAAAATTACGACGCACTTAAACTAAATACTTACTGCGAAGTTTATTTTTTAAAATACTTATGTTTATTTATAAAATACTTTCCAAGTTGCTATACGTTTTCGAAGCTAAACTCTTGCACTGCTCTGAAATAGGTCAAAATTTTAATGTCTTTTGGTCTGCTTGTCGACGAGGAGTAGCGGATCAGTAATAAAAATAATAATCATCTTGGCATCAATATCGCGGTTGTGGTCCGCCTTAACCGTGATCCAGGATTTGGCAGATCAGGTAATTACAATAGAGCGACCTCCGCGTCCCTGTAAACAGGGGAACCTGACTACACTGGATCATGGTTATACGTTCAGTCGCCTGAATGTGCAGGTTTCATCACGATTTTCCCTTTTAGCATAAAATAGGGAGGGCCGTTTTCATTTTGTGCACATAGTGTGGCCACAGAGAATAAAAAATACTACGTAGAAGTGTAGAAAAGTTTTTTTTGTTCATTTTGTATTTTTGGTGGACAGTTAAGTGCCTACAGTCAATGGGGTGAACGGATAAATTTATTGTCCATTTGATGTATGCGGGGTCGGGGGTACGTTCACTCTGCACGTAAAAAACAAACACGTTGCACTCTGCAAGTTTGTTTCTGCGTTTCTAAGGTTTCCCGGAAGTTCGTTTACCAACTGCATTCGCTAACGGCATTATAGATACCGTACAAGCTGTATAAATCCGAGATTGCAGTGCATATTCCTTTAAACCGTGATCCGTGTTTTAATAAATTAAATGATTATGAAATTATAATTGGGTTTATGCCATTATTTATTGTTATGGCGAAGGAGTTGTTTTTCAAGTGGGTATAAACAAATTTTTGGTATAAAAACAAAATTGAGTTATTTTTCCTCCTCTCGTCTGCATACTGATTGAATTGTGGATATATTCCGTTTGTGGTTGCAGAAAAAAATAAACAAACTTCCATATAATTACGTAGAAGTAATTATATATTCTACATTTAATGCAGTAAGTATATATTTATTGGTAGGCAATTTATGATTTTCCTTGTTTTTGTCTTGTTTAATAGTCCACTCCGTGTACTCCACAAGCGAACCGGATTATTTTTGCGTGCTATAGACAATCGTCAAGTAAATTATAAAATAGGTACCTACATAATTTTTGACAAGCTGAACCTCACCAATATTATGTAGGTAAATACTGACTTTGGATAACAGCCTCATTTTTTGTTACGTACATTCTTACGGTTTTGTTCATTAAAGCGCTTTTGTTGATCTCATACATTGAATATTAAAGGAAAAAGAGATGCCAAACTGTCATCGAATTCTGCGCAGCAAAAGCACAACCAAAAATCATTAATAACATTAACAATTCCTCACCCGATACTGTCTCAAGGCGGTAATTGCCTAACGAGCCCTGTCTGCCGCTACAGCTCAGCTAATGGCCCACACAAGAGCCAGATCGATCGTAAACGGATTATGGGCGCTATTTGAAGCATTAACAGTTACCCAGTGGCCGGCAGGAAGCCGTACCAAGGCAGTGGGACGACCAACGGCCTGGCCGATTGAAGACGCAAAAAAGGATCATGCATTGCCTTGTATTGAAAGGAGCTAGTACGCCCTACTTGTCCCTAGATGTAGCCACACTCTCGCTTGCTGGCTAGGGCACTTGGTGGTAGAAGTAGAAACTATAAGAAAGTAGATATTTGCCAAAACAATATAAAAATAAACGCTCATAATTAAAAAGTCGTCCACGCCTGTGCGTGCCCACCGGAATGGTGCCCAAAAAGCTAGCGCGTTCAATCGTTGGATAGCGATGCTAATTCCTTGTCCAGGAACGAGCTAGCCAGTGGTGGTGGTTAACTTCTTGGATAGTTCTCGTATGGTAAGACTCTAAGTAGTAGGTAGTATAACAAGCATAAAGTTTTTACTCAATATAAAACGTAACAAAAAAAGCGTAGGTACCACTTCACAACCACTGTTCTAATTGACATGGACGAGGCACTCTTCGACTTCCGTTGCGTTTACGAATATCAATTGGGAACACATAACTGGCGATCATGTAACCTACCTCCAGCTTAAACATAGAAATAAACAATTTCAATTTCCCGTATGTCAGTTACATTCTGCGTTGAACGATAGGTGTTTACTGTTTATGCAAATACGTAAATAGCTCTTTTTTAAGTAGGTAAGTTGGCTTACAGGAAAATTGGAATGTAGAGTTGTTGACGTTCTAATTGTTGGTATGAGTAGTGTCTGCATTGCATGCGTCGGCGCACTCATCAAGGGTTTACCCAATGGTTAATCCAGATAGGATTTTTGTCATTATTTATTTTCTTTTATTTAATTGGGAGAGGGCTTTCTTGCCAACTTTGGACATAATATGCCTCCCCTAGCTTCTTCCATCCTAATCAACAGAAAGTCTCCCTATTCCACATCTTCCCGGCCACTTTGGTGATGTCGTCGGACCATCTTGCCTTTGATCTACCAGGGTTTTTTGTAGGTATTATCTTTTATTTATTTGGTTGTTAAAGCGTGTACAGTAAACGCCCTACGCGCCTGGGTTGGTTTTCACTTCACAAATGCATAGTGGGATCAGTCAGTTTAATGCCTGTACTTATACGTATTACTGCGCATCAACGGTTAATAGTTTTTTGCCGTCAATTGGTTTGTGAAACGACTTAGCGAGCGCAAGGTGTCTTCCTTTACATAAACATATGATTATTATAACTAAGTAAATAAAGTACAAAGAATATGAATGGATGACTGGATGGATGGATGAAAACTATGACAATCGAAACATCAAAAGACATCCCGCCTTTTGGCCTCATTCAAAGTAGGTGTTTATCCATAACATCAACAGCCCATATCAGTTAGTTGCTAAACTTGAACCTGCTCCACATTTGTGGAAGGCTTTCCCACACTCAAAATCCTTACAACAGAAAAAGCTGTGTAGGTACTGAGATCCTAAGTACTGGTTAGCCTCGAAGTCAAGTCCTTAGTCGCCGACACTCAGCCAGTCAAAGGGGTTGGATCAATTTTACTCTGATGGACACCACACGAGCTCACACGGCCAAATTAGATCTTTAAAACTAGTTTTCTTTTTTGAACCACTAAACCATGAAAAAATATCAGATTAAACTAACGATGAGTTAGCTAGAGACAAGAATCATTTCTATTTACAGGGTGTTTCTTTGGTTTTCAAACTGAAATATAACATGTTGTATCTTTAATTTTGTAATTTCTATATACTTTATATTGTGTGCAATAAATTGTTAAATAAAGAATAATTTAATATCAGTGAAGCTAACTTTATTGGAAATCTAATGGATCGCAGTGTATGTTTTAATATGAATTCGGCCAAGTAGAAGACTGGCGCGTACATTGGGCTCAATCTGGACGTACAATTTAGAAACGGCCGTATTTAGCTATTAACTCATCGAATGTTGTGTTCTATTGTTATTGTCAGTATTTCCCAAACTGTGCGTCACGACGCGACGACGACATCCTAGCGCGTAGATAACTAACTAATAACAACTTATACTAGTAACTACTACCTAAAACAATATTCTGACTTATACCATAGCTAAATAACTTGGTACCAACCTATACTAGCCACCAATATGTCTCGTTGGTTATAAGTTATAAGCAGATACGTGTACCTACTCCGCGCTCGGCGCCGCATTCCGACACGGCATGAATCACACGTTTTTGTGACACACACCACGCTATAGCAAACAAATAAGTAGTCAGAGTAAGAGATGGATGTCACAAAAAGTTGATATACCTAGCCCATAGGTATTAACCAAAATTTAGTGTTTATTGAGCAAGTTAGTGCAAATAGGTATGATGTATGTAGGATCTTTCGAAAAATTACGATAGAAAATCATTTACAGTAATTAGGCTACATTGCTCGATCGTTTAAGCTAAGTATTTTATAATCTAGTGTACCTACTATAGTATAATGTTAAGTAAAAAGATAATCCCCTATAGGTATCTAGGTTGGTACACAATTATTCTATGACGTTACTTTGTTAAACATCAAAAGTTTTGACATAATATCTAAGTTATTAGCTGATAATTAGCAATGCCTAAATTAAATTAATTGTAATTAACTTAACAATTACCTATGAGTGGTATCTCTGTTAATTATTTATTTTCAAATAATCAAATCGTGAGTAAGCAGGGTATGTAGTTAATTTTAATTTAACTTACCTTAATGTTTGTCAAAACTTTTGAGTTGGTTCTTGATTTCGTATGTAAATCCAGTTAACAATACGAGTGTTTATCACCAAACTGAGTTAATTACGTAAACGATAATGCACAATTTCTCTTCACAACAAAGCCAAATTCACACTGTTTTTGTTCAACTTCTGTTAGACTGCGCGAGCGCGGGAATGTCAGCTTTTTCGCGATGCATTGTGAGCGCAGCGCGTGCGCTACTGTCGGTCGGGTTTCGGCACGACTCAACACCGGCGTTTACCGTCGGCGAATACAAATCAAACGTAGCAAGGGCTACGTACAACGATGAGTCAGGCTAAAGTTTATTTGCGTGCCATCTAGTGGCTGGTTCGATATTTAAATTAGCGACATCTATCATAATACTGATAAACAATCGTAAAGATAACATAAGTTCTTAGTTCTGCTATTTGACGCTAGATGGACAGTGTACTATGCCATTTCTTCAATGTTGCCCTAATACAAAATTGATATTGTCTATGTCTATATCATTCAGTCATCCGCCATTGACGTTATTAGTTCATTGTTCAATCATTCGATCTTTCTTTTTCTGTCAAAATGGCTGCCGTGCAGGAGGTGGAGATCAGTTTTTTGGTATTTTATATGATTTTTTGGCAATTTATTGCCAATTACTAATTGTGGAAATGTATTTTTATAAATAATTGTCATGTTTCCAGGCAAGACGCGACCCTATCCAGGCCGTCCAGGTCTTTGGACGTAAGGTGAGTCTTTCGCATGCTTTCCACGTGTTACTTGCCGATTTATGATTTTATTGTATATATTTTATTTATGTTGTGTTGAAAATAATACCAAATATTCACTCAAGTTTAATTTATACGATGATCAATTACATTTTGGATTGTTTTGCTTGCTTTTGGCGCCTAGTCTGCCCTAACCTATGCCTACTGGATGGTCTAGTCCAGTCTGGACCACAGTATCTGAATGTAAAGAAAGATTGACTCGTATTCGCTATGTGCCTAAATCTAGCCTGCTTAAAACATACTGCAATTAATATTTCTATGAACATTGTATGTTTACTATTATTTCTAACCTCTTAATGTTTGTCTATAGGGGTGGTATTCCACTTATGAAATATCTTTGTTCAATGTACATTTGATCAAAGAAATTGTATGACTTTATCATACTAAAATTTAAATGTATTCACAAGATTTAATATCACTTTTATTATAATATTATTATACTGAAGTCGAGACATGTATCTTTGATCAAAAATTGGATAAATGGTATACTTCCTAACAGTGCTTCACATCAATAAATTCAATTACTAAGTAATTTACTATCTAATGACTAAGTGCCTCCTTTCTCCCTTGAGCTGGACTTTGCGCTCAGTCCAGGATTGAGTGACTAATGTAGCATGCAATGTTATGGTCTTTCACTAATCGTTTTGCTACTCTGTTATAGAAAACCGCCACAGCTGTCGCTTACTGCAAGCGTGGCAATGGCGTACTCCGGGTCAACGGTCGTCCCCTGGAGTTGGTGGAGCCCCGTCTGTTGCAGTACAAACTCCAGGAACCCATTCTGCTTCTCGGCAAGGTACAGTGCAATTATCTAGGATTTCTATTGTAGCTTATATGGTTCGATTTATTAAGTATTTAGTATTTTGTTACTTACATAATTGTAGTTGCATTTACAGTAACAGTTCCAGCATGTTAATTATTTTTCTCATGCCTAAACAAAAAAACTTTGGGGTAAATAACAAATCTGGGAAATATTTAGAAAAGACCTGCTCTGTTTGCCTATGCTACACCCTGACCCAAATAAGTATAGAAAAAAAAATAACAGTAAACCAAGCTGCTTGGCTGTGAATGTTTACATGTGGCTATTGTGGACAAAACATAACTGACTATTGATTAGTGATTAGATTGGGGATTTGATTAATATTGTTACTAACCTTAAAAATCAGTGTTGATAAAGTTCACACATAGTCTTGAAACAGCTTGCACCAAATTGCTCTTAAATTTATTTTAGTTAATATATCAACAAAAACCTTACAAAAAACCGTTAAATGTCATTTGTAAACGCATTTAAGAATTTGGTGCAAGCCGGGCCAAATGTAGTATTTTTAGTTATAATCGACAACCAACAATACTAATCTCAATTGTATGTAATACACTAACTTGCTTGTAAGCAAATTAACTTTTAGTTTTACTTCACATTCTTTGTTTGTCTTGTTGTTACTTGTGTAATTTCATTCCACACTTTGTTGTTGTTTTAAGTATTTAGTGCATTTGCATGTTTCTAATAATTTTTTTGTGTACTTTCTCTTGTTTGAAGTAACAATTTGTTGTTCGTACTTATACTCTCTGTATAAAATAAGTTTTACAATATTTATAATGATGAATAAAACTTATTCCGAACCTGAGCATCCTAGGATGTGAAGTAAAAACTACATTTCTGATTTGTTTATTAAATTCTTTGTGGATTTTGGTGCTTACCTATTAATAGCAATGATAGTGTACAGTGATTGTTTTTATTTTATTTTGCAGGAGCGATTCTCCAGTGTTGATATCAGAGTGACGGTGAAGGGAGGCGGTCATGTTGCACAAGTGTATGCTATCAGACAGGCCATTTCAAAAGCATTGATTGCATATTATCAGAAATGTAAGTGATTTTTCATTACTTTAACTATAGGGTGAGATGAAGGGTGGGCAGAAGACACCCTAGGAGGATGTATAACACCGTAAGATCATGTAAATCATTCGATTTTGAACAGTTAAATAATTGTGAACTGTTACGTTAACACAATTCAATTAGTCACTGGGCTGTGTTGATGGAGGCCCATAGCAACACTAACCTAACGTAATTTGAATATAAACTAAATGTCCTGTTTCTTTAAAAAATAATGCTTATAAACTAAAATTATGCTAAAAATAATAATGTTTAGTGTTGTTTGTCACCATTCATAATTTGACAGTTTATAGTCTCAATCTCACTAAGTGGATTATAAAGTAACTGTTCACAATGTTATGGTGACCTAAGCAGATCAAGTGTTTTTTTTTTCAAAAAGGGCAAGTCGAATGGTACTCCACAATGCAAAAGGAGGCAAAAGTGGTTTGTCAGGTCAGGGCTGTAGTTTGTGGTATTTGATAGTCTCTGCCTACAATTGTGGGATGCCCAAGTAAGAGAGTATGTAATATAAGAGGACTAAAGGCCTACAGTGGGATAGTCCACAGTGCGAACAGGTAGTGCCCGACTGAAGCATCAGCTACCTTCAATGAAGGTTTGGCCGAAGGTGGTTTTAGTATTTTTGACATATATTGTTGCAAGATAATTTTGTTATCATCTCGAGATCAACTACTAATCTAAAGATTATTAAAATTACTTTTCTATATTATACAGTCAATATATATAAAAATATATATAAAAATCAATAGAAGTGAAACACTCAGTTTATTGATAGTAACAAACTTGTTAGTTTTAAAATCATTAATATTATTAATTGTAGCTTATGGCCATTATTGAACAAATTTTCTTAGAGCTTTTAAACTTTCGGCCGAAGTCGAAGGTTATGGCGATAGGCGATTAATCGGTTTGGCCAGAATTTTACCTTCGGTCGGCACTCAGTACCAGCAGGGTATCAAAAAATAAATTCAGTAAAAAATTAAAACACCAGTATGTGTAGTTCATTTGTAAGAATAGTTAGATAGTGGTCATTTATTTGGAGGACACTGGTATGGCACATACGCCCTAGTGGTTATAGTGTCTGCTTCATAAGATTATGTCCCAGGTTCAATCCCACCCTTTCTTTCCAAAGTTGTCTCATACTCTTGTGAGTCGGCCATTTCAGAGAAAGGAGATAAACTGTGACATTTACCAAACGGCATGTGTAATTAATACCTTGCTTGTTTGAAATGTACACTACAAAATTAGTTCTTAATTTACATACATAGTTTGTGAGAATCCCATTTTCGCTCTTGTTTTTTTTTTAACCATGAATGAGGTGTACTAATTCTGCCGTACAAAATTAAAATAGTGAGTGCATTTATCTAGTTTTGAGAAAAACGTGTTTGCAGTACAGGTTTAAATTTTTTTGTAACAAATTTTGTTTTGACAAATAGAACAGAATAGGTATCAAAAAACGGGTCTCTGATTCGAGAAGATTTCGTTTCCTGGATTCAGAAAATAGAATAAACCCAAAAGCGAAAAAATGCACTTACTGCGTTTTAAATTTGTACAGCAGAATTATAATAGCATCGATCATGGTGTAGTGTATTGTGACAGTGGTATGAGGCCTAGTTTTCGCGCTGTGACATCTCGAATTCGACATTTTGTCGACAAGAAATTAAAATGTCTAGAGCTAGAGATATTTTCCCAACTATTTTCGACAGTTTTCGACCAGTTTAAATACACTTTTTTGGCTAGAGATAATGCTGAATTTGTGATAACACAGCGCGAGAATCGCCCCCATGACTATCAAAGCTAGGTCCCAGATTGAATTTAAAAGTCTGTTCTCATACAATAGTTTTCAATACTTTTTTGCTTGGAATCCAAATGGCCGTCCCACATCCTACAAAAATTCAGACACTAACTAACCATCTCTCCACTATTCTTCCGCAGACGTCGACGAAGCGTCGAAGAAGGAGATCAAGGATATCCTGGTCCAGTACGACAGGAGCCTTCTGGTCGCCGATCCCCGCCGCTGCGAGCCCAAGAAGTTCGGCGGTCCAGGCGCGCGCGCCCGCTACCAGAAATCCTACCGTTAAGCCTTCTTTATGCGTACGCGCAGTGGTCTGGCTCTGGCGCTGGCCGCGATTGTCATACCATTGGGCGTGTAAAATAAAATTCTAAAAATACATTTTGGTGTTTTACTTTCTTACTACAGAAACTTACGTACAGAATATCCTATACAGCGTAACTAATATGTTGCCATTTTACCGTACCAGTGATTCTTTTCATAACAGGCAGTCTTAAATTTTCTCCTACTTGGTGGCGCTGCATGGTATGGAGACCAGCACGGCTAGCACAAGTGTGCTCGCGACACAGCTCGCGCCGCGAGAAAGCGTTGTATCCTTCTCCCAATACTAAGATGAACGAGATAGTGTATCTACGTCGCGCCTTTTCTGGCTTATCTGCTAGACCTGTTAAACCTCTATAGAGAGAAAGCGAATTTATTTTCTATGGTAAAGAGTATCTGTCAAAAAAATTCTCGCTTGTTGGCGCTGCTGCAGACGTGTCGGACAAAATATTTGTCGTGATCTTTGTGAGCTAGAATCAATTTAGAAGACGGAACAGTAGAGCGTGACACTAATACTGAAGAAAACCCGACTGACGCCCGCCCTCTGAGTAACATCGCGCCCCATTCATGTCACGTGATTCAGACATAGGCACTTATGGTTGGCATGGGTACCACTGATTCCTCCAAATGCAGCGTACTAAAACTCAGCGTAATTCTTCTACCAACTACTACATCCTATCTACTAGCTTAGAAAAACAGTGTGAATAATTTTTAATCAGGCTGGAGTTATTTAGGTTAGAGGATACCGAAGGATGAAATTAAAAAAAACTAAAAAAGGCATGTTGGCAGACGAGGTCAGGTTGCCTGAAGCAATATTCCATGCCGAGGCAAAACCTTGTAGGTCGATCGCGATCATGAAAAATATCGCGATTTTCTTCTGATACTTATATCGCGTTATTTCTGGTTCTGATATCGAAATTGTTTCGACATGTCGACTACGGAGAGTCGACGGAGGCCTGCGCTCTGTGCTATACTAACATCGTGGTATGATGCGATCGGCCCACGACATAATTATGATACTACAAGTCAAATCAGGGGAGCTACCCGTCTAGCTCGAATGATGTGAAATCTTCCCCAGGCCCCATTTCGCACCAGGGTTAGTACAGTATTGCCCACACTAAGGTTGTTAATGAGCTGCCTGGAGAGTACGTCATCGGCAACAAGCGAGTCAAACTCGAAAATTATTACCCAGTAATAAGTCTACGGTAATTGTTTACTATCAGGCTGGTTACTGGTAGCCTGTTTGCCAGCTTAGTGGTGCAAAAAATATCTTGGTATGGTTCCTTTCTGTTTTTAAACTGTACTACTTATGTCACGTACAAGCAACATTGCTACAAGATTTCAACAGGCGTCCTAAACTTGACCACGTATTCATTTTGACGGTGACAATGACTAGCTGACTGACCTCTTCGTAATTCTCCAAATTTAGCGGAAGTACCAGGCATTCTTAGTAATGTCATTTAGGATATTGTAATGTTTCCACAGGCCCACGTCCGATGTGGATTGTTAGGCTGTTGCAGATAAACGACAATATCATGCAGCGGACATTTTGACACATTGGACCACGTGAGCTTAAAATGATGATATTTGCACACATCACCTCTTCAGTAAGAACCCATGATTTTAAAGTAAGGTAGGTAAATGAAACACAAAATTCACAAACATAGTAATTTATCTCATAGATAGAATAGAACAATCATTCATACAGTTGAAACGAAGTTCTTAATGAAAATGGAATTACATAAGTACAATTTCTATAATAGCATTTTTAGCAAGTACTTAGGTATCAAGGTCCATCGCCTGCGTACCACGCACGCAAACTTGGCTAGGTACGTAGGACATTTTGCGGAAGGATGTATGTATGTATGTAATGTATAATATTTTTTTCGGTGTGGCTTCGTTATACGAATATACACCTTTAGGTAATAGGGAATGGAAATAGGTAATGGAAGCAGGTAGGTACAACAATATAAACTAGAAGTGAACAAAAGTAAACTAGAAAGATCTAAAAGTGAGATACAAACTGTTAACGTATATTTGACATAAAACCTTAAGATTAAGTTATTCGTTATTTGTCTTTTCAAAAACATTAATTTACGTGTTTCTATAGTATATTAAGTAATTATTCTAGCTGAGAAAAGATTCCACAGATCTTTCTGAGATTTATTATTAATTTTATTTATGACACAAGTTATTAGACTTTATGTTAAAATGATTTGGCACCACTTCATAATAGTTATTAATTACTTACTTAAGTAGGTATTTTAAAACCTCTAACGGTAATAATAAAAAAAATTTAGGTGTCTTTAAAATGCGTTGGTTGTCCAAGTCCAAATACACAATGGGTGGGGGTGTGGCTCCTCTTATCAAAAAAATATATAACCGTCCTATTAACAAAAAACTGGTAAGTATAGTGCAACACCTTAACTGACCCGGTGGCCAGAACTGGAACTAAGAGTCCCTATTTTGAAATGTCATTTTGTTGTTAACAACAGGGACGCCGTTACCGAATCAGATAAGTTTGTGACACTGTAATATCTAGTCACTATCGAATTATCGTCGTTTTATTGGCTAATATCCCTTTTGATACTATTCCGACCATGACGTGTTGTTACGACAGGCCCTCATGCCCCAGCAGCGGGTTCTATTCCCTCCCCGGGCCACTTGATAGGTCACCCCCTATCCTATAGTAGATAGGAAATACATCTATGTTGCATTGCGCAATTCAATTCCATTTTCGAAAACTTAAAGATTATATATGTAATTTAACACTATAGCTGTTTGGACCGACAACAATATTCCACACAAATGTTGTCTGGCGCAGGCAAGAAATTCAACTTTTTTTGACGACGCTTGCCAGGCAACCAACACAAATGCGTAGGTGGCGTCCATCACTGTTGGAAGGGCAACTTGCTTAACTCACAGCGAGAGCTCTTTATAAACGGTACTTCGACTACTACATTACATAGGTGTAGCTTCTTCTTCCTATCGAGTCGATGGACTAAACTCCGACTTATACTTTATTCGCCCAGTATGGCGACGCATACAGCGTTTGAACTGGCCTCGAACAAGTCCTCCATGGTACACGTTTTATAGTATGCCGAGCATGAACGAGGTGGTCCATAGTTTGCGGAGATATGCCACAGTCGCACTGAGAACTGTCATTTGTATAACCCCACCTAAAGAGATTCTCTTTACATCGGCCCACCTGGGTTCGCAGCCTATTTAACGCCTTCCAGGTGTAGCTTAACGCAGTCAGTAGACTCCCCTAAGCTGCCGTGGAACAATTAAACAAGTGGAAAAGCCTAATGTCCTGTCTTACTTTGAGAAGTAACTATAGTAACATTCTACTGGTTAAATTGCTCAAAGTTCCTATAGTATGGGAGCGGGGCGCAGGTAACTTATGTCCAAGTAGGGGACATAGTAGGTAACATCTAGAGGGTGTAGTACGAATTTACAGTGACGATTCTATTTGACAGTCGCTCGAGAGAGTGAAAATTTATATGGCGAACCGTAATTCATCGCGTAACCCCAGGGGCGCTACAAAATGGCGCACAATTTTTTAAGCGCTCGTTTGCGACTGTCTTATAGACTGCTAGCTGTATACTCGTAGGTAGTGCACCCTCAGCACTATCGCCCCCACGCACGTGCACTCCCGTACCCCTGGAGCCTCCGACTGAAACCGCTCGCGTTCAGCCGAGTGACTGATCTGTTTCTAATCCTGATAGTCAGAAATGCCAGCGGTGGATTATAGACGGTCTTATTTATATTACACGGTATACAGTTGACTGCGCATGGTTCCAAGTTAACACAGCGCAAGACCTAAATTCTAAGGTGGATACATGATGGCCGAGGAAACACGAATGAAGGCAAACCGAAGTCTGACCAGTATCTAATTATGAGGTCGTTAAGGGGAGCTACTACTGCCGTGCCAGTATAAGAAATGAGTTCTGAGAAATTTCGCAATATGGCGGTACCTCATAATAAGTACTTACGTAACTCTGTTGCTAACAATTCTCTGATTTCAATGGTTGAAATTGTTACTTTTGAAATTACGTATCGTCGGTTCAGTTGCTAACTGAAAGTATTAAATCGATCATAGGTAGAGCTCGTCTAGTCTAAGATGACGCGCCCCACTACTTAGTTAGTTGATTTCGATGTGTCAGTGCAAATATTGATAACGACTCTTCATCTGTGTGGGAGCCAATGAACGACGCGTGCTGCTACGTTTGAATCTTACCGGCAACTGAATGACCAATTACAACGGCATTTGTATATGTATTGCGTCCATATTTTAAACTAGTTTGTGTGCGGTAATGCGATAGTGGGGCGCGTCATTTTAGATTAGACGAGCTCTACCTCATAATAAGTTCTGTAGGCTACTTACGTAACTCTGTTGCTAACAATTCTCTGATTTCAATGGTTTAAATTGTTACTTTTGAAATTACGTATCGTCGCTTCAGTTGCTAACTGAAAGTATTAAATCGATCATAGGTACCTAATTGCAAAAGTATCAATTTCAATATATGACATCAGAAAATTGTTAGCATCAGCATTACGTAATTAACCTACTGGTCAGGCTATTAGCCACGAGCAATTGAAGCAATACAAATCAGGCATTCATAGTATAAAGGGCGGATTTGTATCGCCTTGCCATTGCTTGTCGACGCGAGCCTACATGCCGATTGCAGGCATCGCACCCATATATAAGGTTCATTTTTAGATGGCAGCACTCGCCTCTTCGGCCAACGTGTATTAGCTACCACAAGACCTACTCCTCGACCTTCTCTGGTACATCTTCGAACTTCGCGCCCATACGTCTTAGGGCGATGACGGCAGCCACGGCCTTCACCCATCGCTTCCTGATGACGTACCTCTTCAGTTTGGTCTTGGTCTTTGGCAGCTCGGTGCAAAGCGCCGACTGGATCAGCCACGGGTGGGTCAGCGTGTGGGACGCTGGCAGCCGGTCTCTGGGACAGGAGGGGAATTTTAGGCCCTTCATTCTGCACTGTAATTACCTGTAGCCGTACTGCCGATATCCGAGAGTACTCCGCCATCTTGATGCAATTGAATAAGGACCAATCGCAGCAAGCCAGAGCCAGAGCGTCTTGCTCGATTGGTTTAAACGCAATAGCATCAAAATGGCGGTGTACTATCGGAGATAGGCGGTACCACTGCTGATCTGCCAAATTCTGGATCATGGTCAAGGTGGACTCCGGGCCCTCGTTCGCATAACCGGGATATTAAGGCCAAGATGATTTTTTATATTCAGTATTGGACAGATTTCGACAGTTTCCAGGATGTGTCTTGCCTTGATATTACTCTCGGTGACCGTATTGGCCAAATCTAATAACACAATAATAATATTATGAACGCGAAAGTTCGTAAGGAATAAGGAATCCTTCGCGCAAATACTCCTAACCGGATTTTGTTGGACAATATTGCTACAATAAAGACAACCCAGTACAACACATAGGCTGAAATATATACTGAAATTACAGTAAATAGATGCGGTATACACCGTAGGAACTTTGTAAATAAATTCTTGGGATAATAACTAGTAACACTATTGCTCGTAGGTATATAGGTATGTGCTTACCTAATAATCGTAGGGAATTTTGAACTGAAAAAATATTTTAATAAAATTCAAAATTTTATTAACAACATACGTATATTTAAACAATAAATTACAGCTTATAATAATATATTATAAATAACAATTATTATTTATATTTATAAATAAGGAACAAGTACAATTATGTTCACCTTTTCTACTTACAAAACGTAATAAAACTTGATATTTCGTGTGTTCATGATTAATCTTACTACTATTGTGAATGTGACTGTCTATATATTGTGATAATTACCAAAGTGCTTCAGTCTTAGTTTTGCTAAAAAGAGCTTTTCCAACGGAAGACTAGATTAGTAACTTAATTGTCATTTCATTAAAAACCTGTTTTCTGTATAAATAAAAAACCTTAAAAATAATCTCATTTCCTCACTTTGGTAACTAGTGTCATGGCACCCAAAGTTGTTTTAACTGGAGCGCAGCCGAAAATACACCAGGGGAAAGAATAAACATCTAATTCCACTCAATATTCTGTCAACTTCTGAATTTAGTTAAGGTTCTCATTAAAATAGGTAATAATCAATATTATGCGCTGTAGAAGAGAGATCAAACAATCTTTCCCGCGTATTTGTCTGGCTATGCCTTTTCTATACACCGAGTCTAAAGTCATTTTGCAGCCCGAGTTTCGGTGACCAGTTTTCTCCTTTGGGTCTTTTCGTCTGACGTTTGTCTTTGGAAGAAAGCGTGGAGACTTGACATGGAATTCTGCGCGAGCTGGTTAGAAGGCGACCATTCCAGCGATATGGACTGGTGTCTCCCACCAGTGGAGGTTCCCCCAGCACTTCTCTCGCCTTCGGTTTCTGTGTCCCATTTCTCTAGCAAATGTAATAGAAGGTCTTTAGTTCTGTGCGCGTTGTTCTCGTCACCTCTTCTGTAAGGTAACTGCCTCCCGTTTTCACCGTTAGGCGCGTTTCCGTTGACCAGCTTGTCTATTTTCTCGCGCCTTTTGTCGAACTCGTCAAAGAACGAGTTTCGTCTATCTATAGGTTGGTCCGGCACGTCCCTGCTTAGATTGGTCACCTTCTTAGATCTAGTCGACTTCGCCCAGGGCATCTTACTGGTCATCGGCTTGTCCGCTTCCCTGTCGGTCAGGAACGACGAAGTTATCTTGTGACTAGATTTCGATTGGAATATCCTCCTCTCTTTATTTGTCGCATCACCGTTCGTAATAGTTCTCTTGACGACCGTCTTGGTGTCCTTCTTGAAGCCGTTCGGCAGTTTGTGCTCCTCCTTCGTGAAGGTCTTCGTCTCTGTGACGTTTTTGTCGAGTTCCTTCGCGCTGTTGTTGTTCGCCAAATCGGTGTTCATGGTCGAGAGCATGTAGAGGTGGTCGGAGAGTTTCTTGATTTCCTCAGCGAGGTTTTTCCTGAGCATCACGTCTGGTCGCTTGTGGAGGAAGCAGCTGCTGTCTGAGGCGCGTCGCTCGACCGGATTGTACCTTTGCGCGAGGAAGTTGTCCCTTAGCGGTGGGGGATCGAGGTCGTCCTCATCGAATATCTCAGGCGAACTCCCTAAAGAGCTCCTTGGGGACGGCGAGCAGCCTCCTATGGAGGATTTCTCGCAGTTTCCGTTCATGAGGCAGGTGATCTCGTGCGCTTGGTTGTCGAACACGTATGGGGAGTTGGGATGCTCGCTCCAGCGCTCGACGAACAGCCTGAGGTTGTCTTTGGCGACGTCGAGCTCGTGCTTGGGCGATGGCTGTGGGCGCGGCTGCGGCTTCGGCGGTCTCTTCGCCAGCCAGCAATGACGCAAGCACTCCGCGGCGGTGGGTCGCGACCTGCGACAAAGACCCTTGTTACTATCACCCGACACCGGTGCAGATGGATGCGAGTGGTGGGTATTATGCGAAGAGGAAGGCGGTCAACTGATTGGGGTTGGGTTTAGGAAGGCTAGCCGTCAATTGGGCTAGTGGGTTTAGATTTGATGTTGGATTGGGATTATATTTGGTCTTAGTATTATATGTGGTATTTTTTAGATTGAGTGGTATGTATATAAGGCTGAGATTTTAGCAGAAACGAAGAGGAACTCATATGTCTTTCGAAGGTCTGACAGAACCGAGTTTTAGAATGAAAATATCAAAACTGACACTTGAGTGTCAGCTGGTAGGAGTCCTCCCTAGGTTTCTACCCTCAATCTCAGTTTAACCTTAGTCATTGTCTTCTTTATAAGAATTATTGATGATTGAATTAGATTACCAAATAAAAAGTATTTTTGTTTCAGTCATGTCAGGGGAAATAGTAAAAGTTAAATTATTGCTAACGGGTAAAGCTAATATGATAAAGTTATCAGATATTGATTAAGTAGGTATCTAATTGCTATTACATTACGACAGTTACATAGATGTAAAAATGTAGGTATGGAGTCACTATATAGATGATATCTGCTACGTATTAAATAATTTGTTAGCACATTACACTCTAAGTACATTAGTTACGTTACGCTATAGTAATTAATGAAATTGAAAAATAATGTTAGTTAAACAAGTGTATGATGATGGAGTTTGTTAAAATATTAGAACACAAATTGTAACAAAGGGTCTTTATCAACAGGCTGACTTATGTGCAGCTTTTATGGATATTCATATAAGATATTGGAAATGAACATTGAGACGATTCTCAACATCGTTTCGACGCAACATATATAGGACCCACTGAGAGGAAAGAAAGAGGATTTAACCCAAATTGGAAATTTTGGATCGCGCATATCCTTTTCTCTTTTGCATTCAATATTCCGGCCATTGACTTCACTATTTACTTCTTTTTTATTACTTTTTATATGAAAATAAAGTTATCTCTAATAATTTCTCCTCTCAGCGACCGTAACAGAACACAACTTACTCTTTGTCCTTCACGAGCAGTTTGCTGATGAAGTCCTTCGCGTCCTCCGAGATCTCGTTGAAAGCTTCGTCATCGTAGTCATATTTGGCTACAGTGACGTTCGCCATGGTCTCTATGTCTGTCTCACCCATGAATGGGGAGAGCCCTGATAGCCTGGAAAGGGAGATAAGGTCCTGAGTTGAGTAACTGCAATCGTGTTTATTTTCTCTCCAAAGGTGATAAAAATAGGAACAAGGAAAAGTCAGGGAGACTGGAGCCAACTCTAGGTTTATCCTGTTAACTGGTGGATACCCACTCACCATCCACTGACGCCATAATCGAGTACCCACTCGATACTCCCACCCACTCGATCGAGTAGGTACTCGATGGTGGCGTCAGTGGTTGAAATGGCGAATTCGTCAATAGTTCAATTTCGTGATAAGATTGTAAAGCTTTTTTTCCACAAATTTTTCACGTTATTGGATATGGTTAAAGCATGCCTAGGTTTTGTTTAAATTTCAGTCGGTTTGAGACATTTCCATTTCATTTCATTTGCTTCTTCGCAACCCACATGAAACACTACCTACGCTTTAGGCATGTATTTCATCATCATCATATGAGCCGAAAGACGCCCACTGCTGGGTATAGGCCTTTCCTAGAGATCTCCACAAAGGCCGGTTCTGCGCTTTTCGCATCCAGCTGGTACCTGCGATCTTTACCAAGCGATTCTAGACCTCTAGGCTAGATAAGGGAACAATTATTTGTCGAACATATACTCACAGCACATAACAGATGACTCCGACCGACCACATATCTGTGCCATAGCCGATCTGGTCGAAATTCACTACTTCGGGAGCCACGAACTCAGGAGTGCCGAACAGCACTTGCAGCTTTTTCTCGGGGTCGTAGAACCTCGCGAGGCCGAAGTCGATGATCTTGATACGGTTCCCTGACTTTGTCAGACATAGGATGTTCTCCGGCTGAAAGAGAGGGGCAAAAATGTAGTAGAAGGTAGGAGTTAATTTTGCGCGAACCTTAAGCCAGTCACAGACACGTGTCAAGATGTGTACAAATGTTTGTATTATACAAATATATTTGCAAAAGCGACTTCTGAATGAAATATTTGTACATATATTTACAACTATCCCACACATAGTTTTTGCGCATCTTTGTGCACATCTTCACACATGTCTTTGACCGGCACTAGAGCAACCAGATCAACCAGATACCAGGCGAGAAATTGAAAATAAAATGAAATTCATTTATTCTGGAATTCATTCAGACAAATATAAATCGCTGGCGTGGTGGTTTATTTGACAAAATTAAAGATAAAAGCCATAAGCCTAATTCTCAGTCACACCGCCAGATTAATTATAGTGAGAAAAACATGATGACCCCAAATTGCGTAAGCAAAACGCTTATTAACCGACTTCAAAAAAGGAGGTTCTCAATTCGTCGGAATCTTTTATTTTTATTATCTAGCCGCGAAACGGTCGTCTAAAAATGAACACTTACGAGATATTTTCGTAAAAATCTATTGGAGAGTTGACAGAAATAAATTCGTGATACGAATAAACAATTATGTCTTTGGACAATCATAAAAGCTGCTGGTAGCTTCTCCACTTTGATTAATGGTTTTGGACTCGGCCCAAGCTCGAGCATGAATGACAAGCGTATTGTCGGTATGGTGAACAAATATTCGTCCAGTGGCCAGTGGTCAACGCCAGCGCTAACTTTTGGCAGCAACAAAGCAACTGGCAGTGTACACACTTTGTTAGACAGAGTTGCGTATTCATATGGGAGAAGAATTTATTATCCAGACCCAGATTTAAATCTCCAATTAGTAGCCAAGTCTCTAAAGAGTACATTGTCTAGTTGGGATCGCAGCTGTTGTCGCTTATCATTGCCAAATATTGAGGTTAGAACCAGCGACCGGTTATATAGGACAATCAAAACTAATAGAAATTGGATATAAATAGGAAGCAGCTAATGGTTCAACAGCATTAATCAACAAACATTAGCTGGTGACACTGCTTGGATTTTCTCCTAAATGAGCTATTAGGTAAATGAATTAACATGAGAAATGATTTGGCAGGTATTTCGTTCTACATAAGTGAGGCTGTGGTTGTGTCACACTACCTAATGGTTTTGTGATTGATGAGCGTGAAGCAGATGTTCTCCAGAATAAGGAAATTGTATTACAAGAGTAAAGGAAAATCCAGACCAGGAAGGATCTCACACAGTCATATTGTAATTATTTCCTTGGTGGGTCTCCAAATCACACACCAATGGTGACTTAGGAGATTTGCAGTTTGTGTGTATCTGTCGTGGTCCGATCGTGATCTACTTGGGCATATAATTTCGACACGTCGAGGTTCCTCTGCGCTTTGGCACAACAGTAACCCAATCGAAACGAAACTTATATATCCAGGAACATCACACACGATCGTATAATTTTTCAATGATCCAAACACATAGGTACCTTTTAATTCCCCATTTTGTGTGTGTCAGGTGAGGTATTTGTTAGGTTAGTAGGTAATTGGCTATTTCTGAAGTCAATTCCATGGAATATTCATCCGTCATCTCAAGGCTTACGTTGCCAATGATAGTAGGTTTTCGATGTCGGCGCTATGAACTGCACACGTCGGTCTATTCGACTTCGTACATCGTCTAGAGCCGATACTAGCCGATATACATTTTACCGGCATGTACTGTTCGCCTGTCTATTTCACGGACCTAGTGTCCTCAGAGGCGAACTTCGCAAGGTTGAGAGAGTTTGCGTACGCATGGTACGCGTGAGGAGAATGGAGGAGGAATAGCAGCAGAAGAAGAGATAAAGGAGGGAGCGAAGGAGTATGGCCGACGGAGCAGGAGTGTGTACCTATATTGTGACGTCAGCCCGCTATGGGAGAGTGTATATGGAACAACTGGATTTGTGGGTGTCAAGAAGTGCGCACGCCCAAAGATCCACTGGCAAGTAAGCTTGCGCATCACCCGTGATTAGGTCTGTCGCGCTCCGTATGACCGAGAGGTCGATAGGACCCTGGGTGGAGGTGTACGCCTACCTTCATATCGAGGTGCAGTATGTTCTGCCGATGCACGAACTCGATGCCCTCACATATCTGCCTCATGAAGACCGTGCAGGCGCGCTCCGTCAGCACGAAGTCCTCGTCTATCACACGTTCGAACAGCTCCCCGCCAGTTATCCTGCAATGGGAGATAATGTTTTTTAGACAGACAATATGAACAAGCGTCCAAGTATGGAGGTCGCTTTGCTTAAAGTTATAAGTATAGGTAAGAACTTATACCTAAGTAACAACCTATGTAAGTACGTTTATCGACATTGTAACATTTATATATAACGTTTATTGTGTCTTTAACTTAATACAATTACATGAGTTAATATAGGTACTACACACAGTAAAGATAATAATTATTTAGCCATTTATTTATTGCTTCTATATAATATAACATTATGGTAATATAATATAACATTGGATCTTAAAAGTAGGTACTTAAGTATTTCATGTACCTATCCCATCAAGGTAATTTATGGTTTAAGCAATGTAGATACTTAACCCAAGTGAGCACTGTCCCTTACACTATATTACATTTGATTCAGCTTGGATGCTGAATGCCTAACCTATTTCACATTTGATTCGGGACCTAGGCATGTCGTTAATTGTACTTGTGGTTGCCAAAAATTAGGTAATCTCGTCAGCAATTACACATAACGCATATTCGTGAACCTTTAAAGGGTTTCTGTAAAAAAGATTTTATTTTGCTTTTGCTTAATGGAACATAATATTTTTATTACCGGTAATAAAATAAAGACAAAGAAGCTATTACCGCAGTTTTTACGTAGGAAGTCACGATTACAAGTTAAGCACATGTAATAAAACGAACTTTTATTTACCACCGTAAACAACCTCCCAAACGAGCACTATAAAGAAGCCGATTGAAATTTTCCGGTAAAAGAGTATGTTTTCCACGAAACCGGCGCGGCCGTTGCCAAAAAACGTCGGTACGTGAAGAGTGTGTATCGTTTGACGCCAAATTATTTTGTCAATTATATAGGTGCCGTTGGCCGTGAACGCTTTTGCGGCTGGGAAGTCAGGCTGTCCGTACACCGTGTTCCGGATTAGTTTAAGAACGAGCGCAAACACAAAGTTGTGGATTGTGGAGCTCAAATAGACGGGAGGTGACCGCCGCAAGGTCGGTGCCGGCGTGGCCGTGTCTGTGCCGTGGCCTTTTCAACGCGCTTTCTCTTTAGAATGTTTTGTCGCGGAGAAATTCAGCTAATGTCGCTTTTACCGGTTCCAGAGTCGATGACATTTCGTTGATTAAATTACATTCGGAAACTGGAGTTCTTTCTAAAACCGGTTCTGATATAATTTCGCTTTGTCCCTCGGCGGGCGGTGATGTTACTGTTGTCTAACTTCGCATAGCTTGGCGTGCTCGTGCCATTGGTGAAATTTTTGGGATTACTTTTCTTTTAGTTTGATATAATAGCTAAATCGAGGATGTTGCTTTGTTGTTCATATTTGCTTTTATCAGTTTGAGTTGAGGTACACAAAAGTAGGTACATTACTCAGTAGGTAGCTACTTAGGATTTGATGTTTTTATCTCTAAGGTGACATTGGATAGCTTTAGCCCCATAGAATACCGTTTCTGTATTCTGTGTTTAGCACTATGATCCAATCTGGTCAGGTTTCGGTGTTAACAGGGTCATGGAGGTCATAGCAGTCGCTCTGCTGTAATTACCTGATCTGCCAAACCCTGGATCATAGTCATGGTTTAATCGAGATTTTGTTCTGTGATCGCCATGTCTAACGATTTGAATCACTCGTAGCTATAATAAAACTAAAGAGATAGATTGGGATCGCTTCGGGCGATTTGTGTTCGCGCCAACCCGGAACGGCGGCGCTGGCGCAGCCGACGTAGACTTATGGAAAAACACTTGGTTATAAAGCGATACGGAATCAATCTATGATTAAAGAAATATCTCTTAGTCGAGCTATCTTTTATAATACCTACTCTTATAACAGTGATTAATTCCCGAGAAGAAATTATGTACATTTATTTGTTTCTTTTCTTGTAGCTGTTGATATTTCTCTGTCGATCAAGCCAGATCAGATCAGTATGAAGAATTATAGGAAACTTAGAAGTAGATAGGCTCTACATCTTATAAAATCTTAGAACACGTGAACAAAGCCGCGAGAACAAAAGTTTTATTAAAGTGTAGGTAAAAAGCTAAAAACCTTTACTGCTATTAAAAACTGAAATGCAATATTTTTTAAAGTAGGTGTAGACCAAAACTCTCGCCACCAAGACGAATAACCTTTTTTAGAAATCGGATGATCCATTTCTTAGCTATGAAGGAACAAGAGAACAAGGAAACAGACATCGGTACACAACAGGCCAAACTCAAAATACCTCCTACGCCGCAGTCGAGCAAATAAATTATAGCAACGACGCTATCTTCATGCAACAATAGGTACATTTACTGGAAGCAAGCAAGTAAATAGATTTTTCGTCAACGTTTAAATTTCGATATTTACACGCATATTACACATGTTCTTTCACGGTTTGTCCAAGTGTAACGCAGCAAGCGGTTACACGTTCGCGAAACAAAGCAAACAATGTTATGTCAAGGACACAGTTGGTGATTCGTAATTTGGCAAATGCTTACACACACGTGGTGTATCGGATCGGTAATGAGCAAAGAGACCAGAAGGATTATAATGAGACTAGCTTTACCAGATAATTTACTAGATTGGGCCTTAACTAAGAAAAAGCCGATCTAGGTACATAAATGACAGTTAAAAATGAGACGAGTTAAATACTAAAGTGTAAAGTGTGAAAAAGGACAAGTTTAGGGAGAAAATTACTCCATCTGGCTCCCATTCATATAATCCCATGGGACTATAGGCATGGGAGCCAAGTGTATAATTTTAATCTTGCCTTTTTGCTGCCAGCCAGAGCAATGTGTCCCGGGGGTTTTAGAGGTGGGCAACACAGAGTTGGTGATGATACTCCTGGTGTCGCTCAGGTCTTAGGCAACGGTGACCACTTTCCATCAAGTGGCTTGCCTGTTTGACTGCCGTATCACATTAAAAAAATCGGTTGATTCGTATAACATGTGCTATAATCATAGGATTAGATACTTGATGAATTATTCGTCCAGAGAGTTTCGTATAGGTGGTATAAAAACAAAATCCTTCAAAAGCGCGGCGTGTCGATACAATTTCATGACTTCACATTTCTGGATAACTGCAGGTCAACACATTCCTTGACCTACTTCATAACGTAGTAGAAAATGCGGCAACGTAAACACTATAAAATGTAATGCAATATAATTTTATGACTCTCGTGTTTTATTAGGTAAGTATTGGCGAAGGATAAATAACATTATTCATGTTTCGGTGAAATAAGAATGTTCTAAGTTCTAATACGGTCAATAGACTATTTACATAAGTAAATGCCAACATAATTTGCGCCACCGCACAAACTACATAAATAGTCACATATTACTAAAATATTACCTAAGTATTATATGCTAAATCTAGCCAATCTGTAAAGAGACACCACACTCTCGTCAGATACATTTTTTTTTTATTTTGAAGACTATTTTCATTATTCACTTACGCAAATCTCAAATTATAGATAGCGTGGGTATTCAAACGTATTCGAATCTCATCACATCATAGCCGTATTTCAGTAAGGTTCGTCATTCCACTGAAAGATGTTCATTTGTATTTTGTTTGTTTACTTTTTGATCTTCTCCTTTCTGGACGTCATCGCCGTTTGAATTTAGAACTTCTGAATGGATCTCTCTGTGCCGTCATCAACTGGCTGTTTTTGTTTTTCGCCGACAAAGTTCAACGGCTGTTTTTGACGTGGGAGAGGTTTCTCTCAATATTTACTTCGTTGTGTTACGTAAAGACGGATCCATGCTTGTATCACTTTGTAGCTCAAAATCAGGCGTATCGCATCGAGTATTCATATCGTAAGTATGGATGGACGTCCATTTCAATGGTAGGTCAGTTATTACCACACCATTTATTTGTATTTTGTGCCCGACCTGTGACACGTCGAATGTCTATGGCACGCGAACATGACGATCCTCTAAATTAATACAAGTCGTTATCCGGTTAATGTTGGATATATTATGATTTCATGTAAACACGTGGCGATATTTTGCAGAGTAGGTAGACTAATGTAGGTATCTACTGGTTTTAATTTTTTTATCGTACGTTACCTTTTGTGTAGGTACTTAGGTAAGTAATGTAGGTCATAATTCTTAATACCTATAAGAGTAAGCAATATAATAAGAAAGCAGTTTCATAAAACTACGATATCAAAGAGACAGCAGTTCAAGCCACACATCCGGCGGATTAAAGATGGCCGTCAACATGGCGCCGGGCCAAGTCCGTGCGCTGACGCCGTCTGACGCCGAGCGCGCCATTTACGGGCCCACTTCACTTTGACGCACATCTCGCGGATTAGGAAGTAGCGTCATGGGAATGCATGTCGGGAATTTGTGTGTATTCAGAGTTCAGATACGTGGTAGGTATACGTATACGTTTCTTTGTTGTTTGCTTTTTCAAGCTTTCCATTCGCACGTGCCTGCTTCAAACCGATGAGTGAGGTTTAACCTAGGGTAGGTCCAATTCATGTTTGACTTCCGCAAGTTGTCGGGTGCCAAAGAGTATTAACTTTATGTAAAGTTGATATGTATCCTGCCAAAATGCCTGGGTTTTTGGTCATTGGTGCGATTCATATTCTATATGAGTACGATTAACGAGGATGTTTTTTGTTATTGATTAATTATCAGTTTTTTATTGTAATTTTATAAAACCATAATTAAAAGGTGTCTGTCTAGGGACAAAGCGTGTTTTTTTTCTAATTGTCTACTGGAAATCAGGATTTTTTTTGTTAAGTAAGTCCGCTGCCTACTTACATGTTTTAAAATAAATAATAAAAACATCTTAATTTTCAGTTTGCATGGAAAGTTTTTGGTGTTATTCATGTTTTCCACTTGTTTAACTTTTATTCTGCTTTGTTTGGGTTTCGAATAAATATTTTGATTTCGCGGCGTGCACATTGGGCAGTGTACGTCGCTGCTTTCCGCGGTGGGACAAAGGATTGTAAACCTTGCCGTATCTCGGGCAACATTATTTTCAATGCGATTGAATTATTAATTTGCAATAAATAACAATTTATTTAAGTATGTAAATTCTTCTGCGTTTAGGCGCAGAATGTCCCAATCGCTAAATGTCAAGTACAGTTGCGTGATTAGAAATTCATTAACATTAAAATAAACGTTCTTCTGGTCCAGGATCAGAAAAGGGGAACACTAGCTCGTGAAATACAAAGTAGGGTGCACCTGATGGGAAGTGAACAGTTACCTAAAGACATTAACAACAAGGGTATCAATGCGTTGCCTACCTCTAACACGATTGTGTTAAACCATTAGTTTGTCTACCGTACCTATAACATAAAACAACCAATTTCTTTATGAATCAACACAATTAATATGAATTTAATATTGTTGAAGCATATTGGCTATTGGTAGTACCCAAAGGAATACTTATTATAGTAAGTACGTACTTTGGCTGCTTCGTCAATGCCCTGTGGTTAACCGCAAACGGTAAGTAAATACAGCCATACTTGTAAAATACAAGTCGATAAATAAGGAATATAAAACCGCCGGATTTAGTTTCATATTTATTCTATTCTACAGTATAAAGCGAATTAATAAAATCATGTAGGTATAACACGTACTTTGAATGTTTAAGTTGGTAACAAAAAGTACATTAATAATCAATGAAAAGTCGGTTACTTAACTGTGGTACAGATTTAAGCACTCTCGATATGTCCTGTGTACCGCCGCTTGACAAAGCTTCTTTCAGCAGTAAGAATGTCCCGCTTAAATAAGGATACAAATTTAAATAAGCCTGACGTGTGAATTAACACACTTACGCCTACCGTGTCGTTAACGATACACCAACTGAAAGTAGGTACGTTATATTTTGTAAAGGTACATTTTCTTACTGTGTCATTTATGGTATGACGTTTTTCACCGTTTTAAAAAGAGAATTAAAAAAATATATATTTTACTCTTACTCCTCTTTTTGAGAGGGTTTATTTATATTTGAAATTTACATGAAATATCGTCGCCAACTATGACAACTGAAGAATCTGCTGCCAAATATATTGGACATAGACATACATGAAATATACACTGTCAATCTGTCACAACTCTATACAAATGACTCAATGTCATACGTAAATCGTAATTAAGATGACCATGGCCACCAAAATTTGACAATAGCAATTGTTATGGAGGGGTATTTGACTACTTATAGCCGTCTCTTTTTACATGTTATATGCAACAAAATAAGAAACAAAATAAGATTGTGACTTCAGCTGTGATTAGGCTGCTTCTATGTCTCTATGTCCAATTTCTTTGGCTGCTGCCCTTTACTAATCCACAGAGGTCCTTGGTCTAGTGTGCCTTCGTCATTTGCTTTTATGAGTACCTGAGTCCCGTAAGTGGAATTGTTTGGTGCTTTATTCAACGCTGCCGGACACCACAAGACCCAAGAACGAAAACAGACGTGCCAAATACGTCGTATATGTACCTACGCATACGACTCAACCGCAGATTCGAGTTTCCATGCTCACGCGACCGCCGTCTGCGCAGCATAACTGTACACGCTGACTCACTCCTTTCACAGCATTGGATTTGGGATCAATGTTTCTGTTTCTGATTTACTTTGCGCATTCCATTGAGCATTCTTTTGGCTGACCCGCGGAAGCTGACGTGGGCTGTGTCAAATACAGGTGTCAACAATTCGAGATGGCGATAGGTATTTAACGAAATGAGTTCGCGCAGGGGTCAATAGGTGATGATAATTGAAATCAGTCAGAATGAGTGGTGAAGGTCCCTCCGGCTGATTTGAGTGATGATTCCGTTAGTTTAGGGTGTAACAAATATGGGTAACAAAAAGTCAAATACCTACTTGATAATATGCATATTCAGTCGCCTGAAGGGGCAGGTTTCAACACAATACTTTCCTTCGACTAATGTACATTACTCGGAAAAGAGTCCAATGACTCTACATACATATATACATGGCGGTAGTGGGATTCGAATCCGGGACCTCTCGCTTACGAGTCGGATACTTAACCACTCGGATACATTACAATTGTTAGCAAAACTATTATAGGCAATACCATGACAGTTCGGGCTTAGCGACATAGATGACGCTAGCGAGGGGAACCCTTCAGCCATTGCTTGCGCTGTGTTTTTATAAAGGATGGTGGCATTCTAACGTTAGCCTCGGGTGAGCGACGGATGTGATTATGGAAGGCAGAATATTAATTATGTAATAGTTATGTGGTTTTTATATAACTCTTTGCCATAATTGTTATTATATTGTAAGAACTTGTGTATTAGATAATATAACAAATATCAAATGGTTTGTATGTGTTCTCATTCTAACACAATCAGTAATCATAATAATTAAAGTCAAAACTCATAACCCCTAATCTGTTCACCAGCTGTCCATCTATAACCTAATGTTGAGTACCGACCTACGCGTTTCGCTTAACTAAGAAAAGCTAAACCTTTATGACGTTTATTATAATTAATAATTAGCGAAATAAAGGTGTGGCCACACCTGTCCGCTTCGTCACGAAGTTCGTGTCTGTCGTCGCTCGTTCTTTTACACCTTGGTTAGTCAAGAGCGTAAGTGAACTACGCATTAAGTCTTCGATGCACAGAATAATATTTAATTATAACGATGTCGATGTTAATATCTATGGCGATGTCGTGTTTGACTAAAATAAATTGTGTGGACCGGGAAGGAAGTTAGGATATTCAATCCTTTGTGTTGATGTAATTATAACTAACTTTAGAGTGTTTGACATCGGTTCTATGACTAATTAAGGTATCTTAGTCAGAATACATTGGTAACAAATTGGTAAATGAATACCTATTTGGCGTTACGTACGACGTACAAAACGTTAATGAAGTTGGTTTTGTTCTTGACTATCATTGTTCCTTTTTCCATTTGTCTTTTAATAATTAAATATTATTCATAAGTAAAATATCTTTCAACGGAAAAATGTGTAAATATGACCTTAACCCACATGAGGTGAACGTATGTCAAACAACAAGATATTCCCCAGAGTTCTTCTGCGCTGACTCACGTCTCATGCGCAGCCGAAAGATCAATGAATTCAAATATAGAATGCATTCCAAATTTGAATAAGTATACCTTTAAACTTGCATTGATGTATGTATCAAAAATATGTTCATATTCAAATAGTTGAATTTATGTGCATATAAACAAGTGCAAATGTCTACTCACTACTTAGGCACGTGAAATTATCTGATTAAAATATTCAAAATACTTTTTGACCAAAAATATGTACAGTAAGTAGAATTACGGTTCAAATAACGTTTATTGATGTAACAGAACTCGTGCATTTCCGTTTGACATATATATAAATGACACCTACGGCATTCTTCGTCATCATGTAGCTTGCATTCCAAGTTCGAACGTAATTGTATTTCAGTGATGCGCTGACGCAGGTGATACAGACTGAGATTAACGCATGCGCGCCGGTCGGGAATCGTCTAATAATACCAATGAATGTGCGGCCTGGACTGCGGAGTGGTCGACATTTTTAATATAGGACAGGCGTATGATGCACTCATAGGCGAATGAAATGAGCGTTAGTCATCCACGCATAAGGATAATACACTCAGACTTGGTCGTCTCCCGGATAGGTGACCGCTAGCGTCGCTTTGCAAGCTGACCCTGATTCCTATAGAAATATTATTATAGCAGTCGTTTTTACGACTAAAAGACTAAACTAAAAATAAATAAATGTGCTTGGACAAATTCACACAGAAACTCTCTGATGACAAGTGGTTTATCCCAAAACTAAACTAAATGATTCATACTATCTATTCTCAGTAAGTAGTTTAATCAATGAGGAGTTTTCCAGTAGGTATTGATAGTTTGTTTCAAAAAGCATCAATAGATGGCGCTCCTACAATTTTGGTAATCTTCTTTAAATCTGTATGATGGTAGCAGTGATTTCATGCAGCCAAGTAATACTAAACTTGAAAATAAAGTGTTTATTAATAGAAACATAACTGTTAAAGGTTGAACGAAGTGTAAAAATAAATATTTATAGAAGTTGGCACTATGTTCCATTATTATTACAACCTCTAAAATGGTTGAAAACTATTGACAAATATAATATTATCCAATACAACGTACCCAGGGTTTATATCCTGTTTGCTAAGAACCTATTTTAAGCGATTATCAATTACCAAAATTGTCGGGGCGCCATCTAGTGAGTGGTTAGGAATGCCTTAAATACCTATTGGAAAACTCCTCATTGTACAACTAGTGTCAAATAAGAAGAGACTTGCCGGGTCACGTGGTTCGACTTGCTTAGTAGGCGATTACCTGCGCGAAATCCCCTCTACTGCTATTTGACAAGTCTCTTCTTTCATGACGCGGATTATACTTTTGCGACTTTTCTCATTAAGTTATCCAATAAAGTAATTGGAACCATTGATGCTCATATCAAGATTTCATGTAGAAAATACGGTGTCGTGAGGACACGCATGATGACAGGCATGCAATAGACTCGGGAAATAATTACAGATATTCCGATTATATACCTTCAGATATAAATGCACAGATCAATCATGCACCAGATTATGAAACAATGACACGTCGGAAACGGTATGTCAATCAGGATTGCCCTATTGTCTGGTTGGATGTAGTCCATAGCATTCACGACGCGTGAGTTGAGACATCGAACGCGGAACAACAGTCTGCGACACTGTTATATTATTAACTAGCGGCGTGCATGGATATCTTAATCCTCTTCGTTACCGGTACATATTTCAATTTCCTATCTATAAGAGTTCCTATGAAAATGGAAAAGAATTTTTTAGGAGAACGACAAATGCGGTGAGGGTTTGTTTGTAGCTGTTGCTTAGAAGTTAGAAGTTTCTCTGCGGTGGTGCGGTTTCGGCTTCGCTATTAGATTTCGAGATTGTGAAAATATGACTTTGACCACAAGTAAGTATTGTACCAACAAAAATGATCGGGAATACTTCGGTCTCATATATTTCTTTTTTATGTCATACGATAGGCAAACAGGCAAGCGGGCCACCTGAAGGAAAGTGGTCACCACTGCCTATAGACATTAGCAACACCAACACCTATCACCAATGCGTTGCCCACATCTATAACACGTTGCTCTGGCAACGCCAATCCTGGTCCTGGCTATTTGAATTCATAATATTGAATCGATTCTAGACATTACTGCCTACAATATGCCTACTAATCACATTATTATGTATATTTCCTTTATAATATTATACAATGTAATACTTATAATAGACGCAGTTGTCTGTGATTATAGAGCTGAGGCTACACTCGTGACTGGCGTGGTAGCCTGTAGCCATTTGCATTCTCAAAGGAATTGTCTCGCAATTGCGAACAGACAAGCGCAATAAATCGACCACTTTTGTGCGACACTAGCGTTCTTGCTTACCTACCTAGAAACTAAAGTAACTATAAATGTGACTTGTCTTAGTAGGATATGGAGATGTTGTTTGATACGTACAGCCAAGAGATGGCTTGGTCACGTGTTGCGTAAGCCTCAAGGATACGTGGGAAATAGGTGCCTGAATCTGCCGGTATCAGGAAAGAGGCCCCGTGGGCGACCCAAGAAGCGATCGACATCGCTGAGTCGAATGTGAGAGCCAAGGGCTTACAACGAGAGGGTGCCGAAGACCGGGCGAAGTCGAGAAGAATTATTAGGATAGCGGACCCTGGCAGAGGTCGGGATAAGCGCTAAGACGATGATGAGACAAACGAGCTCACATCTAAAAGTCGGTAACCGGTTCAATGTATATTTTTTTCAAATTGTACCTTTCTGAAAATTTATAGGAGTTACTTTATCAACAACATATTAAAATGATTTTCTTTTGTAGTAGGGTAGGTACTGTCATTAAGTTATTCGCATCGCTACATTTAACGTAAGTAAAGCACAATCACGTCGAAAACAAAATTAGGTTTTTGGTACACCCTCAAGAGGCATGTATTTATTTTCAAGTGTATTCTACCATGTAGCGAATTCCATTACTATCTTCAATGAGACACGATCACGCGAGTCTAGATTTTGGCCTTATTCCAATACTTGCGTTAATTGAACATTTAGATAATTAAGACAAAATTATGACGAAATACTCTGTTCGTGATAAGTAATTAGATTTGATTAACAAGATTTTTAATAACCACTGACATAAGTTTGAATAAAAAATAAATAAAAAACTCGCTCTTAGCACAACTTTCAGCCAGAACCTAGGTACACTAAAACAGAGACACAGATAAACGCTTGATTAATCATCATTACCCTAGCAGTCAATCCCGGCTTCTGCCAGGGTCCGCTTTCCTGCTCTTCACTTCGGCATCCTTGCGTTGTAACTCGTAAGCTCAGACGAAATTTCGTAAGTAAGCTCTCTCATCCGACTCGGCGATGTCAAGCCATACCTTCTTAGATCTCCCTGATACCGACAAGTTCAGACACTTATTTCCCCGTATCCCTGGAGACCTGGGGCATCCGCTATCTCTGACTAAATAATTCATAATCTTCATCTTGGCGTTATGTTCCGGTTCCCCCGGAACGAGGAGAAGAAAGGAGGCCCCCCAGAAAGAGGGCCCAGGGTCCGCTTATCTCTGACAAAATAATGAATATAAAGTAAGAAATTCACTTACAGCTCCAAGACGACGCACATATATTTCCCCCACTCATAGGAGTCATAGAGCTGTATGAGGCGAGGGTGTCGGAGACGGCGCATCACCTCCACCTCGCGTTCCACGTTGCGCCTCTCGTCCCTTCGACCGACAGACACCAGCTTCGCAGCCAGCTCCAGTCCTGTGCTCTTCTCCCGGCAGAGGTAGACCGTGCCAAACTTGCCTCTGGAAAGGTAAATGCTGGTATGAAAGTGCTGCGATTTGTTTCAAATTTACCTAGATTTAGATACCTAACTAAACTATTTTTTATAACAACTTAGTGACAAACGAGCAGACAGCCCACCTGATGGTAAGCAGAAACTGTCGCCCATAACATCTACGATTCATGCATTTAGGTTGCAGGTAACAAAAATGCAGAACCGCAGGTGCGTTGGCACTGTGACGCCTGAAATACCTCATGCCAGTAATTGCGCTGGCTACCTTATCCTTCAAACCGGAACACAACAATGCATTGTTTGGCTCAGGCTTGACAGGGTCCTACCACATGACAAACTAGACTATTATTATATATTCCGGATCAACAACAAACTGACAATTCTATGTGACGCCTACCCGCATCCATGGGTCCACCCGCAAATCACCGCAGCTGTCACCTCTCCACTGCAGTATTCTCGTGACCACGTGGGTGTAACCGTACCGAAACGTCGGGTCAAAATCAAATCGAAAAGGTACGTCGCGTGTGAGTCCTGTTTAATATATAAATATGTGTAAAGAACGTGAGTTTTGTTTGAAAGAAATAAACTGGACTAGATATGCCGCCAGAAATACTTCAAACTAGTCTTCGAAGTGTGTTGACGAGACCCCACCTAGTGGGATAGATACAGTATTTTGTGCAGGTACCTACTCCGACATCATAATAGTTAGAAGAGAAACTCCTGTAACTTATTTTATCTGTCTAAACTTCTAAAGTAGGTACTTTACAAAGGCAACAATAATATTCAATCAATAATATTGCTATCAAACAATGAATTGATATAGACAAAGATAAAACAAGCTTTGTCTGTTTTGGCGTAAGTTAGGTACCAGTGCCATCCACAATTTAATTATATGTGCGATAACTCTATCAGATAAGAGTACAAGCACGTACATGTTGAATCATCAATAAATACATTTACAATAATATTTGTTCGATCCTTTCATCCAGATCCTGAAATTGTGTTTTTATTATTAGAACAAAGACGAGTACTAAAGCTCATTGTAGTGCCCGGTACTGTAACCTGTTGCTAAGGCCTTTGGATGTGGTTGGATGGGCTGCAATAGTGTAGGTGGTAAATTTTATTTTTATTAGACAACTCAGGCATTTGACCTCCATCTCATCTGGTGGTCAGTGGCGATGCGGCCGAAAATGGAGCATGCCTGTCTATGTACAGCCTATTCACTGTAGGCTTGAAGGCGTCAATCAATTGCGGGTCATAAATAATCTTCTTTGCACGTTTTTCCACCGAATCCAAAGCGGCCAGTTGAATTTGGTGTTTTTGGTATTTGGTCTGGCGACCAAACAACCTTTGTGTGTTGTATTTGGCGTATTTTGTATTTGGTTTGGCGATCAAACAACCTATGTCTCCTTATACCTACACAGTAGGTAGATAAAATGTAAAACTTACCGTCCAATCTCTGACAGCATATCGTAGAACTCATTGACGTCCGTGCCTCTCTTGATCGTGACATCTCGGACGGGGAACGGGGGCTCTATCTCTGTGGACAAATGGACAAATATTACATACATATGTAGGTATAATCTTCTCTCTACTTCATCAAAGTAGTTATCATTATACTTTACTCATTTTACTTTAATCTGTAAATGCGAGGGCCAACGGCTTGTGATGTGAGGACGACGAAGATCGAGCGAAGAGGAGTCGAAAGAGTAGGAAAGGTAAAAGAAAAGTGGCAGAAGCCGGAATTGACCGCCGGCATGATGATGTCTGTTAAACATTTGAACTTTTACTCGGAGTTTTACCCACAGGAATTTCTAAGTTATAGTAGGTTTGTTTTGTTCGATTATTTTATTTATTTTGTTTGTACGAGGCAAAACTTCAAACTTCAAACGAATCCAGTTGATTGGTTTAGTTGTTTAGGATTAGTGCAACTTGTTATAATCGAATCGTTTAGAAGTAGGTTTCTATGTGCCTAAGTGCTACTAAATAAAAACATATTATGTAATAGGTCGTAATAAGCCATACGATATATAAATAAATAAAATAAGCTGAGTTTTTTTTCCATGGTAATTAGCGTTCGATATCCAAACAAGCAAGTTTTTAAAAACAAAATCAGCAAAGACGATGCACAAAAGAGATTGGCTATTAAAACCATCAAAAATTTGAGTGAGTTTGGCATCAGACCAAGGAGACGCAAGAGTCATGCGGATCAATGTGCATCCACGACCTTTGCGATGAGACAGTACCTATTGTTTTGTCTGGTTCATTCGTGGGCGCATGTTGCACGGAATTATATCATCTAACATAATGAGATTTTCATATAGACATAGATATAATTTATTGGTAATTTTTCGTTATAAGTTATAATAGTAGTTTACTACTATTACTACTTTAAAATTTTATAGACTGGCATTAAAAAAGTGTATCCTTAAACAACTGTTTTCGAATATGAAATTGGAACATTACGCTATGAGTGTAGATAAAATAATTATAATATTGCAATCATACAACTTAATTAGAGCCGATATTTCAATTCTCACATAAAATTGATTAGCCCAATAAAGTAATATACTGCCAAATTTAAAACTGTAATCCTTCATTTATATTGTATAAGCTTATCAGACTGATATGTTTTATCCAATTTATAATCGGCCTTTACATCAATTGCCATTTCAAATTACATACTTAATAAATAAAATGTAAAAGGAACTTACTAAATTGTAGATATTAATTCATCGAATTACTCACAAAAATTGATTATCAAATGTCAAGATTATAACAAAACATTATTCAAAATTACAATATTATAATAATTATTACCGTTAGAATTACTATTATCTTATACACTAAATAGGTACATATATACCAATGGTCAATGACAATTTATTATCTTGAAACTAAATGGTGCGTAGGTGGGTATTAAAAAGATGATAAGAATGTGATTATTGATATAAATCAGCTGATTAGGTACCTACTTGCGATAAAAAGTGTAATACTTTTTCTTGTACAATTATAATTAATAAAAATAGCACGGCCGGGCGGTTGAGTATACGACTCGTAAGCGAGAGGTACCGGGTTCGAATCCCGCTGCGGCCATGTACCAACGACTCTTTTCTGAGTTATATACATTAGTTGAATTCTAACCGATGCTCTTACCGTGAGGGAAAACATCGTGATGAAACCTGCACATTCAGGCAACTGAATTTTAAACCATGATCCAATCTGGTCAGGTTCCGCTGGTCGCAGTGTTACGGAGGTCAGATGGTAGTCGCTCCACTGTAATTACCTGATCGCCAAATCCTGGATCATGGTCAAGGCGGACCTTGGGTCCTCGTGCTCAAGAGCACAACGCCATTAACGCCAAGATGAAATGAGGTATAGCATAGAGCAAATCTAATAGAACAAAGAAAATAAGATAAATAGTAGAGATAATAAAACGGACTAAACAATTTCGGCTTTGTTCTTTGGGCTTTGAAAGCGGGTAGGAGGGTTTTTGTGTGTATAGGTAGGTAGGCATATTGTGTCCATGAAGATCCTTTTGGCAAGAATCATCATCATAATCCGGAAGGTCAACCCCTGCTTCTGCGCTTGCAGAAACCCGTACGCTTGTCCGGTTTTCTACTCTTCTTTTCTTCTCCACTTTGTCCGATCTTCGGCATCTTCATGTCATAAGCCGTTGGCTCTTGCGCCCGTTTCGGCACCATTACGCACTTGGTAACTTCATCACTTATTTGAGATAGATCGCTCGGTTCTAGTTTAGATAACTTCACATATTGATTAATGGGATGTAGTATGAGACGTTGCCGATTAGTGTTGTAGATTGGAGGGGAGTAGAGTAGATTGAATAGAACGAAGATATCCGCAAGCAAACCAAGGCCACCGTATGACCGAAGGATTGCCAGGCCAAAGTTACAGTAAGCAGAACAGATGGCCGATGGGACAGTAAAGTTATCGAGTAGCGACCACGTACCAGAAGACGCAGGGTGTATAGGCCTCCCACAAGGTGGATCAACGACCTGGTAAAGATCGCAGGTACCAGCTGGATGCGGAAGGCACGGGACCGATCTTAGTGGACATCTCTGGGGGAGGCCTATGTCCAGCAGTGGACTTCTTTAGGCTAAAATGATGACGATGTTTAGAGTAGATTAGTAAGTACAGTACCTACGTAAGAGGTATGTGTTGAGCGTTTCAACAAAGACAAGCTTATCTCTGATAGAGGTCTCTTCTACCCAACCTGGGTGGTGTTATGCGCCTTTATGTTTATTGATCGACAGTGTTACGATGCGGTGTGACGGCCGGCCATTCGGAAATGTTAGAGTTGAATGCAACCTGGCGCCATGGCCGACCGCGGGCGCTAACGAAGCGGTTGGGATGACTCACAACTCAATATATTTATAGCGCCAACAGCCTGCTTAGACGAAAGAGTGGAGTGCATTTGAAAAATGTAATTGCTAACACGAGAAGTCATATCTTTTGAAGAAGGTATTGTTACCTATTTGAATATAAAAAAACTACTTGATTTTACACATTTTAAAGGTATAATCCGGGTTTCCTACCGCGTATCTTTGTTAACGAAATATCGGGCTATTCGTCAGCAAAGATACGCGGCAAGAAACCCGGAACATACCTTTAAAATGTGTGATAATGACAGCGATAGTTTAAAACATTATACTTGATTTTACTTCAATATACATATAAATAAATAACGTCTCTTTCGTCAGAACTAGGTTCCGCACAAAGTGGGCTGTAAGTTTTTATTATACCTACCACTAAGGTTTTTTAAACATAAGCTTACTACGGCCTGCCTGACGATGAACCAAGTATAGAATAGAAACTGACAAACCAACGACAAGACAACGATAATACCTGTGTGAACTAAAATAAATAATAAATAATCGTGGATAAATTCACACAGCGCTATCTAGCCCCAAACTAAACAAAGCTTCTACTATTGATGCTAGCTAACTGATATACTACTTATACATTAAACACATACATAGAACACCCAGACTTTCTGTTACGGGAAATTAAAATTCATCATTTAAATTTCTGCCCAGCCGGGAATCGAACCCGGGACCTATTGCGTGACTGACTGGCATATTAACCACTGAACCACTCAGGTCGTCAAAAAAAGAAACTAACATGGCGTCAATACAATACAGGGGGAACTACGCTGATGAAAAGACAACTGACGCCTCCCTCACCGTCCTTATTCTCGTCGCATTCGATTGCTTTGTCTTTTTTCTATTGAAATGCAATATGAACAATTCGGATCGAAAGGACCTGTAAAGCTCTGTATTTAGCATCAAAATCACAGGTATGTATCATATTTAGTAAAACGCAGAGTTGTGACTAAGAATTGTAATGCCAACCCAACCTCCGTTTGTACGAATAAATGTTTTTTCCAGCTGCCACACCCGCTTATCTTTATCTCGTTACATTCGCTATTTACAAGTATTATGGGATTAGTATCTAAACAAATCAGGAATTAGATAGGTACAATATTTCTTTATGTTTACGCGATGTTCAGATATCTATATCTATACTAATAATAATATATATATATATAATATTATAAAGAGGAAATGTTTGATTTTTTGTTTGTTTGTTTGTATTGAATAGGCTTCGAAACTACTGGACCGATTTCAAAAATTATTTCACCGTTGGGAAGCTACACTATCCCCGGGTGACATAGGCTATATTATATTTTCTAAAAAATTACGGATCATTAATAAAACTCCAATAATGTAACCCAAGGTGTAAAAAAGTACCCAAAAAATTCCTTACATCGCGTGTGCTGCGAAAACTATTGATGATAGAACAAAATAATGTACTACGACTTTGCAGAACACATCATTATCTACAAAAAGTGTCGCGACAGTATATGTCTAACTATTATAGTTATGTCACAATAAGTGTTCTTTTATTTTCAAAATTTAATTGAAATGCCGCCGCTAAAAATAGCTCTTTATTTGTACGACTGCTTCAATGCCTTTATATACCTTTTTGAATAATTCAATTCAGACATTCCATACGAAAGATATCACGAGTTTAAAAATGTGAATATTAGAAAAAAGCCGCGTGTTCGCCGCTCAATCCGCTCGGCTATCTAGGCAGCACGGGGTACGGAGTCAATGTCAAGAAATAAAGTGCCGCGCGGCTCACTCGCGTGGTCGGCTCCTTACGCAGCGGTCGTGTGTAACCCATGTACCCGTAGTGGTACCCGTGCGAAGCCGGGGCGGGCCGCTATTTTAAATAAAATCCGTGTTTTAACGGATTATAAGATTTATAGGTAATCGAGGTTTTGTAAATAGGTTTATTGAGCGGCGGAGGCTGATTGGTTAAGGGTTCAGATTCGTAAGCGAGAGGTTCCGGGTTCGAACGCTAGCGCCGCCGTGTACCAATGACTCTTTTCTGAGTTATGGTATTAGACATAGACATAATTTATTTTAACATCACAATACTCGTAACTTCAATTCTAAAACAAAACACTACTTATATCTAATTTAAATACTACTTAAACAAAGTAGTTGGACACTAACCGATGTTCTTACGGTGAGGGAATACGTCGTGATGAAACCTGCACTTTCAGGCCACTGAAAACCTACACTTTCAGGCGACTGAATATGTAACAAAGATCCAATCTGCTCAGGCTCCCATGTTAACAGGGTCGCGGAGGTCAGATGGCAGTCGCTCCACTGTAATTACTTGCTCTACCAAATCCTGGATCATGATCAAAGCGGACGCTGGGCTCTCGCTAGCGTAACCGTTCCGGACACGTTCTTGTGGGAACCACATTGAATTTTGGGAATAACTATAGCCTATGCTACCATTGGCGTATCTAGGGCTATTTTCTAGGGGGGCCTGGCCCCTGAGGTGGCCGATGAAGCCGAGTCGATCGCTAATGTACCAGACCATTCTGGGGTGGGCACGGCCCACCCGGCCCCCCCTCTTCCTACGCCTATGTATGCTACTCGCTGATAATATAGCTTTCTTTATGTGAATTTTTAAAATCTGTTAAGCAGTTGTTGAGTTTATCCATTACAAACAAATAATCAAATCTATTCTCTTAAATAATATTAGTATAGAATATAGATAATTAATTTTATCCTAACGTTTCGATCGCTTTATATTTATCGTATTCACGGGTAGACTTTACGAAGACACTTGTCATTAGATCCTAGCGAGGACCTGCAATTGGCTTGTTGGTGCTAAAATATTTTTTTTCTAAAATAAATTAAAGTTTGATATAGCTGTTGGTACTCCAATAAATAAATAAATACCTAAACACAACCAAAGCCATAACGCTTTTCTACGCTAACACGTGAGTGCTAAATCCGTCAAAACTGAAACATATCGGTTTGATAAAAGACGAATTTGGTTTGGCCGCACGTATCCGGTATTATTTAGGACTTTGTCAATCATTATGACACTGTGAAAAAGTTCTACAGCCGGTCACGCACGATTCCGTTGATTCTATAGTATCAAACCGATCAAGTCGTCAGGTCGTATCGTAGTCGTCCGTTGTAAAATCGTCTGCCTACTAACATCTCGAAGGTCGAGCATGTCTTTGGCCGAAACACAAGCCGCCCATTCATCCGTATTTATTTTTAAATCCGAATTTCGAACTGGTAACATATTGCAATGAAACTACGCAGTAGAATCATTCTATTATGTTATGATTCCTAAATGCGTTCTAATTGCTGTAGGTATAATATTAGTTACTGTTTGATATTTTTCGTTTGCAATTTTAGTAGGTCACGATATATAATCTACGGCTTAACAGATTATACACGTAAACCCTCCTCGTGAATCACTCTTGTGTATTGGTGAAACCGCATACAATACGTCCAGCAGTTTTTATGGCTAATAGACAGACAGACAGAAAGACGCGGCGTGGGACTTTGTTTTATAATATGTAGTGAGTCATATAGCATAGACAGTTATAAATTTTGTTGACTCGATATGATTATCGAATATCATAGATAGGTACTGCTACTCAGGAAATGGGTGTGAAATTACAAGAATAATGTGTAATTTTATCACAGATAAGTGCTGAATGGGTTGTTGAAAATGGCCACAATTTTGTAATAAGTAGGTACTGTTGTAATTGGGACTTGACTAGTGTCAATATAAATTATGAAACCAAGTTATTATTAAAGAGCTTCAAATAGAATCAGCATTCAGTACAACAAAATAATTGAAATCGTAATATTTATAACTTTTGAATGAAGTAAAATGACAAAAAGGAGTACCAACATTTGACGCATTTGTACAATGACGTCATAGTTCAAAATTTCATACAAAATTCATAGAAGTGATCCTTTTGACAGATCATAATGAGTTGCTGATTTGACATTTAGAGAACTCGCAAATGTAAATTATTATGTCGTGGCGTCCTTTGTAATAAATATTTTCTTTCTTTCTTTCTTTCTTCTTTCTTCAAATTGCTAGCAATTAGTAGATATGTAATTGCTAGTAATTCCAACTGGCAGCGAAACATAACTGGTCAGTGCCTAATTAGTAACATTGACAAATGTATTGGATAAGAATTAAGTAGGTAGGTAACCATACCCATGCCAAGGGTTGTGTGGAGGGCGGGTAGAATAGTAGCCAGCCATACTAGGCTACATGTATGTCTGATGCACCGTGTTATTACAAAGGTTAAGGATGGAAGACGCAAGTTGTTTTAATATTATACGGCAGACAAACAGACAAGCGGACCACCTGATGTTGCGTGGTGAGTATTGCCCCAGAAAATCGTCCACCATAGGTACAAAAAATTTAAATATAAGTACAAGTTACTATCATACTTGGCCATACCTGCTACGAAGCTTTAAGTTCACCTTTGTACCATTTTGTGCATAAAGCGATAAATAAAAAAAAATACTTGGCCATAAAAAGATTAGAAAGTTAACTAACTCTAACTATACTATTAGTTATTGAATTTAAATTTTCTCCTTGTTGACCTTAATACCATTTAAGACGTTTGCTGGTTTTAATTTTGACATTGGACATAATAGTTTACGACTTGGACATTTATCGCCAGAGGGCTTTGAAATGAACCTGATTGGAACTAGCTGCGGTCTATCTATTGAATCCGAATTTTGTTCTTGTTCATCTTTATACCATTTCTAGACTTAATTTTGACATTCGACATAATAGTTTACGACTTGGACATTTATCGCTAGAGGGCTTTGGAATTAACCTGATTTGAACAATATTTTATCCGAAAGCGACATAAAGGTGTCACCCCATCTGTGTTAAAACTTTGTTAAAATTGTAACTGAATTTGTAGCGACATTCTGCGCGCCTAGGTATCTATCTAGGTTAATTACTACCGATTAATATACCCGTGTCTGCGTGATATGTTTATTGATAGGTGCGAAGTGACATTTCCTTGCTATAATTAGAGACCGAATCTGGCTCAGATTGGAAGTAAATATTTAGGTAATAAGTGCAGAAGACAAGAAGATCGATCCACCCAAAACCAATACAAGATGAGCTAGCGTCTCTTTAGACGCGCATAGCAATGTTAGCTCCTACCTAGATGACTGTACCTTCTACTTTATATTAAGTGCTTTGAGCTCCTTTTAGACTTGGCATATTAATGTATCGTCTACGTCATTAATTTATTTTCTCATTTAGGTTAGGTATGAATATCTGAAGCAATTAAACTCTTATTTGATATGGACTGGAATATTTCATAAATGTAACTTGAACGATCTAGGTACTCTAAAAAGGGCTAAGTAAGATATACTCTTAACTTGAGTACCTACTTCTAAACCAAAATTAAAGAGAAGGTTGTATGAATGTGGAAGAGGCGAAAGAAAGTTGTAATTAATAGTCAGGATTATGTGGCTCTCTATAACCTCGGTCTATCGATGTTAACTTCAATCTAATCACGCTATAGTACCTACTTTCCGATCACAACAATCTAATTACACGACAAAAAAGTGCACCCTCCGAAATACCGTTTAGGTCAACCTACACTACCATACTATGCACTCACAAGTCATGTTTACTCCCAACAAGCCAAAAATCTGCTGATGATCACAAGTCGATCAGAGTCGTTGACAATTAGTGTTGTACAATGGCGGCTGTCATCACGGCTCGGGCACCAGCCGCCGCCGCGTCCAAAATAACGCCGGATTCCGCGCCGCTGCCAAAAATCGTATGTTTTTGTTTTCTTTATTCACGCTTACGCCCGCTTTATCGTTGACAGGCGGACCGGACGCTTTGGGATTGCGATTCGGAGGGCAAGGGGAGTTAGACTTGCATATGAATTAGCTAGCTGATAGAAAATTCAAATGGAAAACGTGGAACAAAGATTACTTGTTGAACCCTTCGAATAACATTTGTTTCAAACTAAACTCGCGTTCATTACACCTCGTGACCACAGTGGTGTAACTCTACCGAAACGTCGGGAAAACGAATAGAAAAGTACGTCGTCTGTAACTTTAGAACTAGACTTGTAGGAAATGTACTCAGTTTGCGTATACTTTTATCGCTTAGATTCCGAGTTGAAATCGTATCTAAAAGTAGGTACAGTCAACGGAATAAAGTTCTACCAACAAAACAGTATAAGATGAGCTAGCGTTTCTATAGACGCGCATAGTAACGTTAGCTCCTTTTATACTGGCATTTTGGTAGGTCTTAGGCTTAGGACAAAGGTGATGAGTGAGCAGGTCATTTTTGCACGTTGTTTGCCGCGTGCTTGGTAGTGAAAATAATCATTCTGGCTGCAGATAACTGATCTGGATTTATGAGTAGGTGGTAAAGGTCGTGTCAGATGACCTATTCGTCTGGGTAAGAAATTTCTACGCAGATAGATTGTACTGTACCTAGTTTGTGCAGTTTGTACCTATTGTATAATATTCAGCCTATTTAGATCTGCTACCATCCTTCTCACAAAGTTGAGATACTAACGTCTTAGTCAAGTGCGGTTTGGCGGGTTTCGCATATTTACACGATTTACTATGATGACACAGCGACCCAAAATGACTCATGACCATATGACCCATTGGTCTCCGGCACTAAGAAGCTACATTCCACTCTGTCTTGTGGCACCTCTTGCCAACCGTCCGTCTGCTTTTCCAACAGGTCCCTTTCCATTTCATCCCTCCAGTGATATCTGGGAGGTCCCAAGTACGTTTTCTTTACTATTCAATAATCGCCCATCCTCTACATGGCCAAGCCAGCAAAGCCTGTAGGCTTGTGTTTCGCCAATAGGCTTGTCCACCAGGTCCTGCAGCTCCTTATTCTTCCGGGTCTTTCAATTCCCGTCCTTATCTTGCACTGGGCTAAAGATCTTTCGGAGAGCCTTCTTCTCCACCACAAGAAGCTTCTGTTCCTTCTTCTGTGATAGGGTCCAAGTTTCGCAACCGTACCTACATTGAAATGGGCCTATGACCATTTTGTATATATGGATTTTGGTTTGTTTGCTTAGAAGCTTGGACACGAGGACTCTATGTAGAGCTGTACTACAAGAGGTCTATGCACCCGCCTATAAATTTCCCTCTCTTGTATTGGTGGCTGTTATAGTGCTGCCCAGATATTTAAATTTATCCACGCCGTTGTGGATTTATTTGTGAGCAAACATTGTGTTTTTGATAGTAATGGCCTTCGATGATGCCAGACTAATGAGTCTTACCACGTTGTCATTGGACTTGGCATGTTCTCTGTGTTTTCCAATAGTGAACTGAAATATGTCTTTTCTGCCAACCTTAGCATTGAAATCGCCTGACATAATTTTTATATTATATTAATAGTTTAAGACATACCTCCCACAGGGTCTGTTTCGTCCACATGTATCATCGCTGAAGATCTGTAACAAAAAATACATATGTTAGTACAGAAACATCTCTGGCTAACCTGTTCAGGGATATGTAGGTACTACATTTACTTAATACCTATCTACTTACTAGCTAAATATGTTTCATCCATTCATTGCATCACCATCGCATAATTAGCTAATAGGTGCTATACCTTATATCTCCGATCAATTTTCCATGGATAAACCGCTTTTACACACCTCGTCAATCCGCCAAAACAAACAACAGACCATGGTGTGTATTCACACAATGGGTCTCTAATATTGCTTCAGTTTTTTAATCATATAACCATTTAAAACGATCCACGGAAAATTTATCTGAGACTCCGAAAGCAAATATCCGTACCGAAACCCACAATTACAGATCAATTTTTCGGCGCAAATAAATTACTCGGACGATAAAATAAAACGTTTCTTTCGCGAAAGTGGGTGAAGTATCCGAAAATGCCGGTCCAGCGGTATTTATTGAGGCATTAACATTCAGAAATGAATGGATTGCATGCAATTAATTTATGAGAGTATCGCTAGCAGTGGAGTAGACAGCGTCGCGAATGTCGCGAATGAGGCGATGCAATACTGCTGGGGGGCAATTCTCGCGCTGTGACACCTCTTGGCTAAGGCCGCTGAGGTTATTAGCCAAGAGGTTTCGTTAATCTACAATCGTTTGCGGTAGAAAAAATGTATGGGATGGGATTTGACATAAGCTAACGTTATCTGACATAAGCTGTTTGTGGTAGAAATTCTTGGTCCATAGATAATTCACGTACTTTCGGTGTACAAAGGAGGCGGATTGGCGGATAATCCTAAACAATCAGAGTCAATGTAGATGTTGATAGAAATAGTCGAACTTCGACCTGTCAATTTTCTACCATACACGCATCACGCAAGCGGAGCTGTCAAAGATGGCTAGACCCGCAGATTCGACATTTTTTCTAGCCACATATCTCCATCAATAATGACATTGAAATTTCGATTGCAGCCGACAGAAATTTCGATTGCAGGCATTTTTTCTAGCCTCATATCTCCAATAATGATTAAAATGTCTATAGCAGTCAAAAAATATTTTCTCAACTTTCTTCGACAGTCGTATTATATATTTCAATGATGTTTTAATACAGTTTTATGGTTAAAGAAAATGTCGAATTTGAGATGTCACAGCGCAAGAATCGCCCCGCTGGAATTTTGTACGAGTGACATTACACGTCTGGTCGTCTTTATTGTAAAATGTCACCAGCTTTCTTCCACTTTAGCCCACACGCAGTCATATAGACAGCGGCTGGACGCGGTTTTGTTGTTACATAACTATCTTTTAAACTGTAAGGATTTCAATAACGCGTTTTTATTATGGTCTACGTCACGGTAAGTAGGTTAAGTTTTTTTTTTACTTTAAATGATGAACTCCATATTACAGATTTGTATATGACTTTTAGTATAAAAGTAAAGAAATTGAAGAAAATTGCCCATGTGATGGAATACAGGATCTAATATAATCTCCGATTAGGTTTACTAATTTACCTACCAACTTTCAGATCGAGGAGAGACATGCAGCATATCGCTAGATCGCTTTACAGTGTTGTGCAGTTCGTTTATACCCAGATTTCAAGCTTTATGCCTGGTCAAGGCCAAGTGAGACACGAAGAGATCACAGAGAGACGGTCAGACGGAGCTCCACATTGTTTTGCAGTTCATCTTGATCACGGATCCTATTATCGTGATACGATATCCCGAATTCGACATTTTTCTCAAGCTACAAATCTCTATTTAAAACGAATTCCGAAATTATAGGAAATTAATTTTATCGAATACTGAAGGTTGGGTTACATAATTCGCAGTTCGAGTTGCAATAATTTTCTTTTTCCACCTAATCCTACCTTTTTAGTTTCAGACATATATCCACATATACAGATATTAGATTCGATAATGTCCGTAATAAAATATCTATGCCGACATTACATACTAAAGATAGTTGACAATAACTTTTAAGAGATGTCGAAGCGTAGGAATAGGCTCCCTGACTAGTCAAGGCCACGTCACACGAGAAGGGATCACAGAAAGCCGGTCAGACGAAGCTCTATACTGCTCTACATTGTTATGCAGTGTAATATGCGCGTGCGACTGTTTACGAGGCTACAGCGCCGCCGCAGCACAATATTAGTGTGTTGTGGCCGCTGTAAACCCGAATAGACGACCCACATTGATGCACTCAGCTTTCGATGTTTCTTAGGAAGGGGACGACTAGGCACGATGGAACTGGGTGCGTGAGTAAAGTTCATTGGTAGGCGAATCCCTAAGAAGATTCAAGATTCATAGGTGTCGTGACAAAGCGTAGATATAGTAGATGTTTATTGAAATAGGAGTTTTATTATTATCGTTTGTTCATTTTCTATACCTAGACAAATTTTTCTTTTTGTAGATTTAGTTTTATGTAGGTACCTAAGGTAAAGACAGGATTTGTATGGACAGTGGTAGCCATTCCAATAGATACGTATAATACGTCGTTGTAATACGTGAAAATATCCACTACCCAACGACTCACATAGCTATCGGAGGTGGGTAACAAGATTTCCGTCACCTTTCAGTGTGGTACATAAATTACTTAACGTTATACAAGTAGTAATATCTACCAATCATCCAATAACTTTATCTTATTAAACCCACAAAAGGCAATACCAACACGGAGGAATCAGTGGCACGGGCATAGAACCTGGTTATTTAAAACTGAACTGCACACGACTTGCACCAAATGGGCCCAAGGCCACTCCGCGTCTAGGATAGCGAGTAGCGACCAGTGGGCCGACTGCACAGCTTACAGGCTTATTTATTGCCACAGGGATGGATTTAGGGCTATCCTTCGCCTTATTATAAATACTGGACTTTATATAGGTTTACAGACTTATTTATTGCCGCAGATATGGATTTAGGGATGTCCTACACCTTATTATAAAGACTGGACTTTATAATGACGACTGTACTGATTGTAGTCAAAGAAAAACATCGGATTGTTGTTGTTGGGTGTTTCCTTTCGACTATGACATGGGATCGTTTAAGAGGTATATTGGAGGTCTCCTTAGAAGCGGGCAATGAATTGGTAGCGCCCCTGGTGTTGCTGATGTCCATAGGCGGCGGTGACCACTTTCCATCAGGTATACGTTACATGCATATGTTAAAGTACCATACCATTACTAACCGGCAAAGCATTTTGTAACCGTATCCGGTTCGACGGAAACTGAGACACTTTTCGTAATCATCATAAACTTACATATTATTTCGATGTCATAAACCTAAGTGTTACAGTAAAAACAATAAAGATTTTATGATTTACGATTATCGTCAGTGTCGGAGATTTCAACCGGAAGTTGGTCCCGTTACCCGGTCCCGTAAGGTGCTGCAATACTTCTGAACAGCACGACGTCTAGTTTTCTCATTTTCTCATCCTTTAAACTCATCACGGCCTACGACGGTGCAACATGGTGGCATTATCACCGCAGATTCTCGTGGAGTGGACGCGGTGGGCGGTTTATGCGATGTCTGATCATGAACGTTATTATGTCACAAATCTGTTATGTGCGACAGTTACCGCTCACCATCAGGTGGGCAGTCAGCGCGTTTGTCACTCAAAAATGGTCCGAATTTGGCGGTGTATGCTAATTTTTCTATGAATAATAATAAATAATAATTTTTTTTTTTGTGATTATTGTGTTGTTGTAGTTCTTATTTTCCTTTTTTGTCAGTATAATTATTGTGGTTTTGTTGTATACTATAGCTGTAGGCTGTAGGGCAACATCAGGAAATGAAAAATCTTGACGATCAGGCAAGTCTACACCACAAATGCATAGCATCAGCTTCTCATAGGCTGCAGATGTTCTGGACGGTGATAACCATTTTCCATCAAGTGAACCGTCTGTCAATGAGCCTTCTAGGCAATAAAACGTCAAGCCACACCAAAGAACTATTAATGGGAATTGACAAGTCTAAATTTTAAACCAGCAAATTCGAGTCGAACTAATATTTGTTCCCTACGTCCGGACCTGACTTAGTGACCAGTTCCCTCATGAGAATCGAACCATTCGCGTCAGAAAGCCCCAGCCTCTAGACTTTCTCCAAGTTTTTCTTCCACATTTCTTCAGTTAATATTGATAATTCTCCTCTAGCGGAGGGAAAATGTGGAAAAACGTGTAAGGAAACCGAGCTCGCACCAAAGAGTTTTACTTACATGTACGGCAACCTAGTTACAACTTCATCGATCAACTACTTATCGGTCATTAGACTGGAAGTACTTAAACTTTGTTAGAGTATTCCCACGAAAATTCATAGGCTGAAATGCCGACAGCAGATAGGCAGATAGGATATAATATTCATGTAGTATATGATACGTATAAAGTTTCCGGAAAATTATCTACTGATGGTGAAAACCGCATCAAAATCCGTTGCGGGATGTAGGAGGAGTTAGCGAATATACTGACCGACAGATGTGGGAAGCGACTTAAGGGGTCAGGATATATCTTGATATCAGTGAGAACTAACATCGTTATCGCATTGCATTTTTCCATTTCAATACACGTAATACTCAGTCATAAAGGACCATCAATAGTGCTTAAATAAGTTACTGACGATTTTCGCGAATATTAAGCTCTCAGAATTGATATTGACATCGTTAGTTCTTCTCATAAGTACCTACCTACTCAAACGAAAAGGTACAGGATTCCGCAGAATATGCCAAGAATCAAGTCTAAAGGATTGTTAATTGTCTAATTGGTCAACCGGGCTCAATTTATGCCATTACGTATATGTTCAAATAAGGCAAATGACTTAATTAGTCAGATAAAAATGTTGAATTAAAACGATAGCCTAATGAAGGGAGTCTCAATCTCAAGCTCTCAGGTAATTTACCTTGCTTGCGCGTGCGTGCTTGATTTTCATTTAAAACTTATTTCAATTCCGCGAGAGTGGGTAATTGTACGCACAAATCGTTTTTATTTTAGGTGGACAAATAATTTTTAAAAAACAAAGAAAACATAATGACGGCTTGACACTCGATTTTTCTTCTATTCAAAAATACTTTGACTCACTAAAAAGCGTATTTAATGAAAATTACGATTTCAAAATAGCTGAAATTTTGTATGATAGCCGTCAAAGCATGTGCAAGTACGTCCTACAATTTTTATTGATAATGGCTGCCATCTTCATGCTGAGGCCAGGTACTTATCATTCCGCCTACGTTTATCCGACTCTATTTACACATTCAGTAATTAATAAAACTACTTACACGTATTTTCTTCATAATTGTTATGAAAGTAATATGAAATAACAATCGTACCTTACGATGGATTGTCAATAACATCACCATTGTCTTATTGTAAACAGAATGAAGAATTTCTTATGATGATCATATACAGTTGCATAAAACGTTATAGGTGCATTTAAATTTTAAATCAACTTTTTACATGGCAGAATACCACACTAAGTAGGTGTCAGTGCAAACGTACGTAGGTGGCCAAGTGAAAGCAAACCTGGGGGCTACTCTATGAATTTGTAGTAGAATTGGCTTCAGATAGGATTGCTTTGAGGTTATGGCGTCCTTGTCATTGTTTATGTTGTGAGTTGTTCTTGTTGGCTGTCTGTCAAATTTAGTTCCTTTGTCATCCGTGAAGTGTTATCCAGAGGACAGTCCATACTGTGTATACCCAAACATGCTTGTAACAAAAAACAAGCCGACGAATGTGCCCAAAATGAACCAGAATTCCCTAGCATCATAGCCCAATAGTGCGGATCTCATTCGCACTAATAAAAAAGTACACAAATTTTCAAATCGTTATGAAATATTCGTAGTAATGAATAATTTATAGAGTTGCCTCCTTCTGATGCCTACGTAAAATTAGATTTAGATCGCGATTTCACTTAAGCTGTCAGCATTTTAAATCACTCGCACGCAGATTAGCAATTTAATGCATTTTTAATCGACTTAACTATGTCATAAGTACGATGACTGTATTAAAGTGTGGGCTGTAGGTAGAAAGTTCATTTAATGTTGACGTAACATTTTAGCATCTAGATTTGCTTTGATAAATAAAAGCTTTTATTTATAGTCACAATATTTACAAGAGTACTTATATTATTAAAAAATTCATCCACATCCAAAAAGCTAGCTGCGTTGCCTCGTTGGATAGCAATGCTTAGGTTTAACTTCTGTACAATTGGAGAGCAGCATATCCAGTAGTGGACAATCATGGCTGGTCTATAAGCTATATTTTCTTCATATCGAATATGATTTAGCAGCTTAACTTACGTCTCTTTGGACGATTTCCTCCACAACCTCCTTGGACTCATTTTCACTTTCGGAAAATTGTTGAGAACTTACTCACTCACTTGTCCCAGATATCCGAGTAACACTTCACATCAAACTGCACATAGTTAACTCTGACCAGTAATTTGGAATTGGAACACACATGGCAAGCGATCACAGCAAAATCCCGCGAAATGTAGTGAAAGGTTGATTGAAGCGAGATTTTTAGCTTTTATCGTTTAAGCACGACGTTATTCGTATATTACTTTTTTTTAAATATTGATTGAATTATTTTTGGAACAAAATAATGTCGAAATTTTAATCTGTTCCTATTTTAATTTATTTCATTAATCAAAATACACTTGAACTAAGTTATCGGGCTAATTATAACAACTAAAATTTTATAATTTACCACAAAATTGGCGTGTATTTTACAAGCTTTTATTTAATTTATGTAAGTAGTCCGTCAAAATTTGCAGAACAAAATTTCGACTATTTGTTGTTTTTATATTGGTTTATCTAGCCAAACTGCGTATTTATTCCTAGTTGTCACCACTAGCTTTGTTCTTACTAGTGAGTATTGAGTGCCAAATAGAGACTGACTTGATTCACATAAGGTAGGTACTAGACTACAAGCAAGAACAATTTTGCTTGCGTAGATTGTGGTATGTAGGTATTCATCGAAGCCAATAATGGGCGACGATACGTCAATGTGTGATTTAATTAATTATGTTCTATTACTAGATTGTAGTCTACCACGTGTATGTTCTTCTCTTATATGTATCCTATGTAATATGTAAATACCATTATTTTAATGCCATGGTCCCCCTGATAGGTAGGCCGTTATCCAGGACATCAGCAACTTACGGGGAGCGAATGCGGTGCAGCCTTTTGAGGTACCTGTAGTCCTATAGACATGCTTTTTGTACAACACCAAGTTGTAGTAAAAGTAAAGATTTCGGGAACATTTCCTATTTAACCCCGACGAAAATAAGATGGTATATATGTCTGTGGGTCTGTGTAGCGGTGGCGGTGGCAGGCTTTGGAAAACCATCAATCTATCAATCAATGTATTTATTGCATTCATGAGGTTACAAAAGATCTTACAGTTTTTATGTACCTACATCCTACCATCTCACCTAGTGACACCTACAAAGTGTCGATGCCGCATAGACAGCTGTCTAGAAGCAGCCTATTCATTCTAGAGGAGGTATCAAGGGAATAGGTGGACTTGCAGGCAAAATGTTCCACTCTTTACCTGTACCTACGCACTGATAAATAAAACGAAAATTTCATTTTTTCCAGGAAGGTAGTAGGTAAGTAAAATGAGAAACACCCCGCCTAATGGTAGTAAGTCACCGCCTGAATGTACACTGCAGCCTTTGCCACGAATTTTATGTCGAAATTTCTTCACTACCATTAAAATGTGCACACATGGAATCGAACCGAGACCGGCCCGGCGGACTGCGGTGTCGTCGACCGCTTTCCAATCCGGTTTCTCGATTAAACTCATATAAAAGTTCAACAGGCGATTGTCGCGCTGCAAAGTAAGTACCTTAGTAGGTATTAGACGAGTTCGTGAAATTTAAAACTGAATTTAAATTAAGATGCCCGTCTAGTGACAGTGTGTTTGCGTGACCGATAACAAAACTTAAGCTCACGTAGATTCCGGCGACTGGATGGGTGACCATTTTACTAGATAGTCGAACTTCAGGACCATGACGAACTCGTCTTAGGCGTGCCTTCTAAGTCCTAACACTACGTTGCGAAGCGAGGTTGACCAAGGTCTTCCACTATGGACAATGAGACTGGTTGACAGTGTCGTGAGCCGATTGTCACCCCGTGACCAGCCGTGACAGATATTACCTATACCAAGAGTTGAAACCGCCACATGAAATGGACTCCGGTCCTTTTAGTAGCTACATTGCTCTGGCTCCATTGAATCTGAACGAAAACTTTTTTTTCTCCCGGCCAGCGACGTAACTACTGACTCAGGCTAATGTAGAGGAGAATGAAAACATAACCGACGGAAAAATTATTTGCCAAAATACCATATACAGTCCCCTTAATTATTTATGTATTGCTGTTAAAATTATCGCTCCAGTCGATGTAAGTAAGTATCTACGGCGTCCCACTATGGTATGGATGGTATGTACATCTGTATGTATGTATGTATACATAGTATAAAACAAAGTCGCTTCCCGCCATCTGTCCTTCTGCATCTATCCTGACCTTCCTAGATCTTTTAAACTATGCACCGGATTTGAATGCAGTTTTAATAACAGGTTAAAAAGCATAAATAAGGTTTATAAGCAAGAAAAAAGGGTAGGTAGGGGTAAAGTAGGTACACGATTAAAGTTGCGCCGGATCCACTAGTAAAAAAATGAAACCAACAACAAAGAAAGAGAGATTCGAAATCAATAACGAACACCGAAATTTATATTGCGTTTCAAAATCCTACTAAGGTACCTACTAAGTTAAAAGCTTTGTTCGGAAATTTGGTGAAGAACACCCTTTATCTCTATAAAAATAAAACTATTTTCAACTCGGTCTTCAACCTAATATCTAGGTAGGTAGGTAGATATGTTATTGTGGAAAAAAACCGTGTGATTTGTCACTTAGATATCATCCATTATAATTATTAGACTATAAATGAATTTCTCGTGTGAAGAAAGTCAATCACCTCGCTCATATACGTCATCTAATGTTGTCTCCATTTTATTTTTGAGAAATTAGTTTAGTTTCAATTCTAGTGCTATTTTGATTGGGCGATGAATCTTGTTTGTCATTAGAATCAAGGTCTTTGTTCTCAGAATAAGTCGAATATGAATACGAATAATCGTAAGATGTTTGTTTCTCCTTCATAGAAAACACGCAAAATGAAATATATACGCAAGATATTGATTAAACTTCACGGTGATGTAGTTAGGTAGGTATCTACCAGAATAGCACATAAACCACGATAGGTCTATCTACTATATATATTTGAATTTTTCGCGTGCGTAACCACGGGCGAAAACGTTTTTGCACTTACCTATAGATAAACTTTAGATTATATCTAACCAACTGTGGAACCTTTTCACAAGAAAATATCACAGTGCCATTACATTGCCTAACATGGAAATCATTATGACACTTACTGTGAAAAGGTTCCATTGTGGGTCACGATTCAGTTGGTTCGATTATACGTAGATAATGCAATATTTGTTGATTTTGTAGGTACCTATACGCAAACTCCTTTTCTAATTTTAAATCTGTTTTTGTAGCAGTTTGTCCTTATCAGGTCGTTATACGTCTCGTGCCTATAATACGTCACCGTCTTGATAGAATATTTGAAATACCATGACCGTAGATAGCAAAATGAGTGATTGGGAGTAGCTCGCTGCTGGAGACCATAACATTTCACCGAGCTATATCGTATAAGCAGGGTGCCTGACGTCTGAGACTGAGTCTGGTTGCGGGATCGAATCAGAAATGAGGAGATCCGCTAGCGAACTAAGGTCACCGACATAGCCCTAAGGATTGCCAGGCTAAAGTGGCAGAAGGCAGGGTACATAGCTCGAAGAACTGATGGCCGATGGGGCAGTAAAGTTCTTGAGTGGCGACCACGTACCGAAAGACGCAGCGTGGGTAGGCCTCCTTCAAGGTAGACCTAAGACCTGGTTTGCAGGTACCAGCTGGATGCCTATGCCCAGCAGTGGGCGTCTTGCGGCTGATATTATGGATGATTATGATGAGGGTGCCTGACCTGACAGAGTGGTCGTGGTCGTCGGTTGAGTATTCTGCGGTTCTGTCGCTTGTATGGCGTTGTACGTTAAATACCGACAATTTTTTTTTTTTCTGAGATATTACTCATTTATGCAGAAATCTATGTAAGTATAGAGTGCAGCGTCATGGACCAATTAACTTTAAAGGTTGATTAACTATTAGTCGTAATTTTTGCTGAGAAGATAGGACTTGACCTCAGAAGAATAGTAAGACTCCGATCAGTGATTGAGTTGTATTCGACAATGAACGAGTACCTATGTCATAGTTTAAAAAACCACCAGGGGCATTTTTGAATCGCTCACCTGGAGTCGAACGGTTTTCAATTTTGATTTTCACCACGAAATCTTCAATAATTTGATACACAATCCTGATTTTCTCTAGTATTGAACTGCTTGCTTTTGGTGTTGCCAATGTATTTATAAAAATATTAAATTTTCTTGCCGAAAATCAAAATTGAAAATCATAGAGCCTTAGATATTGTAAAAATATCGAATATATAGGCATTGCATTAACTTTGATTGTTATCAAGATAAGTATTAAGTGGCACGACAAGTCATCTGCTTGCTTACAATATCTTATCAACGTCATTTGTTTCATCGGAAAGGAATTTAGGTATTGGTCATTCTGTAAAAATACACAAATTGACGTTTAGTTCGTTAGTACTGCATTAGCGCAATTTCTAAATAAGCGTGTCACTCATTATCGATTTTAATATCAAATATTAAACTCCAAGGCCAGCTAATTTTCTCGTAGGTTTTTCTTTTGTTTGATTAAAATTTTATTTATTTATTTAACCATTTATTGTGCATAAAGAAATTTTGCTGCGGTTCTAAAGATACCTATTGTATAGGCCTGTGACAGATAGAGAGATAGGCGGCGGAGGCTTAGTATCAGGGTTCCTTTTTTAATCCTTCAGGTACAGAACCGTAATAGTAAAAAATATAAACAAAGTACGATTCAAACAACTTGACCGAAGACTATAGATAGATGTTATAGGTACAACATTCGTCTTCCTTGTTTCTTGAGAACTTTCACCACTTTTTGGCAGCATGCTCCAAAATATAATTTTTCAAATAAGATTTATAATTGGCTTTTGACTGTTTTATATTACTACTCTTATGTAAATTGTAAGCTGTTGATCTTCCCAATGAATAAAATAAAGAAAAATAAAATAAAATTCAGGCATTATACTCAGCACTCACCAGGTTTGTAGACAGCCTATCCAAAAATCGCCTACTTACTGCGGGGGTTCAAGTTGTTGAAAACGCACTGTAACGTTGTTGGCCCAAATGTAGAACGCTAGCTAAGTAACCGGAAAAGGATATTCCTGAGACAGATTTTCGTAAAGTCGAAGTTTTTTCAGTGTTTGAGGTCCCGAAGAAGTGTTCGCTACATTTCATTCTGCCCCTTTTTTGGTTTGATCTAAGCATACAGCCATAATATGACCATGTTCTGAGCGCAGATAGATGTGCAGCAGGCCTCCGCCAACTTGGTACCTACTGATGTTATTCCGGTCATGTAGTTGCCATTCCAACTATCTGTTCGTTTGCAACGCTATCGTTGTTCGCATTTTCACAACTCAATTTATTTTTCTAATTTAAATATGTCAGGACTACAGCCACTTAGCCCGGCTTGCACCACGTTAAAACACGTTTTAAACACGTTTTGGAATATCGTTTAAAATTTTTTGGATGAAGATTTTTGTTTTAGACATCAACTTAAATACGTTTAAGAATTTGATGCAAGCAGTCCTTAGTTAGGCACAGCCTGTGGTACAGCCAGGAGTGCCGAGACCACCCGGTACGGGCCATACTCCCTGCAAACCGGGCCGAATTCCAAAACATTCCGTGCACTCGAAAGCCGCAAAAGTTTGCGTCGAAAACATAACTTTCTAACCGTGCAAGCTTACCTTTACACTCGTTCAGTCCATTAACATCACACACTGAAATCGCACAGATCACGGTACCAGATATCCACAAATAAATCCACAGATGGGTAATGGGTTAATATCTCACTGGGTTTCGTAACGGCGCGGCCGCGTGGGAAACGAGAAAACTGGGTTCGCAAGGTGGGCTGCGCGGGAGTGGACTGCGCGAGCGCTCGGGCGCGACTGCCTGCGCGCCGCCGCTAATTTTATCGCGCCAGTAACACGAGATAAAGCGCCGGTTTACGAGCGAAATTTTTCAATTTTCTTGTTTCATCTCCAGTTTTTATTGTCGGCGGGGCATTTTTCGAATTTTTTTTCGGGTACTGCTGCAACAGTTTGGGCTTCTGGGTGCCCTTTTTAGACTGTGTTAACGGAATGTTATGTTATGATGGTTTATATTTTTTCTTGTGATCAGTTGAGTAAGTACATGCTTTCAGTTAATGATTTATATAAGTATACGCTAGTATATAGAAGTCTTTGCTTTCAACAAATTATTTCTCCCTATCGGCATGTTTTTAAACATATGCAATGGAATATATTATGACGCGGTTCTTCGATTCGGTTCTCAGTCTCAATCAAGAGATCCTTCCGCTGTACGCTGGAGGAATAAAAAAATTAATAAGAAACAGGTACCTAGATAGGTAGGTACTAGCTGTATCTATATGTTGTGTCAACTGCACTTACATGCTGTTGAACGCCATCAGTTGATTTCAAACTCAAACTTAATCCTAGTCTAAATCTGTCAGGAGGACCACGTCATCGTCATCCTCAACTGATCCATGTTCAAAAAATACCAAATGACCAAGTCTCGTCAGCCCATTAGGTATTCTCAGTTACACAGAATCCAGTACAGCTCAAGGCGTCATTTCTCAGACGCAAAATGCGGTATCAAAATGACGTTCCTGCAATAAATTAGGAGAAAGCGACTGCAAGGCCGCGTCGCAGTTTTTTCGCTCAAACAATCCTCCGACGCCCGAAAATACATCAGAACAAGGTGAGCTCGCGCGCTCATGACGACACGATACACACGGCTACTGGGGACGGCTAGCGGGTTGGCAAACAAGCTCGCGGCCTGCCTGATGGTAGGTAAGCAATTACCGCATGGATGTTTGCTATACCAGGGGCCGGCTCTGGCTCAGTCTTGCTGCGATCATTTTTTTTATGTTATACGGCAGACAAACAGGCAAGCGTGGCACCTGATGGAAAGTGGTCACCGTCGCCTATGGACATCAACAACACCAGGGGAGTCACCAATGCGTTGCCCGGCTCTGAAGATACCTCTTGAACGATCCCATGTCATAGTCCAAAGGAATCACTTTGGCTGGGAGCTCAATTAGATCAAGATAACGTCGTACGGCCTACTATCGGAGATCCTGGCTCTGTCTTACTGCGATCGGTCCCTACTCAATTGGATGAAAATGGAGACATACTTTTGGAGATCGGCGGCACGGCCGCAGAGGTATCACTTCTGTGTTGACGACCCTGTATAAACTTTTTCACCCCGTAGGTACTCATTCCACAACCTTAGTGTGTGTGGGAGAAAGTTTCTTTGGAACCGCACAGTTCGCGACCAATTACGTTCCAAGGTCAGGTGACCTCCCTGTCTATGGCGTTGCGATGATATTACCGGTCATTTTCTTTATATATCTACAGAGTTCTCTACTTGAATACCTGTGTATAGAAGGAATAAGGGGTTGTAAATATTCTACTTCAGATTAAATATCTACTTCATCAACCATTTAAGCAAACTAAGAGAGTACCAATCGCTTATGTAAATGTGCGTTTTATGGAAAGTTTCAATAAGTCCTACGTTACTAGTAGGTCTTCCTACGATACACGATGGCACGTGATTTTTAAGGACGACAGCAAATAAACCTAATTAGGCTGAAGATTTTTATCCAAATTCCAATAGGATCCAAATAGGATCATCTTCCTGCGTTATCATCTGAACAGCCGCAGTACTTACGTTTATTGCTCGACTCTTCGTCGCCTTTGTGCCACTTACATCAGCTTTCCGTACGACCTTCACGACCTTAATAAGAGCCAACGTCGCAAATTTCGGTAAAGCGGTTGCGGTTGCCGATTCGTCCTGCAAAATGTAACACGAATCGGCACTGCAGCCTGCACTTCATTGTTCTGGCTAGGGTATAGCAAATTTGGCTTAACAATTAGTCTTCAATTTTCGAGCAGCTCAGCAGCAAGTGGTAACTGCCACCCACACATACGATACACGCCCTTACTTAGTATTAATGTACAATCAGCTGTAGAGAGAACCATACCCCCCTACCATACATTTAATGAACCTTAATCAAACTTGGGGACCCTTTCACTCTGCAACTGACTGTACCACCAACAATGTAGATCCATCTGTCACTGTGAAGACGAGCAGGAATGCCCCTTGCCTAATAATTACTCTAAATTGGTACTATTATTTATTAACCATTTAGCTAAATTAGATAAGTACACTTTTATGATTTATGACATGATTCATCAGTAGGTTAGCCATAATTCCGTCATCGCACCATTCATCGCAAGATGTGTAACTATTCTGAATCTTCATACACGTTACGTAGACCCTCCGATGGTGTCCACGCAACGGTTAGAAATAACGTTTCTTGTTTGTGCTATTCGTGCGTGGAATTGGATTGTGGAACTCCCAGTCCATGCCACAGTTTACCCTTTGGACTATGACATTTGACTCTTCAAGAGGTATATTCGAGGTTTCTTTAGAGGCGGGGTGACGCATTGGTGGTGCCGGAGAGCACAACCGAGATTGACACCAGGACTCATGAATATATTGGTGGCGCCCCTGGTGTTACTGATGTCCATATGCGGCGGTGATCATCTTCGATCAGGTAGCCCGATTGTCTACCCTATTATGAAATAATTTAAAAAAGACGCAATTTACTTATATTAGGTAATTGTTGGACGTGTTTTTGCGGCTTGTGTGTCACACGAGTAGCATTAGTCACGCCGACCTTCAAAGTGTATGTATGATAGCTGCACGAACAATACTAACTCATTATAGCCACTTACCTAAGTAGATAGAGCGATATCTTCATTAATATTCAGGTAGCAACGTGTCTGGACGTTGCCAACGAGCGTAGGTACCTACACAGAGCTGGTTTGTGCACTGTGGGTACCTAGCTGTGTCTTTACTCGTTCATACCCTACCGTGTCGGATTCGAACAATGCTACCTAATACTAACTTACTATGATGACGCAGCGACCCAAAATGAATCTTGGCCTCTGGCACTAAGAAGCTACATTTCACTCTGTCTTGTACCACCACCTGCTAACAGTCAGTCCGGAGTTGCGATAGGTCTCTTTCCACATCGTTCCCCAGCCGTACCTGGGACGTTCGACCGGTCGTCGACCACTGGTTCGTCCCAAGTACCTATGCTATGCTGTATTTTTTGCTTACTAGCTGGCGCTGTTGCGACTTCGTCCGCGTCGTGTCCTACCCCTACCCAACTGATACGAAAATTTGACTGACTCTCGCATTGTCAAATGATGCCACTATGTTGAAGATATGCATCCGAAGTTCTGTGGCAGATTTTATATTCCGTCGTATTCGGCTGATCCACACATCATAGGCGCGGAAATTACGTGACAGAAACTCGGTTGCCCGCAAAGAATTGCTCTATAGTCTAAATTCTTTGGTGTATCTCCGCCTGTCGGGCCGAACTTCCGTCGCAAAGAATGTGTTTCCGCCGGACTTACGCTCGGTTGTACTGTAAAACATTACGTAATTTCGGCAAATGTGTTGCTAGTAATTGAAATAACATGACATGGGATCGTTCAAGAGGTATATTAGAGGTCTCTTCAGAGGTGGGCAACGCATTGGTAACTCCCCTGGTGTTGCTGATGTCCATAGGCGGCAGTGACCGCTTTCCATTGGGTGGCCCGCTTGCTTGTTTGTCTGCCGTATAACATAAAAAAAAGGTCGCGTATCCTCGGCATAGTGTCTTCATAGAAAAATGTTTTCTGTTTTCTATGGTGTGTTTAGTCACAGTAAACGTGAATAAGAAATTCCTACGCCATTGTTTCCAAACACCGTTTTAATTTTAAACTGCTAATTAATCTGTTGGTGCTCTGCCAGAAATACCAAAACGACTTCCCGGGACCTTGATTTTTAGCTCGTGTTGACACGGCAAGTAGCGACTAGCCACTTTATCTGGCTGTAAGTACGGCAAATTACTATGTTGTAAATAAATCAGTTACTTTGGACATGTAGGTATAGTAGTTGTAAATGCCTATCATTATAATGATTAGTTAAGAGACTAGCTACTCGTGATAAAAAGTCCCCTAAGACGGGTAATATATTTTTGTAGGTAAAAAATAATAATATAGATAATAAATCCATGGCTGTAAAACAGTGATGTGGCCAAAGATGTGGCGCAGTGCGTTCTTATACTCGACATGAAGTTTGCACACGGATTTAGTGACAATATTGCAGTCACAAATAGTTAAATACATAAAAATCAGCCACTTTAAAACGTTATTAATAAAACATAAATTGGTAATAATGAATTTTACATTTTTAAAAAGGAATATATCGAACAAGGTTTCACCCTTGGCAATACTATCTTCATCGACAGACGACATGGCAAAAGTAGGACGTTGCCATGGCAACGACTTGTATACAAACAAATAGCAATATTTTCTCCACTGAAAGTTAAGTTTATCTCGACTGTTTATAATGTTATAAATGGTATTATTGATCTACATTATATTCATATTAGAAACCTAAAGAGGAACATTATAAGTACTAATATTTATAGAAGTGAGTGTATTTACAATACATTTTATTTTATATTTATTAAACATTTACAATTGACATTCACAACATTGATAATTTTGGCTGACATTTAAGTCATCTAACTAAACATGTTTTTGTCGAAAATTTAATCTGTTTCAGCTTCACCATGGACCTTAATTTGATGGACAAATTGCGACTGCTGAAGATCGATACGGAGCTGCGTCCTCAGATCAAAATGAAACCAATGAGCCGTTACTACTTCATCACTTCCACTAATCCTGGAGAGCAGTTTTACGTTTTCGCCTCCACCGCTGCCTGGCTCATCAGGAAAACTGGTAAAGACCTGGAACAGCCTAATGAGGAGGACGACCCTAATTCGATTACAGCCAGCATACTAGACGTCTTGCGAGAGAAGGAAGTCGCTGTGGACTTTTCACCGCACAAACTGAAACAGGGTTACGGTGAGCAGGTATCGTATATCTTAAACATACTAGCTGATGAGGCCCTGAAGAAAGAGAACTTCGAATGGCAGAACCCGATCGTGGATATCCCAGAGGCAGAAGATACCAACGAAGATGTGGACCAAGTTGAAGACGAGACCGAGATTCTTCTAGACAAAGTCGAGGAAGAAATGGCTATTTATTCGGAAGAATCCGATGGGGAGGAGTTAGACAATGCAGAAGAGAAGGATTCCATCAACCCTGTGAAGGTCCACGATTGGGAGGCTTGGAAATTGGAGCTGGAAAGAGTGGCGCCGGCTCTGAGACTGAAGATATCAGCCGACGGCAGGGATTGGAGGGCCAGACACGCTCAGATGAGGTCGTATAGAGACGAACTGTTTGAGAGGTTCAAGGTCACTGGCTCCCAATTGAACAAACTCCACAATAACGTCACTTCTGTGATGGATAAAATCTCTGCCAGGGAGAACATTTTGAACGAGCAGTTCGAGCCTTTAGTGAAGGAGTATGGGTCTTTACTGAACGAGTATAATAAAGTGTCGAATGAGTATAAGGAAGTGAGTGTTGGGGTCACGGAGAGGCAAGAAATGTTGAATGAGATCACGGCTAAAGTGGAGAATATAAAGCAAAGAACAGAGTCGCGAGGGTCGTCTATGAACGATAACTCTCCGCTGGTGACTGCGAAGAAAGCAGTAGCCTCTTTGAAGAAAGACATCCAGGAGTTGGACTTCCAGATCATAGTGCTGCTGTGGCTGCTCACGACCAAGGAGAACCCCAACAGTAATAACTATTTGGCCAACGCAGAGTCTAGGATGATTGATGCCGAGGCTTACTAACGCCTGAGTCTAGTTTTCTGGGAGATTCTGGGTTCCAATAGGACTATGTAATATAGCAATGAAGTTAATAATTTCGTGAAATATATATTATATGAACATTTTTTTTTTTATTACATTTGACAGGGCCGTAGAAAGTATGTGGTCTCTGGTTTTTGGTTACCGCTATGGCATAGCCATACGGGAAAAAAACGTGGTGTAACTTTTTCAATTACACTTTTCTCGACTAACGAAATGTAAGTAAGTATGTAATTAAAAAGTAAAAATACTAAATTTAAATAAATTCATTTATTGTTTACTGTACTCAGTAAAGTTATAACAATATTCATGCCTTATATTGCTAGACAGTTTTGCAGTATAAAATGTATTATTAATTATAATTCATTCATCTACGTATTTGTTCGTGATACTTTTAAAATAAGTAACAAAATATAATTTTATATACTTCATAATATAAGAAAATAATACGTAATTATAAAATCAATCAGGTAATTATTATGCTTTGGTATAGGGTAGGTAATTTAAGTATACTTATAAATTAAGACTTAAAATAGTTAATCACTGGGTAAGAATTATTATACGAGATTTGGGACAGTCGCGATTAATAATTAATAATTAATTAATGATTTCGTCATTATGGGTTACACTATAATGGGTTTTATTTAATGTAAGTCCTCTAAAGGACTGTGTATTAAAAATAAACTAATACATTAGAACTAATACAACAGAAGTTCACAACTGTAACCATAATTGTATACCTTCTTAATACATTTAGGCGACGCTGAAGTTGATGCCTTTAGATATTCTTAACAATTTAGGCGTTTAAAGTGACTATAGTCTATTCGCGTTAAGAAACAATTTATATTTATATATTTTGCTGCGACCCGATTGGTCGAGGAGCAGGGCTAGGCCGGCGGACAAAGATGACTTACTATTTTCTTATCACGAATAGACCCTAGCGAGTATAGATTTCACTAAGGTTGATGTTGGTGCAATGCTTTTCAATTGTTGGAATATTTTAAACCATTTAAGCGTCAACTTAAGTGTCGCCTAAGTTTAGCGCAGTCAGCCATAAAACTAATACAACAGAAGTACATCAATGTATCCGTAAGGGCCCTTACACACCACATTTTTCGTCGATGTGCGTTTCACGCAATTTAAACACGATGTGAACGTTATTCACCTCCTTTTCTCGTTGCTTTAGCAGCGTAGCTAATGCGTGACTGTGAAGTGAAACGCGTGAACCAAACGTGGTGTGCAAGGCCCTTAAGTGCGTCTTAAGCGTGCCACAGACCTTCAGGTATAACTTTTCGGTTAAAACGTATGTGTGTAGGCAAAACTGAGAACTGTGCAGTTGGACTGTACTGAAAATCTAATCTAATCGAAACATCATTAGATTCATAGTACAGTAAAAATTTAGCAAAGAACTGCGCAGTTGTTGTACTAAATACCTTTTTACCACACTTTTTTTTTTTACGAATTTCACAAGCGAGTTGAAAACTGAAGGTCTGTAACCCGCTTTATATCTGCAGTTTTTTCTGACGTATGCCAAACAGTCTTAACGTATGACAGTTATCGTCTTTCGTTGGATTTTCTCGTTACAGAATACAACCCTTCATAATACTAATTTCATAATGTGATATGAATTACAAGTGATTACAGTGAACACAATAAACAGTGAATAATAAAATAATACTTTCATTCCTTAAACTAATCAATAATGTCTCAAACTTTGCGCCACAGAAGTTTTCCTGGCCTGGCATCCTTTCCAGATAGAGGCATTTAAAGCTCACAGCCTAAATTCAATTGGCAAATAATTGTTCGATTTCTCTTAAAAGTACGAATTTACTGTACTTATTATGAGTAATGGTAGTATATTATATTTTATAGTATTTGTTGTAGGTCCGAATTTGATATTTAATGAACTTGTGACGATGAGGACACTTTGTGGTGATATCAATGTAAATATTTGTCTCAACTCGATCATTGTCCGGCTATTGACTTGAGCCAGAGGGCCACGGACTAATCTGTGCCCCGGATGTGACCCGTTTACCAGGCTAGTTTCCTAAAAAAAAATCCCATAGATGGCGCTCTTTAAGGATAAGCTCATTATTATAATATCTTGACTTTAAAATACTATTATTTACTCTTATTTCGGTAAAATTTATGATAGATAGCGGTTCAATGGTATTTAATTTGTTCTGAGGCAATGAATGATGACAGTCTGATACATGGTTTGCCAAACAACAATAGTCTCATACAGCCTGATAATAAAAGATTATAATAATGCTTAGTCCTTACATATAGAGCGGCATATGTGTGACTTTCTAGAAAGCTGGCCTGGAAAATGGCTGAAGCCCCAGTTACACATGCTAGTTTTCAGCATGCTTATTATTGGTTGGTTTCATTCAAAACATTCATTCAAAATACATGTATAATTGGGGCTTCATTCAATCTCAATAAAAAATTCCATGGTGGCGCAGCTACAGCGTGAGGTAATATGGTTAAAACACGTTGCGCTATTGGTCAATATCAGACACTTAAAGTGGACAGATTGATAGACCTTACTGACTGGTAATAACGTAGGTCTTTCGCGATGCCAGATGGCGCTACTAAAACATGTGGTCTGAGGTAAAAATAAAGCCCTGTCTTTAGCTAGAATCGATCTGTCATTTTACAGCAGTTGTTTCTGTCCAATAGAACAGATCTATATCTCAATAGCGCTATCTGGGGGTCTACATGGCTTATATTAGCGTTTCATATAACAGTGCCACAAACTCCAGTGGCCAATACTGAAACTAAGTGATGCCATTTTGAATTCTCATGTCAATGTCGAAACAGCAACGCTATAGCGGCCTTAGCCAATCGTTAATCTACAATCGTTTGTGGTAGAAAAAATGTATGGGATTTGACATAAGCTAACGTTATCTGACATAAGCTAACGTTATCTGACATAAGCTAACGTTATCTGACATAAGCTGTTTGTGGTAGAAATTTGTGGTCCATAGACAATTCACGTACTTTCGGTGTACAAAGGAGGCGGATTGTCGGATGATAGTACACAATCAGAGTCAATGTGGATGTTGGTAGAAATAGTCGAACTTCGACCTGTCAATTTTCTACCAAACACTCATCACGCAAGCGGAGCTGTCAAAGATGGCTAGACCGGCAGATAAGTTTGTGACAAATTAATATGAATCATATTATGAAACGTTAATGAGACCTTTTTAGACCCCCTGGTGGATTTTGAAATTGCGAACACCCTCATTATAAACGGGCCTACGTGAGAGTCCTCCTCACATTCACATATGTAGTATGAGTATGAGTATTATGCATAGGTGAGGTGATTGTGAGGATCCCAGAGATCGATTATTCAAATCGATCATAACAATCGATTGTGTCAGAGTAAAATCACCCTTAATAGTAATAGTGGAGTAGAATTAACCGAAAATGGGGCTTGAGGTGGAACTAATTGCAACAGTAACGATTATTGGGGCAAATGGCAGGTAATAAATACAATTCCAATCAATATACTAAAAATATATCACCTGTACCGTTGGTGCTTTGGTCTGAGGGGGCCCGAAAGGTCCAATTTTATGTTGAAATTAGTTCTTAGACTATTCCTACTCCACTATAATAAGTAATTAAATTACATACGACCTGAATTTGCTAGAAAAGTAACAATTTTAAAGACTATCCAGTATCACTCGCTTGGTTCAAGATTAGATTTTTAGCTTGGTTCTGATAAATCGTGTCCGGTTTCGTGTCTTCGAAGGAGACGTTGTATTTCTTTTTCAGGTCCTCGAGGAACTCCTGTTTCAGGAGCGCCAGACAACTGAAAAAGTTTCGCAGATCAATCTTGTAAAGTCGGTTGTCACGAAAATATGTCGATTATACATAAGAGTCTCTTCCCGCCGTCTGTCCCTATGTATTTGTGTATCCTTAATTTTAATGCAGTTTTCAACAGTATGAGTGATTAAAGAGAGGTTTATTAGCAAGAAAAAAAGGGTAGGTAGGGGTAAAGTACGTGTAGAGTAGATATAGGATAGGTGTAGGTGAAGGGTAAGGGTGGGAAGAAAGTCGCGTTGGGTTCACTAGTTATATAGTATTCGCGACTTTGAGACAGCTTATGTTTTTACAAAATCCTGCACACATTCAACACTGGTGTTGTATACAGGCGCACGGCTTCATTATTCAATCAGTGTTGCTTACATCAGATTCCAATCACCCCAATATTTAACCGAGCCGTTTGACTTTTTAGACAGACTAGTTGCAATCTGGGGCTGTATTATTGAACCGTTCCAATTCCATTCTACTTACGCGAATTAGCTACGAGTGTGAAAGGGAAAGGTATTACAGGTAGCTATAATTCGCATACGAATCTGATTCGAACGGTTCAAAATAGCCAGTAAGGCAATTCAGAAACGCCAGAATCCAAATTTTAACTTGTTAAAAAATTACGTTAAGCTACTTTGTTTGCCTGGAGATGCAAGGACGGACGGTCCACCTGACGGCGCGCGGCCACCGTCTACAGGCAATCAGCAATCTAAAGGGAGCGAACGCGGTGTCGGCCTATGAGGTGCCTGTAGACACGCCTTATAAAAAACCCCATGTTATAGTGCAGGAAAGTCTTTGGGAGCTCATTCCATATCTAGCTCGCGATACCCGTACTTTGTGCGCTTATAGCACCTGGCTCGACTAAAAGAAGCATAATGCGTGAGAGCAAGTCAAAGTGGAATGTACTGCTTATAAAATAAGGTCCATTTTTGTATTACTTATATTATGTTGCGCGTCGCTCCGCTTTTAAAAAAGCGTGATACAGAAATGGACCTTATTTTAGAAGCACTACATTAAATTTTGATTTGCTCTCACGCTTTTTGCTTCTGAATTTACTGAATTTAGGGCCGATTTTTCAATCCTCTGATTAAGTTTATCTGCCACTGCCAAATTAAAACAAACTATAATCCTTTATAATTATAAAGTAATGACACAATTTTGTTTTAGTCGAACAATAACTTATCAGACTGATATGTTTTATCTGAGGATTGAAAAATCGGCCCTTAGCCAAATGTAATACGCGCATTAGTTGGATGCCAGACATCTAGATGGATTTTTAGCCTATTTATAAGTAAAAAGAGAGTAAACTCACACCCGGTACGTAGGATCCGCTCTGAACGCCGCGATATCCTTCGAAGGGGCGTGTGCGGTATGAACCACGAAGGCAGCTGGTAGCACCACTGGCTTATACCCCTGCGCCCTCAGTGCCACGGTGTGGGCAACTTTGTTCCACCCGAAACCAGAGAACCGGGTGTCGTACCGGGGCACCGAACGGTGGACCACTAGGTACGGTTCGTAGTCGGACTCCCACTCCACCTGTGGACCGGAGGGGTAAATTTGTTAAACGTTAGACGCAGTTGGTGAAGCGTCAAACAGCAATTTATTTAACTCAATAAATAGCATACAGATTACAAAATAAAAGACGACATAACAGGCACTACGTATTTCTAACAAGAAATCTCCTACTACCTGCTTAGGTAGTCTAAGCAGGTAGTAGGAGACATGGTAGCAATGTCGCGAGTTGGTCCGTGGCATTTGTCTCTCCTTTACTTGTGTAGTATTTGTATGGTTATCTATTCTTGCTATATTACCCACTCACTATTATTTCTAGCTTTATTATATTTATATTACTTATTTTCAGTTATCTATCTATTTATCTGTACTGTTATCTCTGGTTCGGCTATAATTGCATGAACGGTTCCCCTCCTCCATCTTGTTTAGTAGCTTCTCTTGCACCGCCTTACTTTTTCTTTACCCTTTATCTCCTGGTTGACTGGTAGATAAGACTATTTTATCTACACTCATAGTGTAATGTTCCAATTACATATTCGAAAACAGTCGTTTAAGGGTACACTTTTTTCACGCCAGACAATAAAATTTAAAAAAATTACATTTCGATACAGCATTTCCCATATTATTTTCATGACAGCTGTATCGTAAAATAACTTTTTAATCATTATGCAACACTTTTATTTTTTAATTTTTTGTCGGGCGCCGGGACACGGCGTAATGTAGGCTGAATACTTAGATGTCTTTAACAAAATCAAATTCAAAATTTAAATTTTCCTGTTTATATTCTGTGTAATTATTTTCCCGCTAAACAGAATATTTTTTTGTAATAGTTGTAATTTGTGTTTGTGAATGTTTTTTCTTATTTTAAACAAATAAATAGATAAATGTGAAAGTAGTAAAGTGAATTTCCCGCCGCTTGATATCCTCGACGCGTAGATACAACAGAACTGACTCGCAGCTTACTTCCAGCTAAGTTGAGAATATTATAGGTACGATATATTAACATAAAACTATGAGTGTAGATAAAGTAGTGTATGCAACTGCATATAATTGTATGTTTATTTCTTTCGTATCGAGAACCAACGACAATACCACGGACGAGCTCGTGAAATTATAGGTCCATGCTGTTTGACATTAATCAAAAAAGGGACAGAGGAGGTCAGACGGATATTACGCAATATTTTTTTATGTATTATGGCAGACATAATAGGCCTTCGAGCCATTTGCGTACCAACGCGTTACCCGCCTCTAAGGATACCTCTAATCATCATCATCATCATATCAGCCGAAAGACGCCCACTGCTGGGCATAGGCCTCCCTCAGAGATTTCCACAAAGGCCGATCCTGTGCTTTCCGCATCCAGCTGGTACCTGCGATCTTAGCCAGGTCGTCGTTCCGCTTTGTGAACCTCTAATATACCACTAGAACGATCCCATTTTATAGTCCAAAGGAAACACCGTGGCTCAATCCACATCCGACAGGTGTTGGTGTAATGTGAGTTGTTAGACGGATATTACTCAAAAAATTGCCAGAAAACGTCCACAAAGTCACTCAATAACTGTTTCCTCACCTCATACGGCGTAACGGCATCCACCCACCGCTTGTAGTCCGTGGCCCTGTGGCCCCGGGGCCACTCCCTGGAGCGGAAGGGGGCCACGTCGCCGTGGGTCCGCAGCCGCGCCACCAGCGCCGGCTTGGAGCGGGGCACCACTGCTCTGTAGCGGGAGGTCTCGAAGGCCGGTATTACTAGGCACTGGGGGGCGGGGCAGTAAGTAAAAACCCTTTATTGCACACACAAAAGTAAAAGATACATAAAAGAAAAAAAATATGAGCGCAAAGGCGGCCTTATCGCTTTAAGCGATATATTATATTATAATATTAGACGGGACTCATACGCGAGGTGCCTTTTCGATTTGTTTTCCCGATGTTTCGTTAGGTGCACCTAAAACACACGACAAATAGGAAAACAAATCGAAAAGGTAAGTTCTGTCAAACATAATAATATGTGTAAAGAACGCGGGCTTAGTTTGAGAGATATATTATTATAGCATTTTAACCACTTTTTTAATTCATATTTTAGTATTTTAACAAATTTTTAAAACAGACTAAGTCCTATTTTTAAATAGCGCGAAAGTATCCGTCATTGGTAGCACCATTCATGCGTAGTTGACTGCGTAGCAGCGCTTTTACCTAATTAGCATCGTCGCCTGTACCTCACTCAGCAGGCCTCACGGAAGACCATAAGGCATAATGCTGAGGGAGGCCCTTTTACACATATCATCACACCACAACACATGAAACGACACTGTGTAGTGTAGCAATGCTTGTACAAAAAAATCGTTGTTTTATGTTATGTTATATGTTGCTTTGTTGTGTCTTTTTGTTTATCCTTTTTGATCTTTTATTTTCGTGGTATTATTTATATTCTATTCTGTTCTATCCAATACCTTCTTCTGCGAATAAGGGTTGATCAGCGTGGTGGCCGCCCTCAGGTGGTCGTAGAGCCCGGCCATTGGGACGAAGTCCGCGTCCATTAGAAACACGTATGGTGTCCCTGCGTTGTCTAGAGCCACGTTGCGGAGGTAGTTCACTGGGTAGTGCACCTGGGGGTTTGGGAATCATCATCTTCGTCAATCATCATCAATTTATCAGGTGGTATGACTCTGTTAAGCCTGAGGAGTGTGCCTGGACGATTACGACCACCTAATCTATTTCTGCCGACAAACTTAATATATTGCGACCGGTTTCGAGGCAATCAGGAAATCAGGCATCATTGCCTGGTGATGATTCATTAGAAACTGGTCGCAATATATTAAGTTTATTTTAATTATAGCGAAATTTGTGTAAAATAGTGTTTTAGTTATATCATAGAATGGAGTTCCATCAAGAATGCACTATACAAACTATTAACTACTCTAGAACCCACACAAGAGGATATGTATGTATGTAAGTACAATTTCTATGAAAAGTAAAAATTTGGGTCACTAAAAAATTTATATTTTATTGTGCCAGTTTGTGCCAACTTTTTCTGTCTCCCAAAACCTCTAACTATCGCCACAAAGCGGATTTTTTCTTGTACTCGACGCCGTAGCATTACCAACGGCCCTCACAATCTATAGGATTGTGACATCTTTAACAGCTAACGTCAAACCAGCCACAGTGTTCAACCATGTCCTCAATTCGGCCAGCAACGGGGTCGGCAACGCGTGGATGATGCCCCTGGTATTGCAAACGTCCATAGGCTGCGGTGACTACTTACCATCAGGCAGTCCGCAAGCTTGTATGCCACATAGTTGTGCCTGTTGTGTCATTTATAATTGTGTTTTTACCTGTATGTTTTACTGTGTACAATAAAATGTTAAAAAAAAAATCCTATCCAACAGGACGTACCTCGTCCTGCCTGAACACGAGATGGTAGCCGACGTAGCGGCGCGGCGCCCACACGCGCACGAAGCCCTCCAGCCGGGCCACCTCGCAGTCCGACAGGTAGATCGCAGCGCTCACCGGGCCTGGCCGGAACAGTTGATTTCATAGAGATTTGCTTAACGAATAGTGAGAGTGAGGAGATGTTTTACCGGCCCATACAAAAAGTATCAAAATTTTAAAGTGCCGGGGTTCATCATTGTCACGGGACGACTGATGACATGAGGCATGCAACTGCGTCCAAATATCGGGTTACTCGTCAACAAAGATACGCGGTAGGAAACACGGAACATAGCTTTAAAATGTGTGATAATAACCGCGATAGTTTAAACATTATATTATGGTAGCAATTTCGACAACACGCATTATGCTTAACATTTTTTATTAGATAGTTATATATACGACAATTCTTAAACTTGTTCTTGAAAAATGGAAATCTAGCTTTTCCATTATTGCTATTGAATTCTAGATTTTCAAGCTTCAATTAATAGTCCTATAGCGTAGCTGAGATAATCAAAATGTTCAGGTAGAATTGTTATAACAAACTCAAACTATTCAGTTTTTGGCCGATAATTTCTAAATTTTTGGATGATGTTTTTGGTTTTCTAATATTAAAAATAAGCAAGAAATAAACATTTGAAATTCTTATTATAATTTCAATACAGTTAATGTTTCCAAACTGAATTATTTCCGACTTTTAACTAACCTACTTCCATAAGTAAAACTGTATCTACATACACTTTTACTACACATGTTACCGGTTTGTTACCACGGTTAGTATTACATAACAGATAACATGTGTAGTGAAAATGTAGTGAATAACCACGAAAGTCTTAAAACCTGTATCTACATACCCTGCCAATAACTCAGGAGCCGCTCCAGCGACGGTAACCTGTCCATTGACAGCTGCAGCACCAATGTGACGTCGAAGGCGTTGTGGTTCTCATCTGCACTCCCTCCCCCCTCGGAAGGGGGGACGGCTTCCCGCGCATAATGGACGAGCGTGCGAAGGGACACTCGAGCGCTCGCACGGAATACGCCACACGGCTCGCTGTTGTTTACCTGAAGGTCATTGGAGTTCATCATAATGATTATCCTTAGTGGTCAGTCCCATCTCATCCCAAGGCCAGGTCCGCTTCCCTACTCGTTCTCCACTTTGTCCGGTCTGAGGTATCCTGTCTCAGCGATGTTAATTCATCGCTTTTAGGGCCTCCCGCGGGATCTCCTTCCTGATACCGGCAGGTTTAGTCGTCCATTTCGCACATATCCCTAATAACACGTAATCAAACCAGCGTAGGCAAGCCTCTTCGAAAAGTGATCCCTATTTTTGCATGTTGCTTGTCATGTTAGCACATTATATTGATCTCACTCTGTCAAAATCAAAACAATGTGAATGAAGGTGCAGACAAAACCTACCTTATAGACAGTGTTGGCCTTCCAGCAGTGATGGAGTTTCTCCCGCAAAATATCTCCGTCAAAGTTGACGTACGATTGGTGGATCGTACGGAAGTATTCCGCATCCCTTATGCTGATGTTGTGTTTACTGGGTGAATTCCAGTGGATTATCTGTAAAATATATCCGGATTTTTTCGGTTATCATCCTGATCATCAGCATCACAGCCCATAACAGTCCACTGCACTCCAGTTCTGGAGTAGGGTAGGGCGGAAAATGGGCAACAGCGTTTTCCATTTCCATATTCATAACACTGCGATCTCCAAGCAGCCTGCCAATCCTGGAGATTATGGCAATGACCTCTCGTGGGAGAGGCCCTAAGTCCTGCAGTGGACTGTTATGGCCTGTGGTTTTTTTGTTAATACAGTGCAAATACCATAAGAGGTCAATTGCAATTTAGTGACACTAGTTAATTACAATAAAGAAAGAGGCTCCTAAATGGGCAATATTTTTATTTCAATATATGGACGGAAGTGCCCAGATTTGCCAGCAATTTTTTTTTAGTTGTTTTTGTAGTTGTTTCAGCACGCTTTAGAGTTGATGTCGTACCACATATTATTTTATAAATACTCGACATGAAGTTTGACCGTGACCACATTTTAGCCACATAAGTGCAATAAGTATTGCAGTGAAAATATTGCCCATTTAAAAGAAAATACAATACATATTATATTTAATATATGTATAAATTTAACAATAAATAATTATATAATGGAACAATTGGAGTTTAGACGAAGTGCTTTTTGTTACGGATGTTTAGTTTTATAGTTTGACATTGTCCCTTGAATTTAATATTATACCTACATAATGTATTGTTATTTAATAATCTACATAGGAATCAATTGCTGTTCATTAGTCTGGCTAAGAGTAGGGGTAGGGGTAGGGTAGGGTAGAGTTGGGGTAGGGTAAGGTGAGGCAGTGTAAGATAGAGGTTGGATAGGGAACCAGTGGAACTAAGTTGCATCAGGCAGTTAACAAATATATAAATATGTATCAGCTATCTATATTATACATGATTATACTACGGTTTTTCTTACTTGCCCAATATGGCAATGAAGCAATACTTCGTACTACAGTACTTTTTGAGTCATCACAGTTTATTTTTTGTATTTATAATTGGGAGCCAACATACTTGCTGCTAACCATCCATCAATTAAATTATCAAGAGTCAGGCGCGGTACTAACGGACGCGGCTAGTTGAGTCGTGCGCACAGCTGTATGGCCGCGGAAATATACCATACGCGTGTGCGGACCGACTAAGTCCATTTATTTTTGTTTTATTTTGTATGGACCGGTCAGATGGATACGTGCGCACTCGCGTAGCGCCAATTGTGTATGGTACGGCCAGACGAGTTGTGCGCACTCGCGTAATGCTGATTACGACTCAATTGTTGAGGCGGCCAACAATCAACATTTGTGTGACAAATCAGACAAGTTAGAAAATACTATATATTAAATAAAATTAATGAATCTCATAGTATAGTATAGAGTTTAACACAATATCCAAACCAAATAAAAGGTATTAACTACAACAAAGAAAATGTGATGTAAAAATTTGTATGTCAAACTGAAACCACATAAAAAAATTAAATAAAAATAACCTTTTGAGCATTAACAAATTATTATGCAGGCGACATAACTGAAAACAACAATGATGTTTAAAATTTTAACTGAAAATTTATGAAATATTAAGTGCAAGAGGAGGATAAACAACATAGCCTATTTAATTATTTCACAGTTTCATATACAATTCAGAAAATATTCTCACCTTTACATTATTCCGATCTTCACGGTAGCAATTCTTAGCTAAAGTTTTTGTTGACATCTGTACATTGAATTGGCAGCTTATGTTATATACAATACTGGGGGTTTTCTTAATTACAGCATTAATGACATCTTGATCTGCAAGTGTGGTCCTTTTTAATCGGTCTATGTTTTCATTCACTGCCTCTTGCCATAGTGCTTTCCAGTCTATTCGTGTGCGTATTTTATGTAACTCTAACAACATTACTCCGGTATTATAGCCCCGGCCTACGGCAGGCCAGCGAGTGTTTGTGTCAAAATACCAGTTGCTTTCATTTTCCACTAGGCCTATTAACTGAAAACCAGATTGTTTATTGTTTAGTCAAGGGTGTTACACTCTTTCTATCAGAAGTCCACACATTGGTCAACGATATTATTTATTTATTTATTTAACGCTTTATTGCACTCAATAAAGTACATAGAGAAATATCATACATATAAACGACACAGAAGGCACTACTTATTTCTAAAATGAAATGTGCTAAGTAAAGCAGATTGATGTGCGCAATATATAAAGAAACTTTAAACATGAGGAGAGCTTGAAAGAAAGAAGTTGTATAGGTACAGAAAATATTTTTTTTAGATATTTCATAATTACCTGAGTGTCAGTCATATTTCTAAAAAGAGCCCACAGTTCAGCGATATCACAGAGGAATGTCAGATCTGAGTCCAAAACAATGACCCGTTTCAATGTAGCAGGTAGTATATCAGGATAAAGTAGTTTCACAAATGCATAGACACCAGAGTAGTGGCTATTCGGTATCCAGTGCACTTCTGACAAATGCCTTGCTGCATCATAGCATGTGTATTTTACTGAAAAGTTACATTATTTGTTGTATTTCATTGTCTGAAGCACTCCTATAAATTGGAATAATTAGTTGATAAATATTAAATTTTCCATTAGCTAATAATTGCTTACCATCTGGCAGATCCCATGTGTCAAACAATTTGGTGATTGTTTGGTTGGCAGCATAGTCGACCAGCCAATGAAAGTGTATAGGATTTTGCCTGTGGTGCAGCATAGATTTGAGCATTGGCATGATTTGCCGGCTGCATTTACCCATACACACAAAAGATACGTGGATTGTCTCACAAATGGTGCCATGTTCATCTGGGATCTGATGAAATTTTATTTTTTTATTATAAAAAAACAAAAGAAAATACATAATCATCACAGCTTGTAACTGTCCACTGCAGGAATTAGAGCCTCTCCCACGAAAGGGGAGGTTATTGCCAGAATCTCCACGCTTGGCAGGCGGGTTGGAGATCGCAGTGTTTAAATATAACAATGGAAAATGCTGCTGCCCATTTTCCAGACTACGGAGACTCTTGATATTTTGCCTCGAAAACATTAGTCGCCTTGTACGACACCCATGAGTGTAAGGGATTGGTGCTCTTCTACTCTGCGGGACACCACACGGCCAAGAAAATACATATTTTATAGTAATTCAAGCCTGGAAAGTTCACTAGTTCACAACCTAGGTACTTACCATGTTACACAAGAGGGAAGACAGTAAGATTGAAAACATAGAGAATATTTAATATTTTACTGGATCAGTGGGAATAATGATGTAACACTACCTATACTGGGATTGTTATAAAAATGCCTACTTTTACTAACATATAATAAATTACATCTTCAGTAGTCGAGTACCTTGCAACTTAGGTAGCCTACAGCAAGAAAACATCTGCTTTAGGGCTTTAACATCTAATTGTAGATTCAACGTACACTTTTCTCCATAGGGTCAAAATGTTCCATATATTACATTATTATATTAGTAACAAACTTTGCTCGCTATTTGTGCTTGCTCAGGTTAGGATATTCTTGACTTGACGTTTTAAATACAGTACAGGACTAGCCTAGAACTCTAGCTTAATTTTTCCTTTTATAATTTACATTTCTAATTCTTGAATTAATTATGGAACAAGTCTTACTTACATTTGGCACTTGATATGTAGAGAGAGAATCAACTGATATCTGCCTCATGACAGTTTGCGACAGTGTCAATTGAGTCTTGTACACTTTGTTCTGTGTTTCCAGTACACTAATCTTGGATATCAGCCACCAGTAGTATACCACCGACACCACCAACCAGGTGCCAAACGGCAGCCCGATCCATGGGCGCCGGAATAAACAGGTGAGTACATTTTGTGTGCGAATGTTCATGTTCTAATCATACATCATCATTTGGGTATAGTTCTGAATAAGTTGGGGCTATTTTAAGTGAATTTCAATAATGACCCTGTCATTCCGAAACTTTCCATGCATTTTATAGAAAACTATGTAAAAAATTGCTTGCTTCAAAAACAACTTTAGTATTGTACGTATCTGAAACGAAATCGGCGTTAATGGTTTGCAGAGTGGTTGGCCTAAAGAATGTAATGAAATGTGGAATAGAATGCGTTATTGTATTTCATTTTTAAACCAATAAACTAGTGTAATAGCCAAGAAAGTCCCCTCTTTCATCGAGTTAATTGCTAATAAATTATGTACGTAAGTACACTTACTTAGCAACTTAGAAATCTTTAAAACATTTCACAGTTTTCCGAGCTTCGTTTTTCAGTGTTATGTTTTATACTTTTACTCTACGCTTGTTATTATTGTTTGTTTTTAGTTATTCTTTGAAGTTTTGAAATATTTACAAGAGATTCTTACGAAAATTCGAACCTAAGTACAATAAACGTCAATGTCAATGTCATATGCCACATGCCACTTTGACAGTTGGGACATTCACTTTTTTACTGAAACATAGGCGACGACATCTTACACTAGTGCAGCCATAACCTTAATTCATTACTTTATTAGAAAGGCGAATAAGAATAAGAATATTTATTATTCCACACATGAATAACGTAATATGTCATATACATTGGGACCTTATACCTAGGGTACATACAAAATTAAATATTAAAAACAGAAAAAAAGAAATTGCGTGGAAGGGCACAGTTTCAGTTTACGCTGAGAGCTAACTAAAGCCCTGCAGCACTGATTTTCAGACTGCCCCTCTGTACCCTGCGAAGGTACAGGAGAATTTAAATTTAAGGTTTCTACATCGGTAAGTTGACCACTTTACGTACCCCCATTTGATTCGCCGTCCAACCCGTAGAAATCTACAAAGTGTGCATTGTGTGGTTTTTCATTCTCTGATTGCGTGATTGGCGTGATCAACCATCATCACTCAAGAGGCAGGTAAATAGGTATTTAATAATTCCTTTGTTACCGGGCGGATCCGTATTTGAAAAAGATGTATCTAAAAGCTCTTTCAGCACTTAGCAATGTGAGTAGGCAGTCTCTCAGCCCACCTTGATCCTGCACTATGATACTGTTGTTTCCTTCCATTTGACCCTGCTTTAGCCATTGATATATAAGTATATATAGAAGTCTTTGGGGCACCGTCGTAGCTGGCTACGCACTCATTAAATCTCAAACCATGTCAAGCGTTTGGCATAGTTGAATTTTTCTTGTACTCAATGACGTAGTATATAGAGCAAGAGCCCATGAGGGCCAGACCTTCCTATTGTCCGTAAGTATGAAAGTTTTTCCATGTGTGTCCCCAACACAGGTAAGAATGATCCCCACCCATGAAACCTGGATCGTGGTTCCTTTGGCAGGTAACAGGTAACAAAGGTGTATAAAATCTTATCTCCAATTTCTTAAGTTAGCAAGCTCAATTTTTTAGTATTTTATTCGTAACAGCATTAATACTCACGATGCTCATTGCCAGACACATAAGTAGTATGGTTACAACCCTCCGCCGGACACCCCTAAACTATAATTCTCTGTAATTATACTTACCTTATATTAGGAAAGCTGAATTTTATAAATGTTATTCAGAGAATTATTAAACTGAGTTTTCTCAGTAGCCAGACAGTTTTTTGGGTTCTATAATCCTGCCAGACGCATTAAAAGTGTAATAGTTGCGAGAGTGGGGCTCATATACAACAACTGGTGCGAGTGAGACAGAGCGCTCGGTTCGGTGCGATCTTTTACCGCGCATCAGCTGTCGTCTATACTAATATTATAAAAAGGAAATGTTTGATTTTTTGTTTGTTTGTTTGTTTGTTTTTATTAAATAGGCTTCGAAACTACTGGTCCTATTTCAAAAATTCTTTCACCGTTGGGAAGCTACACTATCCCCGGGTGACCATCTTGGCGTTAATGTCCCGGTTGTGCTCTCGCGCACGAGGGCCCGGGGTCCGCCTTGACCATGATCCAGGATTTGGCAGGTCAGGTAATTACAGTGGAGCGACTGCCGTCTGACCTCCATGACCCTGCTAACAAGGGAAACTGACCAGATTGGATCATGGTTACACATCCAGTCGCCTGAATGTGCAGGTTTCATCACGATGTTTTCCCTCACCGTAAGAGCATCGGTTAGTATTCAACTAATGTACATAACTCAAAAAACAGTCATTGGTACATGGCCGGAGCGAGAGCGTAATTTTCTATAAAATTACGGTTCATTAATAAAACTCCAATAATGTAACCCAAGGTGTAAAAAAATACCCAAAAAATTCCTTACATCGCGTGTGCTGCGAAAACTATTGATGATAGAACAAAATAATGTACTACGACTTTGCAGAACACATCATTATCTATAAAAAGTGTCACGACAGTATATGTCTAACTATTATAGTTATGTCACATGTATGCATGTGTTCTTTTATTTTCAAAATTTAATTGAAATGCCGCCGCTAAAAAACGCTATTTATTGGTACTTTGCTATTAATCCTAATAAAAATCAATTACTTCATATTCACGACTGCTTCTATACCTTTATATAACTTTTTGAATTATGCAATTCAGACATTCCATTCGAGAGATATCACGAGTTTAAAAATGTGAATATTAGAAAAAATTTACTGATTAAATGTGAATATTAGAAATTTTTTACTGATTATAGATTAAAAAATTTATTATTCTGACTAATAATTTTATTTTATTAAATTTCTTGATGAATTATAAAAAAAAATCACTAAACAATTTGGAATAAACGATAGTATATGTTTAGCATAACATTGCAATGAACTGAGCGCTCTGTCTCACTCGCACCAGTTGTTGCATATGAGACACTTTTTATGCGTCTGGCAGGATTATAGAACCCAAAAAACTGTCTGGCTACTGAGATAACTCGGTTTAATAATTCTCTGAATAACATTTATAAAATTCAGCTTTCCTAATATAAGGTAAGTATAATTACAGAGAATTATAGTTTAGGGGTGTCCGGCGGAGGGTTGTAACCATACTATGTGTCTGGCAATGAGCATCGTGAGTATTAATGCTGTTACGAATAAAATACAAAAAAATTGAGCTTGCTGACTTAAGAAATTGGAGATAAGATTTTATACACCTTTGTTACCTGTTACCTGCCAAAGGAACCACGATCCAGGTTTCATGGGTGGGGATCATTCTTACCTGTGTTGGGGACACACATGGAAAAACTTTCATACTTACGGACAATAGGAAGGTCTGGCCCTCATGGGCTCTTAGACTATAGTATTCTACGTCTGACTGATCCAGACGTGCAGAGCGCGCGGCTCCGCGCACACATACAAGCCGCGCAAGTACAATTTTTTATGTCTAGCAGTGGCCTGCGGCGATCTGATGATGAATAATTAATGGATTAAAGAGTTAATGCCAACCTTTGGTGTTAGGTTAGGTTAGTTTCAAAGAGAGTTTTAGTTCCGAGATCGGGTTAATAAAAATATTAAATTCAACTTTTTTAAACAAATTACTTTATTATAAAAGGTTACACACATTACCATATACCTAGTATTTAAAACGATGTAAGTAATTACTAAATGTTAAAACTATTTTTGTTTTAGTTACTTGTTTTTCTTTATTCATTGAATAAACATTAAAGTCTGAATAACAGTAACCTATATTTATTTTGAACGTACTTGGCTATAGATACGCCAGTAGCGAACTTATTTCTTTCTATAAGTTGAAAAATTCGGCTTTGATTTTCATGTTTTGTTTATAGAAGATATAAAAGTAACAATTAAATATTTTAAATAAATGAAAGGTAAAATCATTAGGTGGGATTAAATATAAATTATTATCTCAACGATTTAATTATGTCATTTAGTCCTTATTAGCTAACCTAGAACCTACTAGAAAATAAGTAAAATAAACTAAACATAAACGAAATAAGGTACAAAATAATGAAAATTGTCTAAATTCATGACACTACGAAATAGGCGATAGATTTTATTCGTAAAGTATTACTTCTAACAAACATCTCACATACCAAGAGTACAAAACCAAATTGTACAAATGCCTTGCGCGTTTGAGCACAATGTTTTAACACGCTTACAAGTATTTACGTATCTTAATTAATTTCGGTCTCCCCTGACCATTGTCGTGGCTGGCCTGGTTGAGGGGGTGGTGGAGGGGGATAGGCCACGTTAGGATTGAAAGGTTGTGAGGAGGACGGGTAGGCTTGTGAGGAAGATGGGTAAGGTTGTGAGGGGGATGGGTAAGGTTCGCCTGACGAGGGGTACGGCTGGGTTTGGTAGTCTTGATTCTGGTCGTAGGGAGGGTACGGCAGGCCGTACGCTGGGTCATTAGGCTCAGGGTTGTCAACAACCTTCACTCCGTCGGTAGGCTCTGGACTGTCTTCAGTCACGTCTTTCTTGTAGGGTATGCTCTCGTCATCCGTCTTCATCGACTCGTCAGGGTCGAGGGCTCTGGTTCTGTAAGGAAAGGGTGAGATATGGTTTTGATATTGAAGTAGGTAGTTTTTGTGTTACTTTGTATGTATACCTTGTCGCAATATAGTTTAGGACGGAGTTTAGGGATATGGCAACATTTGACTCCAGAATCCATAATCTGTGCTCCAGAATACTCAAAATTAGGTAACCGAAATCGTACTAAGGTTGTGAGTGGCTTTTGACATCTTCTCATCACATTTCCTAAACCAAGGGCCAATAAGTGCTGAATTCCTTTGGCAGTTACTCTGTGCCAGGGGAGAACACGCCATGAACAATTATCATTAAGTACCTAATTACGTTTTTGAATGGCTATTTATTTTGTTTCTTTGGAGTGTCGATGGCCTATTATGCTAGCGGGTCTGACTCGTAAGCGAAAGGTATCGTGTTCGATCCCCAGTGGCACCATGTACCAATGACTCTTTCTGATCTGTTTATTTAAACAGTAACCGATGCTCTTGCGGTGAGGGAAATATTGTAAGGAAACCTGCACATTCAGGCGATTGAATGTGTCACCATCATCTAATCAGGTCAGGTTCCCCAGTTAACAGGGTCACGGAGGTTAGATGGCAAGTCCTTCCACTGTAATTACCTGATCTGCCAAATCCTGGATCATGGTCGAGGCGGACCCCGGGCTCTCACGCGAGAGCACAACCGGGATATTAACGCCAAGATGATTATATTATTATTGATATGTATTTTAAATATCTGCAAACACGATATGATATCTACTGTCGATAATACTCAATGTTTATTTGGTTCGTGTTCTTTAAGATTTAAATCCTGTGTATATTTAATAAATAAATAATAAATATGCTTGGACAAGCATCATCATCACAGCCCGTAACAGTCCACTGCAGGACTTAGGGCCTCTCCCACGAAAGGGGAGGTTATTGTCATAATCTCCACGCTTGGCAGGCGGGTTGGAGATCGCAGCGTTTTAATATAACAATGGAAAATGCTGCTGCCCATTTTCCAGACTACGGAGACTCTTGATCTTTTGCCTCGAAAACATTAGTCGTCTTGTACGACACCCATGAGTGTATGGGGTTGGTGCTCTGCCGGACACCACACGGCCATATTTATTATTTATTTCTCTTGTGCTATGGGTGTTGGATAAGTGATCAACTACTTATATGTATATTAGTATATATGTGTATGAATAGTGTATGGTCACGACTTACTTGACATTCAGGTATTCGTTCTCCTCCTTTTCTTCAGCCTTTCTCCGCTGCAGGATGCGCCAGCCAATGCAGATGAGGATGATGACGATTGGCACCATCACTGCGCTGATGATGCCCCAGGTGGCACCCAGGGTTCTTGAGGAGTACTCCTGCTTGCCTGCGGGATGGGTACCGGGGTGAGGACGAATGTTTGAAGAGTTGCGAGTAATTCATCTGTTGCGTCACTGATGTACGTAAGCTAATATTGTACGGACTCTATTTTCCCGAGAAAGGTCTAATGCTCGATTTCACCATCGCTTCACTAAGTTCTAAGGGAGCCTTTAAGTGACAGATTTCATGAAAATCTGTCACTAAAGTCTTTTAAAACTTAGGGGATGATGGTGAAAACCGACATGAGAGTTGTGCTGTGAGATTTTTTACAAGCAATTACGTAGTACTAAGTAGTTACTGGTACACTAGTTGGTGGTGAAAAATACACATTATTTACTTAGTTTCGGCATTGTAGGGATGGAGTTCTACGAAGTCGAGCTAGCCGATGTGCATTCTTTACCGCCAAAGATTTTGACATAAATGTGTTTACCGCCAATACTCGTATGTATTAGGTTGGCATAACTTAACGACAAATGTTGGCATTGATAACATCGATCAGACTGAACATCAATTGGCCCATCAATATTCATGAAATGACTCTTAATTTTCTTTGTACAGTAAAAGTAAATAGAAGCAAATGAGACTAGGTATGTATCGAATTCTGATGTTAGGTAATATGTATTCTGTTGGTAAGTATTTACTTTATTACGTTGTAGTTTTATGTAAGTAGCTATGTGTAATTGTGCCGAATCGTGTCCAAAATGACTACTACTGATTTATTTAGGTTATTATTTATTTACAACAGCGCGTACGTAGACTGTAGAGTATTAGATTACCTACGTATCAGTTTAGCCGCAATCTTTTATCATTTAATGCAAATATACCATACGGTACTCACCTGTTTTGTTAGCATAGCCTCGTTTTTATGTGTACTCTAGATAAGAAAGCAAGCAATATTCTCGCGCAGGTCAGGGAAAAATAAAAAGTAATCACGAGGTAGAGAAAATTTCTATTCCACCGGAATTTCGAATGAGGAGGACGCATGAGACGTATTCCTTGCTTTCTTATTAGTTAGCGGTACAAAAGGGTTTAAGCCTTATTGGCACAGAACCCTAAATAGGAAATTTTACTGTCATGGGGGGATTTGGTAATTATTCTACCTGTAATTCGGAACAGAAATCTCCTCTTACGCGTGAGTCCAGTATATCCAACGTACAGCTATTTATTTAAGTACGAATTTTACAACAATTTCAATATATTAAGGTACAAACATTTGTGTTTAAACTACTTAAAACTTAACTTACAAATCAGCATCCATGGGGATATCACTATTTAAATACTGTTTAACAATAAATACCCTACGAAGATGAGGTGCGAAATACTAGAGGTAGTGCAGCTTATAAATACGCCCTGCGCTGATAATCTTGTCATTCTAATGGGCAGTGATAATTCCTTATAAAATCTTATTACGAATACCCTCAAATCACCATGGTGGCGTGAGCGGTGGGAAATATTAACGAAAAACTACAGGATTAAACCATGGTGGACTTGCTGCTGAAAGTAGGTATTTCTGAAGTAGGTGGGTCAATGAGTGTCTCAACAGACTTTCCCCTCTGAGGGGGCAGGGTGAAGGTCTTTATTTCAGTAGCTGGAGCACTCCGAGGAGGTTCTGGGAGACCGGTCTGGTACGTGCTCCTCGGGCTCACGTCAGAAGTGGGACTGATTGGGGGACTGTAGATTTCAGAATATGTGGGAGAGTACTGAGCTACAGGACTGTGCCATCCGTATTTTGGATACGGATCCTCGGAGGCTTTGGTTGAATAACCAGAGTCACTGAGCAAGGCATGGCGTCCGGTTTGGCGGGGCTTGCTAATGTACTCGATGTCCTTCGCCGGCCGAGTGAGGGTGGAATCACGATTGGATTCTGTGTCTGAAGGTGACGTGAGAGAGAGCAAGTCTTCTTCGGAAAGGTCCCAAAGTTTTTCGGGGAATTCGACGTCGGGGGCGTTGGGCAAAGGCTCGTTGGTACGGTAAGTTTTGTCGTATCGCCTCTTTTTCGGTATGCTGCCTGATTTGTCTGATTTACTGGAATCGCTCTTAGTAGAATCGGGGTATCCGAGCCCTGAGCCTTCCCCGTCTTGCGGGGAAGCCACGAGAGCTGATCGAGTTGCAATATTAGCAGCGACGATGGGAGATTCCTCCACGGGACTATCGGCTAACTTCTCTTTCTCGAGTGATTTCTGACTATTTAAAGTAGAAGATTTGAGTGTATCAGTGATATTTCCCATTGATGCTGATCTGAGATTGAGTCTAGATGCGGATTTCGATCGCGGGTAGTCTTGGAAACGGAAGCCTTCTTTGCCTTCGGACCTCGGCTTGTACCAGCACCAGAACCAAAGCAGGCAAATAAGCAGTCCTAAAGGTAGAAGAATTGCCAATATCACGCCCCAGGTCACAAACAGGGCACGTTGCGAATACTCCTGGTTACCTGGATATCAGACATTCGAGATCTTAATACATGCATGCAATTTTAAATTATCTGGTATACTTGTCTCAGATCAATATTGCATAGATATAAACAAACAAACTCGGCGATGTAGGTCGGACCCCCTTTTACATACCTCGTCAATCCGCCAAAACAAATAAAAACAGATGTGAATTCACACCATGAGTGACCACTAATTTTGCTTTACTTTTGTAAGCAAATTACCACTTTAAACAAATCACAGGTAGTTTAGATTCAATTTAAACGCAGTACATGTTAACATCTATGATAGGTTTCATCTGAGACAAAGTATATAGCAGCTTGACTTTCAAATAAAGAAAACACTTACGTAAGCATTCCGTGTATCCATAGTCCGGCAGATTCCAGCTGCCGTCGTCCTCACAAATTCTTCGGCTATCACCGATCAGAATGAAGTCCTGATTGCATTCGAAGTTCACCTGCCGGAGGGATGGGAGTGAATGGAGTGTGAGACCCTAGTCTAAATAGTGCAATAACCAATTGGAATGTTGACGCATCGTTTGACGTACGATCTCAACTCGTTTGATTGTAACAGTCAATCGACAAATAGCGTCCAATACAGGCAATTACTATTATGAGCAGCCTAACTATGTATTGAGTCTATTTGTCCTGTCTATATGTGGCGTTCTATGGATTCAGTGACTCTTATTTTAAACAAGATGACACGGCGGTCAAATGCCTGCCCAGTAACTAATATAATGGAAAAAGAATCAAGATTATTACTATTTACGCTCCATTGTTTAGGTTGCGTCTAATTTGCAAGTAAAAATATTAAAACTTACCCTAGTACCGGGTGTGAAGAAGAAGTTGCTCTTCCGTCCAAACCTCGGCGTCTCAAGTATACCACAGCTGATCACACGACGAGCGTTTTGCTCCTTGATATTTGTCTAGAAAAACACATGAACACTGTCAAATAATACTTTATTTTGGTTATTAAGAGCAGCGTGGGTAGGCCTCCCACAAGGTGGACCGACGACCTGGTAAAGTTCGCACCAGCTGGATGCGGAAGGCACAAGACCGGCCTTTGTGGAGATCTCTGGAGGAGGCCTACGCCCAGCAGTGTCTTTCGGCTGATATGATGATAAGAGAGTGAAGCTATGGTCGCTAATGGTTGAAAGTCCTAACGTCGACTGATGTACGCAAGTCTTCACATAGTTTCGCATAGGCTACTACGATCCTATGAAACCTTGACCAGCCGATTAAAAGACAATGGATAATGAGACAACCATTATTGTTGTGCTTAACTGTTGACAGGCTTTTAATTCATGTAGGTATTTAAGTAGAGAGAATTTTTAGGATCGGGGTTCCAGCTACCTTATAAATCATACATCCACCTATTAGAAAGACAGCGCTCCGGAATAGCGCTTTTATTTCTTCTGATTTTTTTTTCAATTATTATGAATGATTTTTTTTCTATCTATACGTAGGTGCCTACGTATTTCAGATACAACTGCTGTTCAGCCAGGATCTAACTTCGATTCCAGTGTGTAGTTACCGTTGCTACTATCAAGCAGTTTTAGCAACAAGTTATGATGTTTTTTTTGTTACATCATTATAGTTTCCCTGTCTTTTACCCATACGTACGACATTATATAATTCCTAAGCGTAATACCTAATAACCATTACAACGTAACCATATTATCAAATAACCATTGTACTGAATTATGGAATTCGACCTTAGTGGTTCAGTTGGTTAACATGCCACGCAGAGGTCCCGGGTTCGATTCCCGGCCGGGCAGAAATTGAAATGACGAATTTTAATTTCCGTTACGGGTCTGTTTTATCTATAATAAGAATGTATTTAAAAATATATAAGTAGTTAATCAGTTCTCTGGCACCCATAACACAAGCTTTGCTTATTTTGGGGCTAGATGGCGCTGTGTGAATTGACCAAGCATATTTACATTTATTTATAGGTGACCTTACTGAATTCTGTTACGTGCTCGTAAAATGGCTTAGAATGCAGCTTAAAAACTGGCATTAAAATCTTAGTTAAAATACCATGAAGTCTACGGAATCCTCATTTTATTGATGCTAAGCCTGGGAAAATGCTAGGACCGCCGTGATTACACAAGCATTAATAATTACTGGGCTGATTCAGTGAATACACTAGTAGTCTTTTACCAGCACCCTTACTAAATATGAAACGCGTGTTTGTGATCATAAATTTATAATAATTGTCATCGTAATAATTGAAATAGTAGTTGAATGTGTTTCTCGTATATTGTATTGTTGCCTTACGAATAAATAAATAAATTAGTTACGATTGACAAAGAATATTTCTGAAGTCTGTTGTTTGAACAGTTGAACAGTTGTTTGTTTCTAAAGTCTGAACAAAGTTGCTCAAGAAAAGGCATTATAGGTCGGTTTTCTATCTGCTCTTTTATTTATATAACTAGCTGTCAATTCTTATTTCTTAATTCAAGTTGCGGGATTCGAGACAGTAGGCATTTATATATATATCAATAGTATAAACGTAATTATTAGCTTGTCCTCTGATGCTTCAAGATTAAAATCAAGTGTCTCTGGCCAAACAGGAGTTTCAGCAACAGGCTTTCACAGAAAAGCCTAGTTTAAGTTTCTGTTGGTTTGTAACATCGCCTGGTGACATTTAAAATTGTTATAACATACAGATATGTTCATATCCATTAGGTAGGCAGCTACCACATTGTTGGAAACGCGTTTGCAAATAAAAAATGAAAAACAATAGGTACTTACGATAGAAGACAAATAGTTCTTCGTGAATTCTGCCATGTCTCTGTTCAGGGTCATGCCGTAGTCGTACTGGCACTGGTATGATTCCTGGCATAACTCTGTCGCCTTCCTTACATCATGCGTTCTGTTCTCCGGCAGGAAGTTGACAGGGTTCCTGATGAAGTTTGGTACGAAGGAGTTGTCGTTAAAGTAGGCTGCCGTCCGCCCGTACTCTCTTGCGAACATCGCCACGCCTATGTCCTTCTGCTCCCGGTCCGTTAGTTGCCCTGGAATGGGGGTTTTGAGATAGTTGCGAGATCGTAGGTACTTACATAAAGTCATTTGTCTCTTCAATAATATCTGTACATAGAGCATTGGCAAATATCTATAGTAAACAACATAACGTGACCGACCGTACCTATTGTAGGTGGTAAAATAACTGTAATTTGTCAAAGTTACCTTATGTAGATATTCATCATAATCACAGCCATTTCATCATAACCACAGTCCACTACAGGACTTAGGCCTCTTCTACGATAGGGCCACGTCATAATCTCCACGCTTGGCACTTCAGGGGCCAGGAAAATAGCCCTAGATACGCTAATGGTGTCTTTCGAAATCCCTCTTTAAAATAATATCGAGTACTTTAATGATACCATGTATATATATCAATGGTTAAACATTGGAAAGCAAAACATTGAGGTAGATATGGCTTACCGTTAGCTCTGTATCAGTAATAATCTTATCTATCGATTCTGATATGTTACTCTGACTCACGACGCCTCGTTACACCTTTTTAGGACTCAATTGAAAATATATCTTTCCAGAAATAATTGACTTTCGTAAACAAGAACTTTAACTTTTCAGAAAATACTATTTCCATCGCGCAATCTTTTGCAATCAATCAAAGGCTATTGAGATCATATTTTAGATACATATCTTCTGGCATCTGATGCACCGTGCGTGCCACGTACAGGTGTTTACGGGCATTAGAGGTCAGACACTTTTACTAAGGTATAAATGTAGTAAATATAACTTTGATTACGCTGACAAATGTCGCTGTAAAAGTTGGTAGAATAATGGGTACGCATCAGGCAGGCTACGTGTAAAATACACCCTTATCGAAAACCCTCATAACCTATAATGAATATGGCCTATAGTAGTAGGCGCAGCCCAATTTCGCCACCGCACCACCCGAGCTGGACTCGCGGGCTGGTCCACACTTACGTACTCTCTTGGCGGCCACAAGACCGTTTCTCGCTTTTACTATTCGGATGTGAAATGACCTCCCAGCCACAGTGTTTCCTTTGGACTGTGATATGGGATCCTTAGAGAGGTTTGTCTCGGTGTGGCCAACGCCTCAGGACCTTCCCTGTGTGCTGAGTTCCGTAGGCGGCAGTCACCACTTTACATCAGGTGGCTTTGTTTCGGTGTGGCCACCACATTAGTATCGTCCCTGTTAGATACTGCTGAGTTCCGTAGATGGTGGTCACCACTTTCCATCAGGTGCTTGTAAAAGGTACTTACAGTATTGAGCGAAGTCCCTATGAGCTGATTGGAAGTTGTTTAAGTCGACACCCACTATTGTGCCATCCGGTCTTGTGAAGTCGTCATTTATGTCTAACGACCAGTTTCCAAATAAGCCCCGCGTTTGGTTCTGGAATATGTAGAAAAATAGTTAGTAAACATGGTCGTGAGAGAGCGTCTGTGGCCTAAGGATTAAGGGGTCCGACTCGTATCCCGAGGTACCAGGTTCGAACACTAGTGCCGCCAGGTACCAATGACACTTTTCTCGATGTACATTAGTTGAACACTGACTGATGCTCTTACGGTGAGGGAAAACATCGTGATGAAACCTGCGCCTTTTGGCGACTGAATGTGTAACCATGATCTACATTATCCAATCTGGTCTGGTTCCCATGTTAACAGGGTCACAGAGGTCAGATGGCAGTTGCTTCACTGTAATTACCTGATCTGCTAAATCCTGGATCATGATCAAATCGGACCACGGGCCCTCGTACGCCCGGAATTACCGCACCTCACCCACAACATTTTGGAATGGTTACCATGATCTACATTATTCAATCTGGTCTGGTTCACCTGTTAACAGGGTTACGGAGGTCAGATGGCAGTTGCTTTACTGTAAGTACTTAATCTGCCAAATCCTGGATCATGGTCAAATCGGACCACGGGCCCTCGCACCTCACCCACAAAATTTTGGAATGAGCTCCCTGGGTTTCCCTGGACATCATGAAGTTTTTCAAGAAAGGGGTGAAAGTTTTTTACAGGGTCGGTAACACGGGAGAGTTACCCCTGGTGTTGCAAACGTTAATAGTTGTAACTGCTTATCATCAGGCAGTGAATTTTTTTCAGCTTGTTAACTAACCTACAGGAGTCCGCTGCGTTGAAAGCTTATCAACCGTTATTATCAGCAGGAAATATTTGCTGGCTTACTAATATAGTATGTTATCACATTTATTAACACGTCAATCCCATGAACTAATTACGTTTTCTGTATTTGGTATGAATAAAACATTAACCTATTAAGGTCGTTCGATACTTTAATATAAACGATTTCATCAACATTGTAGCGGTCATTCCCGGCATCTGCCAGGGTTCGCTTTCCCACTCTTTCTTCTCCACATCGCCCGATGTTCAGATTAACGGTAACATTAATAAACATTATAACAACAATATTTTCAGAGTCATTGTATGTAGCTATTACATATTTAAAAGAATTGACCACCCAGATAAACATAGGTAGAGCTCGTCTAATCTAAAATGACGCGCCCCACTATCGCATTAACGCACACAAGCAAGTTTAAAATATGGACGCAATACATATACAAATGCCGTTGTAATTGGTCATTCAGTTGCTGGTGAGATTCAAACGTAGGAGCACGCGTCGTTCATTGGCTCCCACACAGATGAAGTGTCGTTATCAATATTTGCACTCACACATCGAAATCAACTAAGTAGTGAGGCGCGTCATTTTAGACTAGACGAGCTCTACTTAAATCATTTAAAAAACTATCTACGGTTCCAAAAACCCAAATGGTCTCATAGTTTTACGGTGCAAAAAAGGGAAATAGACCTACCATATAAGTCCAAGGCAGATATACTCTGGCCGTCATGAATCCTCGATTTTCCACCACCTCCACTCCAGCGCCAGAGGAGAACATGATGACAATCTCTGATTGGTTGAGGATGTACATGGGCTGGTACACGGTGACACCTGCAAAATATTCATGAAAGTCTGTTCATTTTCACCTGTTTCGCCAGGGCTTGCAGCGGTGAATCTATAGAATAAATTATTACAATGACTGTACAAAATAATCTCAAAAACTGTGAAAGGAAATTTATGCGTTTTCAAATTTTTCATTGACAATGGAATGGAAGATTCATGCCCAGGAAGATTTGTATGAAATTTATATAAATTTACATTCTAATGTAGCTATAATTGCTGGAGAAACTTACCCGGGAAGTACTGTACCCTAAGTGCGGGTCGATCGAAGTAAACTCTCTTGCCATCTGCGAACACATCCAGTCTGTACCTCCATTGAGCGTGCTCTGGTCGTATACGAACCTATAACAGTAAGAGGTAGTTGTAAATTCTACTACATCATCATCATTATAGTCATCCATACATTAGACATGTGTATTAACCAGCCATGCCCGGACGTCGTCCACGTGAAAATCCGGGTGAAAAGTACCTATATAAAATTTCAGGATCATCAGTCAGTCCTGCGGCCGTACCGCCGATCTTCGATAGGTTGCCGCCATCTTGATCCAATAGAGTAGAGACCAATCGCAGCAAGCCAGTTATGGCGCTACCTTGCTACGATTGGTCCCAACTCAATTGAATCAAGATGGCGGCGTACTATCGGACTTAGACGGTACGAACCCTGGTTACAAACTCGCGAGCGTGGAGTTTTAAATTTCTTTATTAATTCTTATTTGGAAAAACTGCAAAATCCGTTGTAGGTCCTGCCTAATCAGTATGTATTACTATTTGCTTATTGTATGACATGAAAACACTTATGTTGGCACTGACCTCGATTGGAACGGAGTTATTGGATGCAGCCACCACAGAAGTCAGATGAGTGGCGTTAACTTTTCCGTAAATGTTTTTGGGGACTTGCTCGAAGCGACCCTGGACGTCCAGCCTCAGTTGGGGATGGTCCACTCTCGTCAGGACATATTCACCTGCAGAATATAAACATTTGTTATTGGATCTTGAATCGTTATATCGAAAACGGGATTCCAAAGTTTAATTTACAAATTTCAAAAAATATTTTTGAAATAAGCCTGAAACTTTAATTATATACTGTGTGTTGATTATTATAATTTTTATCACATACATACATACATAAAGCTCACGTCTCTGTCCACCAGGTGGACTATTCAGAGACTATCGATTTTAAATTGTTTCTATGAAAAAAAGGATGACATAGCTTTCTCCCACGACACAGCTATGCATTAATGCTGATTATTGGCACAATATTTTAACATCCATGTTTATCTCAATGTAAAGTTGTCGTATGGTAACAAAAACACAAGAATTACTTCTTTATAAATCAATCAGTAGGTACATAAAGACAGTCTTTCATTACATTAAAACAGAGGCCTCATTTAGTCGAAATGGCCCTGAATGACAGCCATAATTGAGACAAAGAGACTGTCACACGATAACGAATTTGTTTACAACATGGCGCTTTTTGCTTTTTCTACTTATCACTGACCTTTGCCATTGAACGTATACTGAAGGTCATCGAAGGTGACGAGGTGAGGATCGCCAAATATGCCGGCAACGCCAGGGGACTGGTATGCTACGCAGTCTTGGGAAGGACGACGTTCGAACCTGTGGTTAATGGATTTAAATTAGATTGTTGCAGGGAACGGTGGCAGAAGTCTGTCAAACTTGAAACCGCATATTTATTTCTGCCGCTAAGCAATACTTAATGTAGTCAACCAAGGATTTTTTTCCTATTAACACTAAGGCTGTGGAATGACCTCCCTGGAGAACACAACATCGGCGAGTTCTACAAGAAAATATATTTTAGGGGTCGGCAACACGCGGGTGATGCCCCTATTATTGCAAATGTCCACAGACAGTAACTGTTTACCGTCAGGCAGGCCGTACGGTTGTCACCTTAGCGTTATAAAAAAATTACAGGCTTGAGATATTCGAGCTTAGTCCTCGTAGTACTTGTGTACTACAACCGTACCGTAACCGTGCCTTGTGGCACGGTTACCGCTTTCCATTTGGTGGCTATCTGCTCGTTTGTCACGGAGTTGTCAAGTATAATAAGCCTCCTTCTATCGCAGTCTGGTAAAAAAGGGCGCTGTCGGTGATCAGGTCTAGTCATTTAGTGAGTTACTGCGGCATAAGGGCGTGGTGAAGTTAACTGAAGCAGTGCAGGGATTTCGCTCAAACTATAGTAGGTAGGTACAACTCACTAATCCAACGACGCGATTATCCTAAGCTCACCTGAAAGTTTCACAACCAACAGCTTGTTCCTCCTGCCACATGCAGCATTGATAAAATGGAATCATGTCATGGAACCAGTTGGACAACGACGGCACCTGTAATAGTAAAAATGTGGTACTTATTAGAAAATCTGGTAGGTCCAGCCATCTTTCTTTATCGACTAAAATGTTTAAATTTTTGAGATTTCAAAGTTAGGAGCTAGCAAGAGTTGGTTCAAAAGGAAGAGTAGACCTTTAGGTTTTATCTTCTTAACATCTGTAAATATAATATAGATATATAAATGTTAGAAAATGTTTTTTACCTTGTTGGCCTCGTTGTAGGGTGTAAACCCGAAATCGTGGGCGCGCTGGGGATGGGATCCCCACATCTGGTCGTACGACAGCATGAGGAATCCATTTTTGTCATAGCAACACTGCTGACCTGAGCCTTCAACGCTGCAATATAATTTAAGATTAAGTACTTAATTACTTCTATGTCACATTGACATTAGGTAATAAGGCTTCAAATATTTCATTTAAAGCAGCTACAGATACTTAATAGATATTTATAATCAATCATCAAAATTGTGAAATATTGATACCAATTATAATATCTCGTACATTATGAACTGACATTCCCAAAACGACTTACCTAGGTGATCCACTCCTGACGCAATGGATAGCACCCCAGTGATATTTACAAGTTGGATTTAGGTCCTTGTCGCAGCTAACGTCTGGCATGAATCTGCCTTTGTCCAGCAGCGCGTGTTGCAGTGTGCAAGGACAGACCCAGACTTGGGCAGCGAAGTTCTTCAGGAAACGGTCTGTGCGAAGCCAGTTGTTGCACATAGACTGGGGCCAGCGCTGGCCGTGGAGCCTCTCCCACTGCGGAGCGAAGTACCAACCGAGAGGGATCGGTCTACTCCAAAGAATTCTGCAATATTACATGAAGTTATGATGACAGAATTCAAACATCCGGTAGGCGAAGCTAGTGATAACAAGAATAAATAAATAAACTCACGGAGAAATCCCAACGCCCTTGTAAACCTCAGGTGTCGTCAAGTTGATCTGCAGAAAACCGAACTGCATGTTATTGTGCATAATATTCTCGCGGTTTCTGAAATTCTGAGGGTTGATGACGTATTCCCCGCTGTTAGCTACGCCGACTTCGATCATGTCGATAAATTCGAGTTGCGGCCGAATAGTGACTTCCCTGTAGCCCCACAAGCTGATTTGTAGCTGAGCATTCAGATTGCTGGTCAAATTGTACTGGTTCCAACTAATCTTGATTTCCGGAGGGTACCTTTCGTGAATTGAGTTGTCAGCGAAGAATATCTTCTCGGTGGCTGTGGCCGGCGTTTCTGGAGAATATTTTTAAAATATTGAGTCATTCAGACTGTTAGATCAGTTATCGATATCCTTCAAATTGATGTGAAACTTACCAACGAAGAACTTTCCTTTCCATTTGTAAGGCTCGTTATTGATGGCTATTTCGAATCTAGCATAACCGTTGTGGTAGAAACGTGGTTGCACGCAAACAGCTCTGTTGACATCGATGACGGCTCCGACGACAGACTCTGTGTCGAATCGGCAGCTGATTCGGTCGTTCGGGTTGAAGCAGGGTCCAGTTATGTTGACGATGGTACCACCAAGCATGTTACCACTTTCGGGAGCAAACATTAGAGGAAGATTTGCCCCATCTACAAATACCAAAAAAGGGTTATTCGATGTCACTTTTCATTTCTTAGTTGAAGTCATCATAAATATTATACTAACCGATATCCTTGTTACACGTTCCCATGAGTATGTTTTCATCGATTCTGAATATGTGTCGTCCAGGGAACCCGTTCGCCCAACCTCTTCCAGTTAAATCTCGTAATACCGAAGCTTGTGAGTAAGGTTTGTATTCGTAACTTCTAGTAGCATTGCCAGCGTTGAAACCGATCTTAAAACAACAAAATGTACATTAGATAATTCTTCTTGTATTTCAGCCCATTAAAAGTTTAATAACAAGTAAGTATGATACGTACATAAGCCGGAACACCTCCTTCACCAGTGGTGGTGTCACCACCTGCTTCTGTGTGTGAACTCCAGTTGATTTCCAGATAATTGAATATCGCGTAGGTGAACACTTCATCGGTAGCCAACACCATTTGGAAAGTGTTTGTCTGTGTGTATAAGACATTCATTATAGAGGATGTGAATGAACTAGTTACTATTCTATCTAAGCAACTCATTTTTAAATGGATTAAACGAAGCTTAAAAAGACTTTTAATTTCTTTCTTTTCTACTTAATTATGTTTTTCTTGTGTTACTATGTTTGCTTACCAGGTACAATGAGTTGTCGATACCGCCAGCAAACGACATGTTCTTCCAGGTGATCGTGATAGCGTGTTTTGGGAAGAAAGACTCGGATCCGATTACGCCTTCGCGGATATCCCAGGTCAGACGCTCCCTCACCTCGACTCCGAATTGATCAGTACGAGTCTTTAAGAAGAAATTAGACAAAACCATTATTACTGTTTTGGTTGATTGGAAAGAAGGGTTCACAGCAATCTGATTATATGTAAAAGCTTATTAAATTAATGGTGAGAAATTATTATCAACTAGGTATAGAAATGTGCCACCAGGAAATCTCAACCAAATCAAATACAACTGAAGCTATGATGGGTAATTATCAGATATCAGAAATTGTGGATGAAAGACTAAAGAACCCATGAAGGAGAGAGAAGGATTTCGATAAAATGATTGTAGTAATAGCTCACCTGCAAATCTCTATCAAGTCTGAAGTAAACACCAGGCCTCCTCTGGTCAGGGTCCTCGGGCCTCATGCTACCAATGCGACATTTGCTAAAGAAAATACCGATGAACGAGGGGTCGTTCGTCGTGGGCCAATCCCTCATGGGGAACGAGAGGGGGTACCTGTAGTGGTCTGGTGGGTCACTAAAGTATAGGTATCCATTCATGGAGAGCTGAAAAGGGGTTAGAGATTAGTATTACACATATAATATAAAAATCGAGTATTCATAAAATACTGGATGGATTTGCAATAATAATTACAGTGTAGTGAGTAGAAGCAAAAACCAAACATACTCACCCTGGTGTAGTTAAACCTGAAGCCAAAGAATGGCAGTTGGAAGTTGAAGTTCTTATGGATTTGGGGCGTCGACGTGTGGATGTCCCTTTGGTAATCCCCAATGTTATCATTGCCGCCCTGATCGTAGAACCAGTAGAAGAAATTTCCCCTGATCTGTTGCAGCCTTTGGTTGGTGATGACGTAGGGTTGACCGTTGTTTTGGTACGTCATTGGGGGGAGCACGCGCCCATCAATGTGAGCTAAAAGTTATAATAGGATAAGGGTAAAAGTTATAATAAAATATAAACTTAATTTTGATCAGACTACGTAAAAATACAGATCTATAGTCCGTAAGTCCGTTTCAGTCAGTTTAATGGCTAGCACGGACAACATTATGTCAGATCCAATATTAGTTTTGGCATAATAACGGATATTATAAGTCATCATAGTATGGGGAGCGTCGGTGGCGTTATGGTTAAGGGATTCGACTCATATCCCAGAGGTACTGGGTTCGAACCCCAGTGCCGCCATGTACCAATGACTCTTTTCTGCGTTATGTAAATTCGTTGAACATTACGGTGAGGGAAACATCGTGATGAAATCTTCACATTCAGGTGATTGAATATATAACAATCATCCAATCTGGTCAGGTTCCCCTAGTAGCAAGGTCACAGATGGCAGGACCACAACCGGAACATTAACGCCAAGATGACCAACGGATTTATGAATAGATATAAATAATGATAAATTGATTACGACATGTACCTATTGTTTTTAAGTACAGGTATACAAGGTACCAACATTCATATCAGATGAAATGTAACCGACCCGATTATCTATAGAAAGTCAAACAAATTAAGAAACTTTTACGCCAGTTAAAACTAATTCGATACTTTTTAGTACCTGAAACCAACAAAGTACCTAAATATCAACACAATTTTTCTAAAGAAATTGTATTTGTCAGATATTGACTGCATAGTATCAACATTTAGCCCTGATAATGATAAGCTATCAGCTTTATATCAGGCTGGTAAGCGATTCCTATAACGGGTGATGTCATTGGCACCTTACTTCGCCTCTTTGTTTCATGGCTGTCGATCGAATTATATTGCTGTATCTACTCGAATACGTTATAACTTGACTTTCGAAACAGAACTACAATTGAATCTCGACAGATTCAACTGTAGTTCATTTTCGAACGTCATATATATCGCGGTAGGTGTTTCTACAAATAGCTACCGAGATATCTATAAAGATATTAGGTTCCACTTTTTATTTAGATTATTTTAATTGTTAACTTTATACTCTTGCATGCTATCAGTATTGTAGGACTATGAATTTGATGATTTCATTCATATTTGTGTTAATTTGTTTTGCGTGACTCAAAGCAACCTGTTGCAGTGAGCTACGCAATACTATATAGGTACTCATGTTTGTTTGCTTCTAGATAAAAGTATGATTAACAAGATGTTATGCTGAAATGGCATTCTTAGGTATGACACATGCAGTCATAAACTTAGCTGGTTTTAAAGTTCCTGGATTTATCTTAAAGACTGAGAAGCGGCCCCAGTCTAGGTTGTAGTAAGCTTGTGCGGCCGATAACAAAAATACAAGTAATAATGCACGCCGATCCCGTGGGTGACCGTTTCGTATTTTGTGGCCAATCCAACTTAGCACCGTAACAAGCTCGCCACTCCTTAGGTGTACCTCTTAATACCATTGGCGAAGTGAAGTTTTCGAAGGTTTTCCGATTTGGAACCTGAAACTGGTTGAACAGTTTCGGAAGCCGATGGTACGGTTTATACATTAGAAATATAGTTAGATACCACGGTATGCTGCGTACATTTCTTTTTCTTATTTGCTTACATATTCCTGCTGCTTTTAGGTTTAAATTTATAATACCTACTAATATATGTTCCTCTAATATTTTAACTTTCAAATCAATAATGATCATAGCGGTTGTTTAGAAGTTGCATGTGTCATTGTTGAACGCAATGCCGCATGTTAGTCATAAATATACTTTGATGTTTAAAGGCAATCGGTCGGATACTTAATGATGATCATGAAAACTATGGCATATGCCATGTAACTTTTGACTGATTGGAAGTGGTAGAAACGCTTAGTATAGACTACGTTCATTCTTTCGGGATGTGAGTACTTAAGGTGGTCGATATTATTGTAATTAATACTTCCAAATTAACATGAAGCATTGCGTGTGCTCACGTGTACTTCAATCACGATCGCCTCATTCAATGCTAAGCAAATTTTCGTCTGACCCAAAAATCTAATCTGAGAGCAAACTAAAAGATGAAATCATGCTTCTTTTTACAAACATGAAATTTTGTAACCATCTAGTACATATTGTGTTTATCTTAACTCACGATAAAGGACGCAGCCCTTATCTTGCGTTAATTGGACACATTAAAGTTTGTCGTATAACCCTTCCCGATGAAATAGTGCTCACAAGTTTGAGGTGTACATACATCGATGTAAAGAAGTGTAACGATAGTGGTATCAACTTTAATTAGGCGCTTTACAGGCGCCAAGGTGTGGCCCTTATCGCGCGCTGGTAAATCATAAATGATAAAGTAGAATTTGTAACCTAAATTACTTTTATAGTAACAAATTTTCAGTTGCCCTAGATAAATTTGCTTCTATTTATGCTCCTATAGAATAGTATAGATAGTTATGTTCTATTTGCAAGTCAATGATCGGTGATCACTGTTTAAATATTGCCATAAGCTCATAAATGAGTCATTTATTCTGAGTCATATGCTCTCTGCATTCAGGTGTCATTTTATTGGAATGTCGTAGTAGAAATCTAGGAGTCACTGATCTGTCAAACTGTTTTATACACTCGGGTACCTATGTGCAACCCGAATTACTTCTCTATCAATATGTTACTATAATTATTCTTACCGAATTCGTTATTCGTTGTCACTGTAGTGCTCGGCGGCAGTAGCTGTTTCTCGCTTTGGCCAGCGTTGACATCGAAACTCACGGCTTCCAAATTGACAGGTTCTTCACCCACTAACCCGTCATTTAGAAGTTGATACTTCCCGCTTCTTACTGCGAGTGGCTGTGTTTCCGATAAGCCCTCCATTGGTGGTTCTGGGTCAGGACCATTGTCTATATTCTCCACTACATCCTCTGTATCAACTATACTATTGTCTACCACTGTATCATCACTGACACTTTTTTCAATATCATCCAAAATTGAGTCCTGTCCTCTAACACTAAAAGTTACAGCTAGGAGCACTACTAAAGCTAAGTTCACTTTTACACCCATTATCGATATTTTTTCGTTGTCATATTAATAATGGTTTAGTGCCTTATCAGATTCGCTTGTTTTTTTTCGCGGCGACAGGTGCCTAGCTATTGTGGCCGCTGACTGGAGTATTGGTACATTGTGGGCCTGATGATATGCTCTTATCTCACTGATATGATAAGATAGCAAATAGGAACGAGGTGTGCCAAATTCTTTGTCCTAATCCACGTTGGTTAGTTTCGGTCTTTATTTGCTTTGGTAAATTAAAAAATTGTATTTTAAAAACACTATTTGAACGTTTTTATTACAAAAAATTCGTGGTCGGTACGTCGATGCCAGATTTGTAATGTAATCCAGATTGTTTTTTGGAGTTCCGTGGTAAACCAGATTGTTTTTGGGGTTTCGTGGTAAAACCAAGGATTTCTCAATAGTTTTCCCATATATTCTATTTATGCTGAAATTTGATATGGTTATAAATATGTATAACACACCGAAAAAGTAATAAAATAAAATCTTTGGAAAGGAGAACCTTTTTTGGGAGGTATCCAATTACTCAATACAGAATTATTTAATATTATCTTACCGTTGTAACTGTTGTGCTTGGCGACTCACGTTATCCAAATTGACAGGTTCAACGGGGATGAATTTTTTTTACTCTTATATCTTGCTTATTCCATTGTGGGGGATGTCGTTGGATAGCTCTTTTAAAAAGAACAAAGCGACCCGTTTTCGTAATATATTTAAGTTTTAAGTACGAATATTATGACAGGCAACTACGGAACCGAACACTAAACATGGCCCGACACGTCATGGCTGTTTTTTAAAATAACACAATAATCATTAAACCTTCATTCTATGACATTTGGCTCTAAATAACATGATTGCAGTTTCCGTTACAGCTCGTAAACAATGTTTTGACGGAAACATAGGTTCCAACGGAATATTTAATTTATTCTTCTTATCGTGTCAATGATAAATAGGTTAAATATATACATTTTTATTTTATTGTTATTACTTATATTTTTCCAGTCCAAAACCCACACAAAAACAGAACTTCTCCCAAAAATATATTTTTCATCGTAGTGTTCAAGTACTGTCAGCCCGTGTCAGTATAGACCCTCAGACAAAGTTTTACTTCAAAATTGTAGTAAGCTTATTTAGACCCATATCTCCAGGCTCAGCCACGAGACGACGGTCCAGGGGCCCTAGCATGAACTTTGAAAATCCATCCAAGTTCCGCGCAGCTTAATAGGGAAATACACACATAGTGCTGTCTCGTTCTAGGCAGGGCAGTTCTGTTATAAGAGCTCATGGTAAGCCCCCAGTTGGAGAACAGGGAGACGGCTCTCGATATTGACAAGCTGCCATCGTTTTACTACACAACACAGAAGTAAAGTATGCAAGGTATGGCAATTTCTTGACCGCCGCCATTTTGTTTGATTTTGTACCGCGCTGTCATGCCAGTGACAGTGTTAAAGCACATCATCATAATCATCATCATCACAGCCCACAACAGCCCACTGCAGGACTCAGGGCCTCTCCCACAAAAAGGGAGGTTATTGCCATAATCTCCACGCTTGGCAGGCGGGTTGGAGATCGCAGTGTTATAATATAACAATGGAAAATGCTGCTGCCCATTTTCCAGTCTACGGAGGCGCTTACATCTTTTGCCTCGAAAACATTAGTCGCCTTGTACGACACCCACGAGTGTAAGGGGTTGGTGCTATTCTACTCTGCCGGGCACCACACGGCCGTCCGTATTTTTTTGAGGTCTGTGGTTTTAAGTGGTCGCTCAGCCTTATTCCAAAATACGTCTCGGGAATAGAATGGATCTGGAAATCCACAAAATAATATATCCTCATAGGACACTATCGAAGCACTGCAAATCTAACAGAATTCATCTTAACGTTAATGTCCCGGTTGTGCTCTCGAGGACGAGGGCCTAGGGTTCCGCCTTGACCATGATCCAGGATTTGGCGATCAGGTAACTACAGTGGAACGACAACCATCTGACCTCCGTGACCCGAATGGTTACCTAATGACCCTAAATAAAATAGGTACACTACTAAGTACAGCTACAATAGACATTAACCTCAAAATAAATAACCTAGGAACAAGGAACACTTGTTCCTTAGACTGCCAGGAGTAGGTATGTCCTGAAAGTTGGGGCCCACCAATTGGCTCCGCTTGGCATCACCACCACAACATGGCTTAGATTTTAAGTTGAATCCGGAGCTACGAAAATGCTTCTCTAATTAGGGTGGGAAGAAACGGAGAAACTGCTTGACCTCTTCGTAGGACTAGCGCACATACACTAAAGAGGTCAAATAAAATGATTTTTTCATAAAAAATATTTAAACACAAACGAAGTCGCGAGCAAAAGCTAGAACAACAATAAATAAATAAATAAATAATAAATGATCATTTATTTCAGAATTTACAATTCCATATCTTTTTAGATTTTAAAATTCCATATCTATTTAAATTCATTACCAAAAACATAAAAATAATAACAATGTCAAATTCCATACTTATGTCAATTAACTAAAAATATAAATGTCAAACAATTTCATAAAATCATAAATTTAACCAAGTCAATACATACACAATAAATCAATTAATCAGTGATAATTACATATATGTATGAATTAAATATGGCGGACCATAAGAACTAAGTCGTACTATGAACTACAGCATAATAAGGTGTGTCGTATTTTGTTGGTAAATGTACAAAAAACTTCGGTAGTTTTTGTATAATTTCGATGACAAGGCAAATTTCCTTGCGAGAAAAAATTCAAGCAGTACATCGTAGCAATGTAGCTCGAAAACTATCAGTCCTATCGAAATATATGTAAAAATATGGTCTCGCGTAAAGCGATCGTGTCGAAGAAAATAATTAAATGCAGAATATGTAATCATTGTCTTATTGGCTATTAAACCGCGAATACCTAACCAAAATCGATTAAAACTGCAAGTCGTATCTACATACTTGATATATATAGATAGATAGATTGTAGAAAATTTAATATAGCTGTAACAGTTTTCATAAAAATACATAAAAACTGATGAACTCGACGAGTTTCGACTTTTACATTTCATTACGTGTGTACAAGCTATATGCATGCCTGCTTTCTGCCGGATGGTACCATAACTCCATACTAGATCTGGCTAATGAGCCATACTACTGTAAACTAATTTTATTTTGCTAATATAATGTGCTATCTACAGTTTACTACTCACAATAACACGAACATTTTGCTTCAATCAATAAGTACTTTTACCAGGTATTGCACCCAGTTTATCTTTACTGATAGATAAGAACCTGTTTCACGATACACACATGAAATCATTCACGATAAAGTTGTTGTTTTTGGAATTGCTTCAGGCGTAACTAGTTCCGTTTCGGAAGTAGGTAGTAATGAGTAACTCATTAGTCACACTTCCGCGTATTGTTTTCAAATCAAATCAAATCAAAATTTCTTTATTGATTAGGACATTAAATATCTCTTTCAATCGTCAAAAAGGAGGGGGGTAGGAAAGTAGGAAGGAAACACACAGTGACACGCTGACCGCCCTATGGCTGTAGATAAACGTATCCCTCGCCAACCACAACCGAACCGGGCTCGACAATGCCAGACAGAGCCGGAACGCTATATTATATTATATACTCGTAGGTATGTCTAGTATAATTAAGAAAAACCACCTAAAACTACAGCAAGAGTAAGCCAGTCCACCAAGGCAGCACCCGTTCACGAGTATAACGCAGGGCCCAGCCATCGTCCAATTCAACCATATTTGAGGGAAAAGAGCGACCCGGCCCCCACGCCACCGCCAGACAGACTTTTAAGTGAGCGTGCATCACACATGCTGCATGTGATAGGTAGTTGCTCCCACCCTACTCTATCCTATCCCTACCCTATCGCTACCTTACCCCTACCCTATCCTACCATTGCCTTAACCCTACCCTACCACTACCTTACCCCTACCCCACCACTATCTTACCCCGACCCTACCACTATCTTACCCCTACCCCACCCTATACTACCTTACCGCTATCTTACTCCTACCCTACCCTACCCCTACTCTAACTACTACCCTACCCCTACCCTAGCGCAGACAGGAGACACCATGTGTGGGAGAGGAAGGAAAATTAACGCCGCTTCCAAGGTGGTTCTCTGTGGGGGAAAGAAACGGCAAGAAACCCACAGAGCCTACGTTAATTCTTTTTTTTTTAAACTAATACATTATTTGTCCTATATACTATCTTAAAAGTAAATACCTGTATAGAACAGCAGTTCAGTCCCATGGACTTTTGTCATTTACATATTCAGATATACTATAATAACTTTTTTGACATAATTTGTTTTTTATAGCGACTTTAAATTTATTCAATGGTAAATTCTGAATATCTGTTGGAACCTTATTATAAAAGCGTACACATTGTCTTCCGAAGTCAAACTAAGCATGTAGGTGCCTATCTTAATCTTTTTATACCGCCGACGAAAAAGAGGAGTGTAATAAGCTTGACATGTGTATCTGTGTGTCTGGGCCCTGTGTATATGTGGGTAGAGGTGTGTGTTTGTGGCATCGTAGCTTTCGAACTGATGAACCGATGTCAGTGCAGTTTTCTTTATTGGAGAGGGTGTTTAATCGCAATGGTTTTTAGCGTTTTTCATTAAAGTCGGTTCAGTAGTATAGCAAATACGAGTATTTGAGTAAATTTAAAGTTTTTTCGGGTTTTGGCAGACAAACAGGCAAGCGGGTCAGTTGATGGTAATCAGCAACTAATGAGTAACCCATTAGTCACACTTCCGTGTATTGTCTTCCGTTCTTTTTTTAAAAAAAAGACAAGACAGGCATTTGACCGCCATCTCGCCTGTTGGTAAGTGACGATGCGGCCGAAGATGAAACAATGCGGATGAAGATGAAGATGGGTGTCATAACTTTGATAAGTGTTTCTGTGTGTCTGTGTTTGTGTATGAGATTGGTTTTACCTAGCGTTATAGTCGGTTTCGTAGTTTAAGAAATATTTTAGTATTTCTTTATTTATTTATTGGAGTACCAACAGCTATATAAATAATATGTAAACTTGAACGGGGGTTATCGGCAGACAAACAGGTAAGCGGGTCACTTGGTGGAAATCAGCAACAATCAGAAAACACTAGGGGCGCCACACCATGAGACCACCAATGCGTTCCTCTATACAGCATAATAAGTAAATTATTGAGAAACTAACCTTTGCCCGCGATTTCGTCCCCGTGGAAATATTGTAGTCTATCTTTTTCCCGATGGCCAACTTGAATGACCTCCCTAATGTATGGAAGCTAGTACTACGGAGAGGTCAAGCTATCTATCTGGTTCTACTCAACCGAATTAGATGAAACATGGCCTAGATTTTAAGTTGGACCCCAAGCTACCTGTGAAAACATCATCAAAATCTATTCTCGGTCTGTTATGGTTCTACATCAGGTGTTCTAGTTTCCAAAATAAATTATACCCTATATGTTGCCTAAGCTTAATTGCGACACAACAACAAAAAAATCCATTCAAATCCAAGTGTACAAAAAGACAGACCAAAATTTTAAAAATGTACAGGCTATTACTATTTCTACATCGCCCAAAAATTATTGTTTTGTAAAAGATTTATTTGTAAGAGATGGGTAATACCCATACCCAGAGGTTTTTAATGTAGGTATATATAGATAATTTTACTGAATCTTATCATTGTCATGCTAGATACTACTGTAATCTTTAACTTTCCACTAATAGAATTTAAACAGCAGTGTCGCATCATGGCGTAACGTAATGCGTCAAGCGGTATCGGATTTGTTTCATCATTTACAAGCTTTTATTTACCACTTTCACTTTTGCCCGCAATAAAATCTTGCAAATTAAATTATTCACTTTCCGGTTTCCGATTAAGCTGAAATTATGCATACTTTTGTAAGTTCGGTAACAAAGCAATGTTATGACAAGCGCGGATCCAGCGTTATCGGCACGATGGGCATGCCCACAACTCTAATTGAGGTTCATAAGCTAACGCTATATAGAAAAGATGAAGTTTAAAGTACACTACCACAACTACTTTGCTGCGAAATCCATAAATCCTACTCGTACTTGGTTGATTTCCTGGTGGTTTTGCCTGCAACTTTATTTGGAGCTGGATCCGCGCCTGTGTTATGATACCATCGAGCTGATCTGATGATGGAAACTGGTGGTACTACTAAACTACGTTATCTTTGGGCTCGTTTGATTCTCTTGACGAGTACAACTAGTGTCAAATAAGAAGAGACTTGGCAGGTCACGTGGTTCGACTTGCTTAGTAAGCGATTACCTGCGCGATATCCCCTCTACTGCCATTTGACAAGTCTCTTCTTTCATGACGCGGATTATACTCTGACTGATCATAGAAAACGCGCGATATAAGCTTGCTATGATTATATTTTTCATTTGAGAACTTGTTTTTATTTTTATTTAAGTGTCTATCCCCTATTACACTGTCGTCAATTACTTTCATTTGTTTATACTACTCAGTGTCAAACTAGCAGAGGCTGTTCAAAAATATAAAAACACTTCATACCGGTGCTTGGTGCACATAGCACTAGTCAGACCTAGGTATTGTTGCTTGTGTACAACCCAGGACGATTTCGTACATTTTTCTAACTCGTTCACCTCCTAAGTCGTCCATTTGCTTAAGTCGTCTACATCCTAATGTTGTCAACTATCTTCAGCTCGCCCGCTAATAAATCTCGCTTTCGGCCAGCTGCTGGTGTGTAGGTACTTTTGTCTTCTCTCGCAACTCATTTTGATTACGTTATGCCACCAGTTGGTCTAGTCACAAAATAAAAAAAACTAACAGAAAGTCCATTCCGACCCACTCCGACACTTGCCGACTCACTAGGGTTGCTACTGTATTTATTCTGAATTTTCAAAAGGGTATTTAAAAGATCGAATAGAATTTTTAAGATCGTTCAGAATAACATGTCCCTTGCAAAGGACCAATATCTAATCCTTGCCATAATGTGATCATAATTGCTTCCCAAGCTGTTCAGATTGTGTTCAAGTGTATTAAATTTTCCATACCAGCTTCAGACATTATGCCTTTAGTAGGCGTAATAATAAAAATTCATCGCCACCTGATTATATCATCAGGCCCTAAGAATAACCTTACCCTGACCTGGGTTTGACCCACTTCCAGATAATTCATACACATGAAAATGCAATATTATGTTATTAGTCAGTTGAACTGATGATGGAGAAGGAAGGTGGTCTGCGACTTTTTTAATATTAGACTAGACGCCTGTCTGAAATGCCTATTTCAGACTAGAAACCATTAACGTGGCCATTACAGTTTCTTATTCTGTTAAAAACTGTCACGTGGTGCCAGAAACTGTTCAACTATTTCTAGGGTCACTAGCAGAAGACCTTGGTCAAACTAGCTTCACCATCGGCATTAGAACTCGTGGCGGTGCTGAAGTTCGACTAGCCTCAAAGTCTGAAATGGTCACCCATCAGTTCTTGCACTCTGCGTGCGTTGCTTGTATGTCATTAAGTATCCTTAGCTACGTACAAGTACTTTTATTCTATCAATAATAATATCGTTAAATAAAATAATATTCAATTTAAGTCGATACTACAACGAATTCTCGCGTGAACAATCGCGACCCAGCACTGCTTGAAACTACGTGAGAATGTCTGTAAACGTAACGTCAATGTGTGCGTGACGGAAGTGGCGCATTGTTTCCAGTGGACCTTCTGCTTGGAGCGGGCCGTTCTTTTTTTTGTGACACGATTCTCGAAAATTAATCAAAAGGAGGATAGATGTTAAAAAGTGGAGACATTTTGCGCTTTCTTCTCGAAAAAGGTACTAAAATTTAGTATCTTTTTACAAAACACTTTTCCAAATAAGCTCGGTTACCAAGTCTTGATTTAGAATCTTGTCTAAGTTTAATGCTGCATTATCTTGGTACTGGTATAACCTGCCTGTAGCTTCCAACTAGCCAATATAAGCGAGACTGTCTGCGATGATCCCACGAATGATTCTATATAGGTACCTTTGTTATACCTTTCCATCGTATCATTTCATATCATGATAGTATTTTGTTTACTTTGCGTCCTCATTTACAATTAACACTTAAGATTTATTACCTTTAACAAGCCGTAATTGTGTTGATTAGAAAACAATAGACGGCACGGCACTAATTTCACCTATTTATTGACGATTGGTAAGAACCGACAGTTTCTCTAGCAGTACAGTACATTGCGGGTATATAATTACGCAAAGTAAATATCCTTATTAGAAACGGTGCAATGGACTATGAGGATTTGTCAAATTGAACAGTCGTAGTAGACGCATGTTTATGAAGATGGTGCGTTCAGAAGTTACAATGTGTAGATTTTAGTTAATAGATACTTTTTTTAATAGCTTGTATTTGTTTTATTGTTCTCTGTTGCTCATACAACGTGCAATAAAATAAGTACAAGTTAATAAACTGCAAGGTATATAAAATATATAGGATGGACTAAATTCTTTCACTTTTGTAAATTGAATAGAAATAAGACAACAAATGCTACTTCTTGATCTTGATCACTTATTTAACGTAAGAAACATCGACGAAATTGATTTTCCCAAAATGCTATCGACGAGAGATGTGTCCATTCTCGTCGTTGGCATAAATATTGGAACACGCTGAAACATGCTTTTGAGCTATCTTCTCGTGGATATTACATGTCCATTCTTTTCGAGAAAATCAAGTTTCAAAAGTGCAAAAATTCACGAGCCACCTACCCTGTACTTACCTGTATGATCTCGAGTCTTTTGTAAAAGAAATCAACGCGCGCATCTGAATTCGTGGATGTCTTTTGTATGAATCCTAAAATTATTTTTGTTACACGTGATAAACCTACAGTCCACTCGATGGATATCAGTAACTGTTGCGTGTAACACTTAAACCTTCATCATCATCTCTGCCGCAGAACAGCCACTGCTGCCCACTGTACTATCGTGGTATCTTGCGCGTGGTACAGTTAAGGAAACCGAATGTTTAGCAGTCAATGCTCTTTTTAATTTGTTGGTATTGCTACAAGAAAAATCGTATAATAACATACCACGTGCATAATTAGACGAATTGAATGATCTGAAAGAAGCTGCCGTTACCTTACCCAGGACTTTTTAATTAATAGATGCAAATTACTGATAAAAACAGGCTGTTCCCTCAGCTCCATCTTCGGCCTCATCGTCACTTATCACCGGGTGAGATTGAGGTCAAATGCCTGGCTAGTCTAATGCCCAGCATTATGATTCTAAAGGTGGTAAAGCGCCTATGCTGTTATATTATACCTACTACGGTTACAAAATGTACGAGACAAGGTTCTGAACGCGCCTTCCATAACAAAATATCGTCTGTGCCGTGTGCAGTGCGTTTCGATAAAACATCCGAGCTGCGTACGCGCAGCATTAGTGCAGTACTGCATAGGAGAGGCCTCGCGCGCACTTACTACATTATATTTCCGTGAAAACTCTATTTTCTACAAAATGCCTTGCGGTGGCTGTGGTGATAGTGAGTATATATTTTTTTGTAACTTTTAATTTTCTAGTTAACAAGTTTATAGCTCGGTTTTTGGTGATTTGAGAATAGAATAGAATAGAATATTATTTTTTGCTTAAAATGTGGTATGCAGAGGTGAGGAGATGAGGTTTCTAATGCTTTTTTCTTGCTCCAAGTGATATACCGTCGTCAGGATGGTCTCTATACATAGGTACTCAGAATTTGAAAATATAAAATTAATTTTGATAGTTAGACCTATCTAAAACGCCGGCGGGGTGACTTGCACCAAGTTCTTAAACGCGTTTGAGCTGATACACAAACAACTTCATGCAAAAAACTTCATACAAAAAACGTTAGACGCCATTCGTAAACTTGTTTGTGAATTTATTTGCTTACATGTTACCCGGGCTTTAGTATTTGTCAGTATTATTTGATACAAAAATATTGGTTTGTGTTTTAACTGCTACTTTGATGATATTTTGTGTTCGAGTATTATAAAGAATTATCTAATTCTGTGCAGACGTATATTAGTCATATACGTATATACGTCAGACTGTATATAATGTATACCTATAAATGCGCTTTTAGAAATAAATATAGGCAATACGGAGTGTACAAAGAAATTATTTCAAAATTTTCCTTACCTATTCCATTTATTCACTTGTGTTAACATGGATGATTATTTACCAAGAGCGTTAAATTTCCAATGTGCAATTAACATTCATATACTAAGTTGTTCGCTCTCTTATTGGTTCTTTAGTTGGTATTGGAGAATTAGGTACTGTACAGTCGGCTGCAGAGAGAACTACCCCTCTACCATACATTTAAGATATGCTTGGGGGTCCAGTCACTCTACTGCTTACTGTACGAACTTTAAATTAAACTTAAAATTAGGCAAGATGGGCAATATAAGGCAAATCACACTTTCAGTTTCTTTCAGTTTCAGTGCCGCCCGCCCTGGCTTCGCACGCGTTTTCACGGCTTTTCTTTACTATAATATGCATTCAGACATGTACCTGCCGGAAAAAAACTCTCTAACTGATGGTGGAAATCGCACCAAAATCCGTTGCATAGGTTAAGGAGGAGTTAGGGGAAATGCCTATACCGGACTTCTATTTTGTGTTGCTGTCACAAAACCGTAGCAAATTACGTATAGGTATTTGTAATAGGTAGGGTTGCCAACTTTTTTTAAAACCAAATATAGTATTTTCGGCTTTAGAAGCCATAAAAATATAGTAGGTGGGGAATTAATCACAAAATGTAAAGTAGGCTTTTTTTTAAATAAAATAATTTCTTAAATGTATATTTTCTGCTACTTTAAGCTTTTATTAAAAAAAAAATTTAATATGTCGTAGCTCTTTTGTTTTGTTTGACTTGAATTTGACGTCACGTCATACAAATGTCAAGACTCAAGATTGTTCTTAAATATTCGATTTGTATCAGGAATATTTTTCTTTGAGGATCTTATGGACGCGTTCATTAATGAAATATAGTAGTTTCGCGTAATATATTTTAATTTTTAATTTATAGTAGGTAGACTCCTAATATAGCATAACAAAATTTTAAAATGCAGTTTTGTCATTGGCATTTCAACCATAATGTACCAATATTTTATATGTATTTAATTGCTGTTAAACTGTGAAATAAACTAATAAATAATAATAATAATATAGTAGGATACTATATTGTATAGTAGGGTTGGCAACCCTAGCAATAGGTACCTATACCTATACTATAGACCTATTCAGCGAAGTCAAGTCTGGATGAGCACGACCGTCTTATCTATGTCTTTCTGCGGATATGCAACAAAGATTGCATTGTAGTGGTCCCTTTTTAAAGATACGGTAGTCAGTACTTACAGACAAGAGGTGTACAATACGAGTACCTAACGTAGACGTTATGCATGAGCGACAGCCATTTGTCATTGAACGGTATAAACAGGTGGCCAGTACAATTACAGCTGTAGACACGTTACCTGACGTAGACGTTATATGGGCGACAGGCTGTTGTCATATATAAATCATCGTCACACTCTAATGAGCAGTTTTCCAATAGGTATCTAAAGCATTCCTTACCACTCACTAGATGGCGCACCGACGATTTTGGTAATTGATTATCGCTTGAAATAGGTTCTTAGCAAAGAGGATATAAACACGTTGTATTGGATAATATTATATTTATCAATAGTTTTTAACCATTTTAGAGGTTGTAATAAATTATTGCAAACAAAACAAACATCAATTTAACTGAGTCAGTTCGTTTCATGGACGCTAGGATCAAGAATGGACGTAATACAAATATGAAAGGTTTGTATTAAAATGGAACAAAGTCCCTACTATTATAAATATTTCTTTGTACATTTCGTTCAACCTTTAAAAGTTATGTTTATATTAATAAACATTTTATTTTTAAGTTAGAATCGCTATCTATTGATGCTTTTTGAAACCAACTGACAATATCTACTGGAAAACTCCTCATTGTCTCTCTGTTTATAGGTCTCATTCTCACAATTGTTTATAAGAATAGGTATAGGGTTAAGTAAAAATTGGGCCTTATATTGCCGAGCTAATCCAAGTGCATATGAGCTTCGAGTCCGACTGCGTGAGGTAGTAACGAAACCCAGTTTGAACCGATTCTCTTATAGTGAAAGAAAATATCACGTTGAAACCTGCAAATTCAAGCGACTGTCTATGTAACCATGATCTAATTTGATCAGGCTCCCCTATTAACATAGTCATAGACGTCAGAACCCTGGGCTCGAGAGCACACCAGGAATATTGACGCCAAGATGATGATGAAACATACGGTTTTAAATCGCATCATCATCATCACAGCCCATAACAGTCCACTGCAGGACTAGGGGCCTCTCCCACGAAAAGGTAGGCGTTGCCATAGTCTCCACGCTTGGCAGGCGGGTTGGAGATCGCAGTGTTATAAATAAAAGTATGGAAAACGCTGCTGCCCATTTTCCAGTTTACGGAGATTCTAGATCTATTGCCTCGATAACATTAGTCGCCTTATACGACACCCACGAGTGTTAGGGGTTGGTGCTATTCTACTCTGCCGGACACCACCCGGCAAATCGCATCATACATCGGGCATAATATCCTCGAAGCTGCATCACCTGTATACAAGGCAGGCCCGCTAACTATTTAGCCACCACGGGTGTCAGAGGGTCATCTCTAAAATTGTCATCTCAGCCGTAAAGCGTCCTATTTAGCCTTTCATCTTTCATCTACTTTGTTACGAATAAGTTCAGAATAGAAAAAAGCAAATTTCATTACTAGTTTTTATTTCCCGATATATTATACTCATGAAGACCATTCTAAAGAGCCCAAACAGGATTGAGTTATTTTATTGCGGTCATTAGTTCCTATGACCACCTTCCGACTCTATCATCAGACCAACTCCATGGTACCATATTAATGCATTGTCATCCAAGTTACATAGGTATACCAAACAGCTCTATCGAATACTAACAAATGGTCCTAAAATGGTTTTAAAATTTTGACGGACAACTTACATACGAACAGTGCAAGTCAATAAAAGCTTGTAAAAATAATACCAACCATGTCTTGTTCAACTAGGGCGTTGTTCCTATTGTTTCCAAATAATTCGTATCGACCAAACAAGACGACGTTGTAATTGTTTGAGAATATCGCCTCGTACATTTTCCTTCGTGTTTTGGTAGCGAACAGCTGAAACACGATATAACCTTCGACAGAGTTAGGTAAGCATTCTCGTTAGTTATTATTAGGAATGGAATTGAGTGGGAAATTAATTGCAACAGCTATACTACAATACATTGCTGCTTAGGTACCTTGATAACGTATTCGGCTCGTAACACATTGGAGTTTAGTTCAATTACAGAATATTGTGATAATAAGTTTAATGAACAAAAAGCTGGCCAAGACGTGTCGGGGAACGTGCAGTGTAGGGTTCTGTAGTAGCCTATTATGATTATCATCAGCCTATATGATTATGACATGAATTAATTCAAAAGTGACGTTGTAATGCTGACGATGAATGTATTTATTATTATAAACTATAATTATTAATGAAATGTAATAAGAAGATGAGTCTGTGAAACTTGAAATAAATATATTTAATTTTTTAATTTTTATACTAGTTCACTGCTGGACGGATGGTCTGGTCTTGCAGCATCCCTCAACAGCCTTTCCCACGCTACTTAGTATTCTCTAGCTCTACTTCCAACTGCGCCAGATGCTCATCATGCCTCAATGATACCCCCCTCAAGCCTGGGGATTATTTCCACCCCCTCCCTGCCATTTCTGTGACTGGGGGCCGTCTTTTTATAGTGTGTATCATGTATCAGGCTCTTAGAAGACTAGTCCGTACCTCATTTTATATTATTAGTCGCCATGTCGGACATCCAATGAAAGACATCATTTGATCTATCATACGTATTGTCACTTTTGATTGTAAACCTTGTATTTAGTATGGTAAAGGTTAAAATCTTAATAATTCTTGCAAGGAAGGTTTTTATGTGAAGACGTTGAGTTGGTGGTATTTTACTCTGACGGACGTGACACATTATGACCAATGTAGTACGGAAAATGATTAGATGTCTATTGCTTTTCTCTGTCGAGTTGCACATTTTTTTATTTAATACGATAGACAAACGAAAGATGGCCTGATGGAAAGTGGTCATCGCCACATATGGACATCATCAACAACAGATGCGCCGCTTCTCGCTGTCTGTCCCTCTGTATGTATATGTACGCTAAAATCTTTTAAACTCCGCAACGATTTTTAAAGCAGTTTTCAACAATAGATAAGGTGACTCAACAGGAAGGTGTATTAATAGGGTAGGACAATACGTGAACGAAGTCGCAGTGGGTGAGCTAGTCATCATCGTCTTAGCGCTTATCCCGGCCTCTGCCAGGGTCCGCTTTCCTACAGTGTGGGCGAGCTAGTGGATCATGATATGAAACACTCAATGTGGCCTTTTTAAATCCCCAGGTGACTTATTTGTTTTTTATTTGCAGATTGCAAATGCAGCGCGGGCCAGTGCTGCCAGGGCTGCAAGTGTGACTCCTCGTGCACCTGCGCCAAGAAGACGGGCTGCGCAGGAGATGCCACCACTACCAAAAAGTAGAGTATATCTCTACCTCTCTCTATAATAGAGCTAAAGAGGAGAGATAGAGTTATGATCCAGCTTTTGTTTTACCCATTATAATTTTTCAATAATGTTATATTTCGTTTTTAATTTCTTTAAGCGCTTTTTTGTCGTGGAAAACACCATGGGCGGACATTTAGTTTTTGTCAAGAAATTACATTTTAGGAACATCACATGTGTATGTATGAACTAAATTAAGCTAATGAAATAAAATAACATTGTTTCCATGTTAATTAAAAGCATTTTTATTTAAGTGAATTCTTTAATTAAACCTCGAAAACGTAAACAATTCTATGGACACGCAGTAAAGTTAGCGAAGTATTTACTTCATGCAAGTACCTGGAATAAATTAAAATTAATTATTTAAATCGTACACCTTTTCTAGTATTTATTTTAATAGTACCTATACAACAATCTTTTCCATTGACTGGATTGCTTGTTTAACGCTTATTTTTTGCTCTATCACGGCTCTAACAGAAAATAAGTAAATGGTATATATTTACTCACTCACTCACTTCCTATCACTTGTGATAACTTATGTAAATATGCCAAATATACTAGCATCGAAATATCGAGTAAAAACTATTGTTGTTAACAAACCCGACAAGACGTATGATGAAACATGCTAACTTCTATAGTTTTTGAGATACTTGACTGTAATAGACAGACATACATAGAAATGTGACCAATAACCCTTTTTACAATTTGATTAATCGAATTATAAAATACAAATCTGCCAAGGGGAAAACAAGTAACAGAATGACTAGCACATGTGTGCTCGTGACATAACTCGTGTCGCGACAGAGCCTCTATTTCATTCTCTCAATACTACTAATTAAATATATTTCATATACGGCGATAGCCGATGTCGCATCTTTCCTCTCTTGTCGCTCTCGCGCGCAGACTTGTACTAGACGTGGGCTGTCTATGCCCTATGGCCTTACCTAGGTCTTCTAAGTCGTGACAGTCGCAGCCTGGCGCGCACCCCGCCCCGCGGGGGCTCTCCGGCAAGCACTGAAAATCAATTGTAGGTTAAATTAGTGAGACCGATATCGTGCATCATTATTAATGCAATTCGACGCACACGACTAAGAACGCAAAAAGCCAAAACATCAATTTTTGACTAATACTCAAATGTAGTATCTACCTATTTTATACGACCCGTTTGCTTTATTTCGGCGGTGAATAATTTATGATTTCGGTAACTAAACTCTGACCATGACTTGACTGATTCCAAAATCGGTGAAAAGTCGCATTACGTAAGTATAAGTCAAATAAAAAATAATCTCATCGAAATCTGTACATCCGTTCGGGACTTACAATGCCACAGATAGACATTCCACTTTTCACACAGACCGTAGTTAATATTTACTATTAATAACTATACTTAATAAGTATGTAGGTAATGAAACGGCTTACGACAAGAGGATGCCGAAGACCGGGCGAAGTGGAGAAGAATGAGTAAGAAAGCGGACCCTGGCAGAGGCCGGGATAAGAGCTAGGACGATGATGACGATGTTACCTATATAATTAGAATTTATTTAAGTTATTTTCATGCAGATTTTACGGATTGTTAGAGGCAGAAAACCTCTATATCTAAATATTATTCAGAAACTTACATGAATCGACTTCAAGTACTTTCATTTTCAAGTTTTTCAATAAACAATATTCAATTACGTAACTTCAAGAAGCGTCTAGTCCATAACGAATGCTCTGTGCAACTAATAAAAATGCAATGTTCCATAATTTGCACTTCGGTAACAAAAAGAAGCAACTCAAGAAAAACTATGACATTGAATTGAATGACATTAACCAGCTACTTGTGTTACTTACTTACTGCGCTGGCACCAACACAAAAAGTTCTTGGCCTCCGACACAAGAGTTCGCTATCTCTTCGTATCCTGCGCCATCTCCGGCTAGTAGAAAATGCTTAGTGCGTGCAGTTCTTTTAGGACTTCATCCAGCCAGCGATATCTGGGTCGCCCGACCGGCTACATGGCTAACCAAACATTTCTATCGTAGGTTGATTTAAAGCATAACATTTTAAAATCGGGTGTATGTAGTACATAGTACCAAACTATGGACCACCTCGTTTCATGCTCGGCGTGCCCTAAAACTTGTACAATAGAGGACTTGCGGAGGTCGCCAAATACTGGGCGAATAAAGTGTAAGTCAAAGTTTAGTCCATCGACTCGATAAGAAGAACAAGTACCTATAGAGCGCGCGTGAGTTCATGTCCATCGTCCACCAACTCATAACTGAAATGTTATAGAATGGATAATTGGTTTTATCTCAGAATCATCAAATTGGTCTTTGGTCTTTTTATTACAGGTTCCGATGGAGTTGAATCGGAATTACGTCAATTTATATTACATAAATTCGTTTCAGGTTGCCTGTAATCCTTTTATTTGGGTGAAACTTGGCTTTCACCTTAATTTAAATTGTTCGTTTCTAGCGTCACCGTTTGGCTGTATGATTTTTAACCTTTCGCTGAATTACGGACGTAGTAGATACGGACTTCTCTTATCCCAGACCAGTCCGCCTCCGTTTCCGCAGTTTGTATCTGGTATCTCTTGCCAAAAGTGAACTGTTTCGCGATTCGGTCACACTTGGCTTCAAACATAGGGTTACTCTGAACCATTGTTTCCCATAAGGTTCGATGGGAGCCAAGTTTATTGTTCCATTGTCTTGTTATCTTAAGTCTTAGAATTGCCATCTTTGCCTCCTGCTGTATATGCAGATCAAGAGGTGGCAGTCCCAGTAGTACTTCAAGTGAAGCTGTTGGTGTCGAGCGCATGCAGCCCGTTATGGCAGAGCATGCCATTCTCTGGAACCGTTGCAGCCTGTTGACCGCTGTATTGAGCTTGGTTCTGGACCACCAGGCCACCGCACCATAGGCAACGAAGGGCCTCACCACGGCTGTATACAGCCACCTGGCAATCCTGGGGGAGATTCCCCATGTTTTGCCAAGAAGTCTGCTGCACTGCCACAGCGAGATGCTGGCTTTGGCCAGTTTGTGTTCCAGATGTTTGTTCCATAACAGCTTGTTGTCGAAAATGACCCCAAGGTATTTGACCTCGTCTGTTAAGGATAGTTTGGTACCGAATAGCTTGGGGAGTCTGAGTTCTCCCAGATTCCTCTTGTGTGTGAACAGGACCATCTCTGTCTTAGATGGATTGACCGAGAGGTCGTGCTCACTACACCAGCTTTCGACTATTTTTATTGCAGACCCCATGAGGTCGCATAAAACGTTCTCGAATGGTCCGCTAATAAGTATGGCTATGTCATCTGCATAGCCAATTGTATGGAATCTGTTGTCATTTAACCGGCTTATCAGCTCATTGACTACAATATTCCATAATAATGGAGATAAGACCCCACCCTGTGGGCATCCCCTAGCGACCACTGCTCTGGTTGTGTTATTTATCGTTATTCGAACTGCCCTGCGTCTCAGCATTGAGTCGATCCATCCGGCTATGGTATCCTTGACTCCGTGCTTAATCAGTGCCTGATTGATGCTCCCAAAGTGTGTTTTGTCAAAAGCACCTTCTATGTCTATGAAGACTCCTAGAGTGGATTGCTTAGACGCCATAGCGTGTTCGATGTGAGTCGTTACGCTATGCAATGCTGATTCTGTGCTTTTACCTGCAGTGTAGGCATGCTGATTTTTGTGGAGAGGGTACTTTATTAGCGCCGAGTCTTTAATGTCTCTGTCGCATATTCTCTCTAGCACCTTCAGCAGGAACGATGTCAGGCTGATGGGCCTGAAAGCTTTGGGTTGTGTATTGTCACTTTTGCCGGGCTTCGGTATAAACACAACCCTTACCTCTCTCCACTTCAATGGTATATATCTTTTAGTAAGGCAGGCTCGGTATATACTGACCAAATGATCAAGTAGTCTTCCACCACACCATTTCAGTAGGCCGGGGAATATTCCATCCGGGCCTGGTGCCTTGTATGGTAGGAAACTGTCCATTGCCCATCTTACCTTATCTCTGGTCACAACTTTCTCAACTTGTTCCCATTCTGCTTCACTCGGGTGGTGTTCCGCTGTCTCACTCCATGTCTGCTCATTTTTAATTTCGCACCCTGGAAAGTGCGTGCCTAGCAGTAGTTCACATACATCCGAGTCCGTTTTGGTATATGTTTTATCAGGTTTGATTAGTGACTGAGTACGTTTTTTATCCTAGCAGCCTGGGTGTTCGATTCTATACTGGAGCAGAAGCGTCTCCAGCACTCCTCCTTCCGTTGCCGGACACACTTCTTATATTTATTCTGGGTCTCCTTGTAGGTATCCCAGTCACTGTCGCATCTAGTGTTTTTGGCCCTATTGAACTGTTTCCTAAGTTTCCTTTTAAGTTTCTCCAGCTCAGGTCCCCACCACTGGTGTCGCGGTTTCGGTCCCCACCGGGGGGAAGTTAGGGGGCATGTCTGTTCGTAGGCGTCTGTTAGAGTCAACGTTATCTTGTCAACCTGTTTGTCTATGTCATTGTCTGTATGGTAGGTGGGTGGTATTACTATCTTCGCTAGGGATTTCTCCGCACCGATCGCGTACCTAATACGGTCAGTTTTGCGAGGATTTCTGCTCACACTCCTTTCCCGGTTTTCTATGTTCAATTTAAATCTGATCCAGCGGTGGTCAGAGCATGAAGCCTCGTCGGACACATGCCAGTCCGAAATTAAGTTAGATGCCCGGTCCGATGCTAATGTCAGATCTATTATTGTTTGAGCCCTTCGTGTTACAAAAGTGGGTTCTGCGCCCCGATTTATTAACGAGAGTCTGGTTGTCATAAGATAATTAATGAGATCCTCACCTCTGCCGTTCGCGGTCTCGCTCCCCCACAATGGGTGGTGCGCGTTTGCGTCCGTTGCGATGATTACCTCTAGGTCCTCTGCTTCGCAGTGCTGGATCAGACCTGCCAGCTCCGGTGTGGGTGCCTCAGCGTCACTCGGAAGGTACGCCGACGCGAGCACCATCGGCGGCAGGTTGCTGTTGGGCGCGTTCCTGGTCCTGACAGTAGTCAGATTCCTGGAACAATACTCTGTTGGGAATACGGCGGTGACATGCTCGGGGACGTATATACACGTACGAGGGTTACCCACCGTGGTGTCATAAATTAGGTCGCCACCCAAGCTGCTCAGACCGTAGACCCTCCCCCCCCCCTGATCCACGGTTCCTGGATCATGGCTACGGTCGATGTTTGTACCTCCAACAACCTGCGTAGGGAAGCCGTTGCAGTCTGACTGTGTTGGAGGTTGATCTGCAGTACGTTTATAAAGTTAAGAGGAGCTGGAGTCATATGTAGCGAAGCCATCACTACCTAACAACTCCCTCTCCTCTTCGGACGAGGATTCCCTGTCCGCCGTTAGCGTAGCTTCCTGTCGCTTCTTAGAAGCATCAGGAGGCCTCGCTGTGGTCGAGACCTGGGCAGGAACAGCGGTGACGCGGCCTGGTTTCCCCTGGCTGACCTCAGTCGTGCGACTGGGTTTGCTTTGAGGATCCCCCTCGCCCCCAGGGAGGGCCCCAGGGTCGAGGTTTGGCTGTATCTGCTGCTCCTGAGGAGGCACGGGTGCGTCAGCCGCACTAGCGTTCTCCTCATCCCCGTACTTAACGTACACGGAGCCGACTCTGTGGCACAGTCGTCTCCTGTTCTTATCTAGAAGGGCTACGTCGGCCTGCAGTATACCCAGTATCAGACGGAGTTGCCCCTTCTCCTCCTGCACCTCCGAGTGATACACGGCCCACTGGTCGATGGATGCCACGGGTTTTGTCCTACGAGGCGACGCCGGACAATGTCCAAGCCTTCGCCCCCGTACTTCGGTATTAGGACGTACGCCTTGACCCTTTTCGGCAATTCAGACTGGCGTTTGACCACTAGTCTGGTACCAGGGTATGGTGTTTTGAACGTCTCCACATTGTTGCGGAGCCATTCCACCGAGCGATCGTCCCAGCACCAAAGCTTGACAACCCCCTCGCCTAGTATAGGTCGTCCCCTAAAGCCTGAGGCCGAGGTCGCCGAAGCACTGCCGCTGGGAATCCCCAGTTGCCGGTCAATTGCCTCGTCGATCTCGGCCTCAATGGCCTCGAGGTGTTCCGCCTTGAGTTCGCGGAATGGCTCCGTGAGTATCGCCATGCACAAGTCTTTTGACTTAAGCGCGTCGGCGTAGTTCACGGAGCAGTGGCGTAGCATAGGTCACTAGCACCCGGTGCGGATTCCAAATTTGCCGCCCTCTTATTTTTGTAATCCATTATAAAAAAATTGGGGCATGGTAAAAAGAGTACTTTTATTGATTAACACTAACCTGAAAAGTGAAATTAACATTTTTTGACATAGAGTAGAAGGTAGAATATCACTTAGAAAAATTACAGAGAAAACGTAATACAATAATGGAGAAATCGCCTACTTCACGAACGCTCTTTTGCGCACGAGTATCAAAAAATGACGAAAAAAACACTGAAAGAAAAAAACTTTTTTTTTTCTAACTGCCGCCTCCGCAGCGCCGCCCCCGGCAAAGTGCCGCCCGGTGCGGACCGCACCCTCCGCCCCCCCCCATGCTACGCCACTGTCACGGAGCCCTCCGGATGGCGTTTTGTCTTTGGCCGTTTTGCAACGTCCTTTGGTGTTAGTGAATCGTCTGGGCGATTCCGTTTTGCGGGCTTGCTGCTGTCGTCTTTCGTCTCGACGACCGGGGTCGACTGACGTGACGCCACTTGCTTCCCTGCTCTTTTGCCTCTATACAAGCGGGCTTTAAAAGGCTCTGGTCCTCCTCTGGCTGCTGGCACTGCCTTAGCACTGGCCGTCGCTGCTACCACTGAGGTAGCTGCGGCCGGCAACGCGCTTGGGCTCGGGGTCGCCTCCACTGATGAAAGCGCCCTGTTGCCATCTGCCTCGAGATCCCTAGCCTTCTTAGCCTTGGCATTCGCCTTCTCGCGCCTCACTTTGCTAGAGACTCGCTTTTTTTTCTTTTTTTGTTTAGTTGATTTGGCTGATGCCGCTGTCGGCTGTGGTCCGGGTCCGCCCACGCCCGAGATATCCCTCCTTGGAGACGATGTCTTCCTCGGAGTGACGCTCGGCATGGCCTCCTGTAGGTCGGATAGGTCCATTGCCGTACTTGCAGCTTCAGCCGCTGGTGATGTAGGTGCATCTCCTGGTGCTACCAAAGTTGGCGCAGGAGCTGCTGGTATTCGTCATACCGAGCCTGTACAGGCTGCGGTTGTTGTTGGCGCATTAAGGGATGCTGCCAAAGGGTTTGGGTTGGTTTTGAGTTTATTTTCCATAAAGGGATCGATCAAAAATTCATCTCTGGCGGCGTTCCACCCTCCTTGGAGCCCGCAAAGTGGGGACGGCACGCGAAAAGTTCACGCACTGCCAGAACTACCCCAGAGATATAGGTCCCTTTTTGCAGAGAGTGTCGGGCCGGAACTGGTCAGTGGAACCGCAGCTGTCGCACAGAGCGCCCATTCGTCCTTCCGTCCCCCTACAAACCGGCGACCTAGCCTAGCGGCCCTCTTACGGGATGCCTCAGCCGATTGATCATAGGTGGCTAACCTACAACCGCCCGTTTGAGGAGAAATCCAGGCCGAAGAGGAGTGTTGCGTTTGGGCGGGAACTTAAACCAACGACCGCCTCCTCAGCCTCCAGGATCCCTTCATCCCCCCGTACGGGTCTCCACGCACGGCACAAACACGTGGGTGGCACAAGTTGCCCTACCTGCTGTCTAGCTGGATGACGCGACAGAAGGCCCCCGACTGTTGTGCCACATGCCAGTCGGGGTAAGGACGAGTTGGAGGGGACCGGTTATGGCGCCGGTTGTTCGCCTTCGCCACATCACATGTCCGCTACTACGGCTCCGAGCGGAGTTTGAATCTCCAGGTGTGGACTCGTTATGAGCCGCAGCACCGAGAGTATAAAATGGTAACGTTACTTGAAGATAGTCGTAGTCTACTTGACACCACAACCTCTGGTCATCCAAACCCTCAGGTCAACGCCAGCCAAAATGCCAGCCCCTTGCGAGCCCTGCAAAGGTAACTTTTTTATCATATCATCGTGCTAAAAATAACGATAAGATCACTGTACAAAGATCGTAAGCCACACATCGAAAAATGGCTTGTCCCCCTGCATTTTAGATAATTTTTGAACAAGTAAAGTCTTTGATTAACTAAAGAGATGTTATTTAGAGGCTTTCCACAAAATATTTTTCTAACGCTAGACAAAACATGCAAACTAAAATATTTCTACTGGACGCCTCTATCACATTATCCCAAAAATATACACGAAATTGTAAAGCCTTCGAAAATCAAAAGTAAATATACAGCGATTTAACAAAATCTTATAGCTAGCTCAGGATCTATGTTCAAAATCTATCAAATATCGAGAGTGACCGGGAATCTTATGCTCGCCCATTAGTTTTGGGTATGGTGGGGTGGAGTCATTTATGATTAGGTGTCTACCCTTTTATTAATGGTTACATCGTATCCTTTAGATTCCTGCAAAGATGGCGCGGCCTGCAAGGACAGCTGCAGCTGCGAAGTCAACTGCTCAGACTGCTCAAAGCCAGGTGAACTTATCCTAATATAACATACGAAAATAATTGAACCGCAATGATGTAGTTATCACGGAACGCCGGTGGCCAAGTGGTTACTTGTAGATAATTACCTGATCTACCAAATCCTGGATCATGGTCAAGTCAGACGTAGAAAGCATAACTGGGACATTTACGTCAAGATGATGATGATGATGATGATTAAGGTGGGTATCATACCGAAATAATTAAAAGGCGAAAAAATTAATAAAACATTTTCAATTTACCTACACAATGTAAATTTTATTAAAGAAACATATTTTAGGTATTTTCTTGACAGTCTCATATTTTAATGATTGTCTTTTTGATTTGCCGAGCATGTAAACAATCAAAATTGTAACTGATTACAGTATTTTGTTCCAGGGGGATGCTGTTAGCTGAGGACGTTAGAATGCTTGGCTCGCTTCATGGACAGTAACAACAAATCATTAATTGTTATTTTGTTAATTTAAGTTGCACATTAAGCATGAAATAAAAATTGGTGCCCAACAAGTTCTGCATTATTTATTTGCCACATACCTACTTGTGCACTTACTATTATTCTACTGAATTTAATCAGCGGAATGTTAGCAATAAAACCTATGCCGATATCACATTTCGCTTAAAGCAAATTTATGTGCATCTGACCCTTAAAAAGTGATTAGGTAAAAAACGGGCTTTACCCCACCGCTACAACCGTGTAGCCAGGATCTACAGCGGCGATCACACACAGGTCTTAAGTTTAGTCACTTAGGCGCGCTCGAGGACAAGCTAAACTGTCTTAGAACCCGCAATGAATTGAATAAAAAAGTAACAGGTAGGAGTGGGAGGGATAGTGATTCCGACTTCCCCCCCCTCAAAAAAGCGGAGACAGCGCAAAACGAAATAGGCATAGGTCAATGCCAGAAATCTGGGGAAACACCCCGGACACACACCCCGGAAACACAGGTAATTAAATTATGTCTAGCAGTAGCATTATGTTGCCAATAATAATGCAAAGCATAATTTAATGACGTTGTGTGTGTCCGTGGTTCACATAGATAATCACAAGATTAAAGAGCGCCATGGGAAACCATGGCTTGCACAGGTGATACCTATGGGGCGTAGCCGGGGGAGGAACGTTTAGGGTTCAATCTCCCCCCATTCATTTAACATGTATGTGCCGCGTGATCAATATGGATTTTAAGAGCCAAGATACTATCACAGAATTAAAATAAAAACGGAATCCTTGTCTCTAAATCATGATCTCAAATTTTGACGACCTAAGTGGTTCAGTGGTCAACATGCCGGTCTGCCACGCAGAGGTCCCGGGTTCGATTCCCGGCCGGGCAGCAATTGAAATGACGAATTTTAATTTCCGCTACGGGTCTGGGTATTATATCTATAATAAGTATGTATTTAAAATATATAAGTAGTTTATCAGTTCTCTGGCATCCATAACACAGGCTTTGCTTATTTTGGGGCTAGATGGCGCTGTGTGAATTGTCCAAGCATTTATTTATAGGTGACCTTACTGAATTCTGTTACGTGGTCGTAAAATGGCTTAGAATGCAGCTTAAAAACTGACATTAAAATCTTAGTTAAAACACCACGAAGTCTACGGAGTCCTCGTTTTATTGATGCTAAGCCTGGAAAAATGCTAGCACCGCCGTGATTACACAAGCATTAATAATTACTGGGCTGATTCATCGAATACACTAGTAGTCTTGTACCAGAACCCTTACTAAACGCGTGTTTGTGATCATAAATTTATAATAATTGCCATCGTAATAATTGAAATAGTAGTTGAATGTGTTTCTCGTATATTGTATTGTTGCCTTACGAATAAATAAATAAATTAGTTACGATTGACAAAGAATATTTCTGTTGTCTGTTGTTTGAACAGTTGAACAGTTGTTTGTTTCTAAAGTCTGAACAAAGTTGCTCAAAAAAAGGCATTGGTCGGTTTTCTATCTGCTTTTTTATTTATATAAATAGCTGTCAATTCTTATTTCTTAATTCAAGTTGCGGGATTCGAGACAGTAGGCATCTATATATACATATATCAAAAGTATAAACGTAATTATTAGCTTATCCTCTGATGCTTCAAGATTAAAATCAAGTGTCTCTGGCCAAACAGGAGTTTCAGCAACAGGCTTTCACAGAAAAGCCTTCAGTTCTAGTTTAAGTGCGCTCTTGGTGTTGCTAATGTATATAGGCAGTGGTGACCACTTTCCATCAGGTGGCCCGCTTGCCTGTTTGCCTAACGTATGACATAAAAAAAAAAAAAAAAAAAGTTTCTGTTGGTTTGTAACATCGCCTGATGTCATTTAAAATTGTTATAACATACAGATATGTTCATATCCATTAGGTAGGCAGCTACCTCATTGTTGGAAACGCGTTTGCAAATAAAAAATGAAAAACAATAAGTACTTACGATAGAAGACAAATAGTTCTTCGTGAATTCTGCCATGTCTCTGTTCAGGGTCATGCCGTAGTCGTACTGGCACTGGTACGATTCCTGGCATAACTTTGTCGCCTTCCTCACATCATGCGCTCTGTTCTCCGGCAGGAAGTTGACAGGGTTTGGTATGAAGGAGTTGTCGTTAAAGTAGGCTGCCGTCCGCCCGTACTCTCTTGCGAACATCGCCACGCCTATGTCCTTCTGCTCCTGGTCCGTTAGTTGCCCTGGAATGAATGGAGGTTTTGAGATAGTTGCGAGATCGTAGGTACATACATAAAGGCTTTTGTCTCTTCAATAATATCTGTACGTAGAGCGTTAGCAAATATCTAAAGTAAACAACATAACGTGACCGACCGTACCTATTGTAGGTGGTAAAATAACTGTGTAATTTGTCAAAGTTACCTTATGTAGATATTCATCATAATCACAGCCATTTCATCATAACCACAGTCCACTACAGGACTTAGGCCTCTTCTACGATAGGGCCACGCCATAATCTCCACGCTTGGCAGGCGGGTTGGAGATCGTAGTGTTATAAATGGAACAATGAAAAATGCTGCTGCCTATTTTTCAGCCTACGGAGACTCTAGAAATGTTGCCTCGAAAACATTAGCCTACTTGTACGACGCTCACAAGTGTTGGTGCTATTCTACTCTGCCGGACACCACACGGCTGATAGATCGATATTTAGGTATTAAATATATGACCCAGCTGGGAATTCAACCCAGAACTTCAGTCTGAGACAACAGGTCGTGTACGCTATCCATGGGATCCTGTGGTGTTCAAACAAAAGCGCCTGAGGGTACTCAGAGGGGTAGTGGGTCCCCATACCCATAGGCGTATGAAGGGGGGTGGCCGGGTGGGCCGTGCCCACCCCAGAATGGTCTGGTGCCCACCCCAGGATGGGGTGCTCACAGGCTATACATTGGCGATTGACTCGGCTTTATCGGCCACTTCAGGGGCCCGGCCCCTGGAAAATAGCCCTAGATACGCTAATGGTGTCTTTCGAAATACCTCTTTAAAATAATATCGAATACTTTAATTATACCATGTATATATATATATCAATGGTTAAACATTGGAAAGCAAATCATTGCGGTAGATATGGCTTACCGTTAGCTCTGTATCAGTAATAATCCTATCTATCGATTCTGATATGTTACTCTGACTCACGACGCCTCGTTACACCTTTTTAGGACTCAATTGAAAATATATCTTTCCAGAAATAATTGACTTTCGTAAACAAGAACTTTAACTTTTCAGAAAATACTATTTCCATTGCGCAATCTTTTGCAATCAATCAAAGGGTATTGAGATCATATTTTAGATACACATCTTCTGGCATCTGATGCACCGTGCGTGCCACGTACAGGTGTTCACGGGCATTAGAAGTTAGACACTTTTACTTAAGTATAAGTGTAGTAAATATAACTTTGATTTGTACGCTGACAAATGTCGCTGTAGAAGTTGGTAGAACAATGGGTACGCATCAAAATACACCCTTATCGAAAACCCTCATAACATATCATGAATATGGACTATAGTAGTAGGCGCAGCCCAATTCCGCCACCGCGCCACCCGCCGCGGGCTGGGTGCTAGTCCACATTTACCTAGACTCTTTTGGCGGCCACAAGACCGTTTCTCGGTTTTACTATTCGGATGTGAAATGACCTCCCAGCCACAGTGTTTCCTTTGTACTGTGATATGGGATCCTTAGAGAGGTTTGTCTCGGCGTGGCCAACGCAACTTCCCTGTTTACTGAGTTCCGTAGGCGGCGGTCACCACTTTACATAACTTTGTCTCGGTGTGGCCAACACATTAGTATCGTCCCTGTTAGATACTGCTGAGTTCCGTAGATGGTGGTCACCACTTTCCATCAGGTGCTTGTATGTTTGTCCACCGATTGACATAAAAAGAAACTTACAGTACTGAGCGAAGTCCCTATGAGCTGATTGGAAGTTGTTCAAGTCGACACCTACTATTGTGCCATCCGGTCTTGTGAAGTCGTCATTTATGTCTAACGACCAGTTTCCAAATAAGCCCCGCGTTTGTTTCTGGAATATGTAGAAAAATGGTTAGTAAACATGGTCGTGAGAGAGCGTCTGTGGCCTAAGGATTAAGGGGTCCGACTCGTATCCCGAGGTACCGGGTTCGAACACTAGTGCCGCCAGGTACCAATGACTCTTTTCTCGATGTACATTAGTTGAACACTGACTGATGCTCTTATGGTGAGAGAAAACATCGTGATGAAACCTGCGCCTTTTGGCAACTGAATGTGTAACCATGATCTACATTATCCAATCTGGTCTGGATCCCATGTTAACAGGGTCACGGAGGTCAGATGGCAGTTGCTTCACTGTAATTACCTGATCTGCCAAATCACCACGGGCCCTCGTACGCCCGGAATTACCGCACCTCACCCACAACATTTTGGAATGAGCTCCCTAGGTTTCCCTGGACATCATGAAGTTTTTCAAGAAAGGGGTGATAGATTTTTACAGGGTCGGTAACACGGGAGAGTTACCCCCTGGTGTTGCAAACGTTAATAGTTGTAACTGCTTATCATCAGGCAGTGAATTTTTTTCAGCTAGTTAACTAACCTACAGGAGTCCGCTACGTTGAAAGCTTATCAACCGTTATTATCAGCAGGAAATATTTGCTGGCTTACTAATATAGTGTGTTATCACCCTTTTTGACACGTCAATCCCATGAACTAATTACGTTTACTGTATTTAGGTCGTTCGATATTTTAATATAAACGATTTCATCATCATCATCATGGGGTCGGCACAACGAGTGTCAGATTAACCGTAACATCATGAAGATTATCATCATTATAGCGGTCAATCCCGACTACTGCCAGGGTCCGCTATTCCACTCTTTCTTCGCCACATCGCCTTTCAGATTAAAGGTAACATTAATAAAAATTATAACAACAATATTTTCAGAGTCATTGTATGTAGTTATTACATATTTAAAAGAATTGACTACCCAGATGGACATAGGTACTTAAATCGCTTAAAAAACTATCTACGGTTCACTCAGTTGGTCTCATAGGTGTCCGGTGCAAAGAAGGGCAATAGACCTACCATATAAGTCCAAGGCAGATATACTCTGGCCGACATGAATCCTCGATTTTCCACCACCTCCACTCCAGCGCCAGAGGAGAACATGATGACAATCTCTGATTGGTTAAGGATGTACATTGGCTGGTACACGGTGACACCTGCAAAAATATACATGAAAGTCAGTTCCTTTTTACCTGTTTCGCCAGGACTTGCAGCGGTGAATCGAAGGGACTCAAAAATTGTCCTCTGTTTTTGTTCAATGACAATAAACGAGTGGATAGTCAATCTCATGAAAAATTACTACTGTCTGCGTCCATAACATCTACGATCCATGCACTCGTTTCATGCATGTAACAAAAATGCAGAACGACAGGCACATTGTCACTGTCACTTTATCTTTCAAAGCAGAAACCAAAAATATAAAGATAAATAATTAAGGAGTGGTACCCAGTGCAGGCAGATGCAGAACCTTTACATGTCTAAAGAATAAATTATTACAATGACTGTACAAAATAATCTTTAAAACTGTGAAAGGATGTTTATGCATTTTCAAATTTTTCTTTGACAATGCAATGGAAGATTCATGTCCAGGAAGATTTGTGTGAAATTAAGTATGAAATTTATATAAATTTACATTCTAATGTAGCTATAATTGCTGGAGAAACTTACCCGGGAAGTACTGTACCCTAAGTGCGGGTCGATCGAAGTAAACTCTCTTGCCATCTGCGAACACATCCAGTCTGTACCTCCATTGAGCGTGCTCTGGTCGTATACGAACCTATAACAGTAAGAGGTAGTTGTAAATTCTACTACATCATTATCATTATAGTCATCCATATCATTAGACATGTGTATTAACCAGCTATGCCCGGACGTCGTCCACGTGAAAATCCGGGTGAAAAGTACCTATATAAAATTTCAGGATCATCAGTCAGTCGTGCGGCCGTACCGCCGATCTTCGAAAGGTTGCCGCCATCTTGATTCAATTGAGTAGGGACCAATCGTAGCAAGGCAGAGCCATAACTGGCTTAGACGATACGAACCCTGGTTACGAACTCGCGCGCGTGGATTCTTAAATTTCTTGATTAATTCTTATTTGGAAAAACTGCAAAATCCGTTGTAGGTCCTGCCTAATCAGTATGTATTACTATTTGCTTATTGTGTGACATGAAAACACTTATGTTGGCACTGACCTCGATTGGAACGGAGTTATTGGATGCAGCCACCACAGAAGTCAGATGAGTGGCGTTAACTTTTCCGTAAATGTTTTTGGGGACTTGCTCGAAGCGACCCTGGACGTCCAGTCTCAGTTGGGGATGGTCCACTCTCGTCAGGACATATTCACCTGCAGAATATAAACATTTGTTATTGGATCTTGAAACGTTATATCGAAAACAGGATCCCAAAGTTTAATTTACAAAACTCAATATTTTTTTAAATAAGTCTGAAACTTTAATTATATACTGTGTGTTGATTATTTTAATTTTTAACCACATACATACATACATAAAGCTCACGTCTCTGTCCCACAGGTGGAGTAGGCAGATTAATGATTTCTATGAAAAAAGGGATGACATAGCTTTTACACACGACACAGCTATGCATTAATGCATAATTGGCACAATAGTTTAACATCCATGTTTATCTCAATGTAAAATTGTCGTATGGTAACAAAAACACAAGAATTACTTCTTTATAAATCAATCAGTAGGTACATAAATACAGTCTTTCATTACATTAAAACAGGGGCCTCATTTAGTCGAAATGGCCCTGAATGACAGCCATAATTGAGACAAAGAGACTGTCACACGATAACGAATTTGTTAACAACATTGCGGTGCTTTTTCTACTTATCACTGACCTTTTCCATTGAACGTATACTGAAGGTCATCGAAGGTGACGAGGTGAGGATCGCCAAATATGCCGGCTACGCCAGGGGACTGGTATGCTACGCAGTCTTGGGTAGGACGACGTTCGAACCTGTGGTTAATGGATTTAAATTAGATTGTTGCAGGGAACGGTGGCATAAGTCTGTCAAACTTGAAACCGCATATTTATTTCTGCCGCTAAGCAATACTTAATGTAGTCAACCAAGGAAGTTTCCTATGCACACTAAGGCTGTGGAATGACCTCCCTGGAGAACACAACATCGGCAAGTTCTACAAGAAAATATATTTTAGGGGTCGGCAACACGCGGGTGATGCCCCTATTATTGCAAATTATCCACAGACAGTAACTGTTTACCATCAGGCAGGCCGTACGGTTGCCACCTTAGCGTTATAAAAAAATTACAGACTTGAGATATTCGACCTTAGTCCTCGTAGTACACAAGGCACGGTTACCGCTTTCCATTAGGTGGGCTATCTGCTGGTTTGTCACTGAGTTGTCAAGTATAATAAGCCTCCTTCTATCGCAGTCTGGTAAAAAAGGCTGTCGGTGATCAGGGGGTCTAAAAAGGCCACATTAGCGTTTCATATTATGATTTATATTAGAGCACCACAAACTAATCTGATCCGGTGGCCATTACTGGAACTAAGTGACGCCATTTTGAATGGTCATGTCAATGTCAACAATAGCAACTCTGTTGTTAAGTTTGTGAAAAATTAATATGAATCATATTATAAAAAGCTAATGTGACCTTTTTAGACCCCCTGGTCTAGTCATTTAGTGAGTTACTGCGGCATAAGGGCGTGGTGAAGTTAACTGAAGCAGTGCAGGGATTTCGCTCAAACTATAGTAGGTAGGTACAACACTAATCCAACGACGCGATTATCCTAAGCTCACCTGAAAGTTTCACAACCAACAGCTTGTTCCTCCTGCCACATGCAGCATTGATAAAATGGAATCATGTCATGGAACCAGTTGGACAACGACGGCACCTGTAATAGTAAAAATGTGGTACTTATTAGAAAATCTGGTAGGTCCAGCCATCTTTCTTTATCGACTAAAATGTTTGATTTTTTGCGATTTCAAAGTTAGGAGCTAGCAAGAGTTGGTTCAAAAGGAAGAGTAGACCTTTAGGTTTTATCTTCTTAACATCTGTAAATCTATAAATGATAGAAAATGTTTTTTACCTTGTTGGCCTCGTTGTAGGGTGTAAACCCGAAATCGTGGGCACGCTGGGGATGGGATCCCCACATCTGGTCGTACGACAGCATGAGGAATCCATTTTTGTCATAGCAACACTGCTGACCTGAGCCTTCAACGCTGCAATATAATTTAAGATTAAGTACTTAATTACTTCTATGTCACATTGACATTAGGTAATAAGGCTTCAAATATTTCAAAGGATTTTCAAATATTTCATTTAAAGCAGCTACAGATACTTAATAGATATTTATAATCAATCATCAAAATTATGAAATATTGATACCAATTATAATATCTCGTACATTATGAACTGACATTCCCAAAACGACTTACCTAGGTGATCCACTCCTGACGCAATGGATAGCACCAATGTGATATTTACAAGTTGGATTTAGGTCCTTGTCGCAGTTAACGTCTGGCATGAATCTGCCTTTGTCCAGCAGCGCGTGTTGCAGTGTGCAAGGACAGACCCAGATTTGGGCAGCGAAGTTCTTCAGGAAACGGTCTGTGCGAAGCCAGTTGTTGCACATAGACTGGGGCCAGCGCTCGCCGTGGAGCCTCTCCCACTGCGGAGCGAAATACCAACCGAGAGGGATCGGTCTACTCCAAAGAATTCTGCAATATTACATGAAGTTATGATGACAAAATTCAAACATCCGGTAGGCGAAGCTGGTGATAACAAGAATAAATAAATAAACTCACGGAGAAATCCCAACGCCCTTGTAAACCTCAGGTGTCGTCAAGTTGATCTGCAGAAAACCGAACTGCATGTTGTTGTGCATGATATTCTCGCGGTTTCTGAAGTTCTGAGGGTTGATGACGTATTCCCCGCTGTTAGCTACGCCGACTTCGATCATGTCGATAAATTCGAGTTGCGGCCGAATAGTGACTTCCCTGTAGCCCCACAAGCTGATTTGTAGCTGAGCATTCAGATTGCTGGTCAAATTGTACTGGTTCCAAGTAATCTTGATTTCCGGAGGGTACCTCTCGTGAATTGAGTTGTCAGTGAAGAATATCTTCTCGGAGGCTGTGGCCGGTGTTTCTGGAGAATAGTTTTAAAATATTGAGTCATTCAGACTGTTAGATCAATTATCGATATCCTTCATATTGATGTGAAACTTACCAACGAAGAACTTTCCTTTCCATTTGTAAGGCTCGTTATTGATGGCTATTTCGAATCTAGCATAACCGTTGTGGTAAAAACGTGGTTGCACGCAAACAGCTCTGTTGACATCGATGACTGCTCCGACGACAGACTCTGTGTCGAATCGGCAGCTGATGCGGTCGTTCGGGTTGAAGCAGGGTCCAGTTATGTTGACGATGGTACCACCAAGCATGTTACCACTTTCGGGAGCAAACATTAGAGGCAGATTCGCCCAATCTACAAATACCAAAAAAGGGTTATTCGATGTCACTTTTCATTTCTTAGTTGAAGTCATCAGAAATATTATACTAACCGATGTCCTTGTTACACGTTCCCATGAGTATGTTTTCGTCAATTCTGAATATGTGTCGTCCAGGGAACCCGTTCGTCCAACCTGTTCCAGTTAAATCTCGTAATACCCAAGATTGTGAGTAAGGTTTGTATTCGTAACTTCTAGTAGCATTGCCAGCGTTGAAACCGACCTTTAAACAACAAAATGTACATTAGGCAATTCTTCTTGTATTTCAACCCATTAAAACTTTAATAACAAGTAAGTATGATACGTACATAAGCCGGAACACCTCCTTCACCAGTGGTGGGGTCACCACCTGCTTCTCTGTGTGAACTCCAGTTGATTTCCAGATAATTGAATATCGCGTAGGTGAACACTTCATCGGTAGCCAACACCATTTGGAAAGTGTTTGTCTGTGTGTATAAGACATTCATTATTAAGGATGTGAATGAACTACTTACTATCCTATCTAAGAATCTTATTTTTAAATGGATTAAACGAAGCTTCAAAGGACTTTTAATTTCTTTCTTTTGTACTTAATTATGTTTTTCTTGTGTTACTATGCTTGCTTACCAGGTAAAATGAGTTGTCGATACCGCCAGCAAACGACATGTTCTTCCAGGTGATGGTAATAGCGTGTTTCGGGAAAAAAGACTCGGATCCGATTACGCCTTCGCGGATGTCCCAGGTCACACGCTCCCTCATCTCGACTCCGAATTGATCAGTACGAGTCTTTAAGAAGAAATTAGAGAAAACCATTACTGTTTTGGTTGGTGGGAAAGAAGGGTTCACAACAATCTGAATTTATGTAAAAGCTTATTAAATTAATGGTGCGAAATTATTATCAACTAGGTATAGAAATGTGCAACCAGGAAATCTCAACCAAATCAAATACAACTGGAGCTATGAAGGGTTAATATCAGAAATTGTAGATGAAAAAATTTCTAAAGAACCCATGAAGGAGAGAGAAGGATTTCGATAAAATGACTGTAGTAATAGCTCACCTGCAAATCCCTATCAAGTCTGAAGTAAACACCAGGCCTCCTCTGGTCAGGGTCCTCGGGCCTCATGCTACCAATACGACATTTGCTGAAGAAAATGCCGATGAACGAGGGGTCGTTCGTCGTGGGCCAATCCCTTATAGGGAACGAGAGGGGGTACCTGTGGTGGTCAGGGGGGTCACTGAAGTATATGTATCCATTCATGGAGAGCTGAAAAGGGTTAGAGATTAGTATTACACATATAATATAAAAATCGAGTATTAATGAAATACTGGATGAATTTGCAATAATAATTGTAGTGTAGTGAGTAGAAGCGAAAACCTAAAATACTCACCCTGGTGTAGTTAAACCTGAAGCCAAAGAATGGCAGTTGGAAGTTGAAGTTCTTATGGATTTGGGGCGTCGACGTGTGGATGTCCCTTTGGTAATCCCCAATGTTTTCATTGCCGCCCTGATCGTAGAACCAGTAGAAGAAATTTCCCCTGATCTGTTGCAGCCTTTGGTTGGTGATGACGTAGGGTTGACCATTATTTTGGTACGTCATTGGGGGGAGCACGCGCCCATCAATGTGAGCTAAAAGTTATAATAAGATAAGGGTAAAAGTTATAATAAAATATAAACTTTATTTTGATCAGAGTACGTAAAAATACAGATCTATAGTCCGTAAGTCCGTTTCAGTCAGTTTAATGGCTAGCACGGACAACATTATGTCAGATCCAATATTAGTTTTGGCATAATAACGGATATGATAAGTCATCGTAGTATGAGGAGCGTCGGTGGCGTTATGGTTAAGGGATCCGACTCATATCCCGAGGTACTGGGTTCGAACCTCTTTTCTGAGTTATGTAATTACGGTGAGGGAAACATCGTGATGAAATCTGCACAATCTGGTCAGGTTCCCCTGGTAGCGGTGTCACGGAGGTCAGATGGCAGGACCACAACCGGAACATTAACGCCAAGGTGACCAACGGATTTATGAATGGATATAAATAATGATAAATTGATTACGACATGTACCTATTGTTTTTAAGTACAGGTATACAAGGTACCAACATTTATATCATATAAAATGTAACCGACCCGATTACCTATAGAAAGTCAATCAAATCAAGAAACTTTTACGCCAGTTAAAACTAATTCGATACTTTTTAGTACCTAAAACCAACAAAGTACCTAAATATCAACACAATTTTTATAAAGAAATTGTATTTGTCAGATATTGACTGCATAGTATCAACATTTAGCCCTGATCAGCTATCAGCTTTATATCAGGCTGGTAAGCGATTCCTATAACGGGTGATGTCATTGGCACCTTACTTCGCCTCTTTGTTTCATGGCTGTCGATCGAATGATATTGCTGTATCTACTCGATACGTTATAACTTCACTTTACTACGGTTTAATCTCGACAGATTCAACTGTAGTTCATTTTCGAACTTCATATATATCTCGGTAGCTGTTTCTACAAATAGCTACCAAGATATCTATAAAGATATTAGGTTCCACTTTTTATTTAGATTATTGTAATTGTTAACTTTATACTCTTGCATGCTATCAGTATTGAAGGACTCTTGCGTGACTCAAAGCAACCTGTTGCAGTGAGCTACGCAATACTATATAGGTACTGTTTGTTTGCTTCTAGATAAAAGTATGATTAACAAGATGTTATGCTGAAATGGCATTCTTAGGTATGACACATATAGTCATAAACTTAGCTGGTTTTAAAGTTCCTGGATTTATCTTAAAGACTAAAAAGGTTCTAGGTTGTAGTAAGCTTGTGCGGCCGATAACAAAAATACAAGTAATAATGCACGCCGATCCCGTGGGTGACCGTTTCGTACTTTGTGGTTCTGGGTCAGGACCATTGTCTATATTCTCCACTACATCCTCTGTATTAACTATACTATTGTCTACCACTGTATCATCACTGACACTTTTTTCAATATCATCCAAAATTGAGTCCTGTCCTCTAACACTAAAACTTACAGCTAGGAGGACTACTAAAGCTAAGTTCACTTTTACACCCATTATCGATTTTTTTTCGTTGTCATATTAATAATGTTTTAGTGCCTTATCAGATTCGCTTGTTTTGTTCGCGGCGACAGGTGCCTAGCTATTGTGGCCGCTGACTGGAGTATTGGTACATTGTGGGCCTGATGATATGCTCTTATCTCACTGATATGATAAGATAGCAAATAGGAACGAGGTGTGACAAATTCTTTGTCCTAATCCACGTTGGTTAATTTTGATCTTTATTTGCTTTGGTAAATTAAAAAATTGTATTTTAGAAACACTATTTGAACGTTTTTATTACAAAAAATTCGTGGTCGGTACGTCGATGCCAGATTTGTAATGCAATTCAGATTGTTTTTTGGAGTTCCGTGGTAAACCAGATTGTTTTTTGGGGTTTCGTGGTAAAACCAAGGATTTCTCAATAGTTTTCTCATATCTTCTGCTGAAATTTGATATGGTTATAGATATGTATAACACACCGAAAAAGTAATAAAATAAAATCTTTGAAAAGGAGAACCTTTTTTGGGAGGTACCCAATTACTCAATACAGAATTATTTAATATTATCTTACCGTATGTCCTTACCGTTGTAACTGTTGTGCTCGGTGACTCACGGCATCCAAATTGACAGGTTCAACGGGGATGAATTTTTTTACTCTTATATCTTGCTTATTTCATTGTGGGGGATGTCGTTGGATAGCTCCTTTAAAAACATAGGTAAAGAACCAAGCGACCCGTTTCCGTAATATATTTAAGTTTTAAGTACGAATATTATGACAGGCAACTACGGAACCCAACACTAAACATGGCCCGACACGTTATGGCCGTTTTTTAAAATTACACAATAATCATTAATCCTTCATTCTATGACATTTGGCTCTAAATAACATGATTGCAGTTTCCGTTACAGCTCGTAAACAATGTTTTGACGGAAACATAGGTTCAAACGGAATATTTAATTTGTTCTTATCGTGTCAATGATAAATAGGTTAAGTATATACATTTTTATTTTATTGTTATTACTTATATTTTTCCAGTCCAAAACCCACACAAAAACAGAACTTCTCCCAAAAAATCGATATTTCATCGTAGTGTTCAAGTACTGTCAGCCCGTGTCAGTATAGACCCTCAGACACAGTTTTACTGCAAAATTGTAGTAAGCTTATTTAGACCCATATCTCCAGGCTCAGCCACGAGACGACGGTCCAGGGGCCCTAGCATGAACTTTGAAAAACCATCCAAGTTCCGCGCAGCTTAATAGGGAAATACACACATAGTGCTGTCTCGTTCTAAGCAGGGCAGTTCTGTTATAAGAGCTCATGGTAAGCCCCCAGTTGGAGAACAGGGAGACGGCTCTCGATATTGACAAGCTGCCATCGTTTTACTACACAACAGAGAAGTAAAGTATGCAAGGTATGGCAATTTCTTGACCGCCGCCATTTTGTTTGATTTTGTACCGCGCTGTCATGCCAGTAACAGTGTTAAAGCACGCACACACATAAATCGGCGGCCATTTTTATGCTTCACTCAAGGTGTTAGAGTGTACCCGTCCGTATTTTTTTGAGGTCTGTGGTTTTAAGTGGTCGCTAAGCCTTATTCCAAAATACGTCTCGGGAATAGAATGGATCTGGAAATCCACAAAATAATATTTCCTCATAGGATACTATCGAAGCACTGCAAATCGAGAAATGCGAGATAGGTACGCAGTGGATTTAAAAAGCTAACAGTAATCATCTTAGCGTTAATGTCCCGGTTGTGCTCTCGAGGACGAGTGCCTGGGTCCGCCTTGAATACGAGTATGATCCAGGATTTGGCGATCAGGTAATTACAGTGGAGCGACAACCATCTGACCTCCGTGACCCTAATGGTTACCTAATGACCCTAATTAAAAAAGCTACACTACTAAGTACAGCTACAATAGACATTAACCTCAAAATAAATAACCTAGGAGCAAGGAACACTTATTCCTTAAAGTCCCAGGAGTAGGTATGTCCTGAAAGTTGGGGCTCACCAATTGGCTCCGCTTGGCATCCCCACCACAACATGGCTTACATTTTACAAGGAAGGTTTTCGAAGTCGAAATTTAGGAGCAATAACGTTTATAGACAGTGAAGATGTTTACAGTACTAATATTACTGAATAGAGCTTGTTATGAGCGTATAATGTTGTCGCATGTGATACTTAGCTATCAAATTTTGTTCATTATTTTTGTTCACTATTATAAAAGCTGTAACATTTATAAATTGAATAATTATTAATTAATTATTTCTACATGTTTTACACGCTATTTAGGCCTTATTATAATTCACTGTACAACATACGTACATATCACTACGTCATATGTGTGAATAAAATCTCACATGAACACATTATGACAATATTTTTTTAAGATTTGAGTTTATATAAATAATCTCTACATGAAGTTGCAAATTACCTAGTAAAATTTGTTAAAGCTTGAAAAACTGTGATTGCTAACTGGAATTTTACATCTTATTGACAGTAGCATTAACAATATATAGCATAATTTATTTTCAACTGCTTGTTTTTAAAATATAGTGAGATGAAATGTAAACAATGAATAAAACTTCATTGAACTTGACATAATTTTTATTTTTAGTACCACAATCTACGCACTGACCTTTTTGAACTGGTTTCACTCGACACAAACTCACAAATCGCAAGCTCTATTAATAATATTGCAGGCATCTGTCCGCTATTTGACTGCTTGCGATACGGAGTCAATGGTCATTTGAATAAAGGTCACACTGACATTTTCGCCAGGTAGACGTCCAATGAAACAAAAATACTTATGACTTAAACATAACACCCAAGTGTTCGATTTTTGGGTATGGTATGTAAATAAAATGCATTAAGTTCAAGAAGATGGCGTTTATTAACGATTAAAAATACGAAGCTACATCGTTAACCTTTTGTTTTTGCAGAATATTCTCAGTCATCTTCGATAGCCAAGTATTCAGTTGTTAAGTTCGATATATTTTTACAAACTGCTGCTATATTCCTACAGTTTTTGTTCATTTTTTGTTCAAATTTCCCACAGCGTGCCGTGGTTTGCCCCACTTCAGATAGAGTCTGAATAAGTTTTTTTAATAATTCTCTTTCTCTTTTGCTTTTTGACTTTTCCACCTTCGGTCTCTCTTCCACAGATTGGATTTTTGGAAGTTGCTTCAGTCTTTTGGGTGATGATGATATTGGCAACGGTTTCATATTTGAGAATATGTAAATCTCGCGCTGGCAAACGTTAAAGGGCTGCTCCTGAAAAATAATAAAAGTTAAAGGTACTTTTTTCTAGAGACTACTGCACCGTCTCTTTTTTAAGGCCTAGGACGTAAAATTTACTTCCTTTCTTTTTTTACGTGCTGGTAGTGTACAACCAGACGGAGTTGAGAGAGATTGGAAAAAAGTCACATATTCTAGTGTACTGACCGATGATTTTAAGTATATTTTAAACTTAGTTACTCTATTAAATGGCGTTAATTATTCCTCTGTCGGCAGTTTATTACGAAGAAAACCTAAACATTTCATTATCGGTCTCCTATCCCCCAAAAGTTAAACTTACGGAGTGATAATGATAAAAAATATTATATGTCGTTCGAATAGCCGTTTAGTGGCGATTTTAACAATGAATTTTTTTTCAATATTTTCTATAATAATGTTTGTGGAGCGAATGTTAAAAAACGAGCGTAAATTTCCATCTTCGGCTTCACCTCGAATGTTAGAATTGCGCCCGTTTTTGAATTTTCCCGCCATAAACCTTAAGTTTATATCAAAGCATCGCCGTTGTCAGAAAACCATCATTTTACGGCCTTATGGCATAAATATCTATTTTAAGCTAAGACGTAATTTTTATTTTCAATTACACAATCTATACTTACTGACCTTTTGTTGCGTTCTCACGGTTATCAACACATAAATCACGAATTTTAAAGTTGCAAGCGTCCATCCGTCTTCCGGCCGCCGGCGATACTGCGTCAACATCGTTTGGGTAAAACATACTTTGATTGAATCACACCACGCTGATTTTCAACGAAACAAACCCTGTATAGCTGTCTCCCTCATTTTATGTGTTAACGTGCATAGCAAGTAATCGTTACTATATACATCGCTTCTATATTTTCCTGCATAGATGACGCAATCCATTTAAGTAAACAAGATATGATTTGGGTCGTAAAAACGAGCGGGCAGAGGTCACTAATGTCAATAATTTGGAATTTTCTGTGAGATATTATCGTAAAAATATGATGCGCATTATGATTACTTTTAATCAGTCGATGTTAATGTATTGATTTTGATGCTTTTGTATAAACTATAGTTCATTATAAGCTATAATAATCTTAGTGCTAATCAAAAATTGGTATACTGAATGATAGTCACAGTTTTAAGATACCCACAAAACAATTTTATTTGCTGTGGATAAGTTAATATAATAAACGTTCTCTGTAAACATGTCAAAGTATATGAATCCTAGCTTTTACCTGCGGTTTCGTTCGCATTCAGACGATCCAGTCTGTCTACCGGACGGTCCGGGAAGGTCTAGAATGGTCACCAGACCAAAAAAAAAAATACCGTTTGTTTATTTTTGTCGATAAATAAAACAAATGAATTGAAAAAAAATGCCTGGGTTTTGTTTTTAGTAGCGCGAAAATATGTCTAGAAGTTATTTAGAAATAAAAGAACGAAGGACCAACCAAATTTAAACAATAGATAGCCTATAACCATCTACGAAACATTCCGCGTTGAATGATCAAAGTCCCATGTCAATACGTTCAATAATTTTCACGTGATTGGCGAACAAACAAAACCCATGATTATTATATATACATATAGATTATACCCGACTAGAAATTAATCTGGACCGCATTGGGCTCGAATAAGGCATGCCCAATAAGGAAATCCCTTTTAGTCCCTAATAAATACCCAATGGGGAAATCCACAGTGAAAAAGAAACTTATTATTGTTATTTTTTCCGGTTGGGTTTTGTCTGGGACCTTTGTTGGGATAACCTGACGAGAAAACGCAAAAAAAAATAGCTGAACTATATTTTCATATATATTTTCCGCATGGAAAAGTATGTATGCGAAAAATATAAATGAAAATATAGTTCAGATATATTTTTTTTGCACATATTCTGGCACATATATGCTAGCAAAAAGAAAGATAGATAAAAAATACATGTTTGATATTATAAATATGACATATATGCCACATATGTTTTCGACCTATATATTTTTCCATAAGGATTAGTTATATTGTTATATGTTACGAGTCCAAAGTAAGAAAAATAAAACTACACACTCGTAAACCATTTATTATGTTAAAAATCATTAGATACATTGTTTCTAATTATACAAAATTTTCTCATCTATATTTCTTTGTCATCTCTTGCATTTTATTACGTAGACTGTTCAAAATTGTGGGCTTATCCCAATAAACCCACTTTTGATCAATCGCATACTGCTCAACAAAGTTCAATAAAACATTTCTTGCATGTTCATCCAGCCCCGGTCTCACAGTTGTTCCGGTAAGGTCAAATGCAGTAGCATTAAATGTTCTAACCCGTTTACTAATTTATTTTTTTGGCAATCACTGATAGAATTTACTTTCAGGTGTACCATCAACATCGAGCCAAACTTCTGAAACAAACGTTCAAACAATTTCAGCTTTATTGAGCGATAACCAGAAGCCAGTGAGTAATCCAACCTCTGAACAAGAATTGACTGCTTCTAAAGAATGCCAAGAAGAAACGAAAGTTGAAGATTCTTTCCCGAAAGGTAAGAGATATTTTACAAGACTGACAAGTAAAACGTCTTCACCAACCAAAACTGTCAGTACAGATCAACGTGTGGATAACAATTTTTTGATATAAAAAAATAAATTAGCTGCTATAGTAAAGAGAGCGTTAAATGCAACCAAAATCAAAACTCAGTGAAGAACTGTGAAGAGTTTACAGATGCTTTTATACTGCGACAAGCTTTACAAGAGGTTTTAGGTGATAATTACAAAGAAAGAATAGGTATGCTCTATGATGAGTATCGCAAGCGCTATATAATGTTTCAAATGTTATGCCATGATACTCTTCAACACTGTAAAACATTCAAAGAATTGAAGAAGTTATAGATGGTAGCAATGATAGCCAGGAAGTGACCCCAAATAAAAAAAAGAAAGTCACTTGGTCAGGAATACAAAATATGATGATGACATGGATGTAACAGATGAAGATAATAACATTGAAAGTATAAATAATAATCTATCAGATAAAATTCGTGGTCAATCGCGCAAGTTTATTTTGCCACCAGAGTATGACCCAGAGGATTCTAAATGGACCTTGAAACACCGTGAGTACAAAAAAGGCCTCGTTAAATTAACACCAAATTCTCATATTTACGTGGACGCTATTCAACTGAGCAATTGCAAGAGAATGTCGAAGGACAGTAAAACCTTGGCAAGGATGTTACTGCTAGAAGTATTTCGCAAGAGCGCGTTGAGTATTTGTTCCTTAACTGGGAAAAAGTATAAATAACCAAGAGCAAAGAATTCAAAAGTATTTTTCTACTGAGCTGTTCAACGGACTTTCTGACAACTCAACCACATAATACTTGAAGTCTTCTGGAGCCATCAGAAATGAATCGTTAAAATGATTAATTATAAACACTATCTAGGACACTAGCTAATCCCGTGAAGCTACGTACCATTTATAAGTATTTGAATATCCTCACGACTTGTCTCCTTAGTTTGAACTTTAGCCTGGAATTCTCCAAAAATACTCGATCGTAAAATTTCTGTATTTCCACCAAAAACATACGACTGACATCACCAGCAACAAGAAAATTACGGGTTATTTCTAGAGCTACACATCGTTTTAAGGACAGTCGTGGGTGTAGGAAAGAGACAGCTATAGGTTGTTTAGTTTGCGATCACACGCTTCGCAGTATCTGCGTCATATTTAGAATTAGCTATCGATAGTGTAATTGGCAGTTTATTGAATTACATTACGCTGTTAGATGTGTTATGAGCTATTAAACCACAGTAACGAACAATTGGTTTGTAAAATTTGCAATAACTACGTGTTTAGATTCATTTTATTCATATTAGATAAGGAGTTTATTTGACTACTAGTAGTTACCCGCGACTTTGTTCGTATGGAATTGAAATATTACTATTATTTCTTTATAAAAAATAGTTATACAATAAATCCAAATATTCAAGATATTAATGAAATTAATACTCTTTGATAGTAAAAATAAGTAGGATAAAGTCATAGAAAAATATGACTATACATAGTAAAAGATTTTCCGTGCGAAATATTTACTATATAGTAGTGTACAGTATTTATTTTGTAGTGTAGTTAGTGTAGTATAGTATAGTATTGTACAGTATTTCTATACCAAATTTCATCTGCATATCTGTTGAACAGACTCTATTCAGTCTTTCTGGCGTTATTGAGTAACAAACAGACAAACTGATATTCGCATTTATAATATTAGTAAGGGTTAGCCTTATCAAACAACACATAATGTTTATGAAAGCAAAGTTATCGGTGGGCCGGAAAACTAATTAATATTATCGTGTGTCCCAATGTCTACCTTATGATATAATTAGCAATTATTTATTTTATTTATATAAATTAAAACTATAACGTTATGTAATTTTTAAATATGAAATATTTTTTTTTCTATTAAAACCATGGTTTTACACAAAATTTTGCAGCCCCTAGAATCATGCCGGTAATCCGTCACTGTCCCCGCTACAGTATAGTTATGAACACTACCGTCTGCTCGAGCATATAATGAACACGAACATTTTGCTTCAATCAATAAGTAGTTTTACCAGGTATTGCACCCAGTTTATCTTTACTGATAGATAAGAACCTGTTTCACGATACACACATGAAATCATTCACGATAAAGTTGTTGTTTTTGGAATTGCTTCAGGCATAGCTAGTTCCGTTTCGGAAGTTGGTAGTAGTGAGTAAATTTAAAGTTTTTTCGGGGTTTGGCAGACAAACAGGCAAGCGGGCCACTTGATGGATATGAGCAACTAATGAGTAACCCATTAGTCACACTTCCGTGTATTGTCTTCCGTTCCTTTTTTTTATATTAGACAAGACAGGCATCTCACCTGTTGGTAAGTGACGATGCGGCCGAAGATGAAACGATGCGGATGAAGATGAAGATGGGTGTCATAACTTTGATAAGTGTTTCTGTGTGTCTGTGTATCAGGTCAAGCTGTCTCTCTGGTTCTACTCAACCGAATTAGATGGAACATGTCCTAGATTTTATGTTGGACCCCAAGCTACCTGTGAAAACATCATCAAAATCTATTCTCGGTCTGTTATGGTTCTACATCAGGTGTTCCAGTTTCCAAAATCAATTATACCCTATATGTTGCGTAAGCTAAATAGCTACACAACAAAAAAACCCATTCAAATCCGTCCACTGTACAAAAAGGAAGACAAAAATTTTTAAAATTTACAGGCTATTACTATTTCTTCATCGCCCAAAAATTATTTTTTTGTAAAAGATTTATTTGTAAGAAATGGGTAATACCCATACCCAGAGGTTTTTAATGTAGGTATATGTAGATAATTTTACTGAATCTTATCATTTTCATTCTAGATAGTACTGTAATCTTTAACTTTCCACTAATAGAATTTAAACAGCAGTGTCGCATCATGGCGTAACGTAATGCGTCAAGTGGTATCGGATTTGTTTCAATCACACTACTTTCACATGTCCCCATGTTTTTTCGCAATAAAATCTTGCAATTTAAATTTTACCCACTTTCCGGTTTCCGATTGAGCTGAAATTATGCATACTTTTGTAAGTTCGGTAACAAAGCAATGTTATGACAAGCGCGGATCCAGCGTTGTGGGCACGATGGGCATGGCAACCCTAATGAGCAGTTTTCCAATGAGCAGTTTTCCAATAGGTATCTAAAGCATTCCTAACCACTCACTAGATGGCACCCCGACAATTTTGGTAATTGATAATCGCTTGAAATAGGTTCTTAGCAAACAGGATATAAACACTGGGTATGTTGTATTGGATAATATTGTATTTGTCAATAGTTTTCAACCATTTTAGTGGTTGTAATAATAATGGAACAGAGTGCCAACTTCTATAAATATTGCTTTTTACACTGCGTTCAACCTTTAACAATTATGTTTATCTTAATAAACATTTTATTTTTAAGTTTAATATTAGTTGGCTGCATGAAATCACGGCTAGACTGAGGTGCTCCGAAAACAGCATACTGAATATAGTAAGTAATGACCTTGACAGTCCCATCTTTAGAAGATGGTTGACTTTGCATTTGACCGAGAATCGAAAATGACATCGAAATGTTATATTTTCATATTATTTTTACTATCGTATATTTATGTCAATTTGTGTGTATTTTATTGTATATTTTAATTGTAATATGGCTATTGCCTGGAATAAAGAATTATTATTATTATTCTCCTTATTTATTTAGACTTATAGAGCAGATAGGTAATACCGGTTGTAAATAAAGTTGGTAGGGAACCATGCTCAAGGGCTTCTTGAAATTGTGTTGCCAAGCGTTCATGTGAGCATCGAAACCATTTTATCCAGAAGTTGTGCAATCCATCCGGCCCAGGACATTTCCAATTCTGAGCCGTATCGATCGCACAACTTACATCCTCTGGGCAGATGGAAACCGCCGCCATAGGCTCGATGATCTCACATTCGCGCTTGACAACATTCATCCAGTCGCCTTCCGAGTGTTCGACAGGAACCGACCAAATACTACGCCAAAAATTATTTGAGGCAGAAGCATCGGACAGGCTCCCGTCGGAACCACTTTGATTGGTTCCCTCCCTCCCACTTGCGGTATACCTTTCTCTGGTCACTTTGAAAGAGATGATTGAGCCGGAATCGATCCATACGCTCTCTGTAGCGACGAATGCGATTTGCCCACGCACAAACTTTCTGCTTCAAAAAATCAATGCGCTCTGTAGCACAGGCCATATAGTCGCGTGAACTGATTCCAGTCCCAGCGAAGGCCTGGTCGACAAAGCGCATGACTCGAGGACGATTGTTGCCTTCTTTGAAGCAGATAAGCTTCGCAATGAGAGTCCTAAACGTGTTGACACGCCGCTCGATCCGCTTTTGCCATGCAGGTGCGCCCCCGGCGACCCGCGGAGCTCGGTCAGCATCCGGAAACTTGACGCGAACAACGCGGCACGCCGTGATAGCACCACAATACATGATCGAGTGCGTATCAACTAAATTATCACTAGCCCGTATGTTTGGGTCTAGCAATACGTTTATGACTCCCATTAATGCAAGGTTGCGTCTATTAGTGGGCAAACGAGGCAATCGTGGCCTCTACGCCGACAGTGGCATCAGTCCGCGGTACCCGCGGTGCTGGACTAGGTGGTGATACCTGAGGCGGCGACGTAGCTGGCAGACTCATGGTCGAATTGGGAACTGCACGAACTGGTAGCGATTCCAAGCGCAGCCGATTAAGTACAGAGTCATCCAACCGTTTTAGACGTTGGATGGCCCGCACCTGATCTGATAGTCTTTGAGCGGTCACATGCGATGGCTGGTTCAAGCACCTGAAACAGAGGCAACATCCGGTCACGGTACGCAGACAGGTTGGTTCCCCCCTCTGTAGCCCCATAATAGGCTCGCATGACATTTTCATTTATGGACTGGGTCCATCGCATGCGACGCACTGCACCACCGGTAGCGGGGGCCATTGGCGGGGCAGGTCGCCCCGTAGGCCCCAAGCGTGCCGGCAGTGGTCTTCCACGTCGCGCAGGTGGTGGCGGCGGCGCAGCAGACAACCCGCGCTCGTCGCTCGACTCGCTGGTATCGGACGCGGTGGCAAATTCATCGTTCGATGACGATGGCGAGGAGCTGACGGGAGCGGGCGTAGGTGGTGGTGGTGCGTTCACTGTTTGGTTTTTCCGCTTGCTCCTCGTTATCATTTTGCTAGTTTTGATTTGTTTTGTAGCATTATTGGTTATAATATACTCGTATGTCAAATGTCAAAATTGCAGGCAAATAATAAAAATGTAAATGTAAGTCGAAACTTTGTTATAAATGTTATTTTTTCCATTGCGATATGGTACTGAATCACTGAACTTTAAATAATGATGTATATACACGTAAATAATACACAAAATAAAACTGATTTCAAAATGACGAGTTGATGTGACAGCGGTTTTTTTTTTTTTTTTTTAATTATTCTTATTAACATAGTCAGCAAATTCTACGCTATTATTATACGCCCGTTCTGCATAGAGCTCATATAATTTGTTTCTACTTTTATGTATTCCTGCTGTCGCCCAATCGCTAAACATAAGTTTGCTGTTTATTGCCTTCACCTTTGGTTTGAATATACGATTACTTTCAGTTTTTGTCATGTGTAAAACTGAATTATAATATTCATTTGTATCATCACAATGCTTTAAATTATATGATTTCTCTATAATGTTATTTCTAAAACTATTCAGACGGTTGTTATTAATTGGTACAAATTTAATAGTATTTTTGTCTCTTTCCTCATATCAACATTAAACACAGCTAATTGACCACAATGATCGGATTGTAGTTTGTTTATTACAGACTGGCTACATGCCTGGATATCGCAAAAAATGTTGTCTAAACAAGTAGATGTAGTACTTGTTATTCTGGTAGGCTCTAAAAATAAGTTTTTTAAATTATGACACTTAAATAATGTTATTATCCTACCACTATATTTACAAGATACATCTAATAAATCTAATTAAAATCTCCACAAACAACAATATTCTTATTACAATTGCTAACTTTAATAAGGGCTTCATCCATATTTTTTTCTAAAGAAGCTGGTGGTCTGTATACGCTCATTACAATAAGTTTTTTTTTTTTTTTTTTTCTTTCTTTGTTACATGGCAATCTGTTGCATCAACAATAGGCCACTTCTCTGGTTATTAAATTGTATTCCTCTTATTTCAGTCAGAGAATCCAATGACCTCTTCCCTCCTTAGTGTCTTTGTTTATTCAGAATCTCTCCGATAGAGAGGGTATACTGTGTCTTTTCAGGCGCTGATGGTGGACACTTCCCATGCCCTTCAAATTATATGCTAACTCGTTGACATGGCTTGATAATCTGCCTTGGTATTTTTTACTATATGTGGTTATTTCCTGTTTCACCGTTTTTATCCCTAGATCCATATGAATGTACTTGTTGCTGATGAAGTACGGTATGTCGAGCATAGACCTTAATGTTTTACTTTGAAACCTTTCCAGTATTTCAATATTGCTGGTACTGGATGTCCCCCACAGCTGTATCCCGTATGTCCATATGGGCTTCAGGATTGATTTATATACAGCTATCTTGCTTTCCTTAGACAGGTATGATTTTCTTCCAATAAGCCAATCCATATTTCTGACCCTTAGTCCCAGTTGTTTACGTTTGTTCCATATGTGCTTCCTCCAAGTAAGCCTTCTGTCCAGATGCATTCCCAGGTACTTAGCATCATCTGCTTGTGGTATGTCCAAGTTATTCAATTTGACAGGTGGGCAGGTTTGTCTTCTTAGGGAGAATGTCACCTGTACCGACTTGTTCTGGTTGGCTTTTATGCGCCACTTGCGTAGCCATGTCTCTATATTGGATAGATAAGCTTGCAGGTTTTCTGAGGCAACTATTGGATCATCATGCACTGAGAGAACCGCTGTGTCGTCCGCATACGTGGCAGTTGTGACGAGGTCACTAACTGGTAGATCAGCTGTATAGATCAGATATAAGATCGAGCCCAAGATGCTCCCCTGAGGAACTCCGGATAATATCTCAGACTGTTGTGATATTTCAGTATTGTGTTTAACCTCGAAACTTCTCCCGCTTAAATAAGACTTCAGAATGTGGAAAAAAGAGTGCGGTAACATCTTCTTATTACAATAAGTCGCTCAAGTTCTATACACCGACTCGACCGACTCTATCTTCAACTCGACCGCTAATAAAACGCGCTTTCGGCCGGCTGCTGGTGTGTAGGTACTATTGTCTTCTCTCGCAACTCATTTTGATTACTTTATGCCACTAGTTGGTCCAGTCACAAAATAGAAAACTAGAAGGTCCACTCCCGTCGTCTTCGAAAATTATTACCTAAACTTGCCGACTCACTAGGGTTGCTACTGTATTTATTCTGAATTATGAAAAGGGTATATAAAAGATCGAATAGAATTTTAAAGATCGTTCAGAATAACATGTCCCTTGCAAAGGACCAATATCCTTGCCATAATGTGATCATAATTGCTTCCCAAGCAGTTCAGATTGTGTTCAAGTGTATTAAATTGTCCATACCAGCTTCAGACATTATGCCTTTAGTAGGCGTAATAATAAAAATTCATCGCCACCTGATTATATCATCAGACCCTAAGAATAACCTTTTCCTGACCTGGGTTTGACCCACTTCCAGATAATTCATACACATGAAAATTAATGAAAATGCAATATTATATTAGTCAGATGAACTGATGATGGAGAAGGAAGGTGGTCAGAGACTTTTTTAATATTAGACTAGACAGGCATTTCCGACTAGAAACCATTAAGGTGGCCAGTACGTTCTTTTATTCTGTTAAAAACTGTCACGTGGTGTCAAAAACTGTTCAACTATTTCTAGGGTCAATAGCGGAAGACCTTGGTCAAACTCGCTTCACCATCGGCATTAGAACTCGTGGCGGTGCTGAAGTTCGACTAGCCTCAAAGTCTGAAATGGTCACCCATCAGTTCTTGCACTCTGCGTGCGTTGCTTGTATGTCATTAAGTATCCTTAGCTACGTACAAGTACTTTTATTTTATCAATAATAATATCGTTTAATAAAATAATGTTCAATTTAAGTCGACACTACAACGAATTCTCGCGTGAACAATCGCGACGCAGCACTGCTTGAAACTGCGTGAGAATGTCTGTAAACGTAACGTCAATGTGTGCGTGACGGAAATGGCGCATTGTTTCCAGTGGACCTTCTGCTTGGAGCGAGCCGTTCTTTTTTTTGTGTCACGATTCTCGGAATTAATCAAGGAGTTAAAAAGTGGAGACATTTTGCGCTTTCTTCTCAAAAAAGGTACTAAAATTTAGTATCTTTTTACAAAACACTTTTCCAAATAAGCTCGGTTACCAAGTATTGACTTAGAATCCTGTCTAAGTTTAATGCTGCATTATCTTGGTACTGCTATAACCTGCCTGTAGCTTCCAACTAGCTAACATAAGCGAGACTGGTTGTGATGGTCCCACGAATGATTGTATATAGGTACCTTTGTTATACCTTTCCATCGTATCATTTCATATCATGATAGTATTTTGTTTACTTTGCGTCCTCATTTACAATTAACACTTAAGATTTATTACCTTTAACAAGCCGTAATTGTGTTGATTAGAAAACAATAGACGGCACGGCACTAATTTCACCTATTTATTGACGATTGGTAAGAACCGACAGTTTCTCTAGCAGTACAGTCAGTACATTGCGGGTATATAATTACGCAAAGTAAATACCCTTATTAGAAACGGTGCAATGGACTATGAGGATTTGTCAAATTGAACAGTCGTAGTAGACGCATGTTTATGAAGATGGTGCGTTCAGAAGTTACAATGTGTAGATTTTAGTTAATAGGTACTTTTTTTAATAGCTTGTATTTGTTTTATTGTTATCTGTTGCTCATACAACTTGCAATAAAATAAGTACAAGTTAATAAACTGCAAGGTATATAAAATGGGTAGAATCGTATTTTTAATTAGTAGTTTAAGTGTAATGTTGTTGTAAATTTTTATGCACCGCCTGCAATTTTTATTACCAGTTTTCGGGGTAGACTGGTAGATAAAGCTACAAAGCTTTAAGTCCACCTTTGTACTATTTTGTGAATAAAGTATTAAATAAATAAATAAATAAAATATATAGGATGGAGTGTAAATGTTTTCACTTTTGTGAATTGAATAGAAATAAGACAACAAATGCTACTTACTGATCTTGATCATTTATTTAACGTAAGAAACATCGACTAAATCGATTTTCCCAAAATGCTATGGACGAGAGATGTGTCCCTTCTCGTCGTTGGCGTAAATATTGGAAAACACACTGAAACATGCTTTTGAGCTATCTTCTCGTGGATATTACATGTCCTTACTTTTCGAGATAATCAAGTTTCAAAAGTGCAAAAATTCACGAGCCACCTACGCTGTACTTACCTGTATGATCTCGAGTTTCTTGTAAAAGACATCAACGCGCGCGTCTGGATTCGTGGATGTCTTTTGTATGAATCCTAAAATTATTTTTGTTACACGTGATAAACCTACAGTCCACTCGATGGATATCAGTAACTGTTGCGTGTAACACCTAAACCTTCATCATCATCTCTGCCGCAGAACAGCCACTGCTGCCCACTGTACTATCGTGGTATCTTGCGCGTGGTACAGTTAAGGAAACCGAATGTTTAGCAGTCAATGCTCTTTTTAATTTGTTGGTATTGCTACAAGAAAAATCGTATACTAATGTACCACACGTCAAAAAATAGGAACACAGCCAATTACAGACTTATGTCAACTAGCAAAACATTCAGTTTCCTCGACCGTACTTTATGTTACCTGGATTAGCCTTTTACCTCAGCACTACTTCGTCTTCTTCTCCTCAAGGAGCGTCTGTGGCCGAGTGGTGTATGCATTACCACTTTTAGAAGAAAATCGTTCACTTCTGCAACACACAGGGTAGGTATTTGGTGCATAATTAGCCGAATTGAACGATCTGAAAAAACTCCGCCGTCACCTTACCCAGGATTTTTTAATTAATAAATGCAAATTATTGTCAAAAACAGGCTGTTACCTCAGCTCCATCTTCGGCCGCATCGTCACTTACGACCAGGTGAGATTGAGGTCAAATGCCTGCCCAGGATTATGATTCTAAAGGTGGTAATGCGCCTATGCTATTGTATTGTACCTACAAAATGTACGAGACAAGGTTCTGAACGCGCCTTCCATAACAAAATATCGTCTGTGCCGTGTGCAGTGCGTTTCGATAAAACATCCGAGCTGCGTACGCGCAGCATTAGTGCAGTACTGCATAGGAGAGGCCTCGCGCGCACTTACTACATTATATTTCCGTGAAAACTCTATTTTTCTACAAAATGCCTTGCGGTGGCTGTGGTGATAGTAAGTATATATTTTTTTGTAACATTTAATTTTCTAGTTAACAAGTTTATAGCTCGGTTTTTTAAGATTTGAGGTTTGTAATGCTTTTTTCTTGCTCTATGAGATATACCGTCGTCAGGATGGTTTCTATTTATAGGTACTTAGAATTTGAAAATATAAAATTAAGGTTGATAGTTAGGCCTATCTAAAACGCCGGCGGGGCGGCTTGCACCAAGTTCTGAAACGCGTTTAAGCTGATACACAAACAACTTCATACAAAAAACTTCACACAAAAAACCTCACACAAAAATCGTTAGATGCCATTCGTAAACTTGTTTGTGAATTTATTTGCTTACTTGTTGCCCGGGCTTTAGTATTTGTCAGTATTATTTGATACAAAAATATTGGTTTGTGATTTAACTGCTACTTTGATGATATTTTGTGTTCGAGTATTATAAAAATTTATCTAATTCTGTACAGACGTATATTAGTCATATACGTATATACGTCAGACTGTATATTATGTATACCTATTAATGCGCTTCTAGAAATAAATATAGGCAATACTGAGTGTACAGAGCAATTATTTCAAAATTTTCCTTACCTATTCCATTTATTCACTTGTATAAACATGGATGATTATTTACCAAGAGCGTTAAATTACGAATGTGCAATTAACATTTATATACTAAGATGTTCGCTCTCTTATTGGTTATTTAGTTGGTATTGGAGAATTAGGTACTGTACAGTCGGCTGCAGAGAGAACTGCCCCTCTACCATACATTTAAGATATGCTTGGGGTCCAGTCACTCTGCTGCTTACTGTACGAACTTTAAATTAAAACTAAAAATTAGGCAAGATTATGGGCAATATAAGGCAAATCACACTTTCAGTTTCTTTCAGTTTCAGTGCGACCCGCCCCGGCTTCGCACGCGTTTTCACGGCTTATCTTTACTATAATATGCATTCAGACATGTACCTGCCGGAAAAAAACTCTCTAACTTGAGTTTGACGCCACGTCACACAAATGTCAAGACTCAAGATTGTTCTTAAATATTCGATTTGCATCAGGATCATTTTTCTTTTGAGGATCTTATGGACGCGTTCATTAATGAAATATAGTAGTTTCGCGTACTTTTAATTTTTAATTTATAGTAGGTAGACTCCTAATATAGTAGGATACTTATTATATAGTAGGGTTGGCAACCCTAGCAATAGGTATACCTATACTATAGACCTATTCAGCGAAGTCAAGTCTGGATGAGCACGACCGTCTTATCTATGTCTTTCTGCTGATATGCAACAAAGATTGCGTTGTAGTGGTCCCTTTTTAAAGATACGGTAGTCAGTACTTACAGACAAGAGGTGTACAATACGAGTACCTAACGTAGAGGTTATGTATGAGCTACAGTCATTTGTCATTGAACGGTATAAACAGGTGGTCAGTACATATACAGCTGTAGAGACGTTATAATAAGAAAATTATAAGTCCGAATCGCTTACTTAAAAAAATAATCTCAGTATGACAACTTATGACAAGCTTTATAAAAGTAATAGAATGTCATTCGTAAAAGTCATAACAAATAAATTGATTTCTGTAGGATTGTTTATTTTATATAATGGGCAAACAATTAAAAAGAAAGTGGAGATAATTTTCAGCATGATTAACAATTTAGTCAAACTAAAAGTATAAGTTCAAGCCAAATAACTGAATGTTTACAAGAGGGACTGACAAGGACAGATTATCCTCAGATTATTGCCATATCCACATTTTATAATTTTTACTACTATCAGTCAATACGAACTTATCGTGGTCCTATTATACCTGACGTAGACGTTATATGGGCGATAGTCTGTTGTCAATCATCGTCACACTCTAATGAGCAGTTTTCCAATAGGTATCTAAAGCATTCCTAACCACTCACTAGATGGCGCCCCGACAATTTTGGTAATTAATTATCGCTTGAAATAGGTTCTTAGCAAAGAGGATATAAACACTGGGTACGTTGTATTGGATAATATTGTATTTATAAAAGCTTTCAACCATTTTAGAGGTTGTAATAAATTATTGCAAACTAAACAAACATCAATTTGACTGAGTCAGTTCGTTTCATGGACGCTAGGATCGAGAATGGACGTATTACAAATATTAATGGAACAAAGTCCCTACTAATATAAATATTTCTTTGTACATTGCGTTCAAACTTGCGTAAAAATTGGGCCTTATATTGCCGAGCTAGTCCAAGTGCATGTAAATTTCCTATACATCCACAGATACATTTTGAAATATTCTCTTCACGAATTTTCTTCCTTCATCGTAAACCTGAACCCTAAATATGAGCTTCGAGTCCGACTGCGTGAGGTAGTAACGTGTTCGAAACCCAGTTCGGACCGATTCTCTTATAGTGAACGAAAATATCATGATGAAACCTGCGAATTCAAGCGACTGTCTGTGTAACCATGAACCCTGGGCTCGAGAATACACCAGGCATATTGACGCCAAGATGATGATGATAACCTCAAACCGCACGTGGTATTTATGCTACTCTCTATCAAATCGCGGCATACATCGAGCATAATATCCTCGAAGCTGCATCACCTGTATTCAAGGGAGGCCCGCTAACTATTTAACCACCACGGGTGTTATGGGATCTTCTCTAAAAGTCATCCCAGCCATAGAGCGTCCAATAATAGATAAAGCCTTTCATCTTCTTTGTTAAAAATTCGTACTCAATTAAAAAATTACAATTTCATAACAAGCTTTTATTGAGCCCAAACACGATGGGATTATCTTATTGCGGTCATTAGTTCCTATGACCATTCGACTCCATTACCAGACCAGCTCCCTAGTACCAAATAAATGCATTGTCATCCAAGTTACATAGGTATACCAAACAGCTCTATCGAATACTAACAAATGGTCCTAAAATTGTTTTCAAATTTTGACAAAACGAACAGTGCAAGTTAAATAGAAGCTTGGAAAAAAATAATATCAACCATGTCTTGTTCAACTAGGTCGATGGACCTATTGTTTCCAAATAATTCGTATCGACCAAACAACACGGCGTTGTAATTGTTTGAGAATATCGCCTCGTACATTTTCCTTCGTGTTTTGGTAGCGAACAGCTGAAACACGATATAACCTTCGACAGAGTTAGGTAAGCATTCTCGTTACTTATTATTAGGAATGAAATTGAGTGGGAAATTAATTGCAACAGCTATACTACAATACATTGCTGCTTAGGTACCTTGATAACGTATTTGTCTCGTAACACATTGGAGTTTAGTTTAATTACAGAATATTGTGATAATAAGTTTAATGAAGAAAAAGCTAACCAGACGTGTCGGGCAACGTGCAGTGTAGGGTTCTGTAGTAGCCTGTTATGATTATCATCAGCCTATATGATTATGACATGAATTAATTCAAAAGTGACGTTGTAATGCTGACGATGAATGTATTTATTATTATAAACTATAATTATTAATGAAATGTAATAAGAAGATGAGTCTGTAAAACTTGAAATAAATGATATTTAATTTTTTAATTTTTATACTAGTTCACTGCTGGACGGATGGTCTGGTCTTGCAGCATCCAGCATCCCTCAACAGCCTTTCCCACGCCACTTAGTATTCTCTAGCTCTACTTCCAACTGCGCCAGATGCTCATCATGCCTCAATGATACCCCCCTCAAGCCTGGGGATTATTTCCACCCCCTCCCTGCCATTTCTGTGACTGGAGGCCGTTTTTTTATAGTATATATCATGTATCAGGCTCTTAGAAGACTAGTCCGTACCTCATTTTAAATTATTAGTCGCCTAGTTGGACACCCAATGAAAGACATCATTTGATCTATCATACATATTGTCACTTTTGATTGTAAACCTTGTATTTAGTATTGTAAAGGTTAAAATCTTAATAATTCTTGCAAGGAAGGTTTAATGTGAAGACGTTGGGTTGGCCGTGTGGTGTCCGGCAGAGTAGAATAGCACCAACCCCTTACACTCGTGGGTGTCGTACATGGCGGCTAATGTGTTCGAGGCAAAAGGTCAAGAGTCTCCGTAGTCTGGAAAATGGGCAGCAGCATTTTCCATTGTTATATTTAAACACTGCGATGCCAAGCGTGGAGATAATGGCAATAATCTCCCCTTTCGTAAGAGAAGCCCTAAGTCCTGCAGTGGACTGTTACGGGCTTTGATGACGATGTTGGGTTGGTGGTCTTTTACTCTGACGGACGTGACACATTATGACCAATGTAGTACAGAAAATTATTAGATATGTCTATTGCTTTTCTCTGTCGAGTTGTACATCTTTTTATTTAATACGATAGACAAACGAAAGATGGCCACCTGATGGAAAGTGGTCATCGCCACTTATGGATATCAGCAACTACAGATGCGCCGCTTCTCGCTGTCTGTCCCTCTCTATGTACGCGTAGATCTTTTAAACTACGCAACGATTTTTAAAGCAGTTTTCAACAATAGATTCAACAGCAGCAACAATAGTTGGTGACTCAACAGAAAGGTGTATTAATAGTGAACGAAGTCGCAGTGGGCGAGCTAGTCATCATCGTCTTAGCGCTTATCCCGGTCTCTGCCAGGGTCCGCTTTCCTACAGTGTGGGCGAGCTAGTGAATCATGATATGAAACACTCAATGTGGCCTTTTTAGATCCCCAGGTGACTTATTTGTTTTTTATTTGCAGATTGCAAATGCAGCGCGGGCCAGTGCTGCCAGGGCTGCAAGTGTGACTCCTCGTGCACCTGCGCCAAGAAGACAGGCTGCGCAGGAGATGCCACCACTACTAAAAAGTAGAGCATATCTCTACCTCTCTCTATAATAGAGCTAAAGAGGAGAGATAGAGTTATGACCCAGCTTTTGTTTTACCCATTATAATTTTTCAATAATTTTATATTTCGTTTTTAATTTCTTTAAGCGCTTTTTGTCGTGGAAAACACCATGGGCGGACATTTAGTTTTTGTCAAGAAATTACATTTTAGGAACATCACATGTGTATGTATGAACTAATTTAAGCTAATGAAATAAAATAACATTGTTTCCATGTTAATTAAAAGCATTTTTATTTAAGTGAATTCTTTAATTAAACCTCGAAAACGTAAACAATTCTATGGACACGCAGTAAATTTAGCGAAGTATTTACTTCATGCAAGTACCTGGAATAAATTAAATTTAATTATTTAAATCGTACACCTTTTCTAGTATTTATTTTAATTGTACCTATACAACAATCTTTTCCATTGACTGGATTGCTTGCTTAACGATTATTTTTTGCTCGATCACGGCTCTAACAGAAAATAAGTAAATGGTTATTATTCACTCACTCACTCACTTCCTATCACCGTTTGTGATAACTTATGTAAATATGCCAAATATACTAACATCGAAATATCGAGTAAAAACTATTGTTGGCAAACCCGACAAGATGTATGATGAAAACATGCTAACTTCTATAGTTTTTGAGATACTTGACTGTAATAGACAGACAGACATACATAGAAATGTGACCAATGACCTTTTTACAATTTGATTAATCGAATCCCAAAATACAAATCTGCCGAGGGCAAAACAAGTAACAGAATGACTAACACAAGTGTGCTCGTGACATAACTCGTGTCGCGAAATAACCTATATCATTCTCTCAATACTACTAATTAAATATATTTCATATACGGCGTTAGCCGATGTCGCATATTTTCTCTCTTGTCGCTCTCGCGCGCAGACTTGTACTAGACGTGGGCTGTCTATGCCCTATGGCCTTACCTAGGTCTTCTAAGTCGTGACAGTCGCAGCCTGGCGCGCACCCCGCCCCGCGGGGCTCTCCGGCAAGCACTGAAAATCAATTGTAGGTTAAATTAGTGAGACCGATATCGTGCATCATTATTAATGCAATTCGACGCACACGACTAAGAACGCAAAAAGCCAAAACATCAATTTTTGACTAATACTCAAATGTAGTATCTACCTATTTTATACGACCCGTTTGCTTTATTTCGGCGGTGAATAATTTATGATTTCGGTAACTAAACTCTGACCATGACTTGACTGATTCCAAAATTGGTGAAAAGTCGCATTACGTAAGTATAAGTCAAATAAAAAATAATCTCATCGAAATCTGTACATCCGTTCGGGACTTACAATGCCACAGATAGATATTCCACTTTTCACACAGACCGTAGTTAATATTTACTATTAATAACTATACTTAATAAGTATGTAGGTAATGAAACGGCTTACGACAAGAGGATGCCGAAGACCGGGCGAAGTGGAGAAGAATGAGTAAGAAAGCGGACCCTGGCAGAGGCCGGGATAAGAGCTAGGACGATGATGACGATGTTACCTATATCATTAGAATTTATTTAAGTTATTTTCATGCAGATTTTACGGATTGTTAGAGGCAGAAAACCTATCTATTCTATATCTAAATATTATTCAGAAACTTACATGAATCGACTTCAAGTACTTTCATTTTCAAGTTTTTCAATAAACAATATTCAATTACGTAACTTCAAGAAGCGTCTAGTCCATAACGAATGCTCTGTGCAACTAATAAAAATGCAATGTTCCATAATTTGCACTTCGGTAACAAAAAGAAGCAACTCAAGAAAAACTATGACATTGAATTGAATGACATTAACCAGCTACTTGTGTTACTTACTTACTGCGCTGGCACCAACACAAAAAGGTTCTTGGCCTCCGACACAAGAGTTCGCTATCTCTTCGTATCCTGCGCCATCTCCGGCTAGTAGAAAATGCTTAGTGCGTGCAGGTCTTTTAGGACTTCATCCAGCCAGCGATATCTGGGTCGCCCGACCGGCTACATGGCTAACCAAACATTTCTATCGTAGGTTGATTTAAAGCATAACATTTTAAAATCGGGTGTATGTAGTACATAGTACCAAACTATGGACCACCTCGTTTCATGCTCGGCGTGCCCTAAAACTTGTACAATAGAGGACTTGCGGAGGTCGCCAAATACTGGGCGAATAAAGTGTAAGTCAAAGTTTAGTCCATCGACTCGATAAGAAGAACAAGTATCTATAGAGCGCGCGTGAGTTCATGTCCATCGTCCATCAACTCACTCGCTCGTGCCGCAACTTAGTGAAATGGCGATGTATCGAGCCTTCAATAATTGCTACTCGAATTATTTAAGCGGTCGTGCCCGATGGACATAAGCTCGCGAGCGCACAGTATATAAAACGAATTCGCTGTTAAGAAAATGTAATTTAGAAATTTTGATGTCAGAACACAAAATTCGTGAAACGATAAAATTAAGGCTGGGCTCACTCGACTTCTTCCTAGCAACGTAACAAACACCAACAATTATCATCATTACATATCAGTTCTTTTCAAACATGTATTAGACATAAGGCATATACTTGTAGTCCTCACAGTGCCAAGGCAACAAACAGTATACATGAAACCTAATGAATTGTAGAAGTCATGGGCAACACCTGCTTCACGTCAGGTGGGCTGCCAGTTTGATTGTCACTGATTGAATGTTCATCATGCATTGCCAAGTGTGGGTTGGTAGTACCCACAAATACCAATTTCACGAATTACACATTTTTTTCATAAACTAACTAAATAATTTAAAGGAAAGTTTGCATTGTTTGATTAATTATTTTGGTATTTATTCTTGAGGGAGCTCTTTTGTTAATTTCAACAAAATAACATTGACGAAAAATAGAGTCTCCTACCTACCTACTCAAATACTACCACTATTCTACGTGTAATTGTACGAATAGTGGGTACTTGACGCCAGCAGAATCAAGGAAATAAGGAATGTATGAAGGAAGTATAGAGACTGGTACCTCAGAACTTAGTAGGAACTTTCCTGAAATAAAAAAACCATGAAGACCGTTACTCAGCTACACTACAGAATCAGAAAGGTTGTGATGTTGTTTCCGTGCATGCACCAGTTGGTCCACGAGCAAAAACCGTGAGGCCACCGATCGACCTTGCCATTGCTCTGTTAGTTTTTACAACGAACCGTGAGTATAAAATGGTAACGTTACTTGAAGATAGTCGTAGTCTACTTGACACCACAACATCTGGTCATCCACACCCTCAGGTCAACGCCAGCCAAAATGCCAGCCCCCTGCGAGCCCTGCAAAGGTAACTTTTTTATCAAATCATCGTGCTTTGTCCAAATCGTAAAATGCCATGTGTGAAAATAACGATAAGATCACTGTACAAAGATCGTTAGCCTCACATCGAAAAATGGCTTGACCCCCTTGAATTTTAGATAATTTTTGAACATTTAAAGTTTTTGTTAAACTAAAGGGATGTTATATAGAGGCTTTTCACTAGGTATTCTCAGCAATACCTACACGGGACGCAAATATTTTTCTAACGCTAGAAAAAACATGCAAACTAAAATATTTCTACTGGACGCCTCTATCACATTATCCAAAAATATACACGAAATTGAAAAAGCCTTCGAAAATCAAAAGTAAATACAATGCGATTTAAAAAAATTAATGACATATTCCGTCTGGTCTGAATCTTATAGCTAGCTCAGAATCTATGTTCAAAATCTATCAAATATCGGGAGCGACCGGGAATCATATGCTCGCCCATTAGTTTTGGGTATGGTGGGGTGGAGTCATTTATGATTAGGTGTCTACCCTTTTATTCATGGTTACATCGTATTCTTTAGATTCCTGCAAAGATGGCGGGGCCTGCAAGGACAGCTGCAGCTGCGAAGCCAACTGCTCAGACTGCTCAAAGCCAGGTGAACTTATCCTAATATCACATACGTAAATAATTGAACCGCATTGAGGTATCACGGAACGCCGGTGGCCAAGTGGTTACTTGTAATTACCTGATCTACCAAATCCTGGATCATGGTCAAGGCAGACGTAGAAAGCATAACTTGGACATTTACGCCAAGATGATGATGATGATGATTATGGTGGGTATCATACCGAAATAATGAAAACGCGAAAAAATTATTAAAAGCATTTTCAATTCTACACAATGTAAATTTTATTAAAGAAACAAATTTTAGGTATTTTATTTACAGTCTCTTATTTTAATGATTGTCTTTTTGTTTTACCGAGCATGTAAACAATTTAAATTGTAACTAATTACAGTATTTTGTTCCAGGGGGATGCTGTTAGCTGAGGACGATAGAATGCTTGGCTCGCTTCATGGACATTAACAACAAATCATTAATTGTTATTTTGTTAATTTAAGTTGCACATTAAGCATGAAATAAAAATTGGTGCCCAACAAGATTTGCATTATTTATTTGCCACATAACTACTTGTGTAGTTACTATTATTCTACTGAATTTAATCAGCGGAATGTTAGCAATAAAACCTATGCCGATATCACATTTCGCTTAAAGCAAATTAATATGCATCTGACTATTAAAAAGTACTCATTCCCACCGCTACAACTCCTGTGTAGCCAGGATCTACAGCGGCGATCACACACAGGTCCTGAGTTTTGACACTCAGACGCGGTCACGGACAAGCTAAACTGTCTTGGAACCCGCAATAAATTTATAAGAAGTAACAGGTAGGAGTGGGAAGGATAGTGATTCCGACTTCCCCCCCTCAAAAAAGCGGAGACAGCGCAAAACGAAATAGGCATAGATCAATGCCAGAAATCTGGGGAAACACACCCCGGACACACAGGTAATTAAATTATGTCTAGCAGTAGCATTATGTTGCCAATAATAATGCAAGGCACAATTAAATGACGTTGTGTATGTCCGTGGTTAGATAATCACAAGATTAAAGAGCGCCATGGGAAACCATGGCTTGCTCAGGTGATACCTATGGGGCGTAGCCGGGGGAGGAACGTTTAGGGTTCAATCCCCCCCCCATTCACTTACCATGTATGTGCCGCGTGATCAATATGGATTTTAAGAGTCAAGATACTATCACAGAAATAAAATAAAAACGGAATCCTTGTCTCTAAATCATGAATGAAGCATGAAATTTTGACGACCTGAGTGGTTCAGTGGTCAACATGCCGTCTGCCACGCAAGAGGTCCCGGGTTCGATTCCCGGCCGGGCAGAAATTGAAATGATGAATTTTAATTTCTGTTACGGGTCTGGGTGTTCTATGTATAATAAGTATGTTATTTTAAAAGTATTTTAGTAGTTTATCAGTTATCTAGCACCCATAGCACAAGCTTTGCTTAGTTTGGGGCTATTGTGAATTTGTCTACGAATATTTATTTATTTATTTATTTAAATAGCCGCCATTTAAAATGTGTGCATGACTTGAAGATTGCGGTCAATCATCCATTTTATCCTCATAACTCTAACTTATAATTCTTTAAAAGTCGTGATTTGAAGGTGAGTACTATTTAGGTGTACTCGTAGGATTGGGGATTTCGTACTCCGGATTTTGGATTTCGGATGCGGATCATCATCATCTTCGTAGACTTCTGTCCAATGGGACAGAACGATTCCTTCTCTCACTCCTTAAAGTGCTGCCTATAGAAAACCGACCAACGTGCTACGTAGGGTTCGCCGATGTTCGAGACTTTGCAGCTTGGTGTCTATCAGCTGTGGAACACGTTTAGCACAGTTGTTTGCCTGATCTACGTCAGTTGGCAGCAGTATTCTACATAAGCCCGAACTCTTCTTGATGAAGCTGAACAACTGTTCCGAGGTGAAGTAAGTAAGTAAGCAGTAAATAATTGCACTATGGCTTTTTTACGGGTTTTGCTCCTACCACTCATTCCAACCGTTGCAACTCCTGTGTAGACAGGATCTACAGCGACCACACACATATCCTTAGTTTTGACAATCAGGCTCGCCCGAGGACAAGCTATAGGTACTGTCTTGGAACTAGGGCTCTTATTTTTATAGTATTTAATCAAACGAATCGTGTGAATGCACCCACCGAAGTCTCGGTGACTCCTGCCTGCCTGACTATTCTGCTTTACGTAGAATATGAGATGCGTTTTGTCTGGTATAGTGTTTAAGTTTACATATAATTTTGATTTTATTTTAATTCGTATCACTCATCTCACGATATAAAATTCGTCAATTTTTTTTGTTGAGTAAAAAATCACAACCTAATCTCGTAAAATACCTAATCTTAGGATCTGACTGACCTAATGCTACTACGTTACTCTCACGAGGACCTCTCGAGGCAGGTAATTTGTATTGTGCGGTGTTGGGGATTACTCGGGAGGGAATCGCGAGGCAAGGCGACCGATTACACTCTCGCCTGTCAAGACCTAAGGGGACACGATTTCCATACTAATTTAATTTTGCTATTCTATCAGTCGTTTGAGGGTTTAGTAATTGAATTATGATTTATACTCTTAGTAAGTAGGTGCGGCTAATGGCTTTGTATAGCTTAAAATAAAATAGAGCAATTAAAACGAACATATCACAATTCGCCGCTTAATGGCGTTGTTTTGTGAATTTGTTATTTTTTTTTACATTGCTTTGTTTTATATTATTAACACGTAGAAATACATTTTACGCTTATTTACTAATTGCCAATTGCAAAAACTTACATTAAAAACGTAGATAAAACCCTGATTTAGAATAATATTCGCAAAAATATTACTATACTAGCAAAAATATTCGAATACTTAAATTTTCGAATATTTGCAAGCCCTACTTGTGACCCGCAACAAATTTAATTTAGAAGTACAGACTACACACACACTACACTATACTGGGCAGACTAAGAAATAAAGTAACTTTTTTGGATTCGGGGGACGTGGCCAGACGCCCGGCCGAGAAGGTCGGTTCGCCCGCGCATCCGAAAAGCTACTTTATTTTGTACTGAGTAACGATTAGTATCAACTCTCTAGCTGCCTTCTAGATCGGCGCTGCTGCAGTGTTGTATGTAGACGCCTTCGCTGGTAGCACGCCATAGTGATTAAAATCTTAGGTCCCTTGAGAGATTAACTGAATTAATTTTTTGTCTTATACGGTAGGCAAATAGGTAAGCGGGATGGCCCTTTTCATCTCATTTCGTAGCCGAAATTCGTAGCGAATATCTAATGATGGTAATAAAATTTCCCATTCTGAAGCCAGCTTGAAGACAACTTGATTTGCTCCCTGATGAAAAGTGGTTACCGCTGCCATAGGACATGGCAACACCAGTGCATTGCCTACCTCAAAATGAGACTACTATCTGATATACCTCTTGAAAAATCTCATATTATAGTTCAAAAGAAACACTGTATGTGGTAAAAACATGATGTGTGTTATGCGTTTTATTTAAGTTTACGTGCCTCGTGCTTTGTTAACACGTTTGAGGCGTGCAACGCATTGGTAACTCCCCTGGTGTTGCTGATGTCCATAGGCGGCGGTGACCACTTTCCATCAGGTGGTCCGCTTGCCTGTTTGTCTGCCGTATAACATAAAAATAAAATTTGCTGATTCCAAATCCATGCTGAGTACAGATAGGTTTACTGATGGTAGGTCACTAGGATCGTTTCACTGACAAGCTTGAGGAGTTCGCCTGGGTTTGTACCATGGGTCCCCATGGGTTCCGCAAACATGGGAGCAAACAGCCGATGGGTGGGTGGAAAGCGGTGACTATGGCCTATAACTAAGTCGATACTGTGCTGGCTACAGTATCCTTGAAACCGGAACACAACAATGCAAACAATGTAGGTAACCACAAAATAATGAGACATCACTGTTATTTATTAACTTCTCATTGTTTTCCTGTTTGTCATTAGTATTATGCTATGAAGTATAATGGTGTAATTTATTTAGTTAGTGTAATACAAGTGGACCCACCGCGATTTCGTTCGCGTGGCGACCTACCTTACCCTACCCTACGCTAGATTTACTTTACCTCTGCCTACCCTTTTTTGCTTGCCTATAAACCTTCCTCTTTAATCACTTTATCTATAGTTGAAAACCGCAATAAAATCCGTTGCGTAGTTTAAAAGATCCTAGCGTACATAGGTACATACATAGGATCATAGGGACAGACGGCGGGAAGCGACTTTGTTTTGATTAACGAACCTAGTCTTTGATGTGAGGCTAAAAACCATTCTTCAACCCTGAACACGCCAACAGTACCAACACAAACATAATTGCTTGGCGGCAGAGAGAGAGGAGGTACATATCACTAAACAGATACAAAAACAAAAATAGCTCCAGAACTCCGTTTATTTCATTAAATGAGACAGTAGAACATGATAATTGTGATGAAGAACACGACGGTGAACGCAACCGGGAAGCAAGCGTCGAGGGCTGCAGTCACCCGCGAGCAGAGCGACCGATGGCGACCGCTCGACTGGCCGACGACTGGCCGACGACTGCCAGAGAACTGGTAGATGATTGGTCGACGACTGCCAGACGTCTGGCCGACCAGTCCGTGACCTTCCCGATCCATGTTTCCGGAGCTAAAGGAACTGCAAGTCTAGCAGCAACCACCTGGGAATGACAGTGGAGATTGGTCTTTAGTTTGTAGCCTTCGAGTTGACTAATTACTAAACTAAAGTTATTTAGACAAAATATAACAAAAAAATATTAAAGTTTCCATAATTTTTTATAAATTATTTTGGCGGACTTTATACAATGAGGTTTGAAAATTTGAAAATTGATGGAAGGAAAATTTACCTAATAATATAAACATTCCTTCTATTTATTGTAACAAGAAGATACTTATTGGATGATGATGTACCTCAGGACTCATACTTCAGTTTTGATGAAGATAAAATAACCATAGTTACCAACCCTTATCAGAGCAGTCGTTGCAACCCTTGTCTTTGCAGGAACAACTGTCTTTGCAGGCTCCGTCCTTGCAGGAATCTAAATAAACAAATATAGAATGACTACGTTATATATTTCCGATTTAATTATGGTTACACTTTTAATCGCCTCAATGTGCCGGTTTCATCACGACGCTTTTCCTCACTGTAAGAGCATCGGTTAGTGTACATCATAACTCAGAAATGAGTCATTGGTACATGGCGGTACTGAAGTTCCAACCCGTTACCTCTCGCTTACCAGCCATGGAGAACGAGAAATGGTTGGGCACCACCGCTTTATCTAATTCTCCCATCATTATTGTGTTTCGGTATGAAAGATAAGGATTCCAGCACAATAAAAGGTTTGATGCCTATCATCTTACTCCTCACAGGAAGAACGCACCCAACGGTCCGAATTTTTGCCACATGAAGTTCTACAGACGAGGAATCTCCAACAGAGCTGGCTTCGTTACAAATCGAATTTAATTTAAATATCAAAGTGGCTCTTACCTTTGCACGGTTCACAAGGGTTAGGCATGTTGTCTGCTGCTGTCTGTCACCGAACTATGCAACAGCAGGCAATGTCAGCGATTTATACCAACAAGCGGATGCAAAAACCGCTGCCAATTGGAACAAGGCTGAAAAAACTGAAGCTATTGTAACATAACTGTTAGCTGTATTGAATATTTCTGAAAAGCGCATCAATAAAAAATCTAACGATCGAAGAGTGCTTTGAATTAAATGTCAAGTATCGGTGAAAATGGTAAAAAAAGTGTATTTAATGGTTATGTCCTCGTGGAAACTAATTTTACCGATAATTTTTGTTTGCATTTCAACAAAGGAGAAAGAAATGGAGTTGTAGACACTGACGTTAAACGTTTAAAAGAACAAAGTTTCCGTATGTGTCTCAGGAATTACCCACTCGCCATAAGTCCGATGGAATTTCTATAGCACCACTTAAGGCAACTTGGCAAGGTACCAAGACAAAAAAGGATAGATTATTTTCGGGTGGTAGGACACTGACAGAGCTTGAGTAGTCCGCCTGAGTAAGACCATTCCCTTATCTATTTCAGCCACCAAGGAGCAATGTCTGTATTGTTGTGTTCCGGTTTAAATGATAGAGGTGCGTTCAAACGCGTCCCGAATGTGCAGTTGCAGCAAGGGCTTGCATTTCACCATATATACGAAATAATGGAGGATTTTAAAATAGCTACTTTAAAAAGTTAAAAGTGTAGTTCGGCGTGCCTTATTAGATGCCAGTGCCTTGTCTAAACAGGATTTTTGAGAATCGTGTGCATGCGACAGAGACGGCGCTTTACGAAGCAAACTAGCCGATGCCCATTGTTTACCGCCGACACCCTGTACCTCCACGAAAGTGTGCAATCATTTCGGTGACATTTATTTCATGCCGTGAATAGAATAGGCTATTGCGTTTTCTTTTAAACCCCCCACGAAAAAAGAGGAGTGTTATTGTTTTTTTTTTCAGACGACAAGGGCCCATATATGTAATACACAATATTTAAAATAAAAACCAATAAACAAATACAATATTAACAATAATGAAACCTATACAAAACAATAAACTATGACGTTATAAGTATTACGTGTATATCTGTGTATGTGTGGCTCTGTCAACCTGTGTGTCTGCCTATGGCATTGTAGCTCCCGAACGGAGCGACCGATTTCCTTGCAGTTTTCTTTATTTGAAAGGCAGTGTAATCGAGATGGTGCTTAGTTCAGTAGTTTAGAAAACATTTGCGTATATGTAAACTTAGTCGGGGGTTTTCCGACGTTTTCTGTCGATTAAGTTATACATTGTGTACCTAATATAAGGCAGGCTGAGCCAAACACGAGCCGTTGCTGCAATTTCGCATTCGCGAGATTTAAACGATCCCTTAGATAAAAGAAAATACTCAACTAGGAAGGTACTAGAATAAATTATTTTCCCGGCAGTCTCTGTAGTGACACGGTCTTCCGTGTTTCCGCTTGAGAGCTCTAGGCGGAAGGTTTCCTCTCCAGGTCGTTTCCTAGTTATTTGTCCGGCAGTTGCTTTGGTTGAAAAACTTGATATTTAAGCGTTTAAAATTAATATCAACTACTTCATTCCTGACTGGGGCGTTGAGGAGTAAACCACCGTTATGGTCACCATCTGCGAAACTGTGCAAGGTATCAAATTATTATTTTAATGCACTATTACATTTTAACTTTCATGTCTTGTTTAAAAAGAGTATTTAAAACACACCGAATAACTAAAATAACACACGTGATTTATTTATTTAAAGGGATAAAATTGTCATTTAATTTGTTTTACCAATAAAATATTGAAAATCATTTTTTTACTTTAACTCTTTATTTTATACAATAAAACATAAAAAGAATCACAATTTCAAACAACACAACAGATATAATTATTTCTAAAAAGAAATTTCCATGTTTGTGATATTATTATGAAGTTATTTAAAATTATTATTTCTTGCATCGCCTTACATAATATAGAGAGCAATTAATCTTGCGTATAAAACGGACTGGAAAATAACATAAGGCGTCGTATGAAACTGGAAGCCGCCCAAAACCATTACAGTGTCTAAAACAAATGTATGTTTGCTGGCACAAAGTTCTGTAATCAATTTCACCATAGGAGGTCGTATAAAAAATTCTTATTGTGCTAGCTAGATACTCGTAGTACCTACCGATCCGAGTTCGTATAAAGAATTAGATCTAGAGGTTTGTCAGGATAGTAGCGAAACAAAAAGTGAAACAATGTGGTCTCGGCTTACCCCTACGGAAAAGGCGTCAAAATGTCCGCTTTGTTAAGCAAAGACCAATCAGAGGGCCGTATTAAACGCATTGCGTTCACTTAGCAAATGGCCAATCACGAGCACGTAGTAAGGCTACTTTACTAATACGTATTGTTTGTGAATACGAGTGTAAACCTACCTACTCTGTCTGGTTTTATTTGGTGAAAAGATCAAATAAGAAATAAAGATGGTGCGCTGTCAAGAGTGACATAATGCCGGTTTCGTTAACATGTGTGCATGACGTAGTTCGGTGCGTGTAACCGTGTACGTATACACAGCATGGCGTGGTCTTACGAGCGTCAGTATCTTGTTCGTATAATTCTACCCTTAATTCTTATTTCGTCTGAGGGCGACGTCTCCTAATTACCTCCATACGAAACGCTTTATCTGAAACGAAATACCTACTTAATATTAAGTTACTATCGAAAGTTCGTTTTCTTGCCACGGAGAGCCCATGAAAATTTAATCCGTACCTAAGCTGTCAAACTTCAATCTAACTAAAACTATGTATATTATAAAGATTTATCTCTATACTAATATTATAAAGAGGAAAGATTTGCAGTTTTACCCGACTGCGACAGAAGCAGAGTTATGTTTTTACTTATGTTGCCTACAGCCCTATTTGCTCAATGGGTTTCAACGTATGAGGTTTCGTTAAATTCGTCGCGGTACTTGGTATAGTTTACAAACCTACTAGTCCTACAATTGCTTGAAAATCACATCGTATATTTCTATTTTTACAGAAACCACAACGCAGTATGAAGATCAAACCACAAGTCCAATATTATGTCCAAAGGATTGCCCGTGCAGGCAGTGGCCCTACAAGAATGCAATTAAAATTGCATTGAATATGCTTGGTATTATCTTCGCTATATTAGCTACGTATTTAATTATATCCACTGACTCCAAAGTGTATCTCGTGTTTTGGATAGGCTACTCGATACTGAGGAGAAAGATTCTGAAATCAAAGAAACATACGAAAACAGTTTAATTTATTGAGTTCCTAATTTGTCGTGACACAGCTGAGCTTACAGGATCCCGACCTTCTATATAGATGGATTTTGTGTTTCTTTATTGATCGTTATTATTTATTTAATTTAACTAATGATTTGTTAAGTATGTATTTGTTTAAACATTAAGTATTTATTTGTTGCATAAACGGTTTAAATTATTGTCAACGAACTGAATTTATTTATTGGTAATTTGCATTAAAATTGTGATGAAAATGGCTTTGTAATACTTACAATGTATTAAAGAAAAATTAACACGTTTTTGGTACTTATATTTTTCACATCATACATATACTTAAACCATCTGCGATGATGAACAGTATACAGAGGGGTGGTTTTCTGTAGGTAACCCATGATTATCCTATTGGGTATTACTAGTGGGCCCGGCGCGACTTAGTTCGCGTGGCATTCTACCCCTACCCTGCCCACCCTGTTTTACAAACAAATGTTACCTGTGTTTGTAATTATCAGGGCAACCTTGCCCTGATAATTACAAACACAACAAAAAAAGAATTAGTTAAATTGGTGCAGCCCTTCTGAAATTATACGCGAACATATAGGTACTATTGCTATTTTCTTATTGAACTTACATTTTTTGAAGATAAAATATAGCCTATGCTACTCGCTGATAATGTAGCTTTCAATGGGGGAAATAATTTTTAAAATAGGTTTTTAGTTTATCCATTATTACTATAGATGAGTCAATATAAATACAATTGTTCAAAGATCTGCCCAATTGACGAATTTCAATGCGGGTTTTATTTATTTATTTATTGGAGTACCAATAGCTTATAAAACAAATAAAATTAGATTAGACATTAGATGATGGTCTATACCTACCTACGAACCGTCCGCCAACAAAGCCTAGCCTCTGACAAGGAAAAATGGCAATACAGTCCATCATTAGAGGTGTCACAGTTCGGTGAGCAGGCCGCCCGCGGAGCCGTCGGCTGCAGAGTTCAGGGACACGGCCACTCGAGGGGGACCGACAAACAAGCAGTTAAGTACAAGATGAAGAAATTGTATTGGTATTAGTGAGATTATATATAATAATTATATTATATAGCCTTAAAGAGAAAGCAAAATTTAGCCTAGGATTAAGACGTAGTTTTTAGGGTTAAATTGAACTTATCAAGTTGTATACTGGAATTAGCTAAGACTAAAATTGTTTTAGGCTTAAACTGTACTTAGCCGGTACGCGGCAGGAACAGGAAATATCGGCATTTCGTTAATGCAGAGTATTGTAGAGCGTCCGTGGACTTCGTCACTCGGCACACGCCTGTTCTTTTTCTGTGTAAAACTTGATTTTTGGGGCAAACGAGTAGGGAGTTTTCCTAAGATACCTAAGGGTGACAGTTACCATGCTACGATTCATAGGTATACTTAAGTATAAACTTTGGTTTCAAATTGCAAATCCCCAGATACATTGTCAGATTCATCAGGCTTGACCGAGTACACAGGACTCTGTCAATTGTCCACTGTCTTAAGACATCCACTTAGAAGTGTCCACTCTACCGATACTTCCACTCTACAGAAATGTCCATACTACCAGTAGAAAACATAAAAGCATATTTTCTATGACATAGCAGTAGGTTCACAGAATGACCCTACCGCTATGTCCACCCTCGTATGTCTGTCTACACACCGTCCTTTGTATATAATCCAGAAAGAACTTTCTGGCTTCTATCTTTCAGATATGATGTCACAGCTGGAAACAGGTACGTACAACCGTATCATTGTGAAAAGCAAAATTTAAAGACACGTGCCGTCATGATGTTACTGACACCACGGAAACAATATGTCGCGGTCTGCTAGAGTGTCTCAAAAAGCGCCGGGCCATATTGTATGTTTCCTTTCTGTGGCTGGCGTCATTTACCACCACATTACGACCGCTCTGCCCTAGGCAGCCCTGCCTCTGTTGCTTGCGAATTTTTTTTATATAATACGGCATACAAACGGGCCACCTGATGGAAAGTGGTTACCGCCGCCTATTTACATCAGTAACACCAAGGGCGCTACCAATGCGTTGCCCGCCTCTAAAGAGTCCTTTAATATATCTCTTGAACCCCGTAGTCCAAAGGAAGCACTGTTGCTAGGAACTTTTTCCACATCCGAATCGTACGAGCGAGAAAAGTTGTTTCGAACCTTCGCGAATTACCTATCGTGTGGTTTAACTCACAAGCTGCATTACTAAAGCACCTACCTAGTATGTTATTGATGATGATGATGATCCTTAGAACTTGAGTCTTTGATGTGGACCACTACAATATGTAACATGTATAGAAATAATAAAGATAGGTCAAAAAAAATTAATATTAAATCTTGAAAACTTTGGTGGGCTCTCCTGTAAAAAATGCAATTTAGATTTATGTTACTTTTGCATTAAAGCGACGGCATCATAATTTTTGCTCTGGAACAGACGAAGCCGCAGTTGCTTGTAGTCAGGCACGACGCAATAAGACAAGTGCGTCGACCCCATGCAGTATCAATTTGCGCTGGAAATAAACGAGTGCGGCTATAATTATGGCAAAAAGTGCTCACGCGAACCCACTATACTCGCTTCTCGAGATTACAGCATAAAAAAGATTAACGTTGGATAGTACCTGCGCTGTTTATCACTGGCAAATCCAATTTTAGGAAAAGAAATTCTGGTTTGTCGGTGTAATTGAATATTAGTTCTTTAATTTGAACTTAAATTTTTTGTGCGCTCTGCACAAAAGTAATTTTCGATTTATACAGTAAAGTACCCAAGTAGAATGGTTAAACCACAGTGAAGGAGGCCTTATATTTTGTGGCCTTTATTTCCCTGGAGTGATGGAACAAATATATTATTATGTCTGTACAACTTTGGATGAATCTTGGAATCTTGGTCTAGATTAACCCTAAAAAGACAAGTTTAAGAATTCCAGTTGTCGTGTTTCCTCTGATTTTAGTCAGTCTATTCATGGGGAGGGTCTTTTTTTACTTTGTGCTCTCGCTCCTGCCAAGAATTCAAGATAGATATCGGAATTCTTAGCGTATATCTGGCAACTGGGTTGGTTTTCTAAAAAGTTCGGTGTCCTTTGTAGAGTGAGGGGATTTTGCACGCCCTCCAGCTTTATGTACATAGAATGCCTACTATTCCTATCTCTGAGCCGGGGACACCACAACTCAATATCAGCTCCTTCAACGTCAGGCGACCCGAATCGTCGACGCCGAGGCTGCCACCCATCGCCTCGAGGGCACTGCGGAGAGATGTAGCGTTTCCATGTATTTTTTACTGAGGAGTAAGTATTCGAGTATCCGAACACTAACCGATGCTCATTCAACGAGGGAAAACATCGCGATGAAACCTGCACACTCAGGCGACTAAATGTGTGACCATGATCCAATCTCAGGTTCTCATGTTAACAGGGTTACGGAGGTCAGATGGCAGGCGTTTCCCTGTAATTACCTGATCTGTCAAATCCTGAATTACGGTCAAGGTGAACCCCGGGGCCTCGCGCACAACCAGGACATTTACGCCAAGATGACCAAGTGTTCTCAGGAGTGAGTGTTTTGAGGAGTAGTTTTTTTTTTATTTTATTTTTTTATGTCATACGGTAGGCAAACAGGCAAGCGGGCCACCAGATGGAAAGTGGTCACCACTGCCTATAGACATTAGCAACACCAAGAGTATCGCTAATGCGTTGCCCACCTCTACCAGTCAGTTTGTGCCAGTTTCATCACCACCCGCCACAAATTAAAGTTCCATCCGTAACACCTGTTCGAATGGCGGTCTAATACCATTCTTTGAACAATCTTCCTGCTGCCTGCGGTCATACTATGGAAAGATCTTCCTTTAGCGGTGTTGACTGATACAACATCGGTCGGGGCTTCCAATACCTGCTTGCTGGTTTGCATTCCTCTTTTAAAATATAACTTTCTACCAGATTCGTTTTTAAAAATAACAACTTTTGACTTCCGTTCATTGATTTCCGCACTGCCTATAAATATATTACATAAATAATTAAAAGAATATTTGTATACAAAGGCGCTAACATGCGTCTCCAGCCTAAGGGGCTTATTTTGCTAAATTGCTATCTATGTCCTAATCGACCGTGGACAGAATTTTTCGTACCTAGACAGTTTTGGCCCTCGGAGCCCGATCGCGAGTGTTCGTACGTTCCAATTCACAGTTCTACCCTTATGACACAAACGCACGCAAATGAATGATCCAAATCCTTTATACATACACGGCTTTGACATGGCAAACTCGTGATCCAAACTTTACTGTGATACGATTGACTCGCCTTGCTGTTGCTGACTCCCCTGGTGTTGCTGATGTCCATAGGCGGCGGTGACCACTTTCCATCAGGTGGCCCGCATGCCTGTTTGTCTGCCGGTTAACATAAAAAAAAAAAAACAAGCGACGGGATCAATTTACATCAGAACACAGAACAGGCTGTGGCGGTGCAACGGAAGAACCGTCCGGTAACGCTGGTCGCTGCTCACTTTCTCAATTAAACACACAGTGACAATGTGTTAGGAAAGTCAATTAGTAAGAACTTTCAAAATATAGATAGTTAGCACCAAAACGAACTGAGTTTGTTTATATTACTTTTTTGAACAGAATACAGTGAGGTAAACAAGCAAACATGTCACCTGGTAAGTGATCATCACCGCCCATCGCAGACACCTATCACATTAAAAACGTGACAGATAAATTCATCTATACCATTAGTCAGACGGTCATAAGTTCACAAATGCTATACTTTAGGTATGCCCTTTAGTTTTAGCAGCTGGCTTGTGTTATAACTTATAAAACAGAGTGTAATATAATAGTCGAAGTGTGTTCAAATAATCAAACAAATCGGATGCGTAGATAGTAACCCATTCACATTTGTCCGAACTGATTCCGCAAACATTTAATTATGTATTCTTTCGATAGTTATAGATGGGCAAAGTATTGGTGATACCCCTGGTGTTGGTAATGTCTATAGGTAGGTAGCGATGACTAGTTTCTTTCAGGTGGCCCGCTTGTCTGTTTTGTTGGTCTACCGCAGAATTTTTCAAGGTGTGCATCGTGACCCCCTGGAGCCATATAATATAGGTACCTATATATTTGGGAGAAGTTCATGAAAATGTATGACATTTCGGATATCACATCGGATATTATTGAAATTTAGGTAGGTAGGTATGTAAAAAGAATTTAATCAATTGGCGAGCACAGCGATTTATTATTTTTGACATTTTGCGTAATTTTCATTGAATTTTGAAATGTGTGTGAAGTGAATTCCAAGAAAAATGTATTGCGTTTAGGATTATCTTCATATCCCAGGCGGACTTTTTTCATATTGACCGTCTACAAATATTGTAACAAAATATTGTAAAAAGTAATATAAACAATTAATGAATGAGCGCGGTGGGAATAAAAACTTTTCTCATTTTGGCTATTTAGAGAGCTCGAACTTTGTGTTATTTTTTATATTTATATAGGTACATTGTTGAAATTGAAACAATCAGGGAGCACAGCGAGCTCGACATTTTTATTACATTTGTGACGTGTATGAAGAGGATTCAAAGAAAAAATGTGTTTGGCTTTATCCACACATTCTTGGCAGGCAGGCCACCTGAAAATGCCCGCCGGGCCGCAGGTTGAGATCGATCTGGGGGGGTCGTAAAGCCTCTACAAGAGCCTCGCGTGCCAAAAATAAAATGACAAAACTTTCTTCATTCATTCACACGATCTTCGAAATTGTGTCTTTAAGTTAATCGTGCAATCTTCCGAAAGCCAAATGACAGAAATATCGCTCGGTTCAGTACCTAATTACTTGAATAGATGTAGACTGGGATTTGTGGGATAATCCACTAGTCTCAGAGCATAAAACTTGGCTTGACTGTACATAGTTAACAAAAAAAAATAAGTTTGCTAATCAGTATCAAAAAAATGTACTTATCTATTTCCACAATGAGTCAGCGGTCTGCTGGCCAGAGGTCGGCGCACGAATTTCGTTGTACATTTTAAAGCCCGACCGGGAATACAATAGGTGCCGTCATATTGCGAAATGTTATCTAATAGAACTTATTTCTTACACTATGGCAAAAAACAGCTACAGTACCTATTAGACTTTCTTTTTTGTGACTATAATTGTCTGAAAAGCGAAACTGCCATGAGGATCTGACGCACACCGGTTTATTTTTACTTCTAGAACCCACACAAGAGGATATGTAAATATTATCTCGACGAAAAGTCGAAGTTTGGGTCACAAAACAAAAATTTATATTTGTGCACAGACAGACCAACGTTTTATGGGTCTCCTAAACGTCTACTATCACTACAAAAGTTTTCTTGTACTCGATGTCGTGGGATAATAAATTAATAATAATAAATTATCTTGGACAGATTCACACAGCGCTATCTAGCCCCAAACTAAGCAAAGCTTGTGCTATGGGTTACTGATATACTACTTAAATACTCTATTTTTTCTTTAATTTATTTTAAATACATACTTGTTATACATAGAACACCCAGACCAGTAACAGAAATTATAATTCATCATTTCGAAATTTCAGAATCGAACCCGGCACCTTTTGCGTGGCAGACCGGCTGAACCACTCAGGTCGTCGAAAAAATAACTCCTCCATTTCCTCTTTCCAAATAATCCTCACAGTCTATTGTATAGCACAGAATATCGATACTAAAGTACCTAAACAATTCTAGCTCCCTCTTAACACCTTGACAGACCTCATATTATATTCATGGTTAAGGCTTTACAGTTAAATTATTTTAAACACGATGATTTACTTACGCCAAAAGGATTATTTATTTTTTAAGTTGTGAGCAAAGAAGGCTTGTACGTGCACTTGTTTGCACGTGTAAGTTGAAATAAGAAATGGAGGAGTTATTTATTTATCAACCGAATGGCAATAGCAATATTAGGCCGTAATAAAATAGATTACTAAAGAGCTCATACAAACGTTGTAACGTTTCTGCACGGTTTGACCCAAATGCTTTTTTGGTTTGTACAAGTATAAGTTTAATGACAAAAAGTTTGTTTTATTATCTGTCAGCAAAAGTGCAGCAGCGCCCGCACAGCACCCCGCGCAGCCACCGCGTCGCGTACGCCTAACCCGTCCCCTGCTTTATCTTTACTCAAAGATGCTTTCTCTCCATTTTCTTTAGACAAAGATAATATAGCAGGGGACACCCTCGCTTGAATACCGATTACCGTGTCGCGCCCGCGTATGTCACCGCATAGTGTCCGATCTAATAGGATCTGCGCGTTTCCTGTCCAATCGCTATGCGGTGACTAGGCGGACACGACACGTAATAAGTATGCGGTGGCGTATAAAGGAGTTCTACGAGTATAAACTAGAGCAACAAATAGTGGTACTCATGGACAAATCACCGCCCGGAAAAGTACTTTTTATGATTGCCGCAACTTTTTTAATCAAGTAAAAAACTGTGCAAAAACCTAGTCCCACCATCACCGGGTCTTGCTATCTACTTACTTATTTACTGCTTCGTTATGTTGCTTCATAACGTACAGGTACTTACTTACAAAATATTTATTAAATTGAATATTAAAAGTCCACCATTTTGTCATGCTATTTTAACATAAATTACCCTATTTCAATTTATCTTTACTTACCGACATCGAAATTATTCATTCTACGTTAAACTAATGGTAATTGCTATAACCATAATCAATTTTATTGGTACTGTCCGTTACAGTAAGTCTTTCCATAATTATTGCGGTACTTTGTCATTTTACGTGCGTCTTATATAATTATTCCCATTAAGTCGAGTCACATCCGACCCGCACAAATCACAACCAGAGTCATCTGTCTCTTAGCAGGGGATCAACCAAATTGGTCGCGAACGGTTTCAAAGGAACTTTCTCCCACGCACACTAAGGTTGTGGAATGAACTACCTAGAGAGGTATTCCCTGGAGAGTATAACATGGAGCTCTTCAAGAAAGGGGTTAAAAGGTTTTTACGGAGTTGGCAACGCGTGGATGATGCCCTTGGTATTGCAAACGTCCATAGACTGCGGTGACTGCTTACCATCAGGCAGGCCGTAAGCTTGTTTGCCACCTTAGTGGCATATCAAAAAAAAAGTTGAAGTTAGCGCTTGAGCCCCTGAGATGTTGGTAGGGTACCGTCACCTTAATCTTGGCGTTACAGTCCCGGCTGTGGTCTCGCGCACGAGGGCCCGGGGTACATCTTAACCATGATCCTGGATTTGACAGATCAGGTTATTACAGTGGAGCGACTGCCATCTGATTTCTGTGATCCTGCTACCATGGGATCCTGATTGGATCATGGTTACACATTCGGTCGCCTGAACGTGCAGGTTTCATCACAATGTTTTCCCTCCCCGCTAGAGCATCGGTTAATGTTCAACTAATGAACATAACTATGTTTTCCTTGATGGCGGCAGTGGGATTCGAACCCGTTACCTCTCGCTTGCAAATCGGATACCTTTACCACTAGGCCACCGACGCTCCTCATCCCTAAAAAAAGTAAGTAATAAGTTGGAATTGGCTTGCTCTTTCGATCGAACCAAGTACCTAAATTAAGCGGACTGGAGGCCCATCACGGCAGCAACCTTTTCCATCAGATGGCCCAGCTGACCGTTTACCTAAAACAATAATATAAACCTCAATAATTGTTAAAGAGACAAGTCAATATTTGCAGAACGAAAGTAGCTATAGACAGTAACAGATAAACCCGATGGAGGGGCGCGCGCGCACCTAACCGGTTCGTTGTTTTTGTTTACGCGTGATCATTTTATTGTGGCCAGCTCGAAGGCGACTATCTATCTGTATGTAGTGCGGGAGCCGGACGATGTTTTACGTTTACTATACTAATACTATCTAGTGGTATTTATTTATTTATTTATTTATTTAATACTTTATGCACAAAATAGTACAAAGGTAGACTTAAAGCTTTGTAGCTTTATCTACCATCATCATGGTACTATGGTGGTGGCTTTATCATGGTATCTATGTATACTAATATTATAAGGAGGAACGATTTGATTGTTTGTCGGTTTGTTTGTTTATATTTTTGTTTGTTTGTAATGGATAAACTCAAAAACACATTACACATTATATTCTATAGAAAGCTACATTCTCACCGAGTAACATAGGCTATATTTTATCTTCAAAAAATTAGAGTTCAATAGGAAAATTGCAATAATATAACCCTAGGTATCCATGTTCACGTATAATTTCAAAACGGCTGCACCAATTTAATTTGTTTTCTTGTTTTAATTTCTCTTTTGTTGTTTGTTATTGTCAGGGCAAGATTTGTATGCAAGAAAAAAGGGTAGGTAGGAGTAGGTGTAGGGTAGGTGTAAGACAGGTGTAGGGTAAGTGTAGGGTAGCGTAGTGCTCACTAGTAATATGTATAATAATAAGGAAAAGTTCGTATGTTTGGAAGTTGGGGTTATTTACCGCAACCACTAAATATATTTCGAAAATTCTTTCATTAACAGGAACTACACTATTCCCGAGTGCTTCTCATAAAATAATAGGATTTACAGAGATCCAACCTACGGATGACACGGCAAGGGTCGGCTATTGTAAAACCAACAAGCAACCAAAAGTATTATAAAACGAACGCCGAACTTATTTATCTCATATATTATTACATTATCAAACAAATTCATCTGGCAAATATCGTTGTATCTTTCATTGTTTAGTTTATACCCAAGTAATTTTACCCGTAGAAAGACTAGTGAGTTGGCTAGGACAAGGAAAATAATAATAAAAATAAGAAACTGCAGCAGACCTTCCTAGATCTTGGTCATAGATCGTTTACAAAAATGATTTACCTGCCAACCACTTTCTATCTTAATATCTATTCGTTTAACTTTATTCATTTATTTAAATATGATTTAAATAATAAGTCCTCAGAGGTTCTGACTTTAAAAGAAGGTTTTGCTTCTCAGTGACAAAGGCACAGACTCTGGAAACCTGATGGATAGCGGTAACTCGCCTCTAAGATCCACTTTGTTTTCATGCAACAAAAATGCACAACCGCCAGTGCCTTGTCAATTTGTTGGTGACAGGAAACATGCCTCTGGTACGAGTACCTTTCAAACTGGGAATACAACAATGCAAGCATAAGTAGTTGCTTGGCGGGAGAAATTAAAGGGGTAGTACCCACCCAGGCAGACTCCTCAGGCTTGACAGAGTCCTATATGCGCTAAAAAAAAAGAAAATGTTCATATCAAAGCTCAACGTGCTTTCCTCATAATTAGCGCCCAACTCATCGTCTGACTCCCGAACTACGTTAGCCCGAGCGATCGTCCGATCCCCCCACGTAGCAACTCAGTTATTGACCCGGCCCCGCTCGCTCTAGAAGCGGCGTATTGCGCGCGCAGCACTCCGCCTGGCTGCGCTCCTACGGTCTGTCTACATTCTAGGCTAGTCTGCAATCTAGCCATGCCGGCACCTTGTGACTCCTGCAAAGGTGAGCCTTAGCTTTCGTACTTGTTTTAAAATAGTAATATTCGAAATTCGAAGGCCGTTCACGTCGATGATTAAATTTAAATTCGAATTTCGAACACGTGGACAGTGTTTTTGTTATGCCGGCGAACGCGTGGCCGGAAAATAATGACGCAGTTGACGCTATCGAATCATCGGCACTTAATTTGCTACCTTATTTGCTTATTGTTAAAAATCAATATAATTTGGGAGGTTGTTTGGTTCTTGAAGAACGTAAGCTTTTTTTCAACAAAAGCGTATCGTATAGTTATAGAGAATACCGTAATTGCAATTATTAAAAAATTTCGGTTAACAAGATAATAACTCAGTACCCTAGCTATATTATAAAATTTCTTTTATTGGTTCACAAAGAAAAACTTTAATCTACAAATACCTTGTAATAAAAGTACTAAATAAGAGAAACATCTTGATTATTTCGGTTGTCAGATCACTTAAGCTTTCACAACCAGAGTTCTAACTTTCATTCCATTAGGTAGGTACACGTTATAACTGTAAGCTGTCACGCTAAGCCGTAGTAAATTGCGCAGTTTCGCGCTAGGGTCGTGTTGGTAATTTTCTCGTTTTACATATAAATTAATTGCAACTTTTTGCATGTGGCACTGCAGTACCGCATTTCATGTAAATTTTTCATTTAATGACCTAACCGTGTTATTTTTACCTTCACTATTTTACATTCACCTTAGATTTTTATGATATTTAGCCCGGCTTGCACCAAAATCTTAAACGCTATTAATAATTTTGTTTTTTGTACGAAGTTTTTTGTTTAATTATCAACTTGAATGCGTTCAAGAATTTGGTGCAAGTCGCCCTTAATGTTATTGGGTATATTAAATACAAAATTGTTCCTTGACTAATAATTAGATTTCTCTGAACACCAAAGCGTCTAAACTAAAAACACTGCATTAAAATTCTGGGTGAAAAGAAAATGGTAGACTGCAGTCTGCACGTTTTCTAATGATAGATGTAGAGTTAGCCTCTTGATGCATGTAGAGTAGGTAGAGATGAAGAGATTTATATCTAGTTATAGTTCTAATTGTGTCTGATGTTAGATTTGCTGTCGAAATAACAGCCCAGCAGGAGCTGTCAACTGCGCCAAGCTTTGTACTGGCACCCTTCTTCAAGTAGAAAACAACGCAAGCATTGGTGCTTGGCGACAGAAACAGAAAAGCCACGAATCCTGCCACCGTTAAACTGTACCTACTTTTAGCTGCTGTTTCTGTTCAATAACTGCTCAGTATTTGGCGTCTAGATATCACGAATCCGCCGCAAATGCGCAGTTCACGAGTGGCGCACTTGCAGTTGTTGCATCAGAGTGCGAGCGGCTTGCTTGGGAGATTTGGATGCACGCACAATAAATAGCACTGCCAACACTAGTGAGCTCGCGTATTAGCTCGCGTTGCGAAAGAGCTTTTGTATTCTTCTCTCAATACTAAGATAAAAGAGATAGCAGTATCTATGTCGCGCCTTTTCTCGTTTATCGCTCGCGAGAGCACACTTCTTTTAGCAGTGTTGATGGCTTAAGCTGTTTCTCAATATTTAAAAAAATATATAAATTGCCGCTTTTTATCAGGTCCGTCCACCGTTTTACCTCCCTAGGCAATAACAGATTAGATGAAAGAGTCGGCAGACTGCGCCTTGTGCTTTACACAAAAAGGAAACGAATCCTACGAACTTACTTAATTGCTCAATGTTATTATACCATTTGATTTGAATTGAATATGTGTCAGAGGCAAAATATGAAGAAGTTATGGTGAGGGAGCGTAATGTTATTAACGCAGCCAGATCATGGAGCCTATTTTTGAACCGCTTGCATCCACGCGAGCGCTCGCTTTCTAATACCTGTCTTTTCTGTCTCTAGCAACTTATCACGAATGTGAAAGAGACAGGTCGCGAGCGCTTGCGTAGTTGTGAACGGTTTAAAAATAGGTAATGTAACCATACTCTCTGGAGTTAACTCTACAGCCCTTCACTGCACTCAGGGTCCAATATGCAGCCCATTATTGGACACTTCTTTATCCCCATAGAATATAATATACTATTATTGTATGGTAACTAAAGTACCCGATGCTTCCCCCAGACACGTGCGGCGGCGGCGCGGCCGCGTGCGGCGCCGGCTGCACTTGCGGCCCCAGCTGCACGTGCGGCGACGGCAAGCCCTCAGGTATTATACATTTAGGTCTTTGATTATGAAATTGCCGATATTTAGGGAGAAAACGACGATAGCTGTCATTTTCTTACAAGCAAAACAGGCTTTGTCAAGTGTCCTTAACAGGGAGGTCGGCGGTAGCGTGGTGTTCTAATCATGTTACAAAGACACTTTGTAGATACATAAGCTAACGTAGTGAAATGTCTTTTTTATAATTGCCTATGTCATAAAATTATATCTGGCTGAAGTGGAAAAAAAGAAATAATAAAAAGAATAATTTTCAAAGACGTGTATTTTTACAATTATGCAGAGTGTTGTGTGTGTAATAGGTACACCAAAAGACATTGTACACCCATTAACACATCGATTCCAGAGGTATATATACCTACTACTAGATAATAAAAACAATAAACAGCCGAAATCAGACGCGCTCGTTGATGTCTTTTGTATTATCGTCACAGAGTTCAAAGTGCGTTGAAGTCTTTTGCATCCATATCTTAGATATGTTTCGCATACACGCACTATAGTCCGTCAAGTTGTCGTAAGACAAGAAAAGGAACTAATTTTGATAGTATCGGAATTCGTATTCAGCAAGCGCTAGCCTTCTAATGCTTGTCTTTTCTATCTCTAGCAACTTACTACTGACGTGAAAGAGATAGGAGACGCACGCGAGCGCTCGCGTGGATGCGAGTGGTTCAAAATCTGATCCGCAGTCGTAGTCGCCCAGCGACTCCACACTGTGACTGTCATTAGACCTGCAGGAGTGAAAGTCCGGTCCAAGTCTTGGCAAATGACATTAACATTTTATTTTATTTATTTTCGTATTTGCAGGTGGCAAGCCATGCTGCAAGGGAGGCACAAAGAAATAATTTCAAAACTATTTTCAACACACCTTTTCCCTAATTGAACCTCTTACTATAGCATCCTGTACTATAAGCTATTATATAGTTAATTACAATTAATAAATACGTCTTATTATATTACAAACGTATATATAAATGTAGTTGACATTTACTAAAATCTGTATTATGTATTGTTAATTAAGAGACAAAAAATATTGTGTCGTCATGAAACAAAATAAAAAAAAATATTATTGTAGATGGTAATTAATATTTAACGTAATTAAACTTAGTTTTCTATTATGTAATATTTATGATAGCTTATTATTATTATAGGCTAGTATCTCTCTGCTTAGCAGGCACTTTGCTATTTATGTAATTTATACTTATAATGTAACTTAGTGGATAATTTTGTCACATTCAGTGTTGATTCTCTAATAGATCCCAAGGAAGTAGTAGTACTTATAATACTCATTAGTGTTAGAATGTATAATGTTGTATGTGGGCACGCACACACGCATGAAGTCTAGATAATTTTAGTTATTATGAATATATTATAGACCTAAGCAAGTATGAGGAGTTTTATTTATTACCCTGCTCATCATCATCATCCTAGCGCTTATCCCGGCTTCTGTAAGAGTCCGCTTTTCAGCTCCTCATTCTTCACTTCGCCTAGTCTTCGACATCCTCGCGTCATAAGATGTTGGCTCTCGCACCCGACTCAGCGATGTCAATCCATCGCTTCTTGGGCCGTCCACGGGGCCTCTTTCCTGTTACTGGGAAGTTCAGACACTTTCTCACTATCTCTGGTCCTTATGCAACACGTGACCAAACCAGCGCAGGTTAGCCTCCTCGATCTTATCCGCGAAATCCGACTATGCTTTGATATATAAGCCCTTTGAGCTTGATAGGGATTTAGCATAGGCGTAGGAAGGGGGGTGGCCGGGTGGGCCGTGTCCACCCCAGAATGGTCTGGTGCCCACCCCAGGATGTACCGTACGTAAATATGTACATAAAAACGTTATCTAAACATACTTTCAATTAAAAACAACCCAGGAATCCTCAGGGGCCAGGCCCCCCCTGGAAAATAGCCCTAGATACGCTAATGGGATTTAGGTAGGGATTGTAGATAATTTATAACCAAGCTATTACAACTGAAGTCCTAGCATTAGGCTCTTTGCTCTTTCGTTTAGACATAGACATAGACATAGACATTATTTATTTTGACATCACAATACTCATAATACAAAACTCATGGAGCAAGTTACATTTGTATATCTAAATATAACATAAGTAAGTATATATATTTAAAACCGATTCAATAAAAGCGATTCGAAAATGGAGTAATACGATGTCAAAAAGGGGGGGAGGGTTTGCTTCCTCTTTACATACTTTATGATTAAGTACGTACTTAGGCTCCAAGTGATGACATATCCACCGTTAAACCGACATTTGTAAACGAGTTCTTGAGTAGATTCTGCGACTGAACAAACGATATGTAGGACACCGTCCGAACAGGTCTACCTGCAGAACCTATCTAGAGTGACGATTTGTGAATAGGTGCAGGTGTATGCTGGATGCCGCAAACAGAGGGCATTGGCGCTCATTGGGGGAGGCCAACCTATGTCCAGCAGTGGGTAAGGCTGATGACGATGACAATTCAGTTTAGACTTTTACTACCCGAGGCCAGGCGCGGATCCAGGATGTGGTTCAGGGGGGGGCAAATGTCAAAAGTCAAATATCTTCTAATTATAGGTATTCTCTATTCAACGAACGAGCCCCCAGAGTAAAAAAAAATTGCTCTTTTTAGTGGGGTGAACAAACAATGAATGAGCGAGCGGAGTGAGCTCAGAAATTCTGGGTTTTAAAACCTGGAACAACTGTGAGAATGAGCGGAGCGAGCTCGAAATTTTCGACATTTTGGGTTTTAAAAGCTGCGGTGATCAATGAATGAGCGACCGGTGCGAGCTCGACAATTTTGTCGAATTCAGTGAATTGACTGAGCGAGCGGCGGAGCTTGTAATTTGTGATATTTTGGGTTATAATAGCTTGAGGTGATCATTAATACTATTTTAGACATTTTGGTCTTAACAGCAATGGGTGATCCTCACAATAGTACTTTAAGGAAATCAATGAATGAGTAACCGCTACGAGCTAGGTGAATGATAAGAAAAGTATCTGAATCCTGTGAATAAGCGAAGCGACCTCGAAATTTTTGGCATTTTGGGTCGAAATTTTAGATAGTTTGGGTTTGAACATAAATGGGTGATCTTTATAAAAGTAACTTAGGGAAATTAATGAAGGAGCGACCGCAACGAGCTTGGTGAAAGGTAAGAAAACTAACTGAAACCTATGAATGAGCGAGCGAAGCGAGCTTGATATTTTTGATATTTTGAGTATTAAAACCTGAGCAATATATTAATGAGCGAGTGGAGCGATATTTTTGACATTTTGGCTTAGGTGTAGTAATTATGTGTGATGCTGATCGTAATAAAAGACAATAAAAGAAATTAAAATTATTGAATGAGCACGAAACTTTTAATATTATGGTTTTTATAAGCTGGGGTGATGGCTAAAATGAATATGTGACCGATCGTAGCGAGCTCGGAATTTTAGCTTTCGAAAGATTTTTGAATATTACGACAAAACTGAAGGCCATGAATAAGCGAGCGACGCGACCTCGAAATTTTTGACATTTTTGTTCTAAAAAGTTACCGAAATGATTGCCAAAATCAATGAAAGAATTAAGCGAGCGCAGCGAGCTCCGAATTTTTGGCTTTTTGGCTCATAAAACCGTGGACGATTGTAAGTCAGAGACGAGGCTGAGGCAATTGCATCCATTGCCCCCCCCCCCTGGATCCGCGCCTGCCCGAGGCGATGTTAAGTGGATAACAGTACGGAGACGTCTTTTATGCGGGTCGTGCATATCCCTCGTTTCATAGTTGAGAAAAGCCGCGAAGTACTTGTGTCTAAAATCGAGAGTACTCTATCTAGAATCTCCGATAAGGGACGACTAAATCTATTCTTATTTAATCCCACTTAGACAAAAGTATGCGCGTTCACCGCACTTGGAGATGCGCTCCCATCTATGGGCGGGAGCGCACTGAGAATTGTCGATGATTGATACCCATGCTCACAATTGCTCGTATTGAGCCGCTGAGACAGCGGAGGGATTTTCCCTCCCTTTGTGTGTTTTACCGCTTGTACGACGGTGATTGTTCTCAAGAACTGTTTGACACGATGCCTACAGCTACATTATATCATCGAAACACTCGCCACTTCTTCTTATCGAGTCGATGGACTAAACTCTGACTTATACTTTATTCGCCCAGTATTCGGCGACGGATACAGCGTTTGAACTGGCCTCGAACAAGTCCTCCATGGTACAAGTTCAAGGGCACGCCGAGCATGAAACGAGGTGGTCCATAGTTTGCGGAGATATGCCACAGTCGCCACTGACCGACTAAGACGGTGGAATGAACTACCTGGAGAGGTTTTCCCTGGGGAGTACAACATGAAGTTTTTCAAGAACGGGGTAATAAGGTTTTTACGGGGTCGGTAAAGCATGGGTGAAACTGGTATTGCAAACGTCCATAGGGCTGCGGTGACTGCTTACTATCAGGCAGGCCGTAAGCATGTTTGCCACCTTAGTGGGAAAAAAAGGTACGCAGGGAAAGAAATAATACAACAGTATCCGATAAAACATATATATAATATTTTTATTTCAAATGGAAAAATGTATATGAATACAATTTGATGGAAGCAACGAATGGGACTCTTGACGATTGTCGTTATTATCCATAACATTAATCTTAGACACTAAATATTTTAGGAATTTCAATCTTAAAACTACTTTTTATTAACAAACAGCAAAAAAGGGGAAAATAAAATAAAACAACTAAAAAGAATATAAAAAAGTTTTATAGTTTGAGTTATAATAGCACAGGTTTACATAAAACATATAAAATGAGTTTATTTCACAATATTCTTAAAAATTAAATCAGTCCATACATCAGCAATCATATTCCATTCCAGAATTTTCTAATTTTAAAATGGAATCTAAGTGATGATGTTGCCACATAACGCTAACATATTCTTTCTTGAAATCAATCACGGTAATAATTTATTAATCAATTCCAATTATTCATTTGTTGATACATAACAAAACAACAGAGAAATGAAAATAAAAAAGTATACAATACATATGATACACAGGACAACATATATCAAATTCAAGTATAAGTGACTTTAAGTAAGTAAATTGAAAAAGCTGGGATTTGAGAACTAGATACATTCTTCAAAAATTCATTCCATAAAAAATATGTTGTCATGCTATGACAAATCCCTTAGAAGTTATACATTCAAAGTAGGATAGTTATACTTGTTCCTACATCCTTATTTATGGCATAGGTACCAAGTGTACCTACATCGAAACAACACAAATAGTGGAGAAGAAATAGTTTTAGAGATGAAACTCATTGCAACATAATTGATTATTTCGGAAAATAGTAGGTAATACGCTTCTAATCAAGATACTAAAAATATATAAATAAATATCTCGAAAATCCACAAAATGGGACCCGCTCACACCAAAAGCATCAAAGGTACAGGTGTAAATTTTTAATATGTTGATTAGAAACATATCACCTACCATTTGCCGCAATAATCATTTCTGTTGCAGTTCCACCTCAAGCCCCATTTTCGGTTAATTCTTCTCCACTAACACCTCTTATCATTATATTAATCGATTTGACTTATAACAACATCCACATCCTTACATACAATAACACTGAAAATTCATTATACGTTACATTACGTCTCATAAATACTAGACAAACTCGACTCGCTTCATGATCAAACTCAAAGGCTCGTAAATAATAAACAGGATCAAGTGAGCACGAAGTGAAATCCTGTAGGCTTATTACTTAACTCTGTTGCTGACAATTCTCTGATTTCAATGATTGAAATTGTTACTTTTGCGAATTTGTATCATCACATTTAAGGGTTCAGTTGCTAACAAAGTTCTATTGCAATAAACTGAGAATCGACCATAGGTAATCGGTAATAAAAAAGTAACAATTTCAATCATTGAAATCAGAGAATTGTTGACAACAGAGCTTCGTAATTAACATACTGGAGTCTAAGGGGCCAATTACACTCTTGCTTAATCCAGCAACCTAAGTCATCAGAGAGCAGATCAAAATGGAACGTATGCGCACAGAAATCAGAATAAGGTATATTTTTGTATCACTTGTATATTTTACGCGCCCGCTCCAAATTCCAAAAGGTGTGATACAAAAACGGACCTTGTTCTGTAAGCAATACATTCCATTTTGATCTGCTCTCTGACAACTTAGGTTGCTGGACTAAGGAAAGGTGTCATCGGCTCTATACATTACATGGGGTTGCAATCTCAAGATGGCGCTCACTTGAGCGCGGTTCATTAATACCTTTCCAACAAATCCTACCATATTAGTAACAAAAATATCAATATGGCAACCTCAACTTAACCTCGATAATACGAACCAACAAAGTCATTTTGTACAATACTGCGCTACAATATGTAAATAGTCTAATAGAATGACATTAAACATTCTACAACACAGCTATCTTAAATCACTTTGTCAGTCACTTCTACGTAACTTTTAATATAATGAGAAACGTTTAACATACTTACTTAGTTTTGTTTTAATAATCTTGATCACAAGTAAAACAATCACTGTATAATCACAAATAGGCCTTACCATTTGCCGAGGCCAAACATAAGCCGACTTGTTGCGCTTGGCGGGCTTTTGACATTTGTTTGACAGCTGTCACTTGTCTCTGGCTTGTGAGGGTGACAGTTGTCTATGGCACAGGTTCTTCGTCGGTGCCCTCGTCGGAGTCGTAAACTGGGGCACCGTTCTTCATTTGAATTACTGACTTCTTTCGGTGTCTGCATTCTTTCAGGTCCTTCTCTATGTTCCTGTAAATAGTTGCGAGCATTATTTTTTGGTTGAAAGATCGTAAGTTACTTTTTAATTCAAATAGCCAGTTATCCTATAAGTAGAGTCAAGAAGTTAATTGGTAGACAAGGATCTTCTATCCTAAGTGGTGTTCTAGCGATTTAAAGCTACCGGCATCCAACAAATTTTTTTAATCTTCAACAAGCGTCGATTTTAGCGCGATTTCTCGCGTGGCGTCGATTTTGTATGGGCCAGCCACGAGAATCGTGCGTACTCTCATGCTGCCAATTACGACTCAACTGTGTAGGCTTCCACAGCATACGTGCTGCCCATTCAACTTTATTATCTTTATTATCATCATAGCCTAGATCTTTCCTAGATATCTCCACAAAGGCCGGTTTTTTTTTATTTCGTCTAGCCAGGCATTTGACCGCCATCTCACCTGGTGGTAAGTGACGATGCGGTCGATAATGGAGCATACCTGTCTACTGTCTAGGGACAGCCTATTCACTCTAGCCTTAAAGGCGTCTAGATTATAATGATCAGGGAACACACTCGCAGGTAACGCGTTCCATACCTTGGCCGTACGCGCTATAAAGGTTGAACTAAAGCGGCTTATGCGGATAGCTGGAAGATCTACAACATAAGGAGGAGGTCTTGTATTGTGCCGCATCCAGCTGGTACCTGCAATCTTTATCGGTCGTCGGTCCATGTAGTTCCAGGGCTACCCACATTCCGTCTCCCAGAACACCATCGCCTCCCAACTCACCGTGCACTGATGAGCGGTTGCAGAGCGCTCTTGAGGCTGGCGAACAGATACGGGTATATGCGTTCCTGGCTCTGCAGCAGCCTGCGCGCCGCGTCGGCGGGCTCGCTGGCGCCGCGGCGGGGCGCGCGGGGGTCCGAGCCGCACGGGTCGGATATGCACCGGTCTAGGCGGTGCTCTTCTTTGCTGGTGGGGGGAAGGGGGTGGGTTAATAATAATGATAGTGATATACTGGCAAGGACCACCACTTACCATCAGATGGGCTGTCTGCTCGTTTGTTACTGTATAGCATAAAAAAGAGGAGTGCCACAGGGCTCCCGGAGGCTGAGACTTAAGAGAAGGCAGAGACAAATATAAGACGAGAAAAAGAATGAAATTGCCTATTGTTAATGAGGGCATGCCGCCTCATCGCATCATCCCGCTTTGTATATCACTCAACAGAAATCGTTTCTCTTTCTGAACGACAGGTTTCAATGAAAGTATAATATGCATATATTGAAATCCAAAAATGACGTAGGTAAATACATAGATTGGTACTGTCATTTTTTAATAAAGTGTAAATGTTGCGGCAGATTTTTTAAATGGTTTTATTATGGAGTCTCGTGATTTAAAAGTCCCCAGTACTATCTACACGATGACTGTCGTTGTCATTGACACATCCTTGCCAGGATTCGCTGGTATTCCATCTGGAGTCCCACAAGGATCTAATTTGGGACCGTTACTATTACTATTCAATATCTACGACTCCAGATGGCCAGATGGAGTGACGATGTGCCAAAGGCTACAGGTGGATGTTGGATGCGACACGCCGAGGACAGGATACATTGGCGCACATTGAAGGAGGCCTATGTCCAGCAGTGGAGTAGTATAGGCTGATTATTTAGATCCAGGATAGTTTGAGTATCCGCCAGAACACCACATTGCAAACTATCTGTAAAGTCCTGTGGTGTTTCGATAAAAAGCGGCTATTCATACACAGAGGGGTTTTAGTGGGTAGGGTCCTTTTCGGGCAATCTCATATATCCACGTCACTCCCCCGGGTGAAGCGAGACCTTACGAAGATTTCCCCTCTTAAAAAAGGCTGATGACAATTTACGTCTTTTAGAAATAAGCAGCGCCTGTTATGCCATTTATTACTTTGCCTGTTATTCCTGTGCACAATAAGCTGTTAAATAAATAATAAAAATACGTTTCGGTAATACTAACCCCGCCTCCCCGCCGCTGTCGTCGCTGCCGCTGGCGGGGCCGGGCGCGCGGAACTCGGGCAGCGCGCTCTCCCGCGCCCACGCCCGCAGCGCGCGCTCGCGCACGTAGATGAACGGCCTTATGATGCGCAGGTCGTGCTCCCTGGGAGGAAGAGATTGATAGTGTGTGAGTTATAAGGTTAGGGTTGGATTATGTCTCAATTGAAATGTTGATATCTGTGTACGTAACAGTACAGGGTCACACACAGATCTGACTCAGTGGGAGCATCGCTTTTGGTGTTGACATGATATTTCAGAATGGCGACACATAGTTCCAGTTTTGACCACTGTAGACCACAGACAAGTTTATGGCACTGCATTTGTTTTGCCTCAAGAATAGGAAAGCGAACCCTGTCAGAAGTCGGGCTTGACTGATGATGATAATAAGTATGATAAAGCAAGGCCGTAGCTACAAAAGGCCCAAACATGTGTAAATATAAATTCGTATAATATTATTCACAATCAGTTTTCATTATTGACGACCTGTGGTTCAGTTGGTTAAGTAGCTCAGCTACGCAGAGGGAGGTGTAGCATATATTTAAAAAAGTATATAAGTAGTTTTTATCAGTTATCTAACACCTATAACACAAGCTTTGCTTGCTTTGGGGTTGGATGGCACCGTACGAATTCATCCAATACTACTAAAATAATATACATTTCCCCGCCCAACCCCCACACTTACCGAACCCGATAATGTGCCTTCATCCCCGCCAGCACGCCCGCGTGCAGCGCCCCCGCCACGAACGCCCGCGCCGCGCGGTCCAGGTGCTGCGCCAGCGCCGCCACGCCGTAGCCGTGCGCCGCGGCCGCCGCGTACGCGCGCCGCCGGACCGCGTGCGACGACCAGCGCTGGAGCGAGGACAGCTTGGTGGTGCTGCATCCTGGGGGAGGAGGGGGGAGATGTCAGGGTTGAGGAGCGGGAAATAAAAGCTGATATCTAAGACCTCAACTACCTTTCTGACCACCTGAGACTGAGTGAGATCTGATATCTGATAAGACCTCTTGAAAGACGCGCTTTAAGAGTCGTGAAACAAACTTCGTCAGCGAGTGGTGAAATATAACTTTAGTATTATTAAGAAGTCGCCAACTTCGTTATTAACCTGCATCGGTCCACTTTTGAATCGCACCTCAAAATACAAGGCGAATATGTTTTAGGAGTAGGCCATCGGCCGTAGACCTCCGTCATGAAGCCACTTAACCAGACTTTTGTACACTATGAAACTACATTTATAAACAAGTAAGGTCTATTCTGTGAACTATGGATATAACTCATACCTAAATCTTATGATGCTGAAATAAAATAGTATTACAACGTTCCTGGCAACGACGACGTTACGACTATCCATTAGGTCGATAGACTAACTATTCAATTTCTGCGTGGTTGTAGGTATATCCTTTTCTGCATCACATCACAACTTTACACAAAACATTAGCTCTATCTCCATACTCACTGCGTGTCTCGTCGTCATCCAACTTGTCCTGGTAGATGAGTTTGACGCCGAGCGCGCGGCAGTACGCCATCAGGTGCAGCGGATCCACCTCCGACTGCGGTTCATGCACGAATAACGCACCTGGAATGCAAGATGTTATCTTCATCATCATCATCTATCCTTAATCCTTGATCACCAGTAGTCCCGCCTTTACCATAAAGCACACATGTCATAATGATGGGGCATAATGGGCTCACTTGCTTACCATCAGGCAGGCCGTAAGCTTGTTTGACAACTTATTAATACCTATATAATTAATACCTACTTATATCTGTATTTGAGTGTAACCAAATGTGATTGCTGTAAAACTGTGTAATAAATATTTAAATAAAAATATACTGTCCCTAATCTTGAACGCACACTCATGCAGTGCGCTGCGCAGTGCACTGCACGATGTGGCAAAACTTGTTACACGCCGAGCAATTTGTATGCAAGTACATTGACAGATGGCGGAATGTCCCACTGTGCAGCGCGCCGCGCGGCGCACTGCATGATGGGGCAACACCCGCAATTGAAGCCCGAAATGTCAGTTCTGTATGAATTTTGTCTACGTTTTTCATTTTGGCCCCATCGTGCAGCGTGCGGTGCGATGTCAGTAGATGTCAACATGAAACGTCACATCTGACTGTTTCTTTTTACCAACAGTTCGAATCTTTTCTTTTTATGTGACACAGTTCACACACATATATCTGTCTACTTTTTTTAGTACAGATACAACGCGTGTGAATGAAATAGGAAACCGACCTTATCAAAGAAAGTTTGACCGCTGATGCGTAAGCCCCTCCCCTTTTTCTGATTCTTTAACATTCTCGAAGTTGTTTCGCTTTCGTGATCCTGTTGTCATTTTCTTCTCAGTTCATCCCGAATTATAAATAAGGCATGTTTGGTTCTAGAACACTATTCTACACTTTTCTATAAAGAAATGCTGGTACTCGTAGAAATCTACATTTTGGATGGCACCTGTCAAACTTAAAGCTGTAATAACTCTGAAACTATTGGTGCTAGAATACTAGTTCCTAAAGAGAAATGATAGTACTCGTCGAGATCTACATTCCGGATGATAGCTGTCAAACTTAATACTGTAATAACTCTGAAACTGTCGCTCCTTGAACACTAGTTCCTGAAGAGAAATGATAGTCGAGATCTACATTCCGGATGACAGCTGTCAATCTTTAAACTGTAATAACTCTGAAACTATTTGCCTTAAAACGCTTGTTCCAGTACAGCAAATACTTATAGATATCGACTGGTACTATCATTTCTTTTTAGGATCTAGGTTACACTATCTTTATACTTACTACTGATGTTATACTTTGTAGTTATAGTTTTGAATGAGCCACCATGGTATACACTTAGTTTAAGTTAACATTCGTAAAGGACAGAAACAACTACGTTTTAAAACATTTTGTCGTAATATTGTCCCAAAATCATGTCTTCAACCAGTTGAGGACAAATTTAAGCAGTGCGGTTTATCCTACAACAGAATCAATCAATGTGAATAAAAATTCCTAACATGACCGAATCAATCTTCTGAATTTAAACATTTTGAAGTATTTATGTTGTTATATCCTCAAGACAATTTAATTGAATGTATTGTCATAGAGCCTGTAACCATCGGACAATCAATACGCTTTTAACGAAAATCGACCAAGTAGTTTTTGAGCTAGAATAAACATCCATACAAACATTCATATCAACATACATACACACAAACCCCTTTCTCCCGCTAGAGTATGTAGAGACGACATTGTTCCACTTGACAAATCTCTGTCGATTCTTCCACGTTTATCAACTTTACATACATAGACAGTTAACTTCATTACTCTTCCTTGGCTTCCTCGTAGTCGGGTAAAAACATCAGTTATCATAGTATTCGAGGAAGATCAATCGAGGTGGTCCAATTTCTTCACATGTTTCTTTTGTTATACTTTTTAGTTTAAAAAAGCAACATTCGCGTTTCATACATTTTTGGATAAAAGAACAAAATTATTAGTTTCCAATAGAGAAAACAGTTCTTTACATTGTTTACTGTGACGTCAAATCCGCACGTCCGACGGTCGATTGTTATTGGCTTTTAGAAAAGCGATACTTAGTACCTACTGTACGCCCGGTGGTATATAGTGGTGGTGGTGGGCGTACTGGTTTGGCACCATAGAAAGAAATAATAGAACCTGTGTGCTGTCTCTGAAAATTGCATAATATTTTTCTGGTCGGCCCTTTAGCGTTTTAATCCAAAATGAATGACATCCTTTTCGTACGTTTCTCTTGGTTGCATTTGAGACAGTCTCTTGGTTGCAAAGTGACTGGAGATAAAAAAATCTCCAGTCACTTTTTACTAAGTTTTTACGCTTGCGTGTGAACAGACAGTCGGAGACATATTATGGTCAATAATCATGCGAGTCTTTTAAAATAACGCGTGTAAAAGCGCCGAAAAAGCTGTCGTGCAAACGTTGCCTAACTCAAAATCTTTCGTAAATCTCGCGTGCGAGCGTTGCCTAACTTGAAAAACCAGAATAACACCACCGTTTTCTTTGTTGTGACCGTGACGTGACACCGTGCGGTGCGCCGCGCAGTGCACTGCACTTCATGAGTGGAGCCTGAGCCAGGCGCCTTAGCTTGAACGCACACTGATGCAGTGCGCTGCGCAGTGCACTGCACGATGTGGCAAAACTTGTTACACGCCGAGCAATTTGTATGCTAGTACATTGACAGATGGCGGAATGTCCCACTGTGCAGCGCGCCGCGCGGCGCACTGCATGATGGGGCAACACCCGCAATTGAAGCCCGAAGTGTCAGTTCTGTATGAATTTTGTCTACGTTTTTCAATTTGACCCCATCGTGCAGCGTGCGGTGCGATGTCACTAGATGTCAACATGAAACGTCACATCTGACTGTTTCTTTTTACCAACAGTTCCAATCTTTCCTCTTTATGTGACACAGTTGACACACATATATCTGTCTACTTTTTTTAGTACAGATACAACGCGTGTGAATGAAATAGGAAACCGACCTTGTCAAAGAAAGTTTGACAGCTGATGCGTAAGCCCCTCCCCTTTTTCTGATTCTTTAACATTATCGAAGTTGTTTCGCTTTCGTGATCCTGTCGTTATTCTCTTCTCAGTTCATCCCGAATTATAAATAAGGCATGTTTGGTTCTAGAACACTAGTTTCTAAAAAGAAATGCTGGTACTCGTAGAAATCTACATTTTGGATGGCACCTGTCACACTTAAAACTGTAATAACTCTGAAACTATTGGTGCTAGAATACTAGTTCCTAAAGAGAAATGATAGTGCTCGTCGACATCTACATTTTGGTTGACAGCTGTCAAACTTAATACTGTAATAACTTTTAAACTATCACTTCTAGAACACTAGTTTCTGAAGAGAAATGATAGTGCTCGTCGACATCTACATTTCGGTTGACAGCTGTCAAACTTAATACTATAATAACTCTGAAACTATCGCTCCTTGAACACTAGTTCCTGAAGACAAATGATAGTCGAGATCTACATTCCGTATGACAGCTGTCAATCTTAAAACTGTAATAACTCTGAAACTATTTGCCTTAAAACGCTTGTTCCAGAACAGCAAATACTTATAGATATCGACGGGCACTATCATTTTTTTTTAGGATCCAGTTTTCTAAGAGCAATGGTTTTCGAGTAATTTAAGTTATATTCACTCTCTTTATACTTACTACTGATGTTATACTTTGTAGTTATAGTTTTGAATGAGCCACCGTGGTATACACTCAGTTTAAGTAAACATTCGTAAAGGACAGAAATTCAAAATTCAAAATTCAAAATTACTACGTTTTAAAACATTTTGTCGTAATATTGTCCCAAAATCATGTCTTCAACCAGTTGAGGAGAAATTTAAGCAGTGCGGTTTATCCTATAACAGAATCAAGTAATGTGAATAAAAATTCCTAACATACCGAATCAATCTTCTGAATTTAAAAATTTTGAAGTTTTTATGTTCTTATATCCTCAAGATAATTTAATTGAATGTATTATCATAGAGCCTGTAACCATCGGACAATAAATACGCTTTTAACGAAAATCTGCCAAGAAGTTTTTCAGCTAGAATAAACATCCATACAAACATTCATATAAACATACATACACACAAACCCCTTTCCCCCGCAAGAGTACGACATTGACGACATACGACAGAGACGACATTGTTCCACTTGCTATGGTCCTGACAAATCTCTGTCGATTCTTCCACGTTTATCAACTTTACATACATAGATTGTTAACTTCATTACCCTCCCTTAGCTCCATCGTAGTCGGGTAAAAAGAATCATTTATAGTGTAGTATTCGCGGAAGTTGCATGGTTCAATTTCTTTAGATATTACTGATGTTATACTTTTTAGTTAAAATATGGAATGACTTACCACGGTCTACAGATGGTGAATCTATGGACACCTGTCAGAAGTAAACATCCAAAGAAAAAATTCGTTTTCAAAGATTTTAAAGTAAAATTATGTCTTCTTCCGGGGATGAAGACATGTTGGCCGTACTGCAGATGGTTAATATGCAAAAATGTAGACGACCTCGACGTAACTATTGGGTGCACCCTATATGGAATACCGGTGTAAAAATAGACTTACCAGTTGATGGTAAAACTGGAAATGTATCCGGACCGTTTTCAGCAGGTTTTCAGGATGTCACCATTATGTTATAATCAAATATTAACCCGATCCAGATCAAGGTTACAAAAACGGCACACAAATTGTAATGTCAATGTAGCATTGACAATTATATAAATTAAATAATCATCGTGGCGTCATTATGATGATCAATATAATGTTTTATGAGCTTGTTGAAAAACATCCTGCACCATACGATTATAATCGATCAGATTACTCTAAACGGAACGTGAGAGACAAGATGCGGATAATGATAGTAAGGAAATTAAACGGCAAATTACGTGGGGACAATAATGTCTGACCATGCCAGCCCGCTAGGCACGGGAAGGAGAGTTCAACTCACGAAGCGATGGCTAGACGTCGATAAGAACGACATGCGTGCCAACAAACTCACCACCAAGGATACCGAAGACCGAGCGAAGTGGACCAAGAGGAGTAGGAAGGCGGACTCCTGGCAACCGAAATTTAACACCAAGACGATGATAATGATGATCTTGGCGTCAAATCCTGTTTGTGCTCTCGCACGCGAGGACCCGGGGCCCGCTTTGACTATTATCCAAGATTTAGCAGATCAGGCAATTACAGTGGAACGACTGCCAACTGACCTCCATACATAAGGTCGACATAAAGTCAATTATCATGCGAGTCGTTTAAAATAACGTGCGTAAAAGCGTCGAAAAAGCTCTCGTGAAAACGTTGCCTAACTCACAATCATTCGTAAATCTCTCGTGCGATCATTGCCTAACGTGAAAAACCAGAATAACACCACCGTTTTCTTTGTTGTCACCGTGACGTGGCACTGCGTGGTGCGCCGCGCAGTGCACTGCACTGCATTAGTGGAGCTAGTCGCTAAGATTGATTGATAAATATTGTCTTGTGCGATTATCAAATTGAATGGCATTCCTGAAGAAGACTTCTGGTGGTGCAATCCATGAGGGTTGCAATTTAAAGAAATATTTCGCTGGAATTTCATTAACGTAAATTATTAAGATTAACATATCAGTTTAAGTTTGATGGGATTGCCACCATACATTTTTCAGCACATTAATGATTGGTTTATATCTTAATCGGGTCACTTTGGCTGACCAAATTTTCATTTCTACCCAACGTAAAATTCGTCATTGTTCAATTATAAATGAACATATAGACAAGATCACACACCAAAACACTTCAAAGGCACCTCACACCATCCTTAAAAACCTATCACATCACACTCACCAATACTGAAGTGTATCCCCTTCGCCCTGGCGTAGAACTGGTACTGGTGCATGGCGTGCAGCAGCGCCAGCGACTGCCGCGCGCCCGACAGGCACACCAGCACCTTGTCGCCCGGACGGACCATGCCGTACTCGTGGATCGCCTAAGCAACAACCAGATACTAGTAGGAAGGGTTGCTAAGAGTGTACTTGACGAGGCAGAATAACCAGACATTAGTAAGAGGGCATTTTAAGGGTATGTTCCGGGTTTCCTATCGAGTACCTATGTTGACGAGTAGCCCGATATTTCGACGCAGTGGCATGCATCATGGTTTAAAATATTATGTTATTAGGAAGAGGGGTTGCTAAGAGTGTACTTGACCAGGCAGAAGAACCGGACACTAGTAAGAAGGGTTGGGAAGAGTCTTTAAAGCTTGATCAGGAATATATTATGAGGTGTCGTCTTATTGAAGAATTTTTTGGAACTCATTAATTACACTGGCAACAGCAAGTTACAGCAACAGTAGCTCCATCTTGACAGTCTTGACGACCATCCAAGTATGAATCGTAAATGTTTTGGGTGACAGTTACCGTTTACCATCGGGTAGGCTGTCTGCTCGTTTGTCACTGCATGGTATAAACAAAAGGTACCTGATATATTTCTGGTCGGCTTATAAATAGGTATCACCAATGCGTTGCCTCTAAAACCCCAGGAAGGCAATTGTTAGACCTCTCTATTGCCAAAGTCACAGTTCCCCAAGGGACATTGGAGACCATATTCACCGACAGAAACACAATGCCTACTATTAAAATAATAGCTGCGGTATCCTGTAAAGTGGAATATCCCGCTATGCTCCACCTATCTTTAACTTAAGAATGGATTGAATTTGAATGGATTGTTGGATGTTTGTTCTATTTTATGCGAACATCCTAACCCTCACTCCTTCTTCAACCCCTTGAAGAATGTAGAAATATCTCGAAATTCAAAGTATTTCCCATAAGACCACATTATTTAATAGAATTTTATAATAATCAGTAGGTTAGGTTTCTGGAGAAAGTCGTCTTTAATATTTCGAGTCAAGTATTAAGTCAGACAGCATAATTTCTACCAACACTTACCTCAATAGTGGGCTTCCACACATCCTTAGGCGGGCAGAGCCACTTGCCATCGTCATCAGGTGCCAGCTCGGCGAGAGAGGAATCGCTGCACGCGCTGCTGTCGTCTCTCTCTTCCTCCCACCAATCAGGCTTGAGGGAACGCCACTCCGACTCGCTGGGAAGAAAATGTAAATTCAACCTTGATACAGGAAGATATGGACCGTTTTGGTGTAGCATATGAGGTGCGAGTTGAGGACATGTGGTAGAATCCAGGTTTAAACGCATTTTCATATAAATGATACCCAGGGAGTTTCTGCACGGGTGTGAGGCGCTGTCGTAATTGGCTACGGTCGTGCGACCATGGTCCTCCGACGGACGTCGACCGACCAAAAGGAGACTTCAAAACCGCCCATCGCACGACCACAGCCGCACGACAGTTGCCAATTAGGATAGCACCTGAGTTTGTACGTATTTATATATGAAGCCCATTTAAATAATTTCTGAAATCCGAACAATAAACTAATCAACAACTACTCACCTCTTCTCAAAATACTGTTCTTCTAGCGAGGGCCTCGATATATCCGTCCCGTAGCCGCTGGACCGCGAACTGCGCTCCGAGCCGCTCGACGAAGCGTTCGAGGAACGGCTGCATCGCTTTGATTCAACCGAGGGTCTGTGGATAGAACAGAAAAGAAAACTATAATGCGGACAGCGGTGTAGAGTGCTATGCAATGCGATAATTTATAGTCAGACCAAGAATATATCAGGTCTGTTGAGTGTCAAGAGGGAGATGTTACTTGCTGTTATGAGTTCTAACAAAAATCGCAATGTTTAGCAATACCTGGTACTCCTCAGTATCCTCTAGGCTATGAGAAAAAGTAGGTATTGATTCGCCAACTCAAAGATCTTTGGCGTTTCATTATACAGGGGTCATTCGCTATCTATTTGCCTGAGCAACCCCCCCCCCCCCAACCTACTATTTATGCTTTAGTATGTGTGAAAATTTTAGTTAGCAGTTTAATTTAAATAAAGTGAATCTTCATCTTTCATTTCGTGTCTTTCAGTTGTACAAGGGCTTATGTAACGGAGGTCAGATGGCAGTCGCTCTACAGTAATCACCTGATCTGCCAAATCCTGGGTCATGGTCGAGGCGAACCCCGGGTCACTGTGCGCGAGTGTATTACCGGGATATTGATACTACGATGATGCCAAGGGCTTAGTTTACACAAAGTGACGGATTTGTAAATAACTGTTTATCCAGTGCATTTTTTAATTGGACACCTATAACATGCAGAGCATACGAAAACAGTAATGAGACGTTACATCCGTTACTTTGAAAATGTAAACGGGAATTTTAGTAACAGGTTGAAAATTAAATACGCTTAAATGCGTTTGAATGATAGCCAACTGCTAATTTTCAACACAATATTTTTGCCAAGATTCGGACATTATAGAATATACATTTCTCAGCAGAGTTTATTCACCTTCTTAGTCAGATAATATCATTTGCATATTTCTAAGCTAATAATAGCACACAAGAGTTATTTTACAGTGAGTATCGCCGATGTATTTGACCGTATATAATTACAAATTACTCTGAATATTGTCACGTTAGTAAATAAAAACACTACCCAAAAATTTCAACGTATCACAAACTATCATATTAACATGAAAACTGATAATTAGAAAATATCCTTACCTATTCTGTCCATCTCCGTCATCTGGGATTTGGAACATGACTCTCCCTGATTCTCCCTCAGCGTACCTCTTCGTCTGCCGGGTGTGGTCGCCTGAACATACCGGCACACCCTCGATTATGTCTGGAACTTCGCTCTTCTCATGCTTTTGGCACATCCTCAGCCTCCCTTGGAGGTGCTTAGCCTTATTGGTTGTTGGATCCGACGACGTCCGCCATTTACCTGAAGCCCCACATTTGCATTAGTCAACTCGATACTACAATTACTAGTCTGGAATGCACATCAAAGTGAGACGTAGACCGGTAGAAACTAGATTTGATACACTCAGTCTTGATACCACTTAAAGCAATTAAGGTGTCAATGATTTGCAACGACGATTTTTAAGTGCCCGATGTGCGTAGGCGCGACAAATTTCACTTATTTAAAGTGAACTTGAATGAAGGCCGTGGTATCCAGCAGGGTAGAATTGCACAAATCCCTTCGACTGGGTGTCGTAACAGGCGACTCCACAGGCTAGCCTCATGGCTAGGTTAGTCTATTTTCTGGTCTATAGAGGTAGATCAGAAAATGGGCAGCAGTGTTTTCTGTTATGTATCTTTTTAAACATTATGATCTCGAACCCGCCTGCGAAGCGTGGAAATTATGATTAAGACCTCCATCAAAATGTTTGGGGGAGGAGTCTGTGCGGGGAGGACTGTACCTAATTGGCTGTTGATGGATGTAAGTTAGAAGATAATTGCTTGAGAAACTTACTAAATTCTAAGTAGGAGTCCGTTTCGGTGAACGACATATTGATTCCGCTGTCTTGAGAGCTAATGGAAGGGTTTTGGCACAAATTCTTCTTGACGCAACAATGTCTGCACGTGACGTCATTGCAACTAGTATCCTCGTCCGAGAGTTTGTTTGAACTTAAAGACTTAGGGATATTCGGAGAGTTTTGCGTAGTAACAACTTGTATAATCGTATCTGGAGTAGAAGTTTCACTGGAATTAAATGAAATACTATTTGGGCCAGATGCTTCGTGGGTCGGAGTGCACTGGGCGGACTTAGGAGATTGCGAAGAAGATGGTCTCTTACAAAACCCGGCATCTTCTTCATCGACATATTGTATCGGCAGCACAGGACTAGTCGGACATTTCCGCAGTACTGTATTATGGCACGATGCTTTACCTAGATCCAATCCCAACTCGGGACCAGACCCAATCCTCTGTCTTCCCTGAGCTGGAGAACTCTTTCTAGAACATGACCCTGTGTATTCCGGAGAAATCATCTCATCCACTTGATTCACCATCTCACGAATTTCATGTTTCACTTCAGAAGCCATTTCTCTCGACATACCCATTAAATATTCCGCTACATCTATAACTGATACCGAATTCTTATCACTCTGACTAGAAATTGAGTTTATACTGAGATTAGACTGCTCGACCGACTCCGAGTTTTCTAAAATATCATCCACTTTTGAAATCACTTCGCGTATTTCGGATTTCAGCTCCGTCGCTATTTCCTTGGTCATTTCTTTGACATACGCTTGAATATCTTCTGAAGTATGCGACGTCAGTGACGTAGTAGGCGACGAGCGGCCCACCTGACTGCAGTCTGATATGGAAGTACTGCTCTGAGTACTGTACAGGAATGCTTTTCCGGGTGAGATCATAGGATCGTCCAACGACTGGAGGTCAGTTTGACTGCCACAGTTACAAAAACTCAAAGTTTTCTCAATAACATTATTTGGACTCGTCTCCTTCAAACCTAAATTCAATTTCGCTTGTGCGCTTAAAAATGCCGGTGGGCTATCTGATCCGAGACTGTAGCACCTTGACCGAAGTGGAGGCTTCATGCCTTGTGGCACCAGCCGCAGCGGTGACACTGACTCGCCAACGGCGAAATGTACAGGCGGTGATGCGTGTGGACTATTGTCTTCTTTAGATGGAGTTTCTCGTAGACTAGATTCTCTAGAGTAGAACTTTTGTTTCTCTTTCAACTTGAATATATGACAGTCGTCGATAGCAGATAGACTGAAATGTCTAGGAGATGACCCAAAAATAGGAGACATAGTTAAGCCAGACCTTGAAAAGTATAAACTTTTACGTGCTCCCGTGTAACCTGATGGGTCGAAAGGAACTATGTGTTTCACATTGGCTGATTTACCCAGCAACAGATCGTGGGCTTCCTTTGGTAACATGAACCATCTAAGGTAGTCAATACGAGGATGAAATCCTAGTTCTGGCTCGGTTGTCGAGCATTTCATAGCTAGCTTTCTAGCTCTGTTGAAAAGGTTTCTTGCTGTTTGCAAACATTCTGTGTAAGTTTGTGGAAATATTCCCGGACCTGGAATGACATATATTATTTAATTATTTTCTTCGAAATAACATTAACTGTTCAAGCTCATCTCATTTCAAACCTCAGGTAAATCTCAAATCTTACCTGATATTTTTCTTTCATTAGAACTAACTGTACCATCATTGAATCTAAGAGAAAACAAGGATTTCTTGTCTCTGAGAAGTGAGTACGTATGGTGTCTCCACTGCCCGTTTTCAACATTCACGACGTATTGGGGTAATATCTTCCATCCCTCAGTAGCTACCATCTTGAGGGCTTCCAGCACAAAGGCCAGTTCATTATCTGCCATGAAGAACGGTAAAGAGACTCGGCAGAATCCTGGCCTAAGATGTTCATTATAAATTGGTACCTCTGGTGCTTTAACATCACTCAATTTCCTTACTCGTGATATCTCTCTTTGCCTGTAATAGAAAGTGAAGTTCATATTACAAAACCAATATATTGATCTAAGTAAGTATAGTGATCTAAGAGAGAATTCCTAGTAACTCCATATTCCTCCAAATATCATTGGCAATTATTTGTTTAGGATCAAGTAATTGCGGCACATTTCTTTCACTTCCAGTAGGTAATTTGAGAATCCATTTCATCTTAAATATGTACCTACGTAGTTCTATAGCAAATCCATATGAAGCTATGTAATTTATACATTGTACGCGAGAAAATAAAGAACTTTCTTTTTATGAAATGGAAAGGCCATAACAAAAATGGTGAATATATATTTAAGTACAACTTACGCTTCTACATCTAATAACTTTTCATATTCCTTGAGCAGTTGATCATCAATACCAAGGATGTCAGCTCCATAAATGAGGTTGCTGGTCAGACCGCCTCTGGCCTGGATCCCGAAGACGTCGTTGAGCACTGCACAGATGAAGTTGTGATGCAGGAAGGTGCCTCGAGGATGTCTCACCATGAGGGAAAATATCGGCAATCTCCTGACGTTTGCAGACTCATTCCCGAGGAGTATCAGCTCTGGTATATTCTTTATGTGGGAGATGACTTGTCTGAAACGAAAGAAAAGCAGAATGGTAGACTTGTTTATGTGTAGATATTTGTTTGTGGTGAAAATAATCGAATTTGATATTACTTAGGTACGTTTGGTGGTTTATGCTCGCGGTTTTGGGCGATCAATTATGCACAATTCAGTTTCGTAGGGTGTCAATTCTGTTTGCACACGAATCGAGTGATGCCGCTGAGTAGTCATATTAAAATGTCCTTTGAATAACCTGTTTACCTAATCAGGCAACGTATGACTCGGTTTAGTTTCCGTTTCATGTAGAGAAAACGAATAATTACGTACCTACATATTTCTTTAATTCCTATTATGGGGACTAGCGCGTACGGCCATGTACCAATGACTCTTTTCTGAGTTATCTACATTAGTTGAATACTAACCGATGATTTTACAGTGAGGAAATCATCGTGACGAAACCTGCACATTCAGGCGACTAAATGTGTAACCATGATCCAATCTGGCCAGGTTTCCCTGGTAGCAGGGTCACGGAGGTCAGATGGCGGTCGCTCCACTATATTCTGCCAAATCCTGGAACATGGTCAAGGTGAACCCTGGGCCCTCGTGCGCGAGAGCACAACCGGGACATTAACACTAGTATGATAGGGACTAGCGCGACGCGGTATATTTTTAAAATCTTTATTCAAAGATGCTAGTAGTACCCAAATACTACCGCCGAATTTCCATCGAATCCACAAATAAAACTCTATCACATCTTAAATTAAATAGCCCGTTCATGCGCTACCCATAATATGGGCCATCTATTTTGGGCATGGGCCAATTGGCCAATTATTTTCGCCTGGCATTTCCATTTTAAGATTCCAAGCTACACTCGAGTATTTTCCTTTACCAAGTCTCGCCTAGACTAGAACAAAGACTTAATTGTGTCGTAGGAGGAAGTCAGCTGATAACAACCGCCACGAACGACCGGAATCAACCGCCGACGACGTGACACGACGATTAAACGAGTGGCTTGATTGAGGTATGATAATGGGTAGGCTGTAGGAGACAGGTTGTACGTTTAACTATTTAAACCACGATTGGTAAATAGCTAAAGGTGCGATGGCAATCAAATTTACCTATTTATGATAGTAAATAATTGTATTTATTGAACCAGAAAATATTTTATGTGACGAAAAACAAAATAATAATAGTTATAAATTGTATGTTATGTATTGACATGGTCAAATTTATGATTTTATGAAATTATTTGACATTGATATTTTTAGTTAATTGACATAAGTATGGAATTTGACATTATTATTATTTTTATATATTTAGTAATTAACTTAAAACTACTTACTCTCACGTACCTAAAAAGATATAGAATTGTAAATTATGAAATAAATGATTATTTAGGTATTTATAAAGAAAAAAATTAAAATAATTTATTGAAAGTAGATTTAGTAAGTCATTATTATGTAACGTAAGTTTTTATTATCTTTTGGACAATTATGAAACACTGATTTAGATATATAGCTTTTTGTGTATTACGCCCATGTGGTGTCCGGCAGAGTAGAATTGCACCAACTCTTTGACTGGGTGTCGTAAAAGGCGACTAATGTCTTAGACTAGATAATCGGCAGCAGTGTTTTCCGATATGTATTTATAACGCGATCTTCAACCCGCCTGCTATACGTGGAGATTATGGCAAAGCCCTCCACATAATGAGGCTCAAATCCAGCAGTGGATTGGATATGTACCTATTTTCACGATTTTTTAAGTACGTTTGAAAACATAAGTTTTTCTATCAAGCAAGGTGCACGTAGTATGTTTTTCCCTGTAATGAAACGTTAGCTTTCTAACTCCTAAATAATTATGTTTGTATATTCCGTGCTTGTTGTCTAATTCGTCCTTAATCGTCCGTATCGAGCTCATAAAATCTGGAGCCAAACGCTGGTGGTTTACCACACCCACGTTTATTGAATCCATACTTTTGGCACAACATTCCGTTAAAATATTTATAGAATCTGCGGATAAAGCCCATTAAATACTTACTCATTCCTGCCATTGTGTAGCAAAAATCTTTGATTTCTGTTAGTATAAGAGACCAAAATCTATTGGCGACTCAAAGAGGCCAAAGATATAATAAAGAAAGTGACAATAACATTATCCCGTTCTGCTTTGTCAAAAGTACCTATTATCGGTCATCGTACTAATCGTATGTTATCCCTTGCCAAGGACCAACAAGGACCAAAAATCGCTTGCAAATTCCTATGCTAGCTCGCTGGACTTGATCCTTCTCCACATAAGTGGTTTGCCATGGTCTCCACGCTCCCGCTAGGAACGCGAAAACTATACCTAACCGAAAACAGCTGACGTTGTAGATAGTCAGCCATTGGTGCATATCTCCGAGTACTCTGCCGCAGACCACACGGCTTATGAATGTTACTTGAAATAAATATGTGAATGGGAGTGGGAAATGTTAGGAACCAAGAGCTAACTAGTAAGTACTAGTAGAATTTTTTATCTTCACCTTTAACACAGATGATTTCCTTCTTTAATGCGCAAATAATGCAAATAAACTGCATTAAAATGGTAATAGCTTCTGCTGACAGCGTTGCCAAGTGATAACGCTCCGTCTTAGGGCAAATGGAACCATTTGTATGAAATTAGGTCACCCATCTAACAGGGTAGAAGTCAGATCTAAACCACAGATTAATGTGTGATTTTAACCCCTGCCACAAAACTAGAGGTGATATAAGTAGTACGTATGCAAAATCTATACCTAACCATGTATAGTCTGTACGTATGTAGAAACTATGTTTTTTTTTATTAATAGATTGTGGCAAACAAGCAAGCAGTTCACCCGATGGTTAGTGATCACCGTAGTTAAAGAATATATGAGATTACGTCGAGGACCTTTCGACATTCGTCTATTATGTTAACAAAGACTACAAAAATTCGGTGATCCTCAGATTAGGGTTAACCTGGAATTACAATTAAATTTTTGAAAATTTGTTGAAAGTCGGCTGCAATACAACAACTATCATATCTTATCATATCATATTTATTTGCTTCCTTCCTTCCTTCAAATACTATTTTATGGAAAGTTGCTACTGCTATCGAATATACCGCTGTTGCAGTCAATACAAAAGATTCAATAGCACCTACCGCTAAAATTATTTATTTCCAGAAAGAAGGGACAGAAATTAAGAATATAGAAACATCTGGGGACGACTCTGGTTTCCGCCAACCTTCGCTACGGGATGCTGTAGAGCCACTACGAGATCTTAAAAGGCTTTGCAAAGATAGTCCACAGCGACATTGGATGACGGCCAAAGTTATCCGAAACGGCTGAGTGTCGCCGTAAAACCATATCGTAGGTTTAAAAGCATCTAAATTTATGTATAGATCGAGAAATTGCCTTTTTGTGGACTGATGTGATGTGACATGTCATGTTGTTTGTTATTAATAATTTTGTTTGTGCATTTTTTTATTTTTTATGTCACTTATTCTTTATACTTTTTTTTTAATTTTTTGTTTTACGTCTCTGGAGTCGAGCTACTGACCTCAAAAAATACCTATTTGGAGGTCAGTGATTCTACCCCTTTGAGCCATTTGTAATGTGTTTGTGGTGTTATTGTGTGTAAATAAATGTTTCCTATTCTATTCTATTGATGACTAATTGATGCTTTAAAAGTCTGATTTGTGCAAAATTAGGCGTTCTATCTAAAAAAAAATTGAATATGATAACGAGATGTTATAATGATTAGGTATCATAAGTAGGGTAGATAGCAAGTTATGGGCTTGACATTACAGCAGGAAAAACAGTAAAGTCTGATATTTTCTGAATACAAACACAATTTAACATAAAAACCTCAGATAAGTACAAGTGCCCGTATAGTCAGCAATAAAATTCGTTTTTGTGTTTTCCAGTACATTGGAACCGAAATGTCGCATGTTGAGGTTTATAGAGTTCACATTGTAAGGGATAATAAATTCTTTTGTATTTATAGTAATAAAGACAGTATTTATCGTTTGTAGGGTCGTTTCTTGAAGGTCAACCTTCGTTTTACCATTATGAAACTTGTCGTATCTACCTACGTCAGTATATGTGTGCCGTATCTACTCGATAGGTTAGAATATTCACCCACTAATGTTTGAATAACAAAGGTGTTATGAATAGAACACGCGATAAATCGACATTATGCACCGATGCACCATGGAACCTTACGCTGACGTCAGTCACCGACGGAATCTTCCACGGTAGCAGCAGGAATACAAATGAAGATTAATGACGAATGCGCTAAGATGATGATTAATTATTCAAAATGCATGATAGTGACTTTACGTCAGCACTATCCTCACTCACTCACGCACTCAAAAATAAATTTCTGATTTACGTACTTATCAAACTTAGTAAATTATTAGCATCAACGCTTATCAATCAAGTTGGATATCAGAATGTTGAATTATAATCTGGACGCCTTCAAGGCTACAGTGAAAAGGCTGTTCCTAGACAGGTATGCTCCATCATCGGCCGCGTGGTCACTTACCACCAGGTGAGCTGGCGGCCTGGCTTGTATAATATAAAAAGAACTACGGCTCAATTTCTAGACTATGTACGGAGGCATTGGTCAGCCTAAAAAAAATTGACGCTTTGTAAGAACCATTGCATAAAAATGGTTTGCGCTGCCCATCGCTCTAGCTTCAGACGTCTATTAAAATGTCTGTAGAGGAAATTATCTTCCAATTCACGCCTGACTGACATTACGAAACAATTTGACAGGCATGATAGCAGTCAATGACGTCACTAGATGAGAAACCTACGCGTGTATTTATTCATTACTCGTTGAACATGAAAGAAGCAATGCCCAGCATTTATGTAGGTTGATTATGCGAGAACTTGACCTTCTGCGAATTCTTTTGAGTATGTACATTTGAAATATCTCAAACCTCTTAGAAACTTGGTACCGTTGTGAATATTAAATCACCTAGGTACCTATTATGGTACGAAAATAATGCAATATGGCGGTAATTTTTACATTTGAGAATAGCAAGGCCAAATAGACTCGCGCGTATTTGATTCTACTTTATCATCGGCGGTTTGACTCGACATGCTGCTCGTGGGTACTATTCTCCCTTTTTTGTCATGTTATTCGTAATTAGCAAGTTCAACGTCTGTTATAGATGTTGCGGGGTTCCAACATCATCTCAGGAGCCCAAGTCAACGTCTTCTGAACAAAATATTTAAGTCTAACTCACCCCCACGAGATGAAAATCCTGATAAAGTTCACGGTGTAGACGTCTATGTTCAGCAGTGGACGTGCTGCGACTGAGATGATGATGATTATAAAAAAAAAAACATTTTGGCGTTAATGTTTCAGTTGTGCTCTCGCGCACTTTGGCAGATCAGATAATTCCAGTGCAGCCACTGCCATTTGACCTTCGTGACCCTGCTACCAGTGGAACCTGATCAGATAGGATAATGCCGCCTGAATGTGCAGGTTTTATCACGATGTTTTTCCCCACCGTAAGAGCATCGGTTAGCATTCGATTCATTTATATAACTCAGAAAAAGAGTCATCGCTAATGAGTCGAATATCTTAACCACTCGGCCACCGACGCTCGCGGAGTTAATGATGATTGATGACTTTAATATTTCATATACGGATCGACACATTTTACCAGCGCTTGGCTCCAAACAGTCTCCAGAAAGTGGGACAGGAAAACACCAGCTTATTGTTTTCAGTAACTTTGGCAAAGTGGATCACGGTACGTATTGGTCACTGCTTTCTTTCCACGAATCATAAATTAGCATAGATGTAGATATGGGTCGCCATTTTTTACGTAACATTCGAGTAATTGGGGCAGTGGAAGATATTTTTAGACATGCTTCGTGAGATTTCATTCGTGTTTTATTTATTAAGTCTCTACTAAGCAGACATGCAGACTGCCATCTCATCTGATGGGAAGTGACGATGCGGCCGAGGATGGAAAACACCTGTCTAGAAGATAGGCTTTCTAGACATTCACTTTGGCCTTGAAGGGGTCCAGATTGTATTGTGAATTCCATTCTTTACCTAATGGTCGAGCCAGAAGATTGTGCGGATAGTTCATATTACGTAGTATGTAATAGTGAAGAAGTAGAAAATATGTCATATTAAGGAGTCATAGAAGTCAAGAGTGAGAATTAAATCTCTTAATTATTTTGCAATAAGGCTTAATTTGCTATGCATGTTTTTGAGAAGAAAGAACTGAAGAGCAGAGAAGAGAAGTGCCTGGGCCCGATAAAATTTTAAGGACTATGGAAATTTAAAGCAGAAGTTTGTTCAGTAGTGCATCTATATAGTGCCTATAGTAATCTAGTAACAGAACCTTAAACGCTACCGTAAATCATACATATACGTAGTTACATACAATTTTATAGTACTTCCAAGTAATATATCTACGTTAGTAACAAATAAAACTAAACATAAAAATCGCAATAAAACTAACCCAGGTTCATGCTTAAATTTCAATTATATCTTTCGTAGAAACCAAGTTTTATTCGTTCGGGGCATGAAATCATCTTTTACGTAAGGAATTTCATAAAATGATAGAACACGTAGAGTCGGTCGCTTGCATTAATGTGTTTACAATGGCCGTTCATGTAACCTGAACATCGTAATGGTTAAAAAATAAGAAAACCATTTCAATAACAGCACCGATTATTTTCATCATCATATCAGCCCTTAGTCCATTGCTGAACTTCCGCAAGCCTTCCTACCGATTCTGTCAAAGATATTGGACATAGAACATTTATGGCGCCTCGACCTATAGAGAATGTACACTTTCACTATGTCACAACACAACTCTATACAAATGACTCAATGTCACATACTAGTACCTCAGAGGAATATAATTATTCCTCTGAGGCTAGCACGTTAAGAGGACCAAGGCCACTAAATTTGACAATAGCAGTAATTTGACATATAGGGATATTTAACAACTTATAGCCGTCCCTTATTGGACTATTGATTATACGCACAATTAAAACAAGAAACAATATATAGATTGTGACTCCAGCTATGAGTAAGCTCCTTCTATGCCTCAATATCCAATTTCTTTGGATTGAGTCTAAGCCCCAACGCATCCATCAACTCCATACGATCCTATACGAGGTCGTCCGATTATCGTAGAAGCCGAAAATGGCTCCACAATGGTCAAACCATACCTACCATCAGCGATAACATAAATTAACCTGTCTATTTGTACTTGACGAACGTAAATAAACTGCGAACCTGGTCCGTCAGTACGTCAACGAGAGTAATGTTCGTAAACAGATTCCGTTCACATACACGCGCATGACTGAGCTAACGATTACAATCTACTGTTAGAACTATACTGCAAGTATGATTCGGATATGCAATGAGCTTTCAGCGACAGTGTTTCCTTTGAACATGGGATCGTTCATGAGGTATATTAGAGGTCTCCTTAGTGGCGGGCAACGTATTGGTAGCGCCCCTGGTGTTGCTGATGTCCATAGGCGGCGGTGACCACTATCCATCAGGTCGCCCGCATGTCTGTTTGTCTGCCGTATTATATAAAAAAAAAATTTTTCAAATCTAACTGATACACCATAACGTGTATATGCAGTAACCGTACTGAGTCTGAGATACAGCATATCAATGATTGTCTTCCAACGCGTTCAAAGAGGAGAACCGTTGAGGATCTCTGTTCACAAATTAGTTATTTACGTTTTGCTACTGCACGACTACAAAACAACAATCAAAGGCTCAAAACTAACATCAACTAACAAATGTAAGAAAGACAGATAGTTCACTGTTACAGAGACTTATACCTAAGTTCATCTGTTGATTTTATACTCGTCAACAAAGATGCCCGTTTAACTCACGAAGTTAATTACAATTTTCCAGATTTTTCCAAGATTTTTCCACACTTTCCCGGATGTGTTGTGAAATACAGCTAATAGCTGTGTTCCGGCAGGCGCTGGTTTGCGTCCATCTTTATTGCTTGTCGGCTCGATCTTATTTTCGTATCGTGAATTAGTTGGCGCACGCGCAGGGCATGCGAGCGCCACGAACAGCTGATTCTGATACCCGTGGCGTACTCGACAGTTGATTGGCATAGCTGATTTACCTATGAGAGATATTATCAGGCAGTAACTGCTCACTCTATCTTTGGCTCAAATTCCTCAAATTATTTCATGATACCAGCCTCTTTTACAAATAAATATTTGTCTTTGAATCGCATAGACAAGTTGCAAGTGCAAAGTCCAACTGAGCCAGTGGTATTTAAGTTATCATGCAATTTTCTGCATATAAGAACGAAGATTTGCCTTGATTCCTTTCATACCGGTTATTATTCTTTTATGTTTAGGTAAATAAATAAATAATAAATATTCGTGGACAAGTTCACACAGCGCCATCTAGCCCCAAACTAAGCAAAGCTTGTACTATGGGTGCTAGATAACTGATATACTAACTAAATACTTTTTTTTTTAAATACATACTTTTTATACATAGAACACCCAGACCCGTAACAGAAATTAAAATTCATCATTTCAATTTCTGCCCGGCCGGGAATCGAACCCGGGACCTCTTGCGTGGCAGACCATTGAACCACTCAGGTCGTCAAAAGTAGTAGTAACTCAGTTAGGTAAACACCTGCCTTGACTTAATATTAACATATTTTACAAAGTCAACGTTGCTGGCGCATATATTTTTCTCTGCTCTACGTTGTGAACGCCAATCAAAACAAAAGCACAGAATATTAACGCAACAAAATCATTTACAGAGAGAAGACCGGGTCGTGAATAATTCATTTGCTAAACGATTCTTTCGTTTTTATGCTGTTTTAACCAATTGGAAGTTGAGGAGAGATGTTTTAATATTGAAATCGTATTGGGAATAATTAACTAAGTTAATTAATAAGTAAACAAAACATTTTATTATCTTGACAACCCTCTCTCCCTTCTCCCCTCCCTTCTTCAACCGTTTCTCTCAATAAATGTTGGCATTGTTGTTAAGAAGTTCGAAACCTAAATGAATGAATCGTAGATGTTATGGTTAACGGTTACAGCTTACCATCAGGTTACCATCAGGTGGGCTGTATGCTAGTGACGAGTGCCAAACTTTTTAGTAGATACCAAGTATAATAAAAATCATTGGTGAAAATAAATTGTAGGCTGATTTAAATAATTTTATTAAATTCTTGTGGTCAAGTATAGCTACGTTGGCGTTTTGCTGGCGGCACCTACTATGCTGTTTATTTTTTTTAAATGGCTCTGTCTGATCGGACTTTGTGTTGGTAATTGTATTGTTAAATTTTGATTCTGTACTAATAAAAAAAAATCATCTTGGCGTTAATGTCCCGGTTGTGCTCTCGCGCACGAGGGCCCGGGGTCCGCCTTGACCATGATCCAGGATTCGGCAGGTCAGGTAATTACAGATTTCGATTCTGTACTACCTAACCATTTTCGGGCACCAGTCAGTAGATCAAATTCTACAACAATGTTCTTTGAGACTCAGTAAATATTTACGTAGGTAGTTTGCAATTTGTTCGGACAATGTTCCATTTGTCGTCCAAAATAAAATTAACCTACCTACATCAAAATAAAGGGCAATAGAGCAACAACCAAAACAATTTCACAAACGTTATCTAATAACTCACCAGTGACACGGATCTGGACCGCGTAATATAGTACAAGTTCTATACTGAAACCAGATTTGTGTGTCAGCGTGGCCTATATGCGGCGGGCAACGAACTTTAAAATCACTGTAATGCTGTAAACATGCCAATCTGTTTCGCGATTGGAAACATTAGCGGTTTTGTGAGGCCCATTTTAGAGGTTCTGGTAGAATGAAATTGATATATTGTGTCACATTCTGCCTTTTTAACACCCGACGAAAAAAGAGGATGGTATAAGTCTGACGTATTGGCTTTGTGAATAGTGTGAACGGATGAATGATTTAAATGCAGTTTTTCTCTATTTGAAAGCCAGTTTAATCAAGATGGATTTTAGCTTTGTTTGATTAAGATCGGTTCTATAGATAAGAAAATATTGTAGTTTAAGTTGGTCCCCTGACCAACTTAAACTAAGACGTCATGTGTGTAAGCCCACAGTAGGTCGCAAATATGACATTACAACTTCAACTATCAAGACATCAATTAACAAATTATAAAAAGTATATAAAATTGTAACAATAATTCATATCAAATGTCATTTACCATTATTAGATATAATAAGTAAGAGCGTGGGAAACGCATTTCTGTATATAAGTCGACCCAAGTTTATTATTGCTGAAAGGCTAATGACAAATTATTCACCTACGTTTCGTTATCACAATTTTTAAGGACGTCCTGGAGATGTTATTTATAGTCAACATAAAGAACTCGACTTTACGTATATGTGGGTAATCCAAACATCAATTATTTTTTATTATACCTAAGTAATTATAAAAACATGCTAATAAAGAATGTGAACATTAATTATTCTTGAACCTTGAACTACTTACACTTTGATTGCTAAATCAATGACAAAGAAGTCACTGTATCGTCGTTGTAACTAATAAACAACAAACAAATGAATGCACATTCACGATTACTTGGGACGCTCAGCTGGTTTAGTAATGCGGAATTGTGGAACTATATCGTTAACGTATCGTTTCCGAAACGAAATTTTCGTTACGTTTTATTGATAATTTGTTTATTCGTGACATTGTGATGGTTCCCATACGAAAGGGACACGAGTTGAAAAATCTATAGAGACTACGCACCTACATGCTAAGCAAATCTGTACAGGTTGCCAGGAAGAGATCGCTTGTAGCGATAAGACCCCTTTTGCTCAACTGTCTCACAGATTTTAACAGTATCTACTGCATTATGTTTTGTATGAGCAATCAAGTGTTTATCTATCTATATATCTATCAAAGCATGGTGCAAGGTCCTTCCCAAGACGTCAGTGTTCTGGTTTCACAATGGTGTTTCCTTTTCGCCCACGTTCATTACTATCCATGTCGCACTGTAATAAACTTCATACTCAACTATATTTACTAGCGAGGTACGTACATGGGCAGCCATTTAACCGCCATCGCATCTGATGATAAGCGACAAAGATGGAGGCCTTTTGACGCTTTGTGTCAGATTTACAACAGTCGAATGCCAGATTAGCAGAATATCAGTACCCGATGTCACTAACCGATTGCCAAATTAAATTTTCACGTGACATTTTCGGTTTAGAATTTTAGATCATAATCAGTACCTGTTGCTGTATAAGGCATCGCTGCGGCCTCATATTCAATATTGCTCTATCTGTCTGTTTTTGTATAGTATATAATACAGCCAAAGATACACGAAAACTAAAAGTTACAAACGACTAAGTAAGAACACAGATCGTCGGCTAATATAGCAGAGTTCGCCGCCTGGCAACCGAGTGTATTTCTGACCAGCTACCATCGGCGTGTCGGTGACGGTGACCCATTTAGCGACAGTTAGAGGGCGAGCATGTCCGCAATGACCCGGATTCGAGCACACGTCCTACAATCGACTAATTCTCTCGCAGAATGCGAAGCATGCGAAGGGCACACTAATAAAGTTTCTTACAATAATGTCGTACAATAGTAACGTAGAAATGTTCTCAAAACATGTCCGTGTTATTAAAAATGCAGGTGAGGTGGTTAAGGCTTTCAGTGGCTGTCGTATTGTTTTTAAGATCGTATATTTGATTCGATTCATTTTAGTCACTATGTTTGTCGTCATGATAATGTAAGTAATTTATTTATTTTAAGCAGCGTGAAGAGTGGGCTATCAATCTTGAAGAAAGCACTCACTGATCAGTGGTAAACTAAATAAGTGGCTTGTATCGGTTGTTGATGTCGATAATTATAAAAACAAACAAATGCATCCGAGTAGAGACGAAATAGTAAAAAGGAAACGATGTCTTCGATCCGCGGGTTGTTTCCCGGCAATGCCATGATCGAAAGGAAGTGTTCCGATGAACCCGGGATATGGTGAATTTCAGCTTCCTACCACACCAGGAGATAAACATCCTTCCTCCAACAGAGCTAGCAATTATTGCCCATAACTCATGAATAAATGTATGCCTACGTGAATTTATTACCCATCCACTAAAATTACATAAGCGAAATTCACTTTGCCAGAACGGAAATAATTATTAAATTAATCATAGACATAAGCAGATTGTCAATGTCAAGTTTTGATATTATTATTGTTAGCCGCCAAACACCAAAGCTATTTTTACGAAAGCCCACCCAGTTGGCAATCAAAGAAACCAATACGACAACAAACAACCGACATCAAAACAAGTGTTCTTCAAGGGTCTATTTTGGGACCTTTGAGTTGGCAAAGGGTTGCCAACATTCTGTAATTTTGGGGGACCCCTAAAACAAATGTTCATGAAAAATCTGCCTCATAAAAGTATTAGTTGCCTCTGAAATCATAAAGTGGTCTTGAAGAAATCGAGAAATTTCAACAACACGCAAACCAGCGAATATTATTTTCGCACAATCTATCGTGTCGGTGTGAACTGTAAGTGACCAGTAATAGACACCGGGCAACCCAGGAGCGTACCAAGGACGCATCAATCAGCCGCGGCCCGCATGCCGGCGCCTCCTTAAACAAACACGGATTATTTGCAAGCACCACACGCGCCGAGCCTGGACAAACATTGACATAACGTATTTATCACCTAACGATTAGCTGGCCTCGGCTTTACGACGCCTGGACTTATGCCATGCGCACAGATCTAAATTATAGTGACTCGATGGGGAATACAACAAATTATCTCGTTAGCAAAATTTATTATAGTACCCACCCGATCTATGCGAGCATTCGATAAGATTGCGGGTGCGAATGTCAGATGATTAAACTGCAAATGGCTAATTCAAGGCGAGACACTGTATGCAAATAAACAATTCTCTGCAGCCCTAAAATGCTACGTTATTTATATTGTTATCTAATTGCTGGCTTACTAACTTTCTTATGGCGTTCCTCAAGGATCTGGATTGGGGCCCTTAATTAACTTATGGAAATGTTCAAAAGTGTTTTTGTCCAGATCTGTTAAACTTTTTTGGTCGGGTTAAATTTATTAAGAACACAACATCTCATAATATCTTGTACGAAGGTTTGTATTGGGAATGTTATGAAAATTTAGACCAATATCTTTCTTTAACTCTTTGTAAGCAACGAGAACACATCGCATATGGCGAATACCTACATTACCACCACTGAAATAAGCTTATGCTTTAATAAAGATAATTCAATTATACCAACACAGTATTTGTGTATTCCGCAGATGTAGGTATAGTTGATCGTATTTGCTTAAAGTCGTGGGTGGATAATTCTTATGGTAATATTGACATACATTCGGCACAGGTCAAGAGTTTCATGTAAGAAACGAAGTAAATACCAAAGTAGGTACTTTTTGAATATACGAGCAAAAATAATATGCTTAGATACTTTTAAGTTTTGCTGGCATTTTTATGTTTTATAGACATAATTTCATAGTTTGACGACTCGACGTTTCGACTACGACGTTATTTTTTGGCGATGCCAGTTCGTCAAATATTGAATAATGTGCATGTATTGCTAGCTAACAATCTGTTTTCTAAAGCGCCTTAGTTGTGTCGGACACTTCAAAAGATTCCCAGGCTCAATCATTGCACATGGAATGGAGTAAACAAAGCTCAAAGTACGTAAACAGACTTGTTCCAAGTTCGCACTGACTCGAGAACGGGGATATTCCTTCCTTCACCTCGAGTGCTGTTTGACGCAAATATTTACAAGTGACATGATCATGATCAATACTGTTATCGGTAGGTCACGTGACGGTTGGCATATGGTTAAGGTGTCCGGTGAAAATAATACGTAATTATGTCATCTAACAGATGATCAGTTTCAGTAATTAATCTGTTTTTGGTAAATAATTATGTTTTTCAATGACAATCCGCCCCCGCGCTTCGCACGTGTAAATCGTGGTCTCTTGTTGACAATTTTTGGGTAAACAAGCAGATGAAAGCATATTTCCAGGTAAAAATGAAGGTAAATAATAACCGATGTATTACTCTGTTTATGTATCTTTGATGGTACGACCACGTCTTGCGCAGACCGGCAAATTATGTTATGTCTGGCCATGCCAACCCCGACAGGTACGGGAAGGAAAGGCCGAATCAAGAAGCAATGGCAGGACGTCGTTAAGAGTGGCTGGCATGCGTGCCAAAGGCTCACCACTAAGGATGCTGAAGCCCGAGCAAAGTGGACTAAGAAAAGCAGGTGGACCCCGGTATCCGCATTTTAGCGGGAGCGCAATCGGGATTTAACGCCAAGATGATGATGATATATTAATCTGATAGATTTAACCGTCCCTTCAGTAATTTGTGATAAAAACACCCACATCCATTAGTAATACAAATAATTCTAACAATAATTATTAGCTCTTACATGGCTTGTGCCGTTATTGGTCTCCGTAATTTAGTCGGCTCTCAATATTTTATGGAAATGGCATCATACATGGCCCTCATTAAAGCAGTAGGTAGGTCAGTAAAATAACTCAGTTCGCAATAGAATCGCTTGGCAATAACTCCGGTACGGTGGCGCCAACATCGTACCTAGTTATATGTGAATGCTATGCTATATAATGTGTCTCTCGCCTGGTTACTACTTGGCACCACATCTCGGTTATATTCCAATGTGTATTTTCATTTAACGTTTTGTATTTGTTCAAATGATGTTTGCATTGATCGAAACTGGTCAGGTTCCCCTGGTAGCAAGGTCGTGGGGGTCAGATGGCAGTCGGTTCACTGTAATTATCCGATCTGCCAAATCCTGGTTCATGGTCAAGGCGGACCCCGTGCCCTCGTTTGCAAGAGCGCAACCGGGACATTAACGCCAAGATGATTATTATTATTTTTATTTGTTCAAATGGCTGACAGGTACTTAGTGCAGGACTGAAGCTTATTCATTTTAAGGACTTAGGTAAGTATAAAATAATAATGTACCTATTAGTACTGGAAAAGGTTTTGTTAGAAACACGTGCCTTTCTTACTGCCAAACCGTAATTATGAAAACGTGAAAAGTATTCACCATAATAGTTTATGTAATGAAGTTAAAAGGAAAATTGTCACAGCCTATTTCGAAGTTAACGAGTACTAGGTTGACCAACTTATGTAATGTAGTTGGATTAGCAAACATTTCATACAAACTATATGGAAAAAAATTGAATTAGCTACATTTGTAACTTTGTAATGTGTTTATAGTATCAGAAAGCCCTCTTTTGCACGCATATTATTACAGGCAACTTCGGAACCCTACATTACACGTTGCACGACACGTCTTGGCTGGTTTTATTTATTCTAAATTGATCTAATTATCGAATGAAATTGAAACGAATTTTAGTTCTTTTTTTATTAAATTAGCCAGGCATTTGACCGCCATCTCACCTGGTGACCACTCGTAGTGACTTGTATATGTGAATGAATATACTTTTCTCCAATTGATACCATTGAATCAATCGTCGGCAAAGGCATAGTAGGGTCAACGCGTTATCTGGGGCCCCCGAGCAAAGCTGGTGACCTTGGCCCATTCTCCAGAGCCTAGCAACCGAGTATTTAAATATTTATGAGCTCGGAATAGCACAACGTACTGTTAGCGCTTTACGTACTTTGGTACTGTGTACCTATACTATATTATATACAATTATTGTTTTCTATCTGACCGTCTGTAGTAATGTAGCACAATTTATTTTGAGGCACGATCAAACGATTCGAATCGTTTGCAAATCATTACGTAAGTAGTCGACCTGATAAAAATCTACTCTACTTATCAGATTTTTATTTATTTCTTTAAAATAGGTACCTATGAATAATAAAGGACGACCTGATCCCACCTTAACAGCGTCACAGAGGTCAGACGGCATTCGCTCCAAATGCTGGATCATGGTCAAGGCATATCCCGGGTGCAACGCGATAGCACAACCAGGATATTGTAGCCAAGATGATTATATTAAAGGACGAGCTGAGTGGTTCCGAGATCACCAGCCTTCCACGCAAGTTGACGGCTAGCAATCCTTTTTCTGCTGCATTTGCTTGTTCCGCTACACTGCTACCTAGCTGTGACCACCCACCTGGTGATATGGTCCTGTCGGTCCGCGATGTGCTGGAGCCCCACCGCGTCGCGCAGCTGCAGCGCCAGCGCCGCGCGCACCGCCTCCACGCAGCGCCACTCCTCGATGCGCTCACTAAGCATCTGCAATACGGAACACCTTGAAGACCAGGTTGGTAGAGTTATATGCAGACAGTGCTTTGGCTCTGACGGGTGATGATACCTGCACATTCAGGCAACTGAACGTGTAACCACGATCCAATCTGGTCAGAATCTCCTATTAACAGGGTGACAGATGTCAGACGGCTATCGGTCTATTGTAATTACTTGATCAGTCAAATCCAGCCTCTCGCGTGCTAGAGCACAATTGGTATTTTTGACTAGACGCCAAGATGTAAGCCAAGCGGCTAATATGTGCCTAAACCTGTCGGTATCATGGAAGAAGTTCCGCAGGAGGTCTACGAGTCAGATGCGACAAACAACGACTTACGACGGTTCGGGAATAACAGGAAGTGGAGAAGAAAGAGTAGGAAAACGGGTCTTGGCTGAAACCGGTATTGGCCACTATGATGATGGTGTTACTACGACTTGAAAAAAGGTTCTCGAGAGCCATTAGAGCGCCGAATAGTGCTAACGGGGAAAATCAGACCATAAAAATGGCGTTCAGCATTTCTGTCTATCCCACTTTTATGAGAGATATTGTTTAAGACGAAACAGGCTATAACTATCGTGGCGTGAGTTAGAAGAAAAGAGCTATTATACATGTTACCGGAAAAAGTAAAAGTTTATACCAGATTGATCTATTTCCAAATGAGATTAATTACGATTGACAACTTGAAGGAAAGGCCGGTGGACCCCTAAGGAGCCTAAACTAGGTAACTAGGAATTAGGTTCAACTAAACTAAAGTTTGTAACTGGTACGACCAGTTAGCAAACATAATTTACCAATTAGCGGCAACCCTGTCAGACCTACCTCAACGTCCTCACAATAAAGTTCGCTGTTCTTAAAGACATCTCTCTTCACCACTGCCACGTGAGGCCCCTGGACGCCACCAACAAACTTCTCGCAGTCGAAGAACATAGCGTCTTTCTTCACCATCTCTTCTTCAACTCCTGGGAAGGTCGGATTCATATCCACAGCCGAGGTTGGGGCCAGGAGCGTGTAGTCCCAGAAAGCCCAGGCTCCGTACTGGTGCAGCAATAACGTGGTGGCCACATCGTCTGCTATAACACCGGTCAGTTTCGAGGCAGCAGGGAAGAAGCCGATCATACGCTTGCCGGTTCCTGTGTTCTCTTGGAGACGGAGCTCCAGGTTGTTGAGATCGATGAAGCCCTCCTTCGTTTCTGGGATCTTGAATATCTGAAAGGAGTGAGAGGGTCAGATCAAATTATCTCGCGAAAGATTAAGAAGTAGAAGTACGAGAATATTACATTAATAGGTGTACTTCCGCTGGGGGGTGTATTTCAGACTGGTTGAACAGTCTCAGGAGTCGATTAGCACCCCGTGACTGTAAATTATCTATACTCTATTATAAAAACTAGATATACTTATAACTATACTTATTTTTAGAAATAATTTATGAAACTAAATGAGCCAGCTAAAATATGCTTTAGCTTTTCTGTAGTCCTCCATAGGTAGTTTACCTTGAACCACCAGCTTAAAACATTAACATGGCTGAAAAATTAATTTTGCTATTCACACCTAAAGCTTAAAACGTTGTTATTGCTGTTAAAAGAATTATGCTAATCAAGGTACAGGCTCTATAGGTAACGGTACACCAACAATAGGAATCTATTTTGGTATACCAGTAGGTATGCAAATATGTTCGATTAGACAGTATCTAAAAAACACCGCCAATCTGATAAAGCGTTGCCATTCAATTTATTCTCTGGAAGAACAAGAACAGAATTTAATAGAAACTTATTATACGAAAAGGTGAACGGCCTAATGTGAAATGTTGCATGTTGAAACGATCTACTTAGGTCCGAACTCCATTCCTTTTTATTTCGCAGAAATTTCTGTTATGGAAATTGTTTACTTTCTGCAGTATTGTTTTTCTCGCATCGTTATAAAGGATAAGTATTACCCATCGTTACACAGTACAGTTGTATTTTCAATGTTCTAGATACAAAATTAGTACCTACTCAGTTCTATTAGAGAAAACATAAAAGTTATGACCTACCCAAACATAATATTACGTTCTCCATCTATGCAGACGATTTACGCAATAGATTTTACTACGTGTACAACAACACTCATATCATTATCATTACGCCAGAAAGTCACGAAACTGCGATAAGATGTTTTACGTAGACTCGTAAATACAAGACTCTGCAAATAATATTGTGGTTGAACCCACGACGAAAAAGCCGAAAAGTGTAAAAATAGACGATGACCGCATTACTTCCAGGGTCAGTAGAACTAAAGCGATATCTGATGTGTAACAAGACTGCTAAAGACCCGTGATCACGCCATTTAGTCACATAAAACTGAAGGACAAACTTAATATCAACGCATCTACTTTTATTGAGCACTTATTTCAGAATGACTAGGTGTCGTGTGACCACGTGAGCCGCAATGTGATCGGTCCATAGGCGGCTATGCAAAATGACTCGCCAATTAAGGATTTAGATATACACCTACTCGATAACCTGCCTACTTCGACAAGTAAGTACTGCAAACTAATCAAGAATAATCTTGACGTATATATTTCGAATTCCAAAATGCTTTTGCTACTTTGTTTACCAGTAAAACTTATCCAAAAGGCATTCGCTTAGATTTATGTTACAATCCGTTTTAGATGTTACATAATAATATGACGCAAGTAGGTACGTAAACAAGATTCAGTGTCGAAAACAACCGTAAGACATGTTGATATATTTCAGCTAACACTAAAACTACAAGGCGGCATATATTTACTAATCCTAAAGACGTGCTATATTTTAAAGTCTTTATTGTTTTTAACTCAAATACATTATCCTTTGTACACGAAACCAGATTTGTAAACAAAAGCATACTGACAGGACATAAATAAAGAAAATAAGTATGGGTAAAAATAAAGGTGTAGGTATGCAAAATGCAAGCAGTTTCATATATTTAAGGTATACATAAACTGTTCAGTGTTTCGATAAAATAACATAGTAGATTAAAATTTTGTTAAATTACGTACCGACAAGTTTAAATTGGCTGCAAAGTTCTGAACACAAGTTTCTGGAAATTCTGCACATTTTGGATGAATTTCTGTTCGCTTTTCAAGTTAGTGAAACAACTTCAGGTAGTTTAAATAAACTAGGAAAGTAGGAACTTGTAGTTTCAGAAGCCAAAAGTTAGTAAGGAACATGAACTAACAAACTTAGCTCTGAAGTTAAACACTATAAAACAAAATTAAATTACTTCAATTTTGAGTTTCTGTATCTTGTAATATGTTCGGTCTTTAGAATGGCTGAAGTAAAGTGCCAGATGAAGGTGTGATTTCAATTTACAACATGTTACGTTTTGTATCCCTTTGACATCCCAATGTCAAAGGGATACAAAACGTAAATTAATTTCATAATTACAATAACTACAGTAACTGGCTCTGACACTTATCTTTAATCTTCGATGTAAGAAAGGGGTTCTATATGTATAAGATAGAGGGGATGACCGTATCCTATACAAAGACTACTGTCTGTGTAGGATTTACTAAAGTAGTAGGAAAATAAAAAGTTGATTACACCAGTAGAGTGAACAACAGTAGAAAAGTTAGTCAACGAGTGTGGACTTTACGCCTATAGGAGACGTAACGACATTTATCAGTCTCAGTGGAAACTTAGCAATCCTTATCAACAGACACTTCAAATCAGCGAAATATCCTTGCTATTTATAAAACAGGTCATCGTACATCACATGTTATTGCAAAGGAGAACCGATAACAATCGTGTAATAAGCCAGTAGATAACTGTTAGATAAGAATGGGGATGTAATTTATAATTTTATTTGTGAATTTGACGTGACGTAATTAATCGCTACAAACGTAATGCATGTCTTTAAAATTATAGATATAGATCCTACATGAGAGACTAGAATCAGGGCTGGAGATCACAACATCCGATTAATTAAACCTTTTGAATGAATGAATGAAAGCTTTATTATTAACAAGACACCACATCACAACATAAACACAAATAAATCAACAATATAAAAAGCTTATTCTTCGTCGAGTCAATTTTTCGAAAACCCTAGATCTGGCTTGCCGAGTAGTTGGCCACGGAAACGGCATTATCAAATACAAAAAGCTGAACAAATATTAGGCTCGTGGCTGCTATGATGTGGCATTTCCTCCCAATAATAGGATCTCGCTCAGCATAAGCCACGGCTGTGGTTGGAACCACGGCGCTGATCTTCCGCAAGTCCCAATAAGTAAGTTCCGGATAGTTGCGGTCCAACTCAAGAAAACGAAAATAAAGTAAATTTTTGCTCAATTGAGTATGATTATAAATGGGTAATATGCTATTTGTGTGGCAGTAACTTTACAGTCACACGTAATACCGCGAGCAAAGATGAGTTAATTGAATCAATTTACTTACCTAAAGGCACGTTATGTATGTACCTACCTACTTACGTACGCCCGCGGTATCTCTCTAACCTGAATTTCTTAAGGGCATACGGTTAAGTTCAAGCACAAGTTCAAGTATGTAGAACATTCCAAGTAAAACATCTAAGCCAGTATATGTATGTATACTAGACGAAGAATGCCAAAACAAATTCTCGGCGCACCTCCCGTACGCTGAATGCGTAGCGTAAGAAAGAAGCGATTGCATTACTCGCAACAACGCGTCGTCGTAACACAATCCTATAGCTGTAGTAATGCCTCACTGCCGGCCACGTGTCGCTATAGGGCTGACACAGGTCCGGGAAACAGTGGATTGTCCAGGGATTGGATGTCTTGTCCACTATCACATTAACTGTCCCAGAATTTGAGACTAACTGTTAAAGCAGCATTTATTTTTTGAATAGAAACCCCTTTTAACATTAACAGCCCCTAAGAGTCTTGTCCTCTTAGGCTTGTGTACTTCAGGCTTGTCCATGTCAGTGGACGTATCCCATAAACTAATATTCATGATTAGAGAACACAGAAATAAAAATCTGCTGCCCATTTTCTGGTGTACGTTAGGTGTACAAACTGGTTTGTCTCTACGACACTATCCGACTGACGATCAAGTCGGAGTTAGTGCAATATTTCAATCTGCCGGAAACCACATGGCCCATTATTATAGGTACCCACAATATGTACCTAATTGTTTTATTCTTTAGTTCATAATGGATGAGTCCATCTTTCGATAAGTCTAATTGGAAATTATTGAGAACGTATTAAGGAAACATATTAATTGAAAGAGACATTCGTAGAGACGTCGGTGATAAATAATGGATATCGGCTTTCAATAACTGTTCTCGTAGCATTAATAATTCAATATTTTAGCCCGGCAAAATTCTTAAACACATTTAAGAATGAAGTTTAACGTTTTTTGGGTAAAGTTTTTTGTTTAAGTATCAACTTAAGTAGATTTAGGAATTTGGAGCAAGCCGCCCTTAATGTTTCATGCTACGCAGAAAAAATTAAAACCCTATCGAGGCCTCTGGCAACCCTGTCGCTGTCTCGACGCATAATTCGAATGCAACGCGCACGCGCAGCTGTCGCAGTGCACTGAGAGGAATTTGCCGATCGTAAAACTTGACGCGTATCGATCTCGTAGGTACGCAGAGCGCTTGGGAATCGTGGGAGAAATGGGTGGGAAGAAAATTTCGATGAAAAAGTGAGGCTAGTTTTCTGTGCTTCTATACATAGTATTTAACACAAAATCGCTTCCCGTTGTCTACGCATGCTTAGTTATTTTAAACTACCCAAATTATTTATGCGGTTTTTACCAATAGATAGAGTGATTCAGAGGAAGGTTTATTAATGCTATTAAACAAAGTATTTCCCGCCGTCTAACCCTATGTATCTATGACTCAAGAGAAAAGTTTATAAACAAAAAAAAAAGGTAGGTAGGGGTAAAGTAGGTGTACGCAAGCTAAGTCGCACAGAGTCCACTAGTGTAAAATACGAATTGAAGATCTGTTGATGTTTATTTTTCGTATTCGGTATGGTGGATGCTCGATATTGTGGAGAAATGTATGAATAGTATTCTGTAAATGCACTAAAAATGCCACCAAAGTAGAGCCAATGGCTTTTCATACTTAAGTGCCATTCGTTCTGAATAGGGCACTCTTGACCTGACCTTTTCCAACAGACCTTGACCCTTCTCTACCTACTTTTTTTCTTTTCTTTCGTAAGATTTACTTGCTGTCACAATAATATATCATGATTTTCTTTCATGTGTATGTTTGAGGGCTTCTAATAAACCTACATCCTTGTTCTAGGTTCTCGTCAGTGTCGCTATAAGGAATTAATATTCAGAACAGTGTCCATATTATTCTAATATCACAATGTTGTTAATCGAATATTAATATCGGTTATTAATTAATACAGGTATCACGTGTCGTAACAATTAATTGTACCTACCTACATAGAATCGTGAACATGTTTATGACTTGTATTAATTACCTGCTATAAAATTTTTCATTCAGGCGACTGAATGTGTAACCATGATCCAATCTGGTCAGGTTCCCCTGGTAGCAGGGTCACGGAGGTCGAATGGCAGTCACAGCAATGAAATGTTAGTATCTTGCAGAATAGAATACTGCAATATGTATACCTACTCTTTCACGTTAGTATCAACAGTCTGCGCTCCTACCACTTAATTACAAAATCGTGTCCTTCAATGCTTCTAATGTTTGTAGAGTCAGACCATAGTAGACATAAGACCCCAGTAGTGGTAAGTAAGTAAGTAAAGTTACTTCCAAGGCACAAAATGTTCTAAACATACAAGACAATAACAAAAAGAGAAAAATGAAAAAAATATTTAACAAAAAATACGCCGTGTGTCATTAAACGTACCATGGAGAAGTGCAATGGTACGGCTGACAAAGTGGCTTTCAGTTCGCCCCATTAGTAGCAGAGATAGGACCTCAATAGACCAGAAAATGAAGAACAGTCTTTTCTGTTAAGTATTTTCAATAATGAGATCTCTAACACGCCTGCCACACATGGAGATTACATGTGGAGGTCAAGACCAGCAGTGACCCGCTACGAGCTGCTTGAGAAATGAACACGGACTATTACGTACGTATGGATTTATGACTTTACGTATAAAATTCCGTATTTTCATCTCAACAGGTAGAAGTGCGTTACATAAGCTTGTTGAGCGTAAGTCACGTGGCATTTTACGAGCTACGTGCAAAAATAAATGTGCATTTGAAGAATAAAACCTTATCGGAGGACACGACCTTCCCTACACGATTTGCGAGTGGCTTACGACGACGATAGGGCGAACATTTCTTTGTGAAAAAAAGTATATGGCTCGTCACGCTTTTATGATTATGTTCGGTTCTTTTTGATGATTTTCAACATAGACTACTTGGAGAATTACAGGCATGAGGCATTTGATCTTAGTCCTCGCAGTGACAACGCAAGTGCGTTTTGCATTTTTGTTACCTGCAACCTAAATGCGAGAATTGTAGGTGTTATGGGCGACAGTTACCGCTTACCATCAAGTGGGCTGTCTGCTCGCTTGTCATTGGTAGAAAAAAAAAAGAATGACATGGGGAACTTGTTTAGAAGTAGAGTAGAAGTGAGCCAAATGGTTGCAACTCAAAGTAAATTTAAATTAGTCGGTTTACTGTTGTCTTCTTACAGCTAACTGTACTGAGACTAAAGGTACCCAGAGTTTGTCTAACTACGTAGTTCGCTACGTACTACACTTTGTCGTATGCAAACTACATATATATTATGATTTGAGGCCACAGCCATAAAACCTACATAATTTAAAAAAAGAAAAACAAATTCAGCGGCAAGCAATCGTTTGTTAGACTTTTAAATTGATTCTCCAAATTAAAATGGCGGGCATCTCTCATTATGATACAGGTATTCATGTAAACTTTAAACGTGGCTTGTCTAATCAAAAAGGTTTCGAGGAAATAAGTAGTGCGCTGAAGCAAACGTGTCCATCTCTGAGGACCATAGAACGGTGGTATATTCAATTCAATCGCGGCATCTTTTGATACAAGGTCCGGCAGGCCGATAGAAGTGACTACCGATAATTACATTAAGGCTATACGAAAACTATTGGATGAAGACCGACGTGTGACATATCGTCAGATCGAGGAAACCCGCAAATTAAGTGCAATAACTATTCATCGGAATCTTCACGACCTTTTGAAAGTACCACACTTGATGACTGACGTGCTGAGGGAGTCTGTGACTTGGTCTCGTGATATGTTAATTTGAAGACGGTCCATCTCACTACGTGAACTTGATTATTACATGTGATTAAACCTGGCTGTATTATTTCGACGTTCCTACGGAATCCCAGAGAAAAGTGTGGGTGTTTGAAAAAGAACCACCGCCGACATCTGTGAAAATGTCTCGATCCGTAGGGAAAAGAATGGTTGCTGTATTATTTACTAACTAAGAGAGGAATATTGAGTACGGTTGTGCTTGATAAAGGGAAGACTGTTACTGGTGCATGGTATACAGAAGAATGTTTACCTGGTGTATTAGAAGCCTTAAAAATGAAGTTACACTCAATTTATAGTTTTACGTTCGGCGACCACCACCAAGCCGGTTCGTCACAGGAGATATGCGGTTATATTCCAGAGGGATACTGGGATACCTGGTTTACACATATGAAGAATTTCACAAAGCACGACAAAACTTATGTAGCGCTCTAGTACACTACCTCGGAAAGTACAAATTACTTTATAAAACTAAAAGAATGCTGCACATTACTACCAAAACGACTTCTCCTTCGCCAAACGTCGTTCAATTTAAACGAAGCCAAGGGCACTAATCACAACTATTACAGTTAAGTCTGACTTATGACACTATACTCCGAGCAATGACAAAATGTTCCTTTTACTTAAAATTTATTTCGATCAAGGTGTTGGCCATGGATCCGCGTCCCGCAAATCCAATGTTTAGACACGATAATCCCTGTTTATTGGCGCTTGGCTTACGTCATGCATTTCAAATTTGAAATGAGCGTATATTATTTCGAGTTGGGAACCGACCTTGAGCCTCGCAAGTGACAAACCACACACATGGCGCGCGCGTTAAAAATGTACACCTACAAACTGATAAGAAACTGGTTTCGCCTAGGCACCAACTATGTTTCTGAGCTAACCGAGCAAACAAGAAATTCTTTGACAATGAGTATTTATAAAGACAGAGGCAGGCAAGCGAGCTTAGTATTTTAACCGCTATTCATAACTCCTAGCTTCCTGTTAATCAGTAAAGAATGCTCCAATAGAAAAATACAAAACTAGAGTATTATTCACAGAAAAGGACCTAAATAAATTAACAATGTATCTACATATTATAAAACAAAGTCCCACGCCGCGTCTGACTCTCTGTTCGCGATAAACTCAAAAAGCACTGAACAAGTTTTCATCAATAGACAGATTGATTTATGACGAAAGTGTGTATAATTTGTTAAGGTACTTGAAGAACCAATAAAAAATCCTATTTGACAGCCGGCTTCCGAATAGGAAATTTTGTTCCCATCACGTAGCTACGAACATCAGCTATGAAACGGGACGAAAGGACCTAAGTACATAACAACTTACCTCAGCCCCAAATTCCTTCCAAGGCGCCAGCTGTCTCCCTGTCTCCCGCGCTGACACGAACAGCGCGATTCTCTGGAGCCGCAAAGCGCGCAGGAGTCGCGGTAAACCGCAGAGAACCACCACGTCGTCTGCGCCCGCGCACACGGCCTTGTGCAGGATCTGCTTGGACTCCGATCTGAGGAAATATTGGTGGGTAAGTCAGGTGGAAGTATCTCCTTGTTTATAAGTTGATGGTTACTGTTATGTTACTGGTGTTACAGTAGTTACTGGTGGCCTAATCTGTCGAAGAACCGACAACCGCCGTTTTTGTTGTTGTTGATGTTGCGTCAATTTTTTTCAGTTTCTATAGCGCAGTAACGTACTAACTTTAGGGCTAGGTTATCATAATTATCATCGTCATCGTCAGCTTATACTAGTCCATTTCGGGACATAGGCCCGCCAATGCACAGCTCACTGTATCTTTAGCCTTTCGCAAATAATCACTCCACCTCACGAAGCATCCCCCACTAAGTTTGCTGGTCTCGGCGTCCATTCAAGAACTCTACGAACTCAGCGGTTGTCACTCCTTCTGTCAAGCTGATATTTTAAGCCAAGCCGGATTGATCGATGTACAACACAAACGCAATTCTACCTATTCGCGATTCTACACAATATGGATTCCGCACAACTGACATTCAACACATTATTTATTCCACACAGACTTCAACTATACACAAACGCGTTTCTTCCTGTTCGTGATTCTACACAATATTAATTCCACACAACTGATGAGATTCACCAGATTCGCTATTCCACATATTCGTTACATATTTTAAATCATCTCGTCATCTTGGCGTTAATGTGAAGGTTATCCTCTCGCTCACGAGAGCCCGGGGTCTGCATTGACCATGATCCAGGATTGGCAGATCAAGTAATTACAGTGGAGCGACTGCCATCTGACCTGCTACCACGGAAACCTGAACAAATTGGATCATGGTTTCCTACACATTTGGTCACCTGAATGAGCAGGTTTCATCATGATGTTTGCACCCTTAGAGCATCGGTTAGTATTCAACTAATGTACATATATCAGAAAAAAGTCATTGGTTCATGGCGGCAGTGGGATTCAAACCAGGTCCCTCTCGCTAAGGAGTCGGATACTATAACCACTAGGCCACCTATGCTTCTAAGGGCAGGTGGCCCGTTAGTGCTCATAGAAGTCTCATAATAACTCTGATCCTAACTCTGATCCAACCAGCCTGGTCAACGCTGTAGACTCTGGACTGCCATTCACACATTCTTCAACGCTGGGCACAATAAGAATGGTTGTATTGTAACCTCAGCTAGAACTAGACCAGGGTGTAAGTTTAGTGGACCTAGTAGAAGAGAGGTAGGGCATAGCGGGGTATCCCGTTCGAATTAGGGCCGCCCGACTGGGGAAGTACCTCCACCTTACGGAATACCGCAGCTAAACAATACTCTTTTAAATAGTATTGTGGTTCTGCCGGTGAGTAAGGTTTCCAGTGCTCCATGGGGTGGGGATTTGGGGAACCGCAGCTTTGGCAGTTGGGGGCATTTGCCTTTTGCTGCCAGATCTACGTGTTATACAGGTGGGCAAAGCATTGGCGATACTCTGGGTGTTGGTAATGTCTATAGGCAGTGGTGACCACTTTCCATCAGGTGGCCCGCTTGCCTGTTTGCGTACCGTATGACAGATACTCTTGGTGTTGGTAATGTCTATAGGCAGTGGTGACCACTTTCCATCAGGTGACCCGCTTGCCTGTTTGCCTACCGTATGACATAAAAAAAAGTTAATATTGACCAAGGTCAACTCTGGTCATCGAACCTGGTCAACGCTGGGCAGAATTGAGACTGGTTGTTAGAATTAGACCAGGACCTAATAAAGGTTGACCAAGGTCAACCCCAGTCAACCAACAAAGCATTGGACTAGGTTTCTTAAATAGGGTTGACCTTGGGCAACCTTGACTGGTTCCATTAAACTTAGGTCCAGGTCTAAGTCAGCCAGTCTCAGGTCCCCAGCGTTGTGGAATAGCGAATCTGTTGAATGGCAGCATTTGTGTGGAATTAATATTGTGTAGAATCGCGAACAGGAAGAAACGCGTTTGTGTATAATTGAAGACTGTGTGGAATAAATAATGTCTTGAATGTCAGTTGTGCGGAATCCATATTGTGTAGAATCGCGAATAGGTAGAATTGCGTTTGTGTTGTATATCGATCAATCCTTCTAGCCCACAGCCACTTTAGCGTACTAACGCCCAGTTTCTGAAACGCTGGCCAATGTTAATAATCGATTAAAACTCTTTCCCCGTCTCTGTCTACAACTCACCACAGATAAGGTTGGCAAATTTTAATTCATGATTATTAACAGATTCACGTACGAGAAACTGGCCGTAATTCTGTTTATCAGTTTATCGATCTACTCACCTATAGATCGCGGTCTGCGCAGCCGTGTGCGAGAGAGCTGCGTCTGCGCCGGCGTGAGCCGGGAGGACGTCGCGCGCGACGATCTCTTCCAGCCAGCGCGCGCCGCGGCCCGTGCCGCTGTAGTCGCAGTATACCACTGCAAAAGAGGGGTCTGGGTTTAGTATATGGGGGTGTGGAGGAGCCTGGAGTAGTCAATCCTTTTGTTCTATGATAGGATGGACCCTCCCTTTGACCTTGACGAGACTTCATCATCACAGCCCTTATCAGTCTACTGCAGTACTTAGGGCCTCTCCAACGAAAGGGGGGGTTATTGCCGTAATCTCCACGCTTGGCAGGCGGGTAGGAGATCGCAGTGTATAAATATAATAATAGAAAACGCTGCTGCCCGTTTTCCAGCCTACGGAGACTCTAGATATTTTGTCTCGAAAACTCGAGTGTAAGGGATTGGTGCTATTCTACTCTGCCGGACACCATACGCGAATTGCCGTCCCCTAAATGCGAGGACCCTAGGTATTTGTCTAATTACACAATAGGTATAATAGGGGAGGTAAATTCCTGTATGACTGCAAGATTTCCTCGGCGCTGACAAAGCGGTGAACTTCACACAAACGAAATGAAAATGCTGTGCGGGATGTGTGGCGTTACATAACTCGACCGAGTCCGTGACGAGCCTACAAACGGGGCAGCCTTGGCATGGAAGACTTCGTGGATATGATTGTGGGGCTTTCTTTGGTCACGTGTTGCTTAAGCCCAGGGATACATGAATAGGTGCCTTAACCTGCCGATATCAGGATAAAGGTCCCGAAAGCGCGCTTAGTTTGACATCGGTGAGTCGGATGCGAGGTTTACGGCACGAGGACCAAAGATCGGGCGATTGCGGACCCTGGCAGTGATCCGCCGGGAATTATCGCTATGATAATTTGACAGGGTGGATGTTTGGACGGATGGTTTTATTCTTTCACGCAAAAATTCCCACCTGCTCCCATCATTTGCCCATAGCTGCTGGTATCTGCTCCCCATTTTATGGACTGGGCAGGTTTTTTGGGCTGTCTGCGATAGGTACCCGTCACTAGGACACATTGGTGAATTTATAATTCCACTCGACGGCCAAGAGCTTGTTAAATGTTCCAAACACTTCGATCTTCAACAAGTCGATTAAGGCAAAATTGTCGAAGTCGTATCTGATGTGCCATAGCTAACATGACCCTATTGGAAGCTTCCAAGACTCTATCTAGATTATCAAAACTCTTTAAAGTAAGCAGTACCTAATGTTATCACACAACCAATGTTAATACCGTATTCCAATTTTATATACTAACGATAACAAAATTATTATAACATAATTAGAATTTCGGAACGCAGACGAGGCGTATTCAAAGCCCGAGGGATCGAATGTTCGAATGCTAAAGTTCTAAGCAACAAAGTTCGGCGAACCTTGAGCACAATGTCATAGAGGTTGGACAGTGGCCATGAGTATCGTAATGCGAACGTGATACTATCGCGACATAGTCTGCAGTCTACCTTGCATGCTAAAAATTTAACCTGAACCTGTAGCAGTTTTAAAGAGAAATAAGTAGCTACTAGAAGTGGATTGTCACATGTAAATAATACTAAAGATATAGAAAATTTATTACTATGATGTAGAAACAGATGAGCTGTCACAACACACAATCGAATCATTTGCTTGATGATATGTTAATCACTTTGAACTATATTTTTAGTTACTCTAAACCACTAGAAGTAATTATCGCGGCCCAAGTCTAGTGGCATTGCGTTTGCAAGACCCAAGAACAAAAGGCTGTAAACTGGATAAGTCACCGTTTTGATTAAGGCTAATCGATCTTCTGCACCGCAACGAATTCGCCACTCGTTAGGCCTCCTAATATCGTTGGCGAAGCAAGTTTGACAAGATGTTTCGCTGGGGACCCCGAGCCCGGTTGAATAGTCTCGGTAGCCCATTAACACCCCATGAGAGTCAGTTAATATCAAGGTTGTTCTCTCGCGCAAGCGGGCCCGGGGTCCGCCTTGACCATGATCCAGGATTTGGCAGATCAGATAATTACAGTGGAGCGACTGCCATATGACCTCCGTGACCCTGCAACCCTGCAACCAGGGACCAGACCAGATTGGATCATTCAGTCATCTGAATGTATTATCACGATGTTTTCTCTCACCTAGATGTACATAACTCAGAAAAGTGTCATTGATACCTGGCCGTGGGATTCGAACCCGTAACCACTAGGCCACCGACGCTCATTAAATAAAATTTAAATAAATAATAAATAATTCATAAATTGTTATTTACTTTGAATACCAAACATTATGCTGTAGGAAGCTATCTTCGTTGCCCCATGCCGCTCTCGGTGTCAGATGGCAAACGAGATAATGGTAATTAAATGTTATTGTAACATGAAAACAACGAATAAGAATCCAATGTCAATAGCCAGACAAGAGCGACAGACATACAAATTGTCATCTAACATTGTCATAAATACAAGTGCGACGCCCTGAAATAAAAGGATAATCTAATTCATGTTCATTTTTTATTGCAAACTTTGCTGCCAGAGTTTTTTCTCTTGTGTTTTTTTCGCTGAATTGTATATTTTAGAGTTCGTAGTTTAGTTGATTTGTAAAATTTTGTAGACCTCGATTAAACTTGGTTTCAAATAAGGCAAACGGCATGGAAATCAGTCCAACAGTTCGGGAGCTACCCCGAGCAGAAAAAAGAATATGCCTTCAACCATGAAAGTAGCGAACTTTCCAATATTTTTGGGAGCTGCGATGCATAGACAGACCCATCCATATAGAGATCGACAAATACACACGTCAAAATTATAATTATAACACCCCTATTTTTTCGGCGGTGGTTAAAAATAGTGTCAAGTCGGCCTTTAAAAAGAGTGTGAATGCAAGCGCATCCGAGGGACTCAGCTAGTCAAAAAACTCCAAGCGTGTCGGGGTGACCGATAACGGCGACCCACATCTCGCGTTTTCAATTAAGAATACTTACAGATAACAGCGTTCAAGGAAAAACTACATAATGACACAGTTGTTTGGAAAAATATACATACGCAAATAATATATTACAGTGTGGCCATTGTTTTGCGAATGTTATTCGGAGGTCAATGTCATTATATCAGTGGTAAATAAAATAATATATGGTTGTTTTTCTTTTTTATTAAAGTGTTCTGTTTGGCTTTGACTTCAACGGCATTATAACAATTCGAGTCATTATTTTCTTGGGGTGCCTTCGTCCAAATATCACGGCTTACGCGCCGTTCGCGCGAGCTCCGCGGGTCTCCTAAACCTCTGCTATCGCTACGTAGTGGAAATTTCTTGTACTCGATAACGTAGTGTTTCGTACAATAAAATGCAGCGCGCCGCTCGCGCGCTGTTGCTGTAAACGGCAACGTTGTTGTAACGGCAACGTTGTTGCTGCTACTGCGCATTCGGGGCGCTTTTGCGCGTTTTGAACTTTAAGGGTGCAAAGTACAAGTTGAACTTTAAAGTGAACGATGTAAATACGCTGTAACTACAGTAAGTCACACTAAGTACTATACCTAACCAAATGAAAAACACAATTTTATGTACAATTCACTCGATATCAGTGTTCAGGCGTTTCGGCTCGGCCTGGTTTTAGCCCGCTGGCCGAAACGACTGACGCAAAAAATATTTTTCGTCAGGCATTTGGGCCCGCAGTTAAAAATGTCCTTAGTAATGGTTTTAGGACAGTCAGGGAAAAAACATTACTTAATAGAACTTCAAACTATGGGCCCAAACGCCTAAGGAAAAATAATATTTGAAGCCAGACCGGGCCGAAACCCTGAACACTCTTGACATCTACATATTCACGTGCGACATGAGATCAAATCACGCTTCAATGTGACTATCTGTCTGCCACTTGTAAATTAGATTGTAGAGATCGCCCTCACATGCTGAAAGATAAGTGATACGACAGCTACACATGCTCTGCTTGATAACAAACCTTGGGTTTAACTACGGTCTAGGCTCAGGCAAACAACACGCTTGCTATTAATTAGACGCGATGACAAATGCTTCCGCTAGTTTATTATGCGTTTAATTGACCCAACGCAACGCAAAACAAGTCGTGGATAAATAAAATGTGTTCGTTTATTTTGTTACGAAGCTGTGTTAGATTTTAGAGAGGGGTAAAGTTTGGTCAGATTTAAGAGAGGGGGATACCTACGAGTATCTCGTTCGAATTGTAATCTGAGTCTGAGAAAGTACCTTATAGAATATTTTAAACAGTATCGTGTTCCTGCTGGTGAGTTATGGTCTCCTAAGGTAGTTACGGTAGTACTCCTTGCGGAACCATGGTGTTGACAGTGGAGGGGCCTAGCGCTTCTAGAAATTGGTGTCTCGGGCAAGGTTTTATTGATATGCCTTTAAAATAAAGAAAACCACATCGAAATAGGTCCCTCCGTTCGGGAGATATGATGCCACCGACGCACACATATCACAAAGCCACAGATACACACGCCCCCTTTTTTGTCTGGGGATAAAAAGGAATGAGTCTATTAAGCTCACTGCTCTGTCCAGTGCAAATAATTAGGTCCTTAGACAGACGGTCTTGGTTAGGGATAATTTACCCACGTGATGGGTGCTTATAAGCTAAAATAAACTTTACGACAGATCTGCAGCTGCTACATTTAATTGCTATAATTGTTGTGCTGTACTTTTGTTAACGGGTATATAGTCAATTGTGATTGTTCTAATTATAATCGTAGATGTTATGGCTGATGTAGTCAGTAACGCATGTCTTGACCACCAAAAATAAACGAAATAAGTGGTAGAGTTAACTGGACCCGCAAATAAATAAATAATCTTGGACAAATGCAGACATATCTATCTGTAAGCGAAGCTTGTGTTATGAGTGTTAGATAACTGGTGAACTACTGATATCCTTCTTTTTTTAATACTATACATACTACTACACCCAGACCTGGCCGAGAATTGAAACCGGGACCTCAGCGTGTCAACTGAACCACTCAGCTCGGCAATAAAATTTCAAGCGGGTCTAGTTGACCCTACTCCCTACTCTAGACGTTACGGTATCTGCGTCCAGCAGGTATTCAGTTCGTCCGTTTACCACATCACTTACAAGATAAACGTTTAAATACTAATCATTGACACAATAAAGTCCAAACGCGCCCAAGCCCGAGAAGCGAACAAGAAGTGATGTAGCTATAGATACCTAAACCCAAGCGAATATGTTATTACGAAACAACGATACACTCACAATGGAAATGTGGAGTTGAAAGTCACTGTTTCAGCTCACAATAGGCACGGGTGTGAGTGGATTCGATGTGGGCTATTATGGTCGCGAATCGTGTGGCAACACGTGACATACGCCGGGGCTATGTGTGAAATAGTGCTTACAATTGCAATGTGATTATTGTCTAATAATCACTGTGGGTGTTATGACAATTTGTATTCTTATCGTGAGAGGAGGTATTGTCGCGAAATGTTGTTACATCAACAGCCCATAACGGTCCACTGGTGGACTACTTATCCGCATTAATGGTGGGTTTGCCATAATCTCCACGCTTAATCGGCGGGTTGGAGAACGCAGTGTTTTAAAATACACTCGACAAGAAAAGCTGCTCCCCATATTCTGCTTTAGGGAGGTCCTAGTCTTTGTCTGTGATATGAATCGCTTTGTGTGATAAATTAACCGGTGACAACGTCGCCATTGTTGGAATTGACGTGACATTGCAAAATGGCAACGTTTAGTTCCAAACTTTGGCCACCGGGTCAAAACCCATCAGTCACGAGGTGCTAGGTACTCGTAGTGTCCTACGCTGCCGGACACCACGAGTGTTTACATACTTGGAAGATATAGCACCCAACAACTTCACCTGCCCATGCATGCAGCAAAAAGCGAACCGGCATATTGGTTGGTTGGGTGCTAGTCGGTGCGCGTAGAAATCCAAAACACAGCAAAAGCAAGCATGATTTATAGAGATGATTCTGATACAGTGCTCTGTTTTGGAATTAACTGTATTATAATGTAGATGCGGAGGGATGCACATCCCGGGTAGGTCTTCGGTATTCACATGACATTATAAGTAAGCTTATAAGACATAGTTTATCTCTAAATAATATTTTCTTAACCGGAAACTAATTTTTTCCAATAATTTTAAAAAGTTTCGTACCTTTGTGCTAAAGTAAGGTATCCACCTACACATTTGATTTACCGCACGACTAAGGAAATACGGCACACACAAGTACTCAGTGCACAATCCGTATTTTACAGTGCAATAAAACAGCGCTCGGCTCGTAGGCGTATCGGCGTCGATACATTGTCAGTGTTACGGCCACCGGACGATAGACTACCTACGTATTCTCGATGCCTTGACTTGACTAATGGCAAACAAAACATAGTTGTGCTGTAATTAAAGGTTTACCTCGTGCTTAAATTTTTGAATGAAAGAGTAATGAGGAACGACGATGGCATGATATTATCTATAGGTATAATTGGCATAGCACAAAACAAAGTCGCTTCCCGCTAGCAGTCCCTATGCATTAATGGACGCTTAGATGTTTTAAACTACGCAACGGATTTTAATGCGGTTTTCAACAATAGATAGAGTGATTCAAAATGAAGGTTTATAAGAAAGAAAGAAGGGTATATACGGGTAAAGTAGGTGTACGCGAACGAAGTCACGCCGGGTCCACTATTTGTCTATAATAACAACGTAAAAGATGTTCGTTTTCCCGACAACCACGTTGAACTCTTGACTGAAGAGTTTTACAAAGACGAAGATTTTACAAACTTAGTTTAACATGGGCCTGTCAGATCTCTTCGATTCTTTCACATTCATTTATCCTTTCATTAATGACCGTTGGTTTAGGATACTCTTGACCTGACCTTTTTTAAGATATCATCGATTTGATCGTGATACGTATGTCTCGGTCTCCTCCTTCCGATCATTCTATTCTATTTGCATGCCTATCACATTATATACATTTAAGTTTCACGGCAGTATTGATCGTAAATTAAATTTGTGCTATAATTACATTTAATATCGAAAAGATTACGCGAAAGGAGAACCAGAGGCATAAAAACAGGAATGAAATTATTTGGAGGAATAAAGATCTGCGTAACAACCTCAAAATAGGTGCAGTGGCCACGACAAGAAAGTAACAGCGCACTTATGATATATGTTATGCTACACCCTTAATCCATTAAGTCGCATATCTGTTGTATCTAAAGTGTCCTTGTGCGTTCAAACTTATCATATCTATGTACTTGCAATGTCAATGTTTGTCTTTCGGGAATTTAATATTATATGAAGCAACAGACATTGGTGTGTCCAAGAATGATATCAATACGCATCAAAAATACATGTGATACGAGGAAAAAAGGTTGGTGATTTTGTTTATATTTTTCGATGTTGTACACAAACGCTTTTCTACCTATTCGCGATTCTATAGAACTTATGTAGAACATTGAAAAATTAATTGTCTGTTTCTTAGCACGTGGATATTAAAAAATTTGAACATTTTGGGTACCTACTATTCTTTATTCTTTAAAACTAGGTATCCTTAAGTAGAACTCTACCTAAGGATACCTAGTTTTATGTACTTGTCTAATTTATAAATTATAATTTCTAGAGAAAATAAAGCGCAATCAAACTACGTATTTATGAGACTGATATTTATTGGACGGTGTCCTTAGAATTTGGTATTAACAACTACCCTCATTTTTACACTAGGAATGACGGGATGTTTACATGCATACTTAAATAAAATTGAAAGCAGATTTCAGCATAGACTTACAGGCCACAATGCGATCAAATTAAAATAACTTTGGTAGTCATAAAAGGACACCTTCAAAACATGGTTGAAATACATAATAAAGCTAAATATAGAATGTCTGTGTTAAAACTTTGTTATTGTACCAGATGGAGACCATGTGTATTTTTTACGTAAGATTAATTATGTATTCGCTACCAATTTTATAGAGATTTGTGCACAATTCCACAAAAATTTAGACGACGCCTAAGTCCATTAACTTCTTAATCAATGGATTTTAATGCGGTTTTCAACAATAGAAAGAGATATTCTGAGACGATGATGATGATTCAAGATGAAGGTTTATAAGCAAGGAAAAGAAGGTAGTGAGGGGTAAAGTTAGTGTATTTAGGAGTAGGACGCCACGCGAACAAAGTCGCGCCGGGTCCACTAGTGACGAAATAATAAAAAAGCATTTACTTGCAAGAACTATGTGCCTAGATGGCAACACAAATATTTAAACCGGTATTTACTGAAAATGCTAAGGTTTGTCACGATAAGATATCAAAGTAATGTCAATAATAAGTGTGTATGTTTATTTTAAGTGTGTGCGAGATAAGTCGACAGTCAGAACACTACTAGCTAAATGTAAATGAAGAAAATAATAATGAAACTCGTTCAGTTACCAGAAGCGGAAAGTAGGTCATAATATCTTTAGCAAATATCTAAATATATTACGTTTTCAGGTCAATGGTATCGACCAGATATCATATTTGTCACCTTAATATAGCGATGCTAAAAAGAACTAAATTGTCATTGGTCCGGTTCGGTCGTCGGTATAGAATTTATGTAAGTACTTATGTAAGGTGATCTAATGTAATAAGTAAATCAGCAGATCAGTCATGGCTGCATATGGAAACTTGTTTAATATTGCAGCTTGGTTATCTTCGTAAATATCAATTTCAATATTTACAGAGTTACGATACAACTATTATTTACTTATTAAAGTGTATATGTAAACTCTCTCTGTCCAAAATGGAAATAGTTGCCAGGTTAGTAGAGTAAAAATTCGGGAATTATCTACGTAGCCAAGCAGACCCTGTCTAAAACCAGGCGGGTTAGTAGGATGTTGTTTAATGATGATGTGTAGGTATTTGCATTAAGAATATGTCCATAGTAACAAAACAGCTTACAAATCACTGGTTTCACAGTGTTAAATATCTTCTGCATTCATAATGAAACCGAGTAGGTACCTTCCAATCCGACCAAATCTGATAAGTACTACTCGGATGACCAAACCAAATGCAGCAAAGCAAAGATGGCGACTCATCAATCACTCTCGAGTTACGTAACAAGAATCAACGAGACACTCGTCTATGCAGCCATCGTAATAGGGAGCTCGCAAAACACCACGTTTCGGACTCCGAAAATAGGCGCGCTCGACGTGACCTTGATCGCTTTGAACTCGGAAATTCGACTCGACACTGGCTGTTGATACACCCACGGACGAAAAAATATCCAGTGTTCTGTTTTCGAATTTCGAAACTCTAGGATGAGTTCGCCACCGTGACGCTGCCGTTAAACTTTTATCGTTAGGTGGACGTTATCGTTCTTTTTGTTTTTGTTTCTCGTGTAAATCATTAACGCGTGAAGAAATAACGACTATGAAAACAAAAGATTGTGGATACCCTACAATCTTTTGTGTTATGTTGTTTTTGTTCTTGAAATAGGTATAACATATTATACCTACTTACAGTTCATATTATTTTTATAATTCAAGCAATCAGTAACTGCTTTTTATAAGGTATTTTAATTTTAATAAAAATAATTTTTTACTACTTTTATTTAGTAAAATATTCATTTAGATCATTTTATTCTAACCTTTGCCTATGATAGCAGAAAAAGACAAAAGTAGAGCACGATAATTAAAAGTATCATCCCCAGAAATCTAAATAAATTAACGTGTTTAAATAAATATAGATTCTTCTTTACATTTCTGTGGATAATACATTAAATAGGTCAATTTATTTAGATTTATGTGGGTATGTAGTAATGTATACCGTCTACTCTTTTCATATATATAAATAGTATTCGTCATCGACAACCTTTTATTTTCTATGGTGAGAACCAGCCGACCATTGTATAAAATGGCCCATCGCGCTAATGTTCAGAAACTTTCCACGATTTTTCAATTCCATCGGACTGGAATACATTACAATAACTAATTCTTTATCAAACTGCCTCTGCCGTTAATCGAGTTTGAACTGATGCCCGCCAAGCGGAATGGAATACTTGCCTCCATTTTAAAAATAAAGGCGGGAATATATCATCGCGATACGTCAAGACCTTGTGGCGCATACAGCCAGCACGTGTTGCAAAAAAATAATTCAAACACTATAGCAATATGTACTGATTGATTGAATGGCTTGTTTATTAGGATCGGAGTTCCGATCTCAATTTTGTACACTATTCACATTGTTGTGAAACACTTGGTGACCACTTTCCACCAGGTGGCTTGCATGATTGCCTGCAATGCAATATAAAAGAAAACAGTAGACCAATTACGTAACGCTGTTGCCAACAATTCTCTGATTTCAATGATTGAAATTGTTTGTTTTGGTTTGGAGTACTTGCGAGCGTGTATTATTGACCGCAATCAAATTCTGGTTTAGTATACTTCTATTTAGTCAGTCATGACACAGTAAACAACGCATATTTATAGAATGAGGCAAAATAATAAATATTTGTTTCGAGTAGAGTATACCTATCGTAGTTAGAGAATAAATTGTGTTAACCGTCCGTTATATTTTTTTAAATAACGATGATGTCATTTCGCGAATATGGTATTGTGCGTCGATTGGTTTGCATGGAGTATCTACCCGCCCCAGCGGAGGTGACAAATTTATGGGACAGTTAAGCTTTATAAATGAAGGTCTTTACCTACCAACACTGCCCAAAACGCCAATAGCCAACCCTGTTTTAAACAACAACACACCGTTATTGATCATTCCCACGCGAACTTGTTTACGTCCAGAGACTCAGGGAGTACTTTAGTGAGTACGGCAACGCAAATTGTGAAGTAGGTGCAGTAACTAGGTCACAGAGGGTGCAACCCCTTGTTTACAAAATTGGCGACTGCGTTATGTCTTTGCAAGTCCCGCTCTACTACCGTTATTATCGTAGTCTGTACAATTTTGGAGTTGGTTTCCAAAACCTGAACAAAAATAAACTTGGCTTATTTAACAGATTCGTTGGGAGTCGGTAGTTTTTGTGTGTCATAATCTAATAATAATATTAAACCATCGCTGTCAAGCAACAGCAAAAGTTATTACCAGAGAAACGTGGAGCAAATGGGAAAATAAATTTATTCGTTCCTGGGTTAAATGTTTCCAGTGATACATTAAATGTGTGATAGTTTAAAACATTAAGTTTCCAGTAGTCCCTAGCGAAGTTGGTGTCAGTGCCAAATAGATCGCTCTGTTCGACATATAGGAGCGATGTATAAACCAAGGATTAAATACACATAAAAAAATACAATCTCAACAATACATAGATTAACTTACAGTGTATATTTTCGTAAGCATTTCTCTTTTTTGTTGATGATGTGGTATTTTTGTGGATAGTATTTACAGTCCATAAACTAACACACATTTTACGTAGGTAACGAGGTAGGTACTTATATTAAATATAAAAGAAATCTGCTCAAGGTGTTGGAACTACTAATGTAATAACATCTGCATTCCTTTATAACTTACACAGTTTAACAATAAAGACAATTCTGATTCTGATTCTACCGTCGAACTAGCTAGATTCGAGAAAATGGAATATTATTGTAACATAATATCTGGCACATGCTTATTACCCCAATAAGAGTTGTTTGGTTTCCACTGCTTCCTTCCAAAATTTACACTACCTATCGGATTACAATCTGCAATGCTAGCGGAAAACGGAATTCATATTATCGTAGGTCATGCCTTTATATTGTACTTAAATAATATTTAATATTAACCAAGTTATGATACCTTCCTAGTTATAAGAGCACCGGTGGCTTTATAGTTAGCGGATCTGATTCGAGAGGAAGGTACTGAGTTCCATTCATATTAGTTGTACACTATCCGATGCTCTCACGGCGAGGGAAACCTCGTAAAGAAACTTGCACAGTCAGGCGATTGAATGTATAACGATGATCCGATTTGGTCAGGTTCCCCTGGTGACAGGGTCACCGAGGTCAGACGGTCAGGTCGCTCTACTTTAATTACTTACCTGTAAAAATCCGGTATCATGGTGAAGGCGGACCCCGAACCCTCGCGTGCGAGAGTAAAATCGGGATATTGATGCCAAGACGATTATTAACATGGTTAAGCTAAATAATAATAACAATTAAATTATATACGCACGTAGGTAACTAACTACATTAAATGAGAAACGCCTCCGACTCTGTAATCCTGCGTCGCAAAACCAACTGTTTAATCAATTAATGCAATTGTTATTCGCCATTTTGTTTTCCATGACTCATAATCATATTCATAAGTTAAATAATTTATGCTAGCATTATAACCTACTGAAAAGTCTCCGGCGTAAATTAAGCTAAATGTATTTATACATAAATTATTTATTGAATCCAATCTATTTATAAAATCTAACCTACCAAAATAATGAACGTAGGTTGAAAGGTAAATCGACCTGTTTGGAACATTGCGTTGGATCCACAAAATAAAAACAAAACAAACACCCACTGCTAAATTCAAATTTAGAACAAACCCAAGAGATCCGAGACCTCTACCTCCCAACACAAGGAACAAGTTCCGTTTGCAGCCTTGGAAACAGAATTTATGCCAAACACGTGGCCAGTGTTTATTGCCATGTCGACTGTGGCTTTCAAACGAGACGCCTCTGCTTACGAGTTACGCGCGAATTCGAGTTACGCGCGAATTTAAAAAGCAACAACATTAGTTCACTTTCAAGGGCCAATCTTTAAAATAGATTTAACTGGTTTTATTCACTGTATTTCAGATTACTGCAATGTAATCTTCTAGTCTAAAGGACACTTATTTAATTAGATACCTTTCACATTTTATTCGTCTACACGTGTGAGTAACTAAATATACTTCGCCTTGATAATATTTACATGCTTATCCAAATAATGATAAATGTAATTGACACAGGTAGCAGTCACGTGCAATGGGTACCTACTTGGTGCTGAATGATTTGTTAAAATATTAATCTGTTATCTATGACGCAATGGAAACAACATTAACGCCAACAAATCAATAACAATTGCTATGAATGAAATTAGCAAATAGATTTTATCACTATTGTACCTAAACCAGATAGAGGACATAACAACGAAAATAGATTATCTGCGAAAATTAGCATTTATATTATATAAGCCAATAACAGTTCTCGGCGGAAAATTTTACGAATTCATTTAGTTAGCATTATCTTCTCATGTTTTTGAATTTACATACAATCAGCATTTAATTAATAAATAATAAGGAACGCAAATGAGTCATATGGATGTAAATCATATGTTTTATGTTTAATTGTAGGTTCCACCAGGTGGACTGACCGTGTGTTACATTTGGCAATAAAAAAGGTAAGCAAAGCACCTATTCTGCCCAAAGATTTTGTCAAGGGCATTTAAAAAATCCGCAATTTGTGACCTGCGCACGCTACCTGACTACAAAATGAAGATAATGAAGTCCAAATTACATATTTTATGCCACGATTGTCTTACTTGGAGTATCAAAAGGTCGAGATAAAAAAGAAGTCAATGTCTAAAAAAATGACTTTGACGACCATTTATCTGTCCACCACTCAGTGTCAAACGAGTGGCCAGCCCATCTAATGGAAAAGTATCATACATAACTATTTGCGCCTAAATCATTAGAAATAGATAAGGCTGTGGGGTCCACCCAGGCAGACTCCTCAAGCTTGACAGAGTCCTGCCACTGGGAGGTATGCCTACCCCAGCTCCGTCCATTCTGATCTGCAGGACGTTTCTCTTGTCCACCTCTTCCGGGCCCTAATTGACAATATTTCCGGACCATCTTGCCCTTGGTCATTCCACTTATCCTACTATTGCGAAAGAATAAAACATATACTATAATCTGCTTCCGAGACAGTTCAACCAAGAAGGATGGATTTGACGACCTCAGTGGTTCAATGGTCTGCCACGCAACAGGTCCCGGGTTTGATTCCCGGCCGGGCAGAAATTGAAATGATGATTTTTATTTTCTGTTACCGATCTGGGTGTTCTATGTATAATAAGTATGTATTTAAAAGTATATAAGTATTTTATCAGTTATCTAGCACCCATAACACAAGCTTTGCTTACTTTGGGGCTAGATGGCGTTGTGTGAATTTGTCCACGATTATGTATACGCAATTTTCTAAGTTAGATAAATAACACAGTTTGAAGATACGACAGAGCTTACGACATTTAAATGTATTAAGTAGGTAGGTACCAATTAACAAAACAAGAAACGTATTTCGTAATTGGCTTCAAGACAAAAGCATTAATTCGCGAACGAGAGCACCAATATTATAAACTATTCACGAATAAATAAATTATTTACGAATGTTACGAATTGCACAGGACTCAATTCGTACAATGACGTAATTTTAGTAAATACAATTACGTAACACGATAATACTCCCCATAATACAAGTATCCTGCGTAATAGCCACTCTCAAGGGAAACGCCATACGAACGACAGGAAGTACAATAGAACGTCAACCTTATTCCTGGTAAATACAGTTCATTCCCGACTAGCGAGTGCACCCAATCCTTGCGTAGGGTCCTGCTATTGATCGAACCCGGTACACTGCCACACTTACTCAGGGTCACTTTTGTTTTTCTGCTGTCTTCTTCTCACGTAGCCGTCTATCCCTCTCAATAGGCCTTGGCAACGGTCTCCGATCCGGGAAGCTTTGAGTATTTGACCCCAAAATACGCAGTTGTTTCGAGTTGGCGTTCATAAGGTTACACGTGCGCTTTTCCGACGTTTAAACTAGAAAATACACAATTTCAAGACTTCTAGCAAACGTTACGTGCTCAACAAAAGACACTGTATTGTAGGAGCGTACTGCGTAACAATAGAACTGAATATAAACTCATCGGCTGTTACACATACAGAGGATCAAAACAAACAAGAGTATAAACTGCAATATTCACTGTATTTAGAGCTGGGTGTCTTCCAACTATTCGACCTACGAAACCAGAACGAGAATTATGAGGTTTTTTATAACTTTTTATTACCACTCAAATTATATACACGACCGAATTAGAATCACCGAACGACATGGAATCAAAGCATTTATTACAGGAAATGTCGATTTATGTTCTCTTTTAGAAATTTCGGGTATCATTTGAAGTAAAAATAGAACTACTTTTATGTCGTCGGGAAAGATCAACGTCATACAGTGCTGTAACAAAATTCGGAGACTCCATAATATAGGTAAGAAGTACAAACGTGTTGTAAACGAACATAATGCCACAAACGACGTCATTAAAAAAGTGGAGCGGTAATATTTGGACCAAGTTTATTTTGAGATGGTAAAGAACAAAAGACGTGGATGAAGACATTTTGTCTTTGCAGTATAATTGCTGTGACACAAAGAAGACCTCGAGTTAACTTAAGTACGTAAATACCTACACTATCAGTCATAATTTATTTATCCAAAAGAGATAGAAATACAAAAATGAACTTTAATTCACACAAAGTATTGCAGGCAAAAAAAATAAAATTCCTCAATTCAAAAAGGCTCATTGAATCTCTGCGCGAATCCACCGCAGCATCTTATTACGCTCTAGTAAGTCTCGCTGCCGTATAGAGGGCAGGTCTAACGATGGTCTTATACTGACTTCATGCACGTGCAGCCAGCCAAGGGACCATCCCGGTGGCCCCAATCCCGAGATGAACAAACAGACAATGCACAATTATCAACAAACCACATTCTGGCAACGCTCCATCTGGCGCCAAGCACAGTCTTGCGGTGATTTTCCGCATTAACGCCGAACGATATGAGGTTGAGGGCCAAGGCAGATTACTGAAAGGAAACCACCACACCGACCAATGACATCCCATTCATAACTTTTTTTACACCAGGAAGGTAGAAAGCACAGCCAAGACACGGGGTTTTATCCGGTTATTCGTGCCCGTGACAGATGTTTATTTACCAATCGCATCACAAATTGAATTTACGATAATTATAAATTAGCTCTGACGCGTCTGAGACATATAGTTTATAATCTCTGACTAAAATAAATAGTGCACGAAATTAGTGATAGTGTTGGCGATCGGACAAAAATTGTCACATCAATAACGAGCGCATCTTGCAATGGAATGATCGCCAACGGGTCGAAATACAATAACAAGTACATTAAATATATCTAACTTTACCATTGTACTGACAGCTATCGGAAAGTCACCCCACTAACACATATTTTATGTACCTACTCAAGGTGACGTTTTTTATTAGGTGGCAAACAAGCTTGCGGCCTGCCTGACCGCAGCCTTTGGACGTTTTTGCACTACCAGGGGTATCACTCACGTGTTGCCGACCACGTAAAAACTTTTTCATCCTTTTCTTGAAGAACAAGCATATATGTTGTAATCTCCATGGAAAACATCAAACACAAGTGCGATGAAAGTGTAGTGAAAAACCACGTTAGTCTTAAAACCTAGATTTTATTAAAACAAAGTTGAGGACCACTTTTTTTGTTTGATCGAATAGTTTTACTTTCATATTGAAAAAAAAACCCCAACCAAATCGGTATCAATTTGTTGATAATTCATAAGATATTTCCACAACCCTGTCAAAAACACAGCGCGACACGCATTCCACAAATAGAATAATCGATTTTTGCATGTTAATTCCTCGTAGAATTGCATATTTATGCAATATTGACATCGAGCCAACGCTGCAACTGCTTCCAATAAAACCGCACTTTGGCTACTCGAAACTGTCGTTAATACCACGAATCGTAAAATTAATGCGGACAAATCACAAGCCACATTACCTACTTATCCATATCAACAGAAGCATATAATTAACTTCATTAAAGATTTAAAAGTAACTTAGAATAACTTGAAAGAGCACGTGGCAACTCCAACAGTCAATAATGCTTAGCTAACAATTTTAACAGAGCTGCATAATCTACTGTGTGTTATAGAACACCTAAGTTACAAACAAATACTCGTAATATTCACAATAATGTTCGTGTTGTTCTAACATTATGTAATCCACGCAACTACAAAATAACCGACGAACTTAACAATTCAACGAGGCTTCCGGCTAATAAACAAATAGCAACCCGACACTCCATACTCCATTCAATTCACGTTTGCATTACACGTGTTTCATGGGTACTCATACTCACTGATATCGCACTAAAACCGTTGCTTCGCACTTAGTAAACAACTCTTCGAATTTCATTCCTCTTTCCTAAGGCACATTCCTTTGCCTACTACGTAGTAGTAAAGTGCCTACACGGCTGAACTTACACGCAATAGACGATGTACCTAGTCAACGATACATTTTAATTACAGATCCTTTTTCTCGTGGGAAAAGCCCAGTACAGTTTTTATATTAACTTACAACAACAGTGTAAACAATTAGAGTACTGTAGATATAGATACCTCATACGTAGATACTGTTTTATTTCCTAGTTACAAGGCTTCCCAATAGATTTCAGTGCGAATTTGCAAACTGTGTCACATGCATAAGCAATTTTCTATTTAACCGTTGCCTATGATGTTTAGTTACATTAATAAAATAAAACAATAGACTAGAAAATTGGCAAAACTATGGTATCTCATAATATTGTGTGTGTGGTGTCTCGTAATATATTCAAAAGTCCTTAAAAAGTACAAAAACGAGACAAGAAGAAAATAAAACGCGAGATAGGAAACATGTATAGCATAAATAAAAACGGTCCCAGGTGGCTGCCTTGCGGTACTCCCTAGACCTCAACTATACCGTTGCGGCTTTATGCCATGATAGTGCAACTTGATTGCATCGACATAATAATTGTTTCTTAGAAACTATACAAGGTTGAAGGGAAGAGAAACTAGCGAACGAGAAGCCATTTATTAAATGCATATTTAGTAAAGTAATGCCTGTATCCTTGCAGTCGTTATAGAGAATAGTTACTTTAAACCATATAAGGAGACGTTTGATATCTATCAATAAGCGATCTCGCTTTGACGGACTTGCAATTGCACACGGACAAATTACATTTGCAATGTGCATTTAAGTATTTCAGCGAACAAGAAGATACAAAGCAAGAACATGTTGTGGATTAATAAGTAAATGACTCATGCAAATGCATTGTTATACAAACGTGTGGAAAACTACGTTTTGTCGTTTATATAGGTCAGTGATGTTTGGACTCAGTAACCACAACTAAATGTGAACTTTATGTAAGTACTGAGAATTTGTTGCATTGAAATGTTTCTGTGTTAAAGACGGAGTTAGCATAATATTTTGTATTAATTAGAAATACGAGAGCGTACGATAACATATATATTATTATTACTTTAAATGTTATACGTAAGACGACCTGAGTTGTTCTGTTGGTTAACATCCTCAGCCACGCAGGGGTCCTGGGTTCGATTCCCGCCGAACACAAATTTAAATGATGAATTTTAATTTCAGTAAGGGGTCTGGGTGTTAAAACAACCTAATTATACTTACGTTGTATTTAAGTTTGTCAGTTATCTAGCACCTGATTGCTAGACACCCATAACACAAACTTTGCTTACTATGGGGCTAGATGGCGCTGTGTGAATTGTCCAAGCATATTTATTATTTATTTATTAGGTAGGTATTGTAGTAGTCGTTTTGTTTTATGTTGTGACCATAACAATGGTCATAGATAATGTTAATGCAGAGAACTTCACGTTTTCACTAATGTAGGTATCTAATAGATTATTCAGCTTCGTCTTCTTTCACATTACATTTAGGTACGTTTCATTTCATTTTTTCATTTCTTCTTTACGAACATTTCTAAGGTCCATCTGGTCGTAGTCGTGTCTTTGTCTAAGATTGTGTTGTTAATTAGCTAGTTTAACTACCTTTGAATTGTTATCTAATATGAGGCTTTCCTGTTTAACCATTATAAATTTATCAATATTTCAATTATAATTATAGCAGTGCGCAGTGGTTATATTATTTACGAATACTGATTCATTATAGTCACGGAGCCCTAGATTGTTCAACCAGTCTCCGAGTCCCAGCGGAATACCTTGATCAACCTCTCTACGCCAACAGTATTAGGAGGCACACCGAACAAGTGACGAGCTCATTCGGTGCTAAACTTCGAATGGCCTCAAAGTACGAAACGGTCACCCAACCAGTTCCCGGAAGTTGCGAGCATCGCTTAACCCTTGTTATCGGTCTCGCAAGCACGCTGCCACTAGACCAGTGCCTCTTCATTGTAAGTTCCACATTTTAAAATAATTAAAACTTAAGTATATAACTCACCACGACCACAAAACAAACTAAACAGCCAATACCTGAAAAAACATAAACAACATTAATAACTATAATAAACAAGAACATTACATCACTTATATTCATAAAACAAGCTATTAACTACCTAACAAAGAATCAAGCTGTACTTCGACATCAACCACCCCGGTCTATTTGCTTTCAGATTATGATGGACGAGTCCAGTAAACATTTAGTGTCGAGGAAAACGTGAGTGCTGATACCGTCACCGGCGATGTAGCCGGCAATACAACAAAAGAGCTTCTGTCTATGAAGCTAGAGTAAACAGGACCATAAATCGTTGACAATTATTACCTCCAACACGCCACAAGAGTTCTTACATAACGCGCAGAAGAGAAGACAAGTCGTTGAATAACGGATCGCTTTATGGATAGGACGTAGAGTTAAAGCAGTCTTGCACTAATAAGTTGTTAAAATACAGTATAACAAAAACTACTGTCAGATCTGTGAAGATGATTAGGAGCTCTCTTATTTGGCAACGGTCGTGCGACGGACGTCCCCGACCAATTGGAGGCCTCAAACCCATTTCCAAATAGGAGAGCGCCTTAGAACCTATTTGTTCAATCCTTTTTTGAACATTTAAAAGTAAAAAATTAGCCCACTAGGTAAACACCATATTAACCTAATCACTGGCCTACAAGTTTGGCACCATAGAAAATTGCATACTCTGTCAGAAAATTATTTCTTATATATGTTTTCTGGCCGACACTTTCACCTTTTTGTACGAAAAATGTATGAAACGTGATTAATGTCTTTTTAAATTCCATTAATATGTAGTATGTCTGTAGTGAGCCAAACAGTCACATATTTAACAAATCTATGTAAGCTTCCCATACGTTTCTTTGGTTACAAAATATAACATTTTCAATACATAGGTACTCAATTTGGGCTTCGTAAATAAATATTGTAAATGCAATATATTATTATTTAATATTTTCAACAATGCATATACGTATTTATGCCATGTTTCCGTAAATTACAACATCATGGCGCCAGATTCTCATAAAGTCGGTGCTAATTACCAGTCGTGAAGCAATGGCGTCAGGAATTAGCAAACATTTTGTTTACTGATAATGTGTGACGTCAGCGTGTCTTTAGAGTGGATGATTTTGTATCTAAGTAATCTCCGTAAACAAAGTCTTGTCTAAACAATAGATCGGTGCTTAGTTTAATTTATGGGGTCTTAAAATCAAGGAAGGCTTTGTATTGTTTAAACCTGAGGGTTGCATTTCAGCTTAATCGGAAACTGGGAAGTGGGTCTTCAATTTGTAATATTTTATTACGAATGCAACAAGACAGGACGGTTCAGTTAAATAAAAGCTTGTAGAAAAGAGTTACAAGAAGGACAATCAAGATATGCTTTGATATATTTACGTTAGACAGTAATAGGTAATTCGTATTCCCGTTAGACGGAACGGTAAGCATTAAATTGGCATTTAATTCTTACCATGCATAAACTAGTGTCATAACATTACTTGTAAATTGATGGAAAAATAACTGTATTCAATTGACTTCCAATGAGCATTTCATATTTGAATTTTTGTTCAAAAAAGGTAAATATCGAAATTCGAGTGGGACTAGAAGAGCCAGTAGAAATTTTAAGATCTCTCTATTTGAGGTCAAAATCAAGAGGGTAAGGTAATTACAACCGTACAAACGTGCGAACTGCCAGTAAACGCTGTGAACGCAGAAATCAATTTATCATTTTATTAGAGGCGGGAATTACCTGGGAAATATAAAACAGCCATAAAGATAAATCCATTGCTTTATAAGCACAGTATTGTTCGCTTATAACTTCCGTGACATTCAATAAGTGGCTCTAGGCAGTAAATAAATGTAGGCAGTTACAACTAATGGGGTTACAGGTTACACTCCTGCCATCAACGTTTACTGGGCTAGGACGCGTAGACATCTTCTATAATAAAATAGAATACATACCTAAATTATTCTTCAAAGTTCTAATACTTGTCCTTTTGTGTGGGGGATTAAAAATTAGCTTTCCATACCAAAAAGTATCAATCTATATCCACGCAGATTGGGTTTCGATGTATCTCGTTAGTTAATTTACTTAGGTGATGTTAGTTTTTTAAAGAATTAAGCTAAAAACTAATAGATACCACAGCAATGACATTATCATTGGTATATAAACGAGGCAACGCAGCTAGCTTTCTGGGCACCATTCCGTGGGACAGCGGTGTGGATGAATTTTTTAATATGTAATAATATGTATTAGTGTTTATTATTTATTCCTTACTCTTTTAACGTCTTTGTCTGTAACTAAATAAATTTTCTATTACATTTTTTTTTTTAATTTTAGACTATCCAGGCATTTTACCGCCATCTCACCTGGTGGTAAGTGACGATGCGGTCGAAGATGGAGCATGCCTGTCTAGAGGAACAGCCTATTACATTCATATAGACTTAATTTATGTATTAACTACGCCGCCATCCCACGTATCCCAAATTGTGATAAGACCATCATCAGTAACTTTTGACAGCTACGCCAGCTAAGCTAGGTTTTCGGTATATTTTAGACGAGTTTCACACTACCGGGTCACCTTAGCTATATTAATTCGTTATGGTATGGGAATTTAGGCGACACTGATTACTGAATTTTCATACTGAGGATATCATTATCATTTTGTTATGGATGGATTTTGTGTCAAAATCTTATCTGTTTTTATTTTTAAATTGCCATACAAGTTACATAGTTCCTCAACATATTATTTCAGAGAATTATAGCTTAAGATCGTTACTTAGGTACGATCAGTGAATTGGGTCGAATAAGATCAGCGTGATCATATTAATTTGATATATCGACACTGTTGACTGTGTAGACATGTTTCGGGTTTCCTACCGCGTACCTTTGTTGACGAGTAGCCCGATATTTCGACACATTTGCATGCACCATTGTCCCGGGACGACTACAAAGGTACGCGGTAGGAAACCCGGAACATACCCTTAAAATGTTGTCTGAAGCTGGTTCCGTGGAGCTCCTCGGCGCTTTCGCACAATACTAACGCAATCTACACGAATTGAAACGTCCACAATACACTATATCAAACGATCTGCCTGAACACTTCACGAGCGGACGAATATAAGCTTTACTCAAGAACTGCTGTATCAGTTATTAGTAATCCATTTTGGCGAGGTAGTTCATTTTCTTAAAAAGTCATTTTAAAGGAACGTTATATTCGTCCTAAGTCATTTTCTCAGTATCGGCCGCATAAAAATCGGCTTTTTGATATTATCGCTGCGATAACAAGTGAGATTTTCTTCTACTTTACTGTATTTATTGACATCTAACTAACCATTTATTTGCCCACAGAAGTATCAATCAATGCATCGAGTATTCCAACCACGAACAGCAATTGCCGCCGTGATTTTCCTTATATTTCCGCGTTGGTATCTCGATAAATAAATGTGCTGGTACTCGTACTTAGAAAACTCCGGAAGACCATTCAATTCAATACTCAGAGAATTCTTGGCAGCTCCGATTCCCGGGACCCATTATCACAAACGTCGCCTTTTATGGCAGGTTTTATCTATCGGTATTATAATCGGCATTCTTTGATCTGCGAACATTACCGCAGAGAACAAACAATGAAGCCTTAGATTAAGACTTCATTGATGTGATGTACCTATATGGTTCGATATTGTTTCTTATGATATCGCACAAAGAGTCTGTAGGTACGAATTTTCTGTTTTTCTCTCATACGATTTTGCCGCTTTTACCAATACATGACGAAGCTCCTTCGATCAAACGAGACTGTAGGTGAATCTCTGGACTTAACGAGTTCTGTTTGTTTGGATATTCTTTCCGTGCAATGCAAAAAGATTTAGATTCGCATAAAGATTTAGAAACCACGACCTTGAAATAGGGTACAACCTACTTTTTACCGATGTCTCGGCATAAGCTTGTTAGAAAATAAGTAGCAATGGTGACTAAGACCTAAATATAGGCAAGCCAAATGTTTCACAGCTCGACGCGTTCGAAGGAAATGCGTAATTTATATTCTGTTTGCCGCCGATTCTGTCACATATGAAGATTAGTGGATTATTTTGCAACACGTGTTATTTATTTTGGATCATATGCATGAGCGTCACGGAGCTTATCTACGCTCTACGATGTAGATTATGATTTTTTAACTTTCGTGGGAGAGGGTCCAACTCCTGCAGTGGATTGTTATGGGCTGTGGTGGTGGCACTGATCCGACTAATCTCAACCCTTACTGTAACTATTATATAACTTGTGAAAAAAAGTCATATGCCCCTCGCATATCGCCCTCCGCGGTGCCTAGGTTGTTAAGCTGAGGGGGAAGGAAGGGCTTTATGACTATTGTGGTTATTCGTCCTAGCTGAGTTTTAAGGACTTAAATATTTCAGCGTATTACTATGTGTAAGTTGTAGTAATTCTACCTTTAGTAGTTGTAGTCGAGATTTTCGATTGAATAACTCGCATCATTAGCGATGCTAAGAGAATGTCTTAATGTGCCAAACCTAACTAATTATCGTTTGGCAGGGCGCATTATAAGGAAAAGTACCTCTTGCCAAGACAATTATAGAAAATAATTTCTAGAAATGAATGTGTAAGTTTTCCTCTTGCAAATAGGTATATGGATCTATAATTTCCCAGTGAAGAATGAATGAAGCAAGTGGAACAATGTGGTTCTGTTCTGCGCAAAGGGAAAAAGGCGTGCTGTTATGTCTGTATTAATGAATGAATGAATTTTATCAGTTTATTTTGCGTTCAGATGTCCATCCATTAGAGTAGGTAAGTAGGTATGTAGTAATTAATTAGACCCACATATCCAAACATTTCTGGGCCAGTGATTCGATTAATTTCTAATTACTATTTGTGATATACCACGACCAACATTTGTGAGCTGACAATAGAAGTACCTTAGAGTTAGTTTTTATCCACGCCTTAAAATAAAAAAAGAGAAGCAGCTGTTTAAGCAAACAAGCATTTTATTTTATTATTTAACTTGCACTGTTCGTATGTATGTTGTCCGTAAAAATTTGTAAACTATTTTTCGACCCGTTGTTGAAATTAATATACTAATAATAATAAACCATGGAACTGATCTGATGATGGAGTCGGAAGATAGTCATAGGAACTAATGAACGCAATAAAATAACCCCATCGTGTTTGGGTTCTTTGGAATGATATTGATGAGTAAGCGCGAGTACCGCGCGATAAAAGCTTGGTATAGCAGTTGCAGCTATTCTATGTCTACTGAAATTCTGAAAACTTTATTACTTATACTTGTTTTACTTATCTTTTAACAAAATTACTCGACGCTACTGAAGCTTTCTATTAGTGAGATCATTTTTAGAAATTTGAATTTCGCCAAAGAACCATCTGGCTTATATTAATTATACTTAAACCCGTTCCAAATAAGCATAAACCAAATATATACTTTAATAATAGACACAAAGAGAAACAGGCACCGAAGAGAAACTTACATCTCAAAATAGCAAGTCCGCCAGCCAGTATGCAAATGGCGGCAGAAGCTCACGTTATTAAACAAAAATCTAGCAGAAAGTCGAACAAAGGAAAGCTGTGTAGTATGAAATTTCACCTTGGGCAGTTGACGACGCATGCGCCTGTTTGCAATAGCGGAGTTCGAGGATATAGATACTGGGTGAACAATATAAACGGGTCAGTGGGGAGAAATCCGAAACTGCCTGTAAGAGATAGCTTTGTTCTTATTTGTTCTTTTACTTTATTTCCCAACGATATGTTAACCTTGCTTGTTTAAAGTCGCTTTCCGCGTGTCTGCTAACTCCTCCTAAACCACGAGTGTATTTTGTTCATCATCACAGCCCGTAACAGTCCACTGCAGGACTTAGGGCCTCTCCCACGAAAAGGGAGGTTATTGCCATAATCTCCACGCTTGGCAGACGGGTTGGAGATAGCAGTGTTTAAATATAACAATGGAAAATGCTGCTGCCCATTTTCCAGACTACGGAGACTCTTGATCTTTTGCCTCGAAAACATTAGTCGCCTTGTACGACACCCATGAGTGTAAGGGGTTGGTGCTATTCTACTTTGCCGGACACCACACGGCCATGCCGGACACCACACGGCCAAATTACGGTGTTTTGTTCATTACTAGTTAATTGTCCTGTACTTTATCCCATAACGATATGCTATCCTTGCTCGTTTAAGGTCGCTTTTCGCGTCTGTCTACTATCTCCTTCTAAATAACGCAGCCGATTTTGATGCGGTTTTCATTAAAGACTGTGAGGGCGCCGTAGGTTTTTCTTCGTCATCGAGTACAGGAAAAATTCTACTTTGTGGCAATCGTAGATGTTTAGGGGACCCATTACAACGTTGGTTTGCCCGTGCACAACCACTGTTACTTTTTGTAGCTATAGTACTAACATATCCTCTTGTGTCGGTTCTAGAAGTAAAAATAAAAAGTATCGGACATGCTCTTGTCAGTTTCGCTTCAGCCACATTATAGTCACCAAAAATGTGACTGAAAGTGCTACAAAGTGGATTTTTTCTTATACGTTGGATAATTTATGTACCTATTACCATTTCCTTCGAAAGGTTTATGTGTTGGTATAGTATTATATACAATTAATTATAATAAAGAAATTGCAATAGGTGTTCTCGGGGAGTACAGTCGTGCGAATCCGCTACTATCCAAATCTGGGACTTTATTCAATATGGTTCATAGTGTGGTATAATGCATTGTACGCTCTTGTAGATATTTTATCTTAGACCTTGGCGGGCGCCTGAGGCGAGGGTGGCATCGACAAATGTCAAAGGGCAGGGGCACGATGTCGACGCAGTGATATTGATAGGTATCTATAATATGGCATGTATGGCATATGGTTGCGGAATAGTGTTCATTGGCTTGCCTGCCAAGATAATAAGAAAACTACCTCTCAAAATAATACGAGTGTTTCCTTTATTGTTATGGACATTTTTTCTCTTTATCTTCATTCACCTAGAATTCGAGATTCTGAATTTTTAATCCGTCTGATAATGATATAAAAATAGGTCCTACATTTTTTTAGTCATAAATTCATTTATCGTCGGTAGATACTACCTAATTGCACAAACGATATTTAATTTTAAATTGGCTAAACAGAATACCTACTCTTGTACACACAACGGCAGCTTTACAAGTGACGCGTGACAATATTCAAAATACTACGTTCGGTAGTAGAAGGTAAGTAAGTGCCCGAAACAACGGTTGCATTCTCCGAACCGACACTCGATATTCCCAGAACTGAAACCTGATATGGGTCACGAGTGTTTACGAGCCAACGGGGACAGCGCAGCCATTACTTGTGCCAAACGTCATAACAAAAAGCCACAAGCCAACTTCGTGCCACAAAAAAAATAGTGACCCTCTTGTGCAAAGAGAAACATTTATTTAAATTGTGTATATTTTAAGCCAAATAGGTCTCTTATCAATGCGGTGGTGAACGAAATACATTGTGATGAAGATACTGAATCAGCATCGTGAGAGGCCTGTGTCATACTTCGATTCTGAATGTAATAAATATACCAGATGAGACATGTACGCAAGTGGGATTAGACCCGGCCTCATCAGCACATCTGATTCAAATACTGGATGTAAAATACTGCCTAGCTTACCTGAAAAAATTGGTTAATTATGAAATAATGAGAACTCTTGTAGCAATATCATCAACGATAGCCCCTGAACCTACGCATTGTCATTTATTTATCGTATGGCTTTTAAGTTCCACTTCGTAATTTACATTTCGTCAAGTAGGCGAGAGCTTCGGCCGAAAGGGACTGAAAATCTTCCGCATTGAACTCCACACTCGGCAGGCGGGTAACAGATCGCAGGGTTAAGGGCGAAAATACTCAACAGAAATTGCTGCTGTTTTACGTAGATAATAGATAAGTCTGCCTCCAGGATATAAGTCGCATTTTATTTTGTATTTAATTTGACATTGTACCTAATTTTGTATATCAATGCATTAGTGTATTTATTTTATGAGCTACCGTGACCTTGAAATAAATTATTTTTAATTTAATTTAACGTTACGACACCCGACAATGGATTGACAGCAACACACTAATCTTAAATCTTGACATTAACGGTACTTAATACTTAAGCATAAGCATAAAGTAAGCAACAAATCTAAAATTAAACAGACCGGTAGAGTGGCAAAAAAAAACGTTAGGTTATCCTGCATAGCAACTGAACTGCGGCCTTAGCCAAGAGGTTTCGTTAATCTACAATCGTTTGTGGTAGAAAAAATGTATGGGATTTGACATAAGCTAACGTTAACTGACATAAGCTGTTTGTGGTAGAAATTCTTGGTCCATAGACAATTCACGTACTGTCGGTGTACAAAGGAGGTGGATTGGCGGATGATCCTACACAATCAGAGTCAATGTAGATGTTGGTAGAAATAGTCGAACTTCGACCTGTAAATTTTCTACCATACACGCATCACGCAAGCGGAGCTGTCAAAGATGGCTAGACCGGCTGAACCCAATTATAAATAGCGAGACGAAGATCATATTTGATTGATAGTAACAAATGAATGGTAGACATGTAATAAAAAATTGAATAGCAGGATTACCGTTAAAGCATTTGGGTTGACGACCTTATCAGCGGCGACAAGCAGTCTGACGAAAACACAGCTGTATTCGCTTGTATTTTTCCGTTGCCCCCGATTCGACGTGTGTGTGACGCCTACAAGCGTGCCAATAGCAATAGATAGATACAATTAAATACTGGCGAACACTTTGGGTAGCGTTGTACCTACTAGAGAGTAATTATGAAAGGAAACAATGGAGGACCGAATAGTTAAACTGATGTCACGTTCGCGTTTAGACCATTAAAAAACCGACAATTAATCATAGTTTGGTGTAGGGTCGGCGAACTCGGCGCGTCAAGCTGTCTGTCCGTTTGCAACTAAAAATGAAGAGTGATTTTTTGCGAGCCAAATGAGAGTAATTAAAACTGACAACAGTATTAGGTGTCACCGGAGCGGGAATACTTCAAAGGGGTTCGATGAACTTGCCCATCCGATATCTTTTGGGCCATCTGCAGTTCACGGGCCTACGCTCTGTGGGGGCAATATGGTCTCAACAGTTACTCACATACATATTTTCTAGCTCGTATGCTGCCTTGCCATACTATTGAGTAATTTCCACCTCATTCCTCGGTAATTTCTTGGAAAAATCTATCGTAGCTTAGGAGCATTCCACGATTGCGAATTTACAACGCGTAAGTATAGGTAGGAGAAACTGCCACGGAGACGCATAGTAGAAAAGCACTGATTTGAAGATTTAAGGCCTTGCCACATACAAAGCTCGGCGCGAGCGCGGCGCGTTATTTGCTAGGCAACCATCGCGCGGCGCGATAGTTGCTAGGCAACCATCGCGCCGCGCGATGGTTGCCTAGCAAATAACGCGCCGCGCGATGGTTGCCTAGCAAATATCGCACCGCGCTCACGCCGCGCTCGCGCCGAGCTTTGTATGTGGCAAGGCCTTAAAATGGATTTGGGGAGGAAAAAGAAACGAGCAATATCATTATAATCTGCTGTGATAAAACATCGTCAAATAAAGTTGAAAACTATTCGAATAGTCCTCCCCAAGTAGTGCCACGCTCAAAAGTGCCCATTATTGAAGTTGCATTGCCGCGCTGTATTGCCAAAGAAATCCGCTGCACGAGGTAGGACCCAGAACATGGACCCAATCCATTTTCTCGCAGACGCTAATAAACACTTCGCTACTTCGCTAATAAACATTTGAGCCTCCAAACTCCATGCACCCGCCGTTTCCACTGCCACCGGAACAAACAGGTACGCCGATTTTAATGCAGCATACTTAATGTGCTTAGCTCGGGCCGCCGTCTCTGCGGCTGAACCTGCCGATTGTGTTCACCCCGGCAAATGACTTGCCGCATACGTACAGCAACACGTGGCATCCCACAACAAACACCGGCCTTGTTTCCAGGGGATCAATGTTAGTGTTTGGGGAGTCTACTTGGCTGGATGGGGTCATTTACTGTGCCCCCTGACTCGATAGATACTTAAGTTTGGTATGATAGCGTTGTGTTTTATTGATTACTAGTGGACCCGGCGCGACTTCGTTCGCGTAGCGTTCTAACCCTACACCACCCTACCCCTAGTTCTACCCTACCCTACACCTACCTTACGCCTACCCTACACCTACCCTACCCTACCCCAAATAAGATCATTTGGAAACAACCATTGTATAGTAATGTAAAAAAAAATTAAAAAGTCTAAGCTACCTCCCCACTAATTTTCAGCCAAATCGGTTCAGCCGTTCTCGAGTTATAAAAAGTGTAACACAAATAGTGTAACTAACGCGACTTTCTTTTATATATAGATAATCGTGATCTCTTACAAAATAAATAAATAATTTCTGAAAAACACTTAAACTTTATCAAACCCAAATTTCGTAATAATTGTTAAAACTACTTCTATTACCTAAACACAATTAGGGCAGAAATCGTATTTTTTTTTCAATAAGATTTCATTAGATAATACTACATATCGTTATCGCGGTCTACTTTTGTCTTTTTTTATTGAAACATATTTTACTTAACGTAAAATAATTTATTTTCCAACTCTGAATCCCTGAACTTCTATTATAGAACAGTGTATGAATAGATAAAGGTTGAGAAAGTCTGTCCACAAGTCCCCAGGATGTGACATTCGGGGCATCAACCGCACAATTGAATGGAATTAGTGAAATTACATGCCGGAGCACCATCGGATCACATCACTGTCTGTCGCTGTGTCATTATTTTAATCATATATTTTAGGGCCTGTCAAGGGCTTCATAAGTAGATAGTACTCACATTCTTTTATATTAGACTCTCAGCCAAATTTGTGACGATTTTTCATTTAATTAGGGGTAAAAATTTGTTGAAATTTTGTTAAGCAGTCTATCTAACGTAAGACACAAGATATTAATACTCGCGTAACTCGACCTCGACAGAAAAACATAAGCAAATTTTCACTATTACATCCAAAGTTTTTAGGGACTCCTAACACTTTTAAGTGACATAATTTTTATGGACATTCGTCGCCTAAACTTATATAAGAGTCCCCTGAAACTTAGGAAATCGGGCAAATAAAAAGTCTCCAATAAAACTGTGAAGAGTTTCTTTCTACGCTTTAAGAACTTTTTAAGTCTTGGGCGTTTGATTTGAACTCCTCGCTTCACTCAGAAGTACATAATTCCCTCGCTACGCTTAGGAGTAAAGTTGTAACAGAGTTCTTCAGAGGATTAAATAAGCCGCCCACGGTGTATAATCTAGTATTACTCTACTGTTAGTTAGCTAGTTTACTCTACACCATACGACCAATTACGTATAGGAAACATGAAAAAAGCTGGTCTGCGAATTAGCCCGCCCTATCACTAGCCATTTATACTGAATAGAAATGCGCGAGAGCGTGCATTTTTTTCATTCAATTCTGTGCCCTCCACCGTCGTCCCACCCGACCCCGTAGCAAATTCATGGTCAAAACAGTGAGCTGACTAAATACGCTGAACAATGACACTACGTTCATGTTTCTAAGACTAAATTTTTTAAGACGATATAGACATTTTCGTTACGGTCCAGTTTTTTGACTTGGTACACATCATGTTGCAGTGTGATTTTAAAGACGTTTCACGTCAACAATTTTACCTCCACTAAACCCAAAACAATACCGAGTTAACCAACACGTCACCTATTTCGAGGGACCACAATAATTATTTCCAATACCGACAAACAAAGGAACTTGAATAATGTTTGTAACCGCAAAACTCCGCCGTTATACAAACCAGGTCACGGGTTACAACACGATTTTACTTAATAATAGCCATTAAATAACGCGGTATTTGTCGAACAGCTGATAAAATGCGGCCATTTTACCACGTGGGGAGCCACTGAGGCAGCCAATCACGTTCGAGGTCATTAACCCGGAATAAATTTTACTGCATGCGGGTCCTTATTACCACGCTAATGCTGAATTTTATTGTAGGGTTTGGAACAATGCCTAATCTTTATAAGAAACTAGAAGACCCGAGGCGACTTCGTTCGCGTACAGCTATTTTACCCCAACCAACTACTTTTTTTTCTTAGTTATGAACCTTCCTCTTGAATCACTCTATCTATTGTTGTAAACTGTATTAAAATCCGTTGCGTAGTTTAAAAGATCTAAACGTACATAGGCACATATATAGATACACACGGCGGGACAGACGACGACAGACAGCCGGTGGGAAGAGACTTTGTTTTATACTATTTATAGATACACCTACTGTAAGTACAGTCATGCAACTAATTAACAAACCATAGATCATTTTAACATATCGTCAGGTGGTCAGCTAAATCTTTAAATGACTGTGCTATAGCGTAGTTGGTAAACCGGATACCGCGGAAGGATTTGTCCGCTAGTTCGCATCAGAGTTTTGTGCACGTTCTTTGTATCTTTGGATAGCTTTGTGCATCCAAACCAAAGGAACGTCGTTTTAATTTTTAAGGCGTATGTTTATTGCTTTTTATGTTTCTTTTTTGTCTGTTTTCTCTTCGTTTTCTTTTAATGTAAATTTTATGAATAAAGACCACTAAGGTACATAAAACCTAAAAAAAACGAGAAAAGGAACATCTAATCCATTATCTAGTTGTAAGTATTAAGTATTCAGTGGTCACAATCACAGAGGGTCCCGCAGTCCCTCCCGATGTATCCCAACCGGCCAGATATTGAAGTGATCCATTACAATTTATGTTTCTCTGTCCTGTTCTCACGTGTATTCTTGACACATAGGATATCGGTAGCGTTATATTATTTATAGCTGAAAATATACTGTGAGTGATAATGCGATAAAAAATATTTATCTTATTTTACTTTTTTTAATAGATAAAAATTTAAGTGTACCTATTTGTGTCAACTATTCCTCAAATCTAAATCACATATGTTCCACAAAAGAGAAAAAGAGCTAAAGCAAAAGAGGTGTTTATGGGATCATACTCGTAGCTTGTTATGTGACGTTCGTTATTATCTGCTTCTCTCTACCTTCCCTACCTGCCCTGTGGGCAGACACTTAAAGTCCTGTGGGGTGGGACTTGAGATCAGATGATATAGGTTAAGGATGTAAGTATGATATAAGTCATTGATAAACTTACTAAATAGTATAGGTAAAATATGAAACAGTAATATTCAACCCACTGCGCCATAGCGAAATCACGAGCGCACGCCACCAAAAAAATAATGAATGAGACTTTGCGCAGACGGAAATAAGTCGAGGAAAAGCTCTCATATGACTCAGAAACAGTTTAAACATAGAAACAGTCGCACGCGCATGTAGTACTATGCTGTGACAGTCCATCAACCTCATGTCCCACTTTGTGAACGTCAACAGGTAATTAGCAAGTCTTCGGAACGCGCTTAGAAACCGAAACGCTTACTGCGATTAGACAGCCTTTTGGTTTCATCTGGTGGTATTTAAGCTTGCATTGACGTCACCAGACTGGCTAGCAGACCAAATTTAAATGTAGGCCAAATGGCAACGAAAGGTGATTCGGATTACGGAAGCTGAATTCGAAACGCAAAGTCAATGTCTGTTCTGTTACCTATTAATATGTCTTTATCGAGTTTTTGTGTCATGAGGTTTATTTTTATACAACCTAAGGTAGTGACAAACGAGCAGACGATTTTCATGATGAAAAGTGGTAACATCACGCCTTTTTCCCGTATAGAATACAGAAACCACATTCTTTCACTAGCTACGTACGGTCCTATCAAACCGATCTCGCGAATTGCCTTAGAACGTAACGTTCACACATTTTCAACAGTTTACAATCTAAGGTACTCTTATAATATGTCATATTATACAGGTAATATGTTAGATTATAAACTGACAATTATAACAATCTTACGATAACATTTCTAATCAATGAAACATGTAAAACCAACCCAGCGTTATTAATAAAAAAGCATATTTGAAGGCTGTCCTGTACCAATATTCTAAGAACTAGCACAAAGACACGGTCAATTAAAACCTAATTTAGCACACACTGACCGCTACTATGTGCACCTGTGCTGTCTATTTCGTATGCAATTATCTAACAATTATAACCTAATATTAAATAAGTAGATATGAAATGTAGGTTTCCTACCCCCCTCCTTTTTGACGATTGAAAGAGATATTTAATGTCCTAATCAATCAATAAATTATTATTTTTGGATTTTTTTTTTGAGGTAATATTATTAACACACTCAACACCATATTTTCGTATTCCGTGCTTCAACGCCATTGGTAAATAAGTTTCACGAAAACTGCAATTTGTGACAAAATTGATTACATCAATTATCACTTATAATAATAAAAAATACAAAATTTCATCAAACATTACTATATTAAATAATGTTGCTACCTTATAATATAAAAAATCAGATAAAATGATTTAAAAAAGACTCATAAAAGAAGCACTTCTTGTGTATTTTAGAACTTCGTGCATTATACGCTTAGAAACCCGCTCCCATTACATTGCAGATGTCTTGGAGGACGGTGGCCGCTTTCCATCAGGTGAACCAACCGGCCGTTTGCCCTAGACAATAAAAATGTAGATAATCACTTAGCCCCGTAAGTATTCCACTGACTCACAACTCGTGTTACCATCTGTTGCCGCTTGCCAATTAGAATGCGCTTACGCCACCAGGTGCGAAACGATCAAGGAAAATGGTAACCGGTAACTGAAAATGCATGGTTTTGTGACTAATGGTTGCTATAACAAGATAATTTGCAAGTAGGTACGTATTCTCATGGAGCGATATATTTCTGGTTTGAACCATTCAATAGTTTGCTTTATTAAATACCTATTTGTGCGCGATCCACAAATAGGTATGTCACTGAGGCCGATGTTGACTGCCATAAAAATATGATCAGACATTTACGAGTCATTTTTATAATTACGCCACCTATGATAATAATATTATAAATTGTCTGTGATTATAGGCTATGATCACAAATCCTGTTTGGCAATAATTTCCTAATCGACTTTATTTTATAATTTATTAAGTTCGTTATACACTTAAAACTATATAAAAATGGTACACAAATAAAAAATAAAATTACAAATACAAAACAGACTATAAATCGCTGCCTTGCGGAAGTGTCCCCATAAGGCTGGCAGCGTTACCTCTCTGAATTGTCAGACTTATAAGTTGACCGAGGTAAGCGCCAGCACGTGGGTCTCCGGTAGACTCAATTAGCCGTGTAAATATCTCATGGAACACCTTTTTGGCGCTAGGGCCCCAAGGTCCCAACGTTACTTTATATTAAACTGTGTTAGATACCGCTTCGCCCATCCGGAGATATGTTTATTTTCCAAAAAGTCACTGGTTACGACATGAAGATGAAAAGAGAATCACGGACCCTGGCGGAGGGCGGGATTGACCGCTGGGATGATGATAATGAAGGTATAGATTCTGAATGGAAGTATACATTGCCGGTTTTGCTTTGCTGTGGTTGTACTACACATTTTCGTTTTCAGTTATTGTACACTAGTGGACCCGGCGGGACTTCGTTCGCGTAGCGTTCTAACCCTACACCACCCTACCCCTAGTTCTACCCTACCCTACACCTACCCTACACCTACCTTACACTAAAAAAAATAAAAATAAAAAAGTATCATATGTCCGTCTCCTGGTTCTAAGCTACCTCCCCACCAATTTTCAGCCAAATCGGCCGTTCTTGAGTTATAAAAAGTGTAACTAACACGAATTTCTTTTATATATATAGATATAGAAGACTTAAATTAAGAAGAGAAAATGAAGAATGTTTCTAGTTGTACCTCATGCCCATGGTCATGACACGAACAATTTTGTGCTACCTCGTATGTTATCCTTAAGTCACGTTACTTACTTAGTAATCTCTTTTGCCGACATTGTTAGCCTCCAGCCTTAATTTGTATCTTTTGAATAATGCAGAAGTAACATACGAGGAAAACTGTTTATTTTTCGACTACTAAATCGACTGCCATATTTGTTTATCGGCCTGCGTCGTGCGCTGTTGATCTCGAATTAATTGATATGAATGGCGGGGAACAACAGCCTTTTGTAAATATGAAAGGAGCCTTTGTCAGGAATGATCCATGATAGTATAGCATGCTTCATACTCACAAATTCAGTATAAACAGTTCAATGTTCTGAGTCATAGACAAAGTTGTGGTTCCATTGTTAATTTGTGTATTAACCGTTCTATGGATCGAGTTACTTACTGACTTTGGACCGGTGTTTGCTTACATAGAATATATGAAGGAGTAAAAACCAATGAAATAGAGGCACTTGATGATACACTGAAAATATAATAAAATTGAGTAAATATAGAGTAGTAGGGACCGCAGTGATTCTTCAATTGTTGATCGAGTTTTTTTGATCGTGTTGAATTCTCAAAATGATGAGTTTGCAAAAAGTTGAATTTGCAGAATGCTGTATCCCAAAATGTTTAATTTGCAAAAAGTTGAATTATAATTACCCAAAAAGTTGAATTTACAGAAGGTTGAATCCTAAAATGTTTAATTAATTGCAATGATTGCAAAAAATATGAATGCTATTTAATTACATGCCTATTTATCATCTTAAATGGGTATAGCAATTTAAATAATCACCACAGAGATAACAGAATTTGCATCTTTTTCCTTATTTATCTTCAGACAAACTATGTCAGCGTACTGTGTGTACGCTGCGCTTTTGTACAGAAAAGGCCAATGTCAAACACATTGTCCGCCCACCCTGGATTATGCTGTTATAAGAGATACTATTGAGAGATATTACACAATGCCATGCAAAAGGTTAACTAGACAAGTATCACTCCAATATCACATCCGGAGTCACGTTATGTAACAAATGCTTGGTCCAAATTTTCGCATCACACAAAGGCATCTGTGTAAGCCTTATAACAAGGGTCATAGAGTTGGGAATTCTGTGTTTGTTATATGACCTCAGACGAGCCCACGCCAGCTGTTTGCAAGCGTTAAGTGCGAGGTTGCAGTTGACTTTGGGAATAATTACATGCAGCGTCGTAAGTCGGTATCATGATAGTCAATGTGAAGGTTGCCGGATGCACTACCGCATTAAGTGCTCCATTTGATATGTAGGTACTTGAGAAATGTATATGTGTTTAAGTATGACGTGTGTATCTGTGGCTCTGTCTATCTGTGTGTCTGTATGTAGCATCGTAGCTCCCGAATGGATGGACCTATTTGGATGCGGTTTTCTTTATTTGAAAGCCAGTTTAATCGAAATGGGTGTTAGCTTAGTTATATTAAAAGCAGTTCAGTATTTTAGAAGTAAATTATGTTTAAAAGCAATATTTACATGACGGAAATAAATTAAATAATGCTAATACTAAATTATAAAACAATATTTACAAATAAAAAACTTTTCCCAAGTCCCTTGTTGAAGGAATTGTTCCCAAAAGGCTGGCCGCATTTTCGAGAGAAAATATTCGAGTATATGTAAACTTGGCCTGGGGTTGTCAGACTTTTCTGTCTTAGGGTATATCCTTCCACTTAAAATATCTAAGTGTGAATATTATGAGTCAGTACAACAATTTGTTGTTGTATGGGTTATATCTTGACATTTTTAAGCAAGATAGGCACTTTGATTATTTTGGTGATACATACTTTGATATCCAATAAATTATAGATACTTTTTAAGAAACCTGTCCATGGTTATCTTTTAACTGCTTTTTTGATCATGTAAAATCAAGAACACTGACTTTTGTTGAATTTTCCATTCCCTTCCATTTCCACATCCATCTCTTCACAATCGAACATCAATGACGAAATATGAATGTAGACAAAAAATTATAACAGAAAAAATATTTTACGTGGATGTGAAATGCTTGTAGTGGATTAGAATAGAAATAGCGGCTTAACAAATTGCAATCTATACTGATATTAATAGGTAAGATTAAGATTTAAAGTATTTTTATTTGTAATTAAATGAACGCTAAAACTACTCAAACCGAATTTAAAAATTCTTTCACCTAGTAAGCTACATTATCATTGAGTAATATAGGCATTAACGCCAAGATGATTATTTTTAATATAGGCAATATTTTATCTTCGGAAAATTAGGAATCCCTAGAAAAATGCAATAAATTAACCCTGTGGTGTTCCGATAAAAAGCAGCTGTGGACGCACAGAGTGGTTTTATTGAGTAGGGTCCATTTTCGGACAATCCCACATGTCCAATTGTCCATGTCATTCCCTCGGGTACCGTGGTAACTTTCGAAGATATCCCCTCTTAAAAAACGGTGCAGGTTTGGTGTATGGTAGGGGTAGAAATAGTATACCATGAATACCATGAGTATACATAGAATAGGGTAAGAATAGTATACCATGCGAACGAAGTCGTGCCGGGTCAGCTAGTTGTTTACGTTGTCGTAATTGCGGAATGTAAACTGATTTGTTAACCTTGTAAGTAAATACTGGTAAGATATTAGTCCACTAGTTGACATTGAATATTGCGGACTTGCTAATTTTCCTTAGCAATTATTGCTCTTTATTATTTCTACTACATAAGGCATAGAACTGTTGCTACGGAGTCTATAACGCTAAAGATTTGTGATTTCTTTGTTTTATGACTATAACCTGATGACGATGTTGTTTACCTATTGCTTAATATTATAAATTAACGTTGAAGAATGACGTTTAACGTTTTTTTTTGTATGAAGTTTTTCGTGAACTTACACAAATCCTATCTTGTTGTTGTTACGGATATTTATCATATAATAATTAGTAACAAAATATATGATGAGTAATACCTATATCTAAAATACTAAAATATACCTACTCTATTTTTATATGGATCCATTTTTTTGACACCCCAAATGAAAATCTCCTATATTCTAATTGAATTTTTTTGGCAAGCCTACCTCCAACTAATGTGGAGGAGGCTCTAGTCCAGCAGTGGACTACGGAATGTTCATGTATGATGATACGAGACGTTGGGTACACCAACCTGTAGATAAAATAACAAAAAATACCTGCTACGAATAATGGGTCTTTGTTTCGGTATGTAGATGATTACCTGAAACAACAAAAACACAATGTCAGATACATTGTTGTGTACGACAGGTTATATTACGATCGGTGCGTGGCAATGACAGCTGTTTGTCTTCTTGCTTCATCTAAATTGATTCAATAGTTTGGAGAATATTTGAGTGGTGTTTTTCCATTGTCTATTCAATGATGATGAGCAATATCTTCCGCAATAATTTAGTTCCGTATCCGTCACGAAATCCGAAATAATTTTCGGATAATTTCGAATGGGGGTAGATTGAGTCTCAAGTTTAAGTCCTTTTTTTAAGTAATACTTATTTTCGAGGGACGCAGATGAGTCATGTGAGAACAGATCACACGGTGGGCACCCGCAACACCAGGCTTACATTGTGTTAGTTAAATATAGATGACTGAAACTGTCGTATATTTCATCCGAAATCATTTATACATCAGTATAGGGACGTTACTGGCAAAATCCCTACCAGTAAAGACACATGTACCAGGCGACCATATCTTAATAATAGGCTGTTCCTAGACAAGCATACTCCTCCTTCGGTCGCATCGGCACTTAACACCAGGTGAGATCGCGGGCTAGTCCGGCTAGTGTAACATTAAAAAAATCTTATTCCATATAATGTTACTTATTCTACTGGAAGTCACACTCCATACCGCCAAATTTCTTCACGACACCGCACTGCCTCAATCAAGCAATCTCATTAACTCTAGAATACTCGTACCTATTTAACTATAGTATACCTATAGACATGGTTCGTTAACTGTGGCATTCGTAGGGATGCGAGCCGATATCAACTCGGTAATTGAATGAACCGCGCGGACCGAAACTAGAAGGCCAGTTGCGCAAGCGACGATAAAGGCTATGACAAATAATATGTTGTTTACACGCCTCTTTAGCTAACCTGGGGATTAGGCCTGTTTTATCGCGGTATTATTCGGCCAATTGTTCATGTAAATTTAATTGATTTAATGACCATTGATGAGTAACGTTCTGCAGAGTTTTCCATGTTTTTGTTTTGCAAACCGCTCTACATTATCGCTTATTAATCCCGTACCCGGACATGTTCCCTCACCTACTTGAGAGGGATTGGGGTAACCCACATTGGGATTAGAAATTTTCTTCCATATCTGGAGGATTCTTTAAAATGAATTACATTTAAGGATGCGTGTAAGCGAGACCAAGAAAAAATACAACGCTTTGACAAACCTAAAGCTACTTTAGTTAACAAAAAGCATAGGTAACGCAGTGTGATTGACTAACTTATTCAATAATGCATATAACAGAGCACAGTTGATGGTTTATGTGGGTGAGGCGTTATGAAAGTCCTTCCCAATGGCCACGAGGTCAAGCATAACAAGTAAACAAGTTTAAAAGCGGCCGCGGCAGACTCGCAGGCGCCTGGTTATTTCGATGCTGGCAGGTAATTTAGTTTTTTTCCTCAAAAGAGAATGTTTGCAATTTACATGAATACTCTTTCGATGAGTAAAGAGTCTTACTGTATCTTATAGATGGAACATGGCCTTCCTTCTCGCCGAATCGGAGCATTATATTGTATCAGCCAATTTGACCCATGTCTACAGATTTCCAATATTGCATATTCCCTCTTGATTTGTTTAGATGCTGTCGTGGCTCAGGCGGCCTGTCATTCCCTTTCCATATTTTTATTGACGGTACACCTGGTGGAAGAAAATGGTCACCGATATCCAGAACATCTGCTAAGTTGCAGTACCCCCCTTTGAGAACCCCAAGTTGCAGCGTAGAGAGGGAGATCATTCTACATGAGCGTTAGTTGGATGCTAGGCATCCATGATGTGGATGAAAATCGTCTCATCATCCGAAAATGCAGTTCCTTGCAACATTATCGATGTACAGACGGTAGAGAACACACCGAGAGCCAAGCCAACGTCCTCTAAAGAAGTGCGGAACCAAGAGCATAAGCTAATATAGTAATGAATGACTAATTACCTTATAAACTTTACCTTTTATACTTTTCTTGTTATTTTAATAATCAATACATATCACATGGAAGTGCGTGCGCTGGCAAATTGAAATAATTGCGTATAGATACAATCATTCCTTAATTATTCAATCAATCAAACCTACAAGCCTAGTATGTAAATATAAGTACTTAATATGAATAGTTAATATTGATATCGCAGACTTGGAGGCAACCAGATAACCGCAGGTTGACCGATGGCCCGTCTATCCATATCTTAATACATAAGTAAGTAAATTGATAGTCTAAGGTCTCAAGTCACAGTGCCAACGTCATTGTTGTTTTTTCTGCCTGCCTTGTCGTTATTTTTACAGCAGAAAAAGTACTTTCACTTGTTCTTTCTTTACATAAATAAATAATTTTTTTAGAAATGAGTTGTACGCAATCCATATTGCGTAGAATCTATATACATAGAATAAAACAAAGTCGCTTCCTACCGTAGATTGAAATACCGCTTTTTTGTTACCCTCGTTTATTGGTGTTACCGGATTAGTTTCATTGCTCTACCCAAATGCATGGGCAAAGCGGAATTTCAATAACTACCAACCCTTGTAAATGAAAGAGTTACATACAACCCTGTACATAAATAACCCAATAACGCACTGAATTACAACCCCCCGTGTCTTCTGTTTCACATACTTAGCATTCTCTTCAGCCCAATTCTGCGATACCTTTCAATCGAAATTAAACAACCTTCAATGGATTAATCAGTATTACTCTTCTGTTTATTTTGTTTGGCCTGCCTATCAACTTACTACTCAAGTCAGGGGTGGCCCAACTTTTGACCTGTGTTGCCTACGAGTGGTCAAGAATATTTCATGCGATCTACTGCAGTTTACAAGACACATTGAAAATGTTTGTACGTATTTCTAATGACGGATAAGATTGATGAGGCTCGTCTTCGTAGGTTCGATTTGGGCGATAGATTGACCGCGACGAGACGGATCCGAGAGCTAAGAGAATATGCCCAAGACCCGGCGAAATGTAGAAGAATAGCAAGCGTAAGAGAAGAGAATCCGGGATTGACCGGTTGTATACACAACCCGTAGCAGTGGGATTTATTGGCACAATAATGACCTGAGTGGTTCAGTGGTCAACATGCCGGCCGGTCTGCTACGCAAGAGGTCCCGGGTTCGATTCCCGGCCGGGCAGAAATTTAATTTCTGTTACGGGTCTGGGTGTTCCATGTATAATAAGTATGTGTTTAAAAAGTATATAAGTAGTTTATCAGTTATATAGCACCCATAACACAAGCTTTGCTTACTTTGGGGCTAGATGGAGCTGTGTGAATTTGTCCACGATTATTTATTTTATTTATTTATTTAATAATTCAGTTTAAAACCTGATCCTGTCCTATTTTACCACAATGTGATTTTTTCACAATTTTCTATTTATTTTAATTAACTTAGAGGCAGACCGCGGTCGACCACTTTGCCATCCTTGCAATAAGTTATAGTCACGAATCCCAGCAAACATAATGTTCAACAAGCATACAACTAAACAAAATATTGACCGAACTAATACCAACAGTCGCAGCGCTAGACCACAAGGCCGCCTGTGGACAGATAACAAGAACTCAATCACGATCTACTAGCAACAGCTGACCAAATATTCGGAATGGACAATTACGATTTAAGTAAGTTTCGTCATATCAACCAAAAGACGCCCACTGCTGGGCTGGAGATCTCCACAAATACCGGTCCTGTGCCTTTCGCATCCAGCTGGTACCTGCGATCTTTACCAGGTCGGCGGTCCACTTAGTGGGATCCCCACGCTGCGTCTTCCGGTACGTGATCGCCAGTAAAGAACTTTACTGCCCCATCGGCCATCTGTTCGTCGAACTATGTGCTCACTGCCACTTTAGCCTGGCAATCCCTCGGGCTATGTCGGTGACCTTGGGATCTCCTCATTTCTGGTTGTATCACACAACGAGACCCCGGGCAATTACAACAAGCATACAACTAAATAAAATATTGTCGGAACCAATACAAACAGTAACAGCCGTAGACCACAAGGTCGCCTGTTCACAGATAAGGGCAAACAATAAATGTCATACACAGACAGTATCTAGTAAATATAATTTATTTGCACTTTATCCAACTGCGTACTAACTGGGTAATATACTGCGTGCTCTATCTACTGGCTAGACTTTTTATGGTTTTTCTAAGCATTTCCGTGTAGCATTTTTTATTGTTAACTGGCTCCTGAATATATATTTTTTTAAATTAGTTTGAAATATTGTTTGCGTAATAAATAAATGTGAACCACTATTGTACTTGGTATACGTACCTAATATTATTTTACCTAAGATTAGAAAAAAATGAAAAAATAAAAAAATCTCCTACAGCGATATTTAAAAAAAGAATTGCGTGTTTACGATTTAGGTAGTAGGTGTCTGGATATAAAATGAAATCACTTGATAGAACTTAGTAGGGTTATTGGTGTATCACTATCCAAATTGACTAATTCATGTAAATGAAGATATTCATATGATGATTTTATAGAAAAGTATCTGAAAAAGACCGACATGACTCAGTCACGATCTTACAGCAACAGCGACCAAATATTCGGAATGTACAATTATGATTTAAGTAGGTACTTATTACTAACCTACGCAGAATATCGAAATATTTACACTTCGCGATTTTATTTCGTCTCAATAAGAATGTGATTCGCGCCAATTGTGGTCCACTAACAATTTTGTACCAGGAAGTGTGTCGCCAACTGAACTAGACGCATGCGCAATTTATATTAGACAACATGTCGCGTAACGTAAAAGTATGGTCGTAATTTATCACCTTCGATATGTATACGATATCTATATCTGTACTAAATATATTATAAAGAGAGAGAAGATTTGATTGTTTGTCGGTTTGTTTGTAATGAATAAACTTAAAAACTACTAGACCGATTTTAAAAATTATTTCCTGTCACAGGCACATTATTCCTGAGTGACGTAGGATACTTTTGTCCCGGGAAAATAATAGAGTTGATTACCTACTTGACGACATGTGAATTGAAAATTTAAAAACTTAAGTAGCAGAAGGAACTCAAGAGCCATTCGATAAATAAATCATTGAGTCCCGCGGGAACGTTGAATGTTCAGAGATCCGAACTGCGCGCGGGTGAAAATCGCGCGAGACAGTTAGATTGCAAATTCCTTCAAGCAATATTTTACGTTTTTATACTGTGATTTAAGTAACTGTCGTATATAACGCACCCACCTTAGAAATGTAGTAAATGTAAAACAACTTTATTGAACTTAAAATATTTGCAAGATGCCAATATTCAAGTAGGAACTCAATCAAGGCAGTTTTGGTAACTGTATGCCAAAATCCGCGGGAGTAAACTCATTAAAGTTTGATTAAAATCTGACGTCAGTCACATCAAGAGTTGAGAAACATCAATAGACGTTTGGATATCCATTCCCGTCCACAGGGCCTTTTTTCCTATTGCACAACTATGTCACTACCCATTTGGAAATTTATAATCCAAATAAACCAAACAATCGAAGCGAATCGTGAACTGGGGAACTGTTATTCCCTTCGACACTACCTAGGGAATTACTGGGGATCTACCACGGATGACGACGGGTTAGGTTGGTTATATAGGGTTAGATTTTGTTGATACATTCACTAAGTACGGCACTCCTCCGTAAGGAGAGGTAGCGGGTCCAACGGTTTTCGGTTACAAATTGTCTCATGTCCAAATTCTTTCTTTCTATATTACGCCTTGAAACATTGTCCATATGACTTATACTACAGTTGGTTCTATCTATTCTCCTCGTGATTCATTACGAGTATTACGATGCGTCACATACATCCAATGTTTATAGAACTGTCAAGTTCTTTAAAATTCAAATTATAAACATAAAGTGAGTATTCTCTTTTGAAAACGCAATACCCAGAAATTCCAAATAAACCGTAAATCTTAAAATAACCGCACACTCTGCACAGCCAAATAACCGCATTAAATTAGATTTGACAGACAAACCCCTGATCCTCGCTAAAGAATTAATACCTAGGTACGAATTATCCGAAAGGTAAATAAAATTCATTAAAAAACATCCCAATTTTATTATGAAAGAGGGTTGGCAAACGAGGTACGTTGGCGATTAATAAATAAAAAAGGCTCATACAAAAGACATCAACGAGATCCTGTTTAGCCATGATATACAAGTTTGGTCACGTGTTGGTTGCGTAAGCCCTAGGGATACCATTATAGGTGGCTATACATGCCAGTATCAGTATGTTTTCTGAGAAAGAAGTCCCGAGGGCGGCCTAAAAAGCGATAGATTGACATCGCTGAGTTGGATGCGACAGCCAACGGCGCGAGGATTCCGAAGATCGTGCGAATTGGAGAAGAAAGAGTAGAAGGGAACCATGGCAGAAGCCGGGGTAGCCCGCTACGATGATAATATAGCGGCGACCGGTAAAGACGTGAGATTTGCCTTTTGATACTAAAACTGCAATAGGTAGATAAAACGAGTGACAAACAACTTCCCTAAAGCGAAGAGCAAAAATTGAATTGAGAAGATACACCAAACATACTCCCTTTGCCGTAAAGTCCACCGAAAGTTAGTGTAACGGATGAGAGCACAATCGTAGCAAGTGCACCATAGAACACATTACTGCACCCGCATGGGTGACAAACGGTGGCGGATCACGTTAAACGACATGTGCCAGGGTACCGATTCTGGTGTGCAGTGCAGTTGTTATTGTGTTGCAATGTTACTGTGATGTTACTATAACTACGTTGAGGTATCGAGTCAGTCACAGTTACATCGCAGCATAATCACAGCATCATCACAGCATCATCCCAGTTAAATTGCAGTTAAATCGTTAGTTGCATTCTTTCTCTCTATGGTTCAAAATCATGCAACCATGCAAAGAGTTTCTCCATTTTAACCACAAATATATTTTTAACATATTAATTATTTGTGATTCTTAAGGCAGGTTTTCACTGCGGATCCTTACATTTTATAAAATAACGTCGCTTTACGCATCTATCTGTCTGTATCCGCTAACTCGTAAATCACGTCATGGATTTTAATGCGGTATTTACTATGATTTAGATAATTTATTCTGGAAGGTTTATATGTCATCATCATCATCTTGGCAATATAGTCCCGGTTGTGCTTTCGCACATGTGAGCCCGGGGTCAGCCTTGGGCCAGAATATGGCGAAACAGGTAATTACACTGGAGCGACATCTAACCTCCATGACTTTCTTTATAGGGGAACCTCAAAAGATTATTTTCGCGGGTTTCGGCAGGCACGGGATAAAGCAGAAACTAGATTAAGCAGAATCGTATTTACGGCAGAAGTGTAGATGAGCAAAAAACTTAATTGGATCATGGTTTGTCAGTCAGTCGTCTGAATATGCTGGTTTTTCCCTTACAGTAAGAGCAGGGCAAGCGGACTTTCTTCGGGGCTAAAGTCTTTAACCGGGTCCGCTGTCTACCCGGTAAACCAAACCCATTTAACGTAACCATATTAATATTCTGAGGCCTAATACAGAAGGCGATCCTCATGCGCGTCGTCCTATCCTAGTATGGTCTTATTTCATTGCTTGTAATATTAACTCGATATTGTGGCTTTCTACATACGGCGACTACCGTCTACACAACCCGTTCACAAGAATGGAAAAGTCTACTGCTATAAATACATATAGGTAATGCTAGTCTCTTGGTGTTGCTATGTGGTATCCCGCAGAGTAGAATAGTACCAACCCCTTACTCTCGTGGGTGTCGTATAAGGCGACTTATGTTTTAGAGTCTCCGTAGGCTGGGAAATAGGCAGCACGTTTTCCATTTCTATATTGTTCAGATAAAACCGCATGAAAATCCATTTAGGAGTTTTTGAGTTTATCGCGAACAAGCAGACAGGGACTTTTGTTTTATGATATGTAGTGATGTTGAAACAGATTACAGTGGAAACCTGGCTTTATCAAATAAATCATACGAAAGAGGTCAAGTGACGGAAAAATTGACAATAAATCTATGGTTGGCTGTCATTGTAACCAATCAAACAATATTGTATTGTTCTCAAATAATTGATATATTTAATGTATTTATTCTAATGTAACTGATTACATGTGTAAAAAGTACACATCCATCACAATAATACATAATTCCCAGTGCGCCTTTAGACAAAGCTCTAAGGAAATGGTAACGTACCCTGTTTCATCAATAAAGCTCGTCATCTTGGCATTAATGTCCCGGTTGTGCTCTCGCGCACGAGGGCCTGGGGTCCGCCGTGACCATGATCCAGGATTTGGCAGATCATATAATTACAGTGGAACAATTGCCATCTGACCTCCGTAACCCTGCTAAAAGAGGAACTCGGCCAGATTGGATCATGGTTGCACATTCAGTCGCCTGAAAGCGCAGGTTTCATCGCGATGATTTTCATCACCGTAAGGTTATCGATTAGTATTCAAATAATGTGCATTACTCAAAAAGAGTCATTGGTACATGGCCGCAGTGGGATTTGAACCCTCGGTACCTTGCGCTTACGATTCCGATACCTTAACCACTAGGCCACCGCTTCTAGGTTGTGCATTTTATTTTATAGGCTTAAATTGTCCAAGTCAGACAACACCAAATAAGTTGGATCTTTCCATAAAAGTCCTATCCTTTCTATTCTAAACCTACTATACTTCAAGGATTGAAGCTTCAATAGAAGCGCTGTGTGCCAGACCCGGTTGAAGATATATGTAATGCTAAGCTGACCGCTAAGGCTATCCCCATGCTTTCAATGGCTGCTGCCCATTTGTGGGTCAGATATACTAACAGATCACCAGAAAATAGGCCCGATGGAGGCATTACTGGTGATCGCTGATGAGCTGATGCTCTAGGTGACCTAGGAGTTGTTAATTAATAATGAATTTCATTATTTTGGAGGTCACCGACCAGCGTGAAGAATTGCCAGCTTAAAGTGGGCAGGGCAAATAGCCGACAGAAGATGAAACAAGAACAAATGACCTATAGGACAGTAAAGTTCTTGAGTGTCGACCACGTACCGGAAGACGCATCGTGTTAACTAATCATAACAATTACAAATACGAGTATGTACCACTTCCCGCTATCTATTTACAATGTTTATTTTTATTAGACTAGCCAGGCACTTGACGGCCATCTCACAGGTAGCGTGTTCCATTTCTTAGCCATACGCATTATAAAGGTTGAACAAACGCGTCTCGGGCGGATAGCTAGAAGATCCACGACAAAAGATGATGCGTTCGTCTGAATCGCATTTCCCGATGACGGAAAGGGGCCAGCGGAACAAGACTATTACCGACAGTGCAGACCGACAGACGTGCAACCCAATGCCGATGTTCGATGCTCTGCAGCTTACTATGCATCAATTGCGGATCACAAATTATCTTCTTTGCACATTTTTCCACCGAATCCAAAGTCTGTTGGTATTTGGTTGATCCATTAGCGTAGAATATTTATTTTATATCTAAGTATATCGTAAAATAGAGCGTCGGTGGCCGGGCGGCTGAGTATTCGACTCGTAAGCGAGAGGTACCGGGTTCGAATCCCGCTGCGGCCATGTACCAATGACTCTTTTCTGAGTTATGTATTTTAGTTGAATTCTTACCGATGCTCTTAGGGTGAGGGAAAACATCGTGATGAAACCTACAAAATCAGGCAAATGAATTTGTAACCATGATCCAATCTGGTCAGGTTCCCCTCATAGCAGGGTCACGGAGGTCAGATGGTAGTCGCTCCATTGTAATTACCTGATCGCCAAATCCTGGATAATGTTCAAGGCGGACCCCAGGCCCTCGTCCTCGAGAGCATAACCGGGACATTCACGCTAAGATGTTTTCTTTTTTATATCGTAAAACTATGCTCCACAGTTCTGTATTACATTTTCAGAACTACATTTTTGTTATAGTTATTTTTATATTGAAGCTAACCATACAGCTGCAACTGATAAGACAACGTCTCCAACGCCCAGATCCGATTCCCAAGGGTCAACACATGGTATGTAATAAAATTATTTAATACTGATGTTTATTGTTCGTCAATCTAACTAAAATAAACGACAGCAGTAAGAGTACTTGTCCTCTATATACTTACTAACCGCAATCTTTTCACGCATTTGTCTGTCACACACATGTTGTGTCAGCTTTTTTTTTGTCAACCAATTAGAAAGTTCTTGGTGGGATTGTCCCGGTTGTGTGTTCGCGCACGAGAGCCCAGGGTCTGTCTTGACCATAATCCAGGATTTGGCAATTTAATCTATCTGAAGGAAAACGACGACTGGTAATAACATCCTGAATGACATTTGCAAAGATGGTAATTTTAGGCTGAGGAAGGGAATGACAATTCCCTTTTTTCCCAGAGCATTTTTTTTGCCAAGTTTTTAGTTAGTCGTAGCGTGATTTCCATCCTCGTTTTCCCCAATTCCTGAATTGTGCCGCTATTGAAGTATTTTTAATTCTCTATAAATTTTCGCAGATTACCCCTGTTGAAATTACCGGGAGGACTTAAACCTGTACATGGACCTCCACTTTATTTTGGTCCTTGCGCCGTATTATTGAACTGTTCGAATTGAATTAGTATGCGATTTAGCTACCTGTTTCTTTCAACCTTGTTGTAAATTACGACGGGTGTGAAAGAGATAAGTAGCTAATTCGCATACGAATCTAGTCCAAACGGTAAAAAATGCGGGTCTTGATCCTTGTTTTGGTCCTGGTCCTTGTTCTGGACTTGGTCCTTGTTCTGGTCCTGTTCCTTGATCTTGTCCTTGCACCGTATATTTGAACCTTTCGAATTGAACTCGTGTGAGAATTAGCTACCTGTCTCTTTCAAACTTGTAGTAAATTGCAACGAGTGTGAAAGTGATAGGTAGCAAATTCGCATACGAATCTAGTCAGAAAGGTTTAAAAATGCGGCTCCTGGATCTGAGCCTGGAGCTGGACCTGGACCTGGACTTTGTTCTGGTTCTGGTCCTTGATCTTGTTCTTGCGCCGTATATTTGAACCGTTCGAATTGAATTCGTATGCGAATTAACTACCTATATCTTTCACACTTGTGATAAATTGCAACAAGTATGAAAAACATAGGTGGCTAATTCCCATACAAATGTACTCAGAACGGGTTAAAAATGCGGCTCCTGGATCTGCGCCTGGACCTGGACCTAGTCCTTGTTCTGGTCCTGGTCCTTGATTTTGTCCTTGCACCGTATATTTGAACCTATCGAATTGAATTCGTATGCAAATTAGCTACCTGTCTCTTTCAAACTTGTGGAAAATTGCACTGATTGTGAAAGAGATAGACAGCTAATTTGCATATGAATGTAATCAGAACGGTTCAAAAATGCGGCTCCTGGACCTGCGCCTGGACCTGGACCTAGTCCTTGTTCTGGTCCTGGTCCTTGATCTTTTCTTGCACCGTATATTTGAACCTTTCGAATTGAACTCGTGGACGAATTAGCTACCTGTCTCTTTCAAACTTGTAGTAAATTGCAACGAGTATGAAAGAGATAGGTAGCAAATTCGCATACGAATCTAGACAGTAATGTTTAAAAATGCGGCTCCTGGATCTGCGCCTGGAGCTGGACCTGGACTTTTTTCTGGTCCTGGACATGATCTTGTCCTTGCGCCGCATATTTGAACTGTTCGAATTGAATTTGTATGCAAATTAGCTACCTATATCTTTCACACTTATGACAAACTGCAACGAGTGTGAAAAACATAGGTAGCTACTTCGCATACGACTGTAATCAGAACGGGTTAAAAATGCGGCTCCTGGATCTGCGCCTGGACCTAAACCTGGACTTTGTTCTTTTCCTGTCGCCGTATTTTTGAACTGTTTGAATTAAATTCGGATGCGAATTAGCTACCTATCTCTTACACACTTGTGGCTCCAATTGCGACGAGTGTGAAAAATATAGGTAGCTAATTCACATACGAATGTAATAAAAACGGTTCAAAAATACGACCTAGACCAGCGTCCTTATTCTGGTCCACGTTTCTGGTAATTACAACTGGGGAAATCTGCTGAAGAAAAATTTGTAGAGAATAGAAATTCATTGTTGTAAAAGTCATGAACGGGGAAAAATGCGATTGGAAATTACGCTACTGGCAAAATTAAGGAATTACGCTACTGGTAAAGCATTGAAAAAAGGGGCACTGGGAAAATAATGGGAATGGAACAAATGTCAATAAGATATCACACTCCCCCCGCTGGGCTAATCTGAATATTGCCTGGAGAACACCAAAAATATTCTGGGGTAATCTTGAAGATTTCACAGAAAATTTCACCAACCGACTAGTCAATGGTTGCGGTTAGACAATGTTAAATACTAATGGTACGTGATTACCTTCCAAGTGTTTTAATGAACACCCAAATAATTTTCATTACCTTTCACAACGCGGTGCATGTGCGGAGTTACGCGGCTCGATCGAGAACGTAATGAATACATCCGTGGCAGCCTTGGCGTGAGGGATATCGCAGACAAGATCAAGGAGGCTCGTCTACGCTGGTTTGGTCATGTGTTGCGTAAGCCTTAGAGATACGTGGGAAATAGGTACCTGAACCTGCTGGTATCAGGAAAGTGGACCCGTGGGCGACCCAAGAAGCGATGAATTGATATCGCTGACTCGGATGCAAGAGTAGTCGACGCGAGTATGCCGAAGACTGGGCGAAGAGGAGAAGAATGGGTAGGAAAGCGGACCTTGGCAGAGGCCGGGATAAGCTCTAGAACGATGATGATGACCTTCCAAAACATGAATTACCAAATTTGAAAACAAATAAATATTATATAGCTATGAATCACATAATATATGTTGTTCCTAGATAATTCGAAAGTTATTAATCTCGAATTTAATAAGTTAGCAGAATGAAAGACGATGATTACCGTAATGATTACAGTGAATCAGCTTAAAACCACTTTTATCACGCTAGAAACACTACTCGAGAACGTATATTCTTTTTCTGCTTTCATCCCATGTCTCGCCTTGAGACGTATAGCGGATGGGATGACTGACGGCGGCATGGCGGCAACCGACGCTCTGAGGCTATTCATAATTTAAATAATTACACTTTAATAAACATGTGTTGACTGTATCCTATTTATTGCAGTTTATTTACAAATTATGAAGAAAATACGTCTTTTTTAACATCTACTACAATATAAAAAGTAGCTCTTTATCGTAATGCAGCTCGAACTTCAGTACCTCGCCGTCCTATACGTCGTCGCCCACGGCAGCAAGCAACGAGTGTAACATGTAAGATTGCAAATAACTTTATTATCATTTTTAATAAAATTATGTCTAAAACATACGGTAATCAGTATAGTATTATTAAAGTCCTGCATAGTAGGTACCATCTAGTTAAATAACATGCAAATAAGCGTCGCAAAACTAGTACGGCGCGGGCGCACCGGTGAACAACACTAGCCGTTCTCCCTAATACTGGTGTGCAAGAGGTCATCTATCTATACATAGTACTAGTGGGCCCGGCGCAACTCCATTCGCGTGGCGTCCTATCAACCTTACTCTACACTTACCCTACCCTACACCTACCCTACGCCTACCCTACACCTATCTTACGTCTACCATACATCTGCACCTACCACATGCGCTTATTACATTTGACTAAATTAAGTAACTAAATTCAGAAGCATCACTTATATTATGGTTACGTGTCGCTCCGCTTTTCACAAGCCGTGATATGAAAATTGACCTTATGTAATGAACAATACATTTCACTTTGTATTGCTCTCACGCTTTTTGCTTCTGAATTTAGTCAAATATAATCAGCGCATAACACCTACCCTATACCTACCCTACACCTATCCCACACCTACCCTACCCTATCCTTTTTTGTGCGGACAATTAGAAAACCAACAAAAACAAGAATAAATTTCTGTTGGTTTTTGATACGTTGGGATATATTATTGCAATTTTCCTATATGGAATATCTATTTATTTTGAAGATATTCTTTGGAAATATAAAATAGACCTAATTTCATGGAAAAAAAATCCAGTTTAATTTGCTCTCACGCTTTTTGCTTTTGAACTTTGTATTGTATTTAGTCAAATGTAGTAATTGCATTAGTCTTAATATTTTATATTATAGTCATATTATTATTATTACAGATACCACAAGAAACAAATGAAAGAAGCCCAATAACATTTTTCAAGACACATTAAATTTGATCATTACTGTTTATTCTTATAGGCTTTAAGAATTTGGTTAATAACACTACACATTCATCACACATATTATCGGGTTTGTTACCACGGTCAGTATTGTTTTACGTCGAAATTTCGGCGCAGTTACATGCGTCATGGTCACGCGTATGGTGCCGCCTTATGAAGTCGGTCATAATGTCTGTCCGCCCTCTTTCGGATTCAACGATTGCCCTCACTATGAGTTCTCGAACCACTACCATTGTGATTCGCATCGTTACCACTATTGAAATGATTGTATTTGGTTATTTCTATTGCCTTCCGCATTAGACGTGTTACATAGAGTGGCGATCCGTCGACAGTACTTGGGGGTTATTAATGATGGGTTTCGCTCTAAGTCAGGTGATGTGCTGTATCTGACTTCTGTACGTCTTTTGTTTTTTACATCTCAAATGTGCCGACGATCATTCTTTTGGTTTAACCGATTCATTTTGAAGACACAAGGAGTATGACACCTGACTTTGAGCGAAACCAATCATTGGATCGACTTATAACATATACAGCTATAACATTTTGTGAATTGAACAATCTGCAGATTTTAGATATTCTGCTAAAGATTGAGCCCAAAGATGATTTAAATAGTCTACCTTGTTTGTGGTGGTGTAAACAGACCGCTAGCATTAATTAAAACCTCATATTCTACCCATGAAACTGAACAACTTTCCCTAAGAAACATACCCGCGGAAACTCATAGTTTAGACAGAAATCGAGATTCTTTAAAAAAGTTGTATTTTTGTACTAAAAAAATATCTAGTATCGATAACTACATCATTCACAATTATTTAGACACTCAAAGTTCAAATTTAAGTTGAAATAAATGCAGTTTAAGTAAAAGCACGCAATGTAAAGCGTGAAGGCCGGCCGGCCGCGCGGGGTCAGTGGCTACTAATCACGTGGGCGAACGAGAGGCGTACGCCAGACGATGTACATTGCGCGTCGCAATTAATTATTTATTTTAGGTAGCGAAATTTAGAAGTCATTTCCGCGGGTATGTTTCTTGGGGAAAGTTGTTCAGTTTCATGAGTAGAATATGGGGTTTCAATTAATGCTAGCGGTCATTTTACACCTTGTATGTATAGATATTTAAACTAAATATTTTCAAATTCATGTTTAAAGTATTTCTGTAAAAACTTATAACTAAAATTTTAGATACCTAATTTTATTTCCTATTTTGTTTACATCTACCTTGGTATTGCTTGTTGTATACATATTAAAGAATGCTGTACATTACTGTTATCACTGCTGAATTGTATAACTTTACCTACGCATAAGCTATATTTTGTTATTTCAAGTAGTGCCTTTCAGAATAAATACATAAATAAATTGTAAATAAAAAATATAATGGTTTGGATTTCGTAATTTTTTTAAATCATTTTCCTTTGGGTCGTATGGTGTTAGGAAACCTTGAAAAGCATACGAAAGACTAATATCTTAGCCATATCGGCCACTGCGCCTTTTAAATCGAAATTTAAAAAGTAATGTTTTTGTTTTTGAACTCTGATCAATATTTTTGGCAAAACTTAGTCAAATGAGAAACCCAGATCTGACAAAACACATAATTTGTATTTTTGTATGTAAATCCTCTTGACGCAAGTTCTTTAATTCTTAACTTTATGTTTCTAATGTTTTTTACAATTACTTTCACACCTAGGAAAATACTGTATTGTGAACCGAATCCGAAATTACTTTTGGAAAGGGCTGTAACAGTCAGATCCATAACAGAAATTAAATTCATCATTTCAATTTCTGCCCGGCCGGGGATTCAAACCCGTGGCTTCAAATTGCTGATGACTTAAGCCTTATGTCTCCCACATAGTATTTCCTTTACCATAGGTTTTAGCCCCAAATCTCCTACACGCATAGAAGAGGCCCACTGCTGGGCATATGCATCCCCCAGAGATCTCCACAAAGGCCGGTCCTGTGCTTTCCGCATCCAGGTGGTACCTGCGATCCTTACAAGGTCGTCGCTCCACCTTGTGAGTTCACTTGACCAGTAACTTCAGTATTTTATGATGTAGGTAACTTAGTAGGTAGGACGGAGCAATTATAGATATTTTGTATATTTTCGGTGTTGTAAGGTTAAATGTAATCTTATACTTTACTAAACATTTATGTATTTTATAATATGACCAGAATTAGGGTGTGGGATGACACTTTCCCATACACTATGTGGGAGCTATTGTGCCCATAGCCCGGTCAATTGTCCACTCTTGTGAAATTATGAATATTGTTATTGTATTCAATCTGTTAACCAAAGAATTTACGTAGCTTAAAAAGCATCCTAGTAAAGACTTCTATCCTAAAAAAATTAAAATATATGTGGAGAACCCCCTTCGGCCTGAACGAAAACATCATAATATATTTAAGAGTATGACTCTTGTCGGTGGAGCAATCACCACTCTTTTCTCCTATCTGCCAACCTCTTCATCTCTTTATAATCTCCGGCGCTCACTTTTTCCATCACATCCTTTCAATATTCATATCTTGGCCTTCCTCTTCCTCTCTTTTCTTTAACTTTGCGTTCTATTATCACTCTTAAAAAGTTGTCATGTCTTATTACATATCCTAGCATTTTCCAACTTCTGTTCTCAATAAGTTTTAGTAACTTCACTAAATTCAACACTTCTTTGTTTGCCTTTTTTTCCCTCCAGCTAATCCTTTCTATTTTCCTCCAGCACCACATTTCAAATGCGTCCAAACTCTTCTTATCCTCCGCAGTCAGCGTCCACGTCTCACTCCCGTACAGTACAATACTCCAGACAGAAACATAAATTAATTGTTATTTAAATAATTTAGCTATTTTTTATTTTAGTAAGTGCTTTTTCTTGTGGAAAACATATTTATACTAAATTTAATACCTAGACATTCTGTTCATTATCTAGACAGGCATTGGTATTACCGTCTCCCACATTTTTATTATAGTCTAAAGGAACAGAATATCTGAATTTTGTTAATACTATTTCAGACAAGACATTCAATACAGTTGCCAATGTATACACTATATTTTTTTAATACCACAAAGGTGGCAAACAAGCTTACGGCCCGCCCGATGGTAAGCAGTCACCGTAGCTTATGGACGTTTGCAATACCAGGGGCATCACCCACGTGTTGCCGACCCCGTAAAAACCTTTTCACCCCTTTCTTGAAGAACCCATGTTGTACTCTCCAGGGAAAGCTCTTTGCGCATGTTCGTCGCGGCTTGGTTTACCAACCGAGGGCGGACCGAAAACAACAGCCCTATAGCAGATCATAGGTCGAATTACCGCTTTATAGAGCAACATTGTTATTTATTTGTTTAGTGCCTATTTTATAGTCACGTACTTTGCGCGCGCAATTACTAATTTTTATTGGGTGGCTAAGCAAAGTAACTTTATTAAAATTAAACTCAAAACTACACTATAAAAAATAGGTATATTACTAATTATACAAAGCTTTAATAATTTTGTAGAATATTTATTTTCAATAGATTTTGTATACACATAATTTAGATAAAAAAATTACAGTTTTAAATAAATAACTCCAGCAGAGGACTGTTACGAGCTGCTTAGAATTTCTCCCTCCAAAGTCTGTGAACACGTCTCTGCTGTCGCTCCCGGCCTATCCACAATTCTTCGCGCAGCGCCTCTCGCAGCGGCCGCCGGCTCGGGCCCTGCCGCGCCGCTGGTAACCGCCTCTCCTCTGCCCAATCCTGTCTTGACATGGCTCGTATGGCATCATCGCCGCATGAGCCACATTATAGAGGTAGCAGCCAGCGTTTACAATTTTATCAGCGGTTTCGGGGTCATAATGCAGCATACGATGAACTAAAAGACATCTGCATGGACAATAAAATTTGTACCTATTAGTCTATTGTTTGGGTTAGATGTACTAACATCCAACTTTTTTGTTGTGTAGCTATTTTATTTATTTATCGTATGGCTTTTAAGTTCCTACTGCTACTTAAATTTTCAATTTACATTTCGTGTAGCTATTAAAGCTGGGGTATATAGGGTATAATTTATTTTGAAAACTGGAACACCTGATGTAGAACCATAATAGATCATCTAAACTATAAGAAATATGGAAATGGTGCCGTACTGAATTTGATGGAGTTTTCAGTTGGATAGTTTTGGGTTTTAAATCTAAGCCATGTTTCATCTAATTCGGTCGGGTATAACCAGAGATACAGCTTGACCTCTCCGTAGTACTAGCTGCCATACATTAGGGAGGTCATTTAAAATGGTCACTCGGGAAACATAAACTGCCCTAAAACACGCGGACGAAGGAGCGACGATTCTCTCTCTTCATAGGGAAATTTATTTTCTTATTCATAACATCCGAGCGGGTTATCGCATCTACCATCTGGTGGATCGCTCTTGACGTGCTGGGTTGGCTGACACTCGTTTTTGGCATCACCTACTACAGTTTGGTAGCTGCCGGTGGTCAAAAACACCTGTCATACTGTGTCACGAGCACCTAAAACGAATAAGAAATTAATAAGCAGTGATTTTTTATTAAATATTATCATTCGTATTAGTTTCGTCTATAAAACCCCTTCCTGATTGCTGTATATGTTCAAGAGGTTTTTGTCATTAGGTATTAGCTGTTCTGTGTTGTGCTTGATGCCCTCTCTACTGGTCATCGTACTGACAGACTGGATATTGAGTTCACGTTCACGTTCCACGCAAATACGTGGAAAGAAGTGCTAGAAAACAGTGCAGCTAGTGCCAAACGGCGGGATTGTGACTCTATAATCCACATCAAGCTCAAGGGACTAGCCTTTATACAAGAGCATCATTATGTCTGTGGTACTACATGGCTGCGTGACTTGATCGGCGCTGACGAAGTATGTTCGTTTACTTCACGCCAACGAAATGAAAATGCTGCGGTGGGTATGTAGCGTTACGCGACTCGACCGAGACCGTAATGGTTACATCCATGAGAACCTTAGCGCGAGAGACATCGCTAATATGGTTAAGAAGGCTCGCCAGCGCTGGTTTGGATATATAGTAAATAGGGACCTAAACCTGACCTAAACCTAAAGAGCATCGGTGGCCGAGTGGTTAAGGTATCCGACTCGTAAGCGAGGGGTTCCGGGTTCGAATCCCACTGCAGCCATGTGCCAATGACTCTTTTCTGAGTTAAGTACATTAGTTGAATGCTAACCGACGCTCTTACGGCGAGGGAAAACATCGTGATGAAATCTGCACATTCAGGCGACTGAATGTGTTACCATGATTCAATCTTCCATTGGTATGGTCACAGAGGTCAGATGGCACTCGCTCCACTGTAATGACCTGACCTGCCAAATCCTGGATCATGGTGAAGGCGGACCCCGGGAGCGGCACAACCGGGACATTAACGCCAAGGTGATTATTTTATTATTTTAAAGACCTAAATCTGTCCGTATTAGGAAGAAGCGATGGGCTACGACGATGCGAAGGTGCCGATGACCGCACGAATTTGAGCCTATCCAGCCCTTATGATTATTAGTGATTTTTTTAACATAAAACATCAAACACTAGTTACATGACTTTGTCTCTACGTCCCATCGATCCTGTCTTCTTGGCGAAGAAACGTATGAAGCGGCTGTGTTAATGAGGTCCATGGTTTGTTCTTCTATTGAGGCGGTAGCGCTTGACAAAAGCATATTCTGATGAGGAGGAAGCCCTATTTAGGGACCGAGTTTGTAGATTCCTTTTCCGAGTCTTGCCTGCATCACCTCTGGTCTGATCTGCATCGAGCGCCACCGCCGCTTCATCCATCCATTGGATTCCTAGCATATATTTTTATTTAATTTTATAATTTTTTAAGTAAGAATTCACTACCGTTCTTGGTCAAATTGTATTGAATATCACGTCTGATGGAATACTTTCATCTGACAGTAGTATAGTAGCAACTTTAATTTAACTCCAACTCCAAGAGTTCAGAGCTCGATCACAGTAATATCAGAGTTACATTAGAGTAACATCAGAGTAACATTGCAGTTAAATCATTGTTCGATCATACCGTTGACACTTTTCGTTGACAGAATTTAAGGCAGTTTGACAACTAAGAAGGATGCAACTTAGCAATGCAACCATAATGCAACTAGAGTACCAGAAAACTTATTGTGGAACAGTTCTAACTCATGAAAGTTGCAACTCAATATCTGTCATTTGAATAACAATCACATGGAAGTTGCAACTCGATATCTGTCATTAGATTAACAATCACACGTTTGACATGCGATGCAATTGTAATGTTACTGCAACTGAGACGATTTCCGTACCAGAATCGAAGCCCAGGGCTGCCACATTTTTAAGACCAAATATAGTATTTTAGGATTCATTACCTATAAAAAAATAGTAGATAGGAAATACATTCAATAATGTATAGTATTTTTAACAAAATATATTTTAGTATGAAACTGATCTTCAGTAAGTAGTTAGTCCAGGTTGGTGTTTAAATGAGTTATTTCTGAATTATTAACATAAAAATTCAGAACGCGTTTTACGCTAAGTGATACTGATAAGCGACTTTGCTGATAAAATATAGTCATTTTGCGTACTATATTAATTTTAAATAATAGTAGGAGGACACCAAAAACAATTACATGGATACTATATTACCACCACAGCGAAAACTATCTAAGATCCTATCTATGGTCCTATGGTGTTCCGATAAAAAATAGAAAGGTTTTAATAGGTAGGGTCCATTTTCGGGCAATCCCACATGTCCACGTCATTCCCTCGGATGAAGTAGTATTTTTAAAAGATTTACCCTCTTAAATAAAAAAAGGATACTATATTATAGAGTAGGGTTGGCAACCCTACATGTGCCACGCCACTGCCTATGCAAAACATCCATCACTATCATTGCTACACTTCCGCGCTAGCTATTAGTGTTCATTAATTCAACACAACAGCCGTCCTTTGTGAAGTGGTATTATTAAATCCATGCTAAGTTGATGACTGTTCGCTACACACAGGGCTCAAGCATACCGAGGATTATTTCACAAAGTACTAGGTAAATACGGTTAGATTGCTAACTAAGTAGGTATTATACCTACTTAGCATAGTAGCTGAGTCCCTCCCAAGATTAATCTCCTAATAAAAAGTTTAGTGTTCCATGTTCTGTGCACACAGCTAGGTAGGTGCACATCGATAGGAAATCATATACTTTAGAGTAGTAAAATTCTTTGGAAAATTTGAGCTAAGTTAAGCTTCTGAGTCCATCTTTTGAAGCTTTATTTCAAATCAAATCAAATCAAATACGTTTATTCAGTTTAGGTTTTCACAAACACTTATGAATGTCATATAATATAAAATGAATGCTAGGCACCACGGCACCATCGAGCGCACAACGGTTTCTTAGTATGTAGAGCCACATTAAAAATGTATATAAAAGAAAAATAGACTCCGCGGCCAAAGATTTTGTTCTTTGTCCGCGACGGACGAAAGAAAATTACGTAACGTAACTTGGAAAATTGCTTTAAAAACTGAACGATGAGTACGGTAATTTGCGCCTTTAATAGTACACTGAATTATATAAATGTAATTTAGAAAAACAATAAGATAGTTATATTCTAACTAAATCTAGCTAAAGGTTGCACTAGAGTTCAAAAACATTTAGATAGTTTACGTTAGTTATATTATATTTAAATCGAGCTGGATAAAGGTTGCACTAGAGATTATTACTACACAGGCCGAATAAAAACTCTATTTAGTAGTCTACCTATTAATAAGTTAGCCTGTTACAAGCAGAATTATTTAAGACATAAACTTTTGATAACAACAAAAGATCAAAGCATACAATTTTTCGTTGGTCGCATCACGAAACGATATTAAAGAATTTCAATTTCATACAGCCATCGCTTAATAGGGAAAATTGTTTATAACAAAAAGGGCCTGCTGGCTCGGGACCGGCGGCCTGTAAAAAGCGGGCTCCAGGTTTTTGCTCCCGGCTCTCCCAGAGACGACCTCTAGAACCTGTTTCGACACGGGGCAACCACCTTTCACTCACGTTATTCTTAAAATCCTGCGGGCTAAAGTTCTTTACTCATATACTCGACTCCACAATCAGACTAAGATCTTAATTTCTAAATCACAGTTGAGCCCGTAATGATCACATCATCGAGATGATAACGTTTTTTATGAACGTGTTTTCGTTCGAATGTTTACTTCTTTCTTTCGTGCACGTGATCCAAGAGATAATTTCTGGTAATCCCAGATTCATTGTCCATGTAGGTACGCTGCATACGTTACGTTTAGATATCCAATTGTAAACAATAGCGACAACAACAACACAGAACAACTGTGACATTGATTTAGTATTCGTTGTGTGACTTCCGACCAGCATTCTTGTTACAGTTCGGCTTTAATTGTTTGCGAGTCAACATAACAATAACAACTGTTGTGCTATCGGATCGGAATAAAAGACGAGTGGTGACGTAATTGATACACGATAGTAGTGCCAAGTATGACCGTGCCAGAGATACTTGTAATAACTAATCGACCGTTTTATAATGCCCCGCTGGGAGCCAATATGAAATGTTCACGCAAACCCTAGACTCTCCAGGGCGCACATCACAAACAAACCATTAGATGCCATCGTTGCGTAAATTGACAGGTTATTAAGCATATCACTCAAACAGCGGGATACAATTTTGGCAAAATATTTACTCTGTATTATGTTTTATGATTAGGTATGGGGGGATAAGGCCGCCTTTGCCCACATCTAGATAAGGTTTTTCTCCGTATTTTTTCTAATTATTCCTGTGTGAGCAATAAAAAAATTATCTATCAATCTATGACAAAATAAAAAATGAGGCGAACTAGAAAAGTGTCAAAAGAAAGAAGACAAATATAAGAAAATAACGATGTGGTCCAGAGCTACTGTACAATACCTACTCCTTATAGTAGATTCCATTTTCAAAAATGCATAAGTCGGTATCTAAGTTAAAGAATGAATTGAATCTAAATAATACTAAGTGTTAATTAACTTTTTTAGAACCGACTCCAGAGTTACCGAGTTCCAAACTCCCTGTTAGGTTAGTATAGTTTGGTCAATCAAGTAGATGAGTGAGTACAGATACTTTTGAATCTATCACTGAATAGACACTCCCATTTCTTTTATCCTCAAATTCTTGTAGAGTAAGATTGAGACCTACACGCACGTAATCAGCCGATAATTGTCCTTGACCATTCAACAATAGATTTCACGCGGCTACGGCGCTCTAGCAGGTGTATCGGCTCGTGGCTTGTTTTTACAAAAAAACAACTCATGGCCACCGTTATTTTTATTCATAGTACACGCCCATGTATTTATAACAACAACACCTGGAATTATATTATTATTTTGCTGTAAGTACTTAGTTAAAATTGTTCGTTATAGGTAGGCGCCAGTTCGTATTCTTTTCTATTTTTTAAAAGAGACACGGCGATATTTCTTTTTAGAAATTTTTATTATTTCTGCTTTTTTGTCTTTTGGGTGACCCACTCATCGACTTAAATTAATACCTAAATGTAGTCCTTATATTTTTTCTCTCCGCCTATATCCTTACTCCGTAATAAATTGCTTCCAAAAAGTATGACTTAATTTTGAAAATTAATACAATAGAAATTACCTTTTCTCCTTCCATAAGGCCCACAAAACGAGTTCCCTTTGCCAATGACATTATCGTCTATAAACTTTATCAGCTTGGCTGCATCTTCGCCCTTCTGGGGCCGGCTGAGGCCACCCCATCTGGCAGGCAGGTCCTCCTGCATGGATTCTGATTTTCCTTTTGTTCCTCTCGATTTCTTGAGCACACTTGTCATACCGTCACATCACAACACGCGCACAGTACGGTCACAGAAACACGGCACTAAAAAGAACCTTATCAATGAAACACTGGCCGGTTGCGTTCGCGGTGCTGCGTTCGATGTTTGAATTTGAATTCGAGCGCACGTTCGCCGCGTACCGTGGTTGGCGGGCGATTGTGGCGGGCGTCGATATGGCGAGGCGTCTCCCGCTGAGAACAGCCACGGTACAACCAGCCAGTACCAGCGGATACTACGCCGCGCGTTTGCCCGAAATATGCGCACCTCAGCTACGATGTTGCCAACCGCTGATAAAACCGGGCATGAGGGTACTCACATGGGAAAATGAAGAGGGTTGTACTGATTTGGGGCGGCTGAATGGACAGGGCGATAGAGTAAACAAAAAGTGTGCGTGCAGAGTTGCTAACGTATCTATGGCTTATTCTACTTACTTTTGCTTACTGGTATTGTGTGTGTTTGACCACAAACGATTCTATAGTAATTTATTCGACAATAATGACGTTTTAGATATCTAGTTACACTTTTTACATACCTACCACCCACCGCTTAATTTGTTTCAGCCCGCAGCCGCCAACTATAGGCTAAGTTCTTATCAATAGGCCTCTGGAAAAATTCGCGTCTCTACTACGGTAGAGCATAAAAAAATTTTAATGCCACTTACATTCGTTAACTGAATATTATCACAGAAATCAAAATAATCCAGCCGTTTCCGAGTCCTTTGCTTTTAGCTGTTTTATGTACTTTGTGGTATGGTAACACACTGGCCACTATTGTATCCACAAAAAACTAATCATCAACTCCGTCCTGTCAGTCGCCATAGCAACGCCAGTTTTGTTTGTTCGTTTAGCGCAAAATATTTTGTATTCAACTTTTTGGTGTATCGAGTGTTTATCTGGCCACAACTGCCGCCAAGATGATGAAATTGCAGATTGCGAACGAGCAGGACCGCAGGGAGGCGCAGAATAGAGATAGGAAGCGACAATGCGAGTTGGAGCGGCGTTCCCGGATCTTCAATGCCCGGAACAGGAAGATTGGTGTAAGTTCTGATAGTTAGGGAGGCGTTCTGTGGAGTTGAGGAGTCTATCTGAATAGGTAGCACCCCCTTATCTATTTCTTCCGCCGAGCAACACTGCTTGTATTGTTGTGTTCCGGTTTGAAGGATTAAGTTGTGACGCACCAAGGGTTCTGCCATAAAGTGCACGAATAGTAGGTGTGATGAGCGACAGTTACCTACTGCTTTCCATCAGGTGGGCTGTCTGCTATATTAACCTAGCGACTACCTATTACTTTTATATTAAAGGAGTATGACTTTAAATAAATGGTTAATTCAAGCGCAAGGACGTGTATATGCTCGTGATAACAAATATTTTTTACCTGCTGCACCAAATCATTAAAAAAATCAGCTGTTTCGAACCTTTTGGCAGAATTCGTTTTCAATTAACTGACTTTTTTCACAATTTCAGAGCTAGTGCCATAGTAAGTTTGTTATCACGAGCCCATGGTATACCTACATGTGCATGGTATGAAAAATTAATTTTAAGTCACCTTAATAATTGGGTTTCTATGCTACGGAGCATATTTGTTGTTCACTCATGTTAAGGGCCCTTCATCATGGTGATAATCATCTCTGCAGTTAGGTCTCCGACTTAGCTTTTGTCAACTACTATCAATTGATAGTAACCGAGACGGACGGCAATGCGCCTTCCGAAGCTCGGTGTGCGTATAAATTCAGTTGTAGAGTCCTGCCCAAGTGGGGTTCGAATTTAGGTCACCTGTTTACAAGTCTAGCAGCTCCCCACCACTACTTGGAAATTGTCGTTTAACTTAACTTTTGATTGTGTTTTCGTACGAATGTCGTTTGATTTCTTTTAAAGTCCCCAAGTCGGTACCAGTAAGTTTCGACGCCTTCTCAAAGTCTCATTCTCATTCTCATCTTCATATCTTTTCAAACGTATTTTGCTCTTCTATCAAGAACGACTTGTAATATAATCGTAGTAATATATAAAAGCTTGAGGAAAGCGTCACCATATACAACCACATTATCACACATTACACACTTCCAAACTATCAAACGAAGAAAGGAAGGAAACATTTATTACACAGGACGCCACGATAGTATAATCAGGCGACTGAATGTGTAACCATGATCCCATCTGGTCAGGTTCCCCTGTCGTAGGTTCTGACCTCAGTCAGTCGCGCAAGGGCAGTCGCTACTCTGTATTTTTTATTTTATAAGGCAGACAAACAGGCAAGCAGGCTACCTAACGGAAAGTAGTCACCGCCACCTATGGACATCAGCATCACCGTGAGTTACCAATCGAAGCTCGCCTCTGAAGAGACCTCTAATATACCTCTTGAACGAACCCATGTCCCATGTAGTCCAAAGGAAATACTGTGGCTGTTTATAGGGCATGTAACTTTATTAAGTCAATAAACGAGCTTATGGAGCTCAAACTTTTCGAAATTTTGAATATTTTGATAGGTACATTGTTGGAATGCAATAGAAATGAAACAATCGCGAGCGCAGCGAGCTCGATATTTATTTTTATTTCATTTGAGACTTGTATGAAGAGGATTATAGAAAAAACGTATTTGGGTTGATCCACACATTCTAGGTAGGCGGACCACCTAAAAATGCCCGTCGCAGTTTAAGTATCGCTCTGGAGGGTCGTAACTTGCAAAGCCTCTCGGTAAAATTGACTCGCGAGCCAAAAATAAAATAACAAAAATTTCGAGCTCATAAATCTTCTTCATTTATTCATGTGATCTGCCAAATCCTGGATCATGGTCAAGGTATACCCTGGGCCCTCCTACCACTAAGATGACCACCTACTTCAATATATAATTTGAATAAAGGATTAGAAAGAGAAGGATTTACGCAACCACTCGTGTGGACGTTACGAGCATTTACGAGTGACGACTATCATTTTCCATTAGGTGGCTGTCTGGCTAGATGTGGAATGAGCTCCCAGCCACGGGGTTTCCTTTGGACTATGACATGGGAGCGTTCAAAAGGAATATTAGATGTCTCCGTACAGACAGGCAAAGCAGTGGTAGCGCCCCTGGCGTTGCTGATTCCCATAGGCGGCGGTAACCACTTTCCATCAGGTGGCCCGCTTGCCTGTTTGCCTGCCGTATAACATAAAAAAATGAATTTACCTAATTTTTACATTAAATATTTCAAGTATAGGTGGCTGTCTGGCTAGATGTGGAATGAGCTCCCAGCCACAGTGTTTCCTTTGGACTATGACATGGGATCGTTCAAGAGGTATATTAAGGGTCGCTTAAGAGGCGGGCAACGCATTAGCAACTCCCCTGGTGTAGCTGATGTCCATAGGCGGCGGTGACCACTTTCCATCAGGTAGCCCGCATGCCGGTTTGTCTGCCGTATTACATTAAAAAATACTAGTATAAATTATTATTCTATGGTAGTAGTACCTACAAACTAACCTTCCCCCTTCCTTCTTTTCACACCGCGCAGATTGAATATGTCTGAACATTGAGTAGAACTATCCAATGGGATCCTATTTTTTATCCGGAAAAGTACACCCTGTGGCATTCAGGAGCCTCCTGGTAGTAAAAGAATTTTCAAAATCGGTTGTGTGGTAACAGAGATTACCACCAACAACTAACTTACTTTCTTTTTATAACATTAATGAATTCACACTTAGATTACCCATATTGTCCTAACCCTGGTTTCCAGATCGATATGAACTTCCTGGAGCGGCAGATAGCGGAGAAGAAAATAGAACGCGCGGAGACCGCTCGGACGGACCTCGCCTTCGCGAAGCAGATGATAAAGGACAGCAACCTTGCTGTGGTGCTGGAGGCCAGGGAGGCTGAGGTGCGTATTACCATTATCGAAGTCGTCGTCGTCTTATCGTCATCATTATGCGTCATATCATCGTGATCAATCCAGATTTTTAAAGCCAAAATACCAAAATTTCCAAGCTCGCTACGCTTGCTAATTCATTAGTTTTCTTTAATAAGTTTGCTTCAGCTCCTTTTAAACAAGAATATAAAAATTTCGTGCTCGCTACGCTCGCTTATTCATCATTTTCAGTTTCTATTATTACGATTACAATAAAGGTAGGGGGGGGGAGGTGGTGGTACGGATCAACAATTATATGTTTTGATCTTAAACCCCCCTCAAACCCAAAACCTGGCTACGCCCGTGTCCCACGTAAGAGGAGGTTATTGCCATAATCTCCACGCTTGACAGTATTATAAATATAACAATGGAAAAAGCTGCTGCTCATTTTCCAGCCCACGGAGACACTTGATCTTTTACTCGAAAACAATAGTCGCCTTATACGGACACTCACAAGGTGGGTGGCAAGAAGTGCGCTCGCCCATAGAGCCACTGGGGAGTGAGCGTGCGCACCACCTTTAATTAGGTCTCACACGACCGAGAGGTCGATGGGACCCTAGGTGGAGAAGGGTTCATAAAGGCTACAGGACGAGCGTTTTAGAGCGAATATAAGAGCGGCATAGGAAATGGTGCTTTGACATCAGGCCGCGGGTGTTCAATCTCTTGCGCGTGAATGCTGTCACGTCAGATTTTCCCCCTAGCCCGTAGCTCTCCCATGTCGTCTTGGATAACGGTGATCATTGATGGGAATCTGATCAGGTGGACCGCTAGTCCATGTGCCGATCGAAAGATGTTACAAAACCTAAGTATTAGTCAATTACTTATTAGTCAAGGAACTGTTTAGTTCAGTGCCATCGTCACTTCTCGCCATCCCAACTTCCGACGATGAAATAAATTTCACTTACATCATCCTTGAGGAGCCTGGCGTCCACTAACGTACGCCCATCGCGAGTTTTTTGACCGCGCACGTGCAAAATGTGGAATGATTTTTCACCCGTACTCTTTCCTTTACACTATAACTTGGTGGTCTCCTACTGCATCCGATCCCCTCCAACTGCTGATATCCTTGTCGACTCTGTCCATTAGGTGGTTCGCCTGACCTTGTGAATCCTTAGGCAATAAAAGCTAAGCTCTAAACCTCTAACCTGTTCTTTCTCCACACAGGAACGTCGCCGCATGGCCCAGGAGATAGACGAGTACCGAACGAAGTACCAGCGCGCTGAGGACCGGCGCGAGTACGATCTGAACGACCCCGACGTGCTGAAGAAGCAGCTGCCGCCGAGAGCCGCCGACGGGGATCCGGTGGGGCTGGCTAGCGCGCAGATGTGAGTCCAATTGATCCTTATCATCAGCCAATCACTGGACATCCTACCCGCAAAGCGCCAATGCATCCTATCCTCGGCTTGCCGCATCCAGCATCCACCTACAGCTCTTCGCAAATCGTTATTCACCTGGCTGTAAGGTGTCCTTTTCTATACTTAGAGAGTCGCGATCTCCACACAACATCTCGTCCTTCTTTACGATCGTGCGGTGTGGAAGCGTACTAAAGCAGCAGCAGCCAAATGACGCTGGCGGGGACCAGGGGATCATTATTATAATTTTAGCGAATTCTGGCTTCTGCCAGAAGCGAGGTTGACCTAGGTCTACGCTGGGGACCCTGAGACACGTTGACAGTGTCGGAAGTCAATGGCATCCCGTGACGGTCATCATCACCATCATTGGCGTCAGGCCGTGTTGTGCTCACCCAGGAGGAGTCTGCGTTCTTACTTCTCTTCGTCTACTTCAGGCGATCTTCGGCACCCTAAGGGTGAATTTGTTGGCACACATGTCATCCGTAACTACGTCAAGCCATCGATTTTCATGCCAGACTCCCGCGTGCCGACGAGAGTGACATGGCACCCCGTGACGGTAATATAATATTAATAAATAACCTCCCGGGCCAGGTTCGAAGGCGAGGACCTGAACTACGAGGAGCGGCGCAAGATAATGGCCGACCAGAAGAACTCGTGGCTGGAGCAGCAGGTCGCGGAGCGGAAGGCCGCGGACCAGGAGCGCCGCGCCGCGGAGGCCGCGTATATGGTGGGTTTGTTTGTGTTGCATAATACTTGGGGTTATCATGAAACTCCTTCATGACAACCCCAACACTAGGCACTTCCTATGGTGCCCGCTTTTCTAGCAAGCCCACTTTCTATGTTGCCTACTTTCCTAGTTAGCCCATTTATTGTTGTTTATTTTCCAAACTCCCCATACTCCTAAGTTGTCCACTTTTCAACTCGTCCATTTCCTATGTAGACAACTTTCCTAACTCGCTCACTTCCTAATTTGTCCATTTACTAATTTTACATACCTATATTTCAATAGGAAAATGAATCATCTTCATCCTGGCAACAATACCGGTTGGTCATTGGTTTACGTTACATTTGTCATGTTAATTCTTCGTCTCCTGAGTCAAAATTAAAAAGACTTTAAGCTGGCTATGCTCGCTCATATTTAGAATGTTCACACCGCCCGCGCCGTGTAATCGATTCGGATTTTAAGGGCCAATATACCCAAAATTCCAACGCCTCACCCCTGTCTTTTGAGTCTAAATTCGAAAAATTTCGAACTCGCTGCGCCCGCTCATTTTTCACTTTGGGTTACTTTTATAATAAACATTCTAAGTCTCTTTAGATGAATTTGCTGACTTTTATTACGATTACCCCATTTTTTAAGAGGGAGGTGGGGTAACGAATCGAAATATATGCACATTAATGTTGAACCTCCCCCCAAAACCAAAACCTGGCTACGCCCGTGTATGTATGTATGTTTGAAATCAATGTTGTCCATTCTTCCCACTAGATGGCGATAAAGGCGCGCGACGCCCGCGCCGGCGACTTGGACAAGATGGAGCGCGAGTGCCGCTACCGGCTCGGGCAGGCCAACTTACGCTACAATGAGGCACTCGTACGTATTTATTCACGATGATAGCTAAAATAATTAATACAAGCCAGCCATAAGTGTCAGTGGGTAGAACACATAGATCACAGAACAGAAAGATGGCTGATTAGACAGTATAAAGTTCTCGAGCGACCACCGAAGACGCAGCATGGATAGGCCTCCCGCAAGGACCGACGACCTGGTAACAGATTCCAACTGGACGACGGATCTGTCTAGCCCGAGAAGTGTCTCGTGACGTAGGTGACACCACCGTCTAGTCTCGGAAGGCTCATAAGACACAGAGGCCATTAACTGCTGGTAACATAAGGCCGCAATTCGCGTATCGGTAAGTGCTGGAGCGAAGCAGCTGGACAACAAGGAGACATTTTTTTTACTTACTGCGCTGGGTCTAACATTGGCCAGCCCGATTACAGCTGGTGTCAATGATAAGGACGTAAAAATCATATTGTCCCCACTAACAGCTGGTAATAAAGGCGTAATTCGCTTATCGCCAGGCCGAGGAACGCAAACAGCTGCAGCGTGTGTTCAAAGAACAAGAGGAAGCGGACAACACCGCGGAGATGTATAACAACCTCACCTCGGACATGCTAACCGAGAATCCGGACGTCGCCAAGAGTTCGCTGGGGAAGAACAGGTAAAGGGTTTATACTTTTTTTAATCCCTTGACGAAAAAAGACGAGTGTTATAAGGTTGACGTGTGTATCTGTGGTTCTGTTTGGTGCATTTGTCTGTGGCAACGACCGTCTTCTCTATTTGAAAGCCAGCAGTGTTATCGAGATTACAGTCGGTTCATTCGTTCAGGACCTAGTAGCTCTATACTCCTCTTTAATACATACGCCTAGACAGCACTTCTCTCATCTTGAACCGCTTAACTCGCATTTGATAATTACCAAATCAAGCTGCTTCCGCCAAATTCCGGATTATCATCAGCAGGAGCATTGTCCATCAGTCTTGAGTACAGCCAACTAGGATATAGCCTCTTTGGGAGCGACAACATACCCTGTACTAAGGCCTCGCTCGCATCCACGTGAGCGCTCGCGTGCGCTACCTGTCTCTTTCATATTCACGATAAGTTGCTAGAGATAGAAAAGACAGGCATTAGATTGCGAGCGCTCGTGTGGATGTGACCGTTTCAATAAAAGGACCCCTGGGCTTGCTACATCTTGCCTACACACGTTAAGCCTATAATGCATAACTTAATACCCCATTTCTGTCGGAATTTAATTTTTAATTTGTTCGAGAAAATTTTGTTTCAATCATGGCTTACGGCTTTCAATTCCCATGGACAACTGAATAATTACTAAGTAAGATCTACATTCATAGTTGCTTATTATTATTTTGTCTTAATAGGGCAATCGGTTTTATGTACAAAGGAATGAACCAAGAAGATCTGAAGAAGTTCTATGCAGCGCAGAAGCTGCAAATTGCGACGATGAGGGTTTGTAGTTAGAAATTACAATTATTTATTTATTCATTGCAAGCACATGGTAGTTACAAAGTGTTATATATTGAAAGGTTCTCATGTAAACACGGTAGGGCTCAGCAACAATTAATTACCTAGTTGTGGGCGAGGATTTCACACCAATAAATGTTTTTTTTTTTAAGTTATACGGCAGACAAACAGGCAAGCGGGCCACCATCGGCAGTTTCACCGGCCTAAAGATGGGAACAATACTCCATATGAGACCATTCAACACTCCACCTGTGCCTTGTACAGCAGCAGGCGCTGCCCTGGGGTGAGGGCGGGGTTCAGCAAATAAGCTTTTTCGAAGCTAGTTCAGCCTTACCTTCCAGGTGACTCCGGAACCGCACGCTATCCGATATGTCGACAATAAGGATCCCGATATTTTTTGAAATGTAAAGAGGTGTCCTTGGAACTGCGGGACTATGTCAAAAGGATCTTTTTTGGCGGAAAATTACCTGTGTCTTTGAGAACACCCGAGGGACATTCGGTCGGCCAGTATAACTAGCATCTCCAGTACCTACTCCGCATTACAATGAATACTGGGGATATTCAGCATATCATTGATACGCAGAAGAACAGCGTGGGAGATAGCACTGAACCTTGTGGTACTCTAGCATTTATAGTCTTTGTATCGGAACAGCATCCATCGACAACGACTTGGATGCTCCGTCCAGACAGAAAGCTAGATACACAATTGCAGAGCCCCTCGGGGATGCAGTATTTCGGGAGTTTTGCTAGCGTGCCCTGTGCCAGACCCGATCAAATGCCTTGGCTATAGCCAAGACTGACATAGTTGACATTGACATAGTCAAGACTGACGGCCAGAGCCTCCCCCTTGCTCTCGACAGCCTCAGCCCAGGTGCGTTAGGTACACAAGAAGGTCACCAGCTACACGTAGGATAATAACAATATTTAAAATTATTCCTGACAGGTCTACTATAAAATTAAATATGATTTATTATGAAAAATTTAAAACAGTAAATAATAACATCTATAGGTACTTAGACACACTTAACAGAGAAATAGCAATAAATCAATAGGATGTCAAGTAGCATAATTGTATAGTAATAATATATAGGTAACTATAAAAAGAAATAACGACTTCAATAATAATATTAATTGTAATAATATTAGTGACGCTCGGCTCTGGCGACTACCTATTGCTGGTGCATCACTCGCTCGAGCCTTGGGGATCGCATTGCGTGGCTGCGACTTAAATAAAGATGGTGACTTTGTTTATATCAATCGGTGGACTAATATACAAGCGCCACTTGATGAAAAGTGGTTACCAGTTCCTATGGGCATTAGCAACACAAAAGGTATCACAACTGGGGTGCCCACCTCTAATACTTGGGGACACTACAGTGTCCTTGGGGACACTAGAAACCGGTAAAAAAGCGTGACCTATACTTTAAGATTAGTATTATTTTCTAACAAACAGAGTTTAGGTACATACGTATGTTTAAAATGGCGATACAAAATCGCAACGTCATGATTTTCACATGCCTCATTCCACGTGCCACATGCACAGCAAATAGGCAGAGGTCTATTAATTAGATACGTAATGAAAAAACTGGTTGGCTAGTCACGGGAGCCGATTGGCGCGCCGTGACGGTATCTAGGTATAGGTAAGCAATTAAATAAGTTTACATGTTCCCATGTCTGTTCATAATAAAATCTTGTAAATACCCATTTCCCGGTTTCCGAATGAGCTCATATAAGTTCGGTCACAATACAATGTTATGATACCATACCATTAAGCTGATCTGATGATGGAGACGGAAGGTGGCCATAGGAACTCCTAAACTACTCCTAAATCCATCGAGTTTGGGCGCGTTTGATTAGTCTTAACAAAAACTGTGACTGATCATAGAGAACGCGCTATATTTGTTTAAATGATTTTGATTATTAAATAATATTTATAACCGTTCGCATAACGCGCGTGGGATGAAGTGAACGGGACACCGCATCGCTTGTCTTGTGAGACACGCTCATTCACGCACTCGCTTTGTTTAACTTTAGATAAAAACGAAACAAAGAAAATATTCATTGCACACACGCTCTTTATTACTTGAGTCACTGTAATTCAAAAATCTTGCTACTGAGGCATTAGGTCTGCTTTTAAAAATAGAGCCTTGGCATTGTATCATAGCATCCCCTAAGTCAGGCTCCTTACTGAAAGAAAACGCGCTTTTTCGGGGATTTTTAGCTTAGATATGTATTTGTTAATCGTAAAAACAGTAATAGGCACATACAAACATCAAACATTTTATGTAGGTACCTATAGAAGTGCATTAAGTACTTTTTACAAGAGCGCACAATGGTTTCGAAATTCAATATTACTAATCACTTACGTATACGTTACTCTGGCATCAAACAAAATCTTGTTTTCTAACTTAACTGACGAAGGAGGCCACGATTGTATGGAAATATGGAAAAGATTCGGCATTTTGTAGCTGTTGTGTCTGTCGTTGTAGACAGCATTATGACAACAGACCTCGCCTACGCCTCAGTAACGCCACTTAGCAAATTTTGGAATTGCAAATGCCCTTTTTTATAACATAATGTTATAAACTATCTCGGTTGTTATCACACATTTTAAAGGTATGTCCCGGGTTTCTTGGGACATATCGGGCTACTAGTAAACAAAGGTACGCGGTAGAAAACCCTTTAAAATGTCCTTTATTTTGAATCCCTAATGTCTAATACTTTTTTTTTTCAGGAGAAAAAAGACGCTGAGGCGAAGATGGACGCGGAGTGGCAGGCATACGCGCGCACCATCGCCCGCGAGGCGGAGCGCCTCGACATACAGGACAAGAGGACTAGGAAGTGAGGAATTCTGAGTGTTATTAGATATTTTATAAGGTAGAATGATGGGATACGTGGGAAATAGGTTTTGAATGTCAAAGATTTGAAAGTGACAGCATGATCTTTAAGGAGCCCTTAAAGTTAGGAGCATTCCAGTATTCGGGCGTAAACCTGCCAGTATCAAGAAAGAGGTCCCGCAGGAAACCCAACAAGCGATAGATTGACATCGCCGAGCCCACGCAAGAGCCAGCGGCTTACGACGTGAGGATGCCGAAGACCGGGCGAATTGGAGAAGAAAGAGTCGAACCCTGGGAGAAGCCAGGATTGACCGCTACGAAGTTAGGTACAATGATAGGAAACCGGTTCTTTGCGAAAATTCTAAAATGATTGCAAAGGAACAGAAAACTTAATTTAGACCGGAAGAAGACATATTACGTAGTCATAAATGGTAGCAGTATTTTTTATACTCGCAAGTTATGAAGTTATACGTGTTGATTGAAGAATTTGTATTTCTTATTCAATTCTATTTAGTTATGTTTTATTTGTTTATTTTATAAAGTTTATATTCTCAAACACCTACTCAATGGGCATGGCTGAAAAACAGCGCTGTACGGAACCATACCGTCCCGTAACAGCATAAGCTGAACCAGGTCCATTTGCCTTAGTTATTTTTATTGTTTAGATGTAGTGGTAAGGCACGATATTTTGTTTAAGGCAATAAATGATTCTTATTCAATTTTATGTCATAGTAAATCAATCACCTGACTGCTCTCTTCTCTTCTCACCAGGGAGCAAGCCAAACAGCTGATGGAAGAGAACCAACTGCTGGCACTCCAGCAGAAGGAGATGAAGAAGTACTTCAAGGAAGTGGTTTACAACAACACGCCCTCCGACGAGTACTATGCGGCGTTTAACACCACTACCAGATAAATATGAAGACGTAACGCTATATGGGTGGGACATGAATGGCTCTAGTATTTCAAAATCTTTTTCAAGTCTAACTAGTAAGGCCACTAACATCCAGCCCTCGTATTAATAAACATAGCGTAACTTTACACCTAGGATTAGCAATAGAAACTTCTATGGCTCCTCCTACCTGTCAAGTTATGCTATGTTTATTAATAGGGCCTTAGAAGACTAGCTAAGATCTTTCGATATCCCTTAACAGACAGAAAGACACGGATACTAACTCCCTCGCGCTCTCGCCTGTGCAATGTGTGCCGAAGCCTGCCATGGCATACGCAGCCTCCTGTGGTATGCCTGTCTCGTATGGCATATCCCAGTCTCCTAAGACATGCCGTAGTCCGTAGCTTCATATAGTATGCTTCAGACTTCTTCCGACGATAACGTGGATTGATAACAATGGAATGAGCGGGCTAAAAGCTTTACAAAAATAATATTCAATATCGTTTGCCATGACAGAGTGGGCGCCGACAAATTAACCAGCACAACAGCTTTCTTACAGCTTTTAGCTCTTGTCTTGAATTATTTGCCTGTAAATTGATAAAAAAATAGTCAACCCTTTTACTGTAAGCGCTAATATTGAATACACCGTAAACTAATAACTAGTTAGGTTTAACTAACTCTAGGTGCAGTGCTCACAAGGGAGCCGAGACGCATACAATTACTTACCAACAGGAAGGATACAGTTACCAAAAGACCGTGTCCCATTTGCACCACTACCGCATTCGATGTTCAACCTGGCCACTGAATTCACAACCAAACAAACTTCAAAACGTTATCCATTATAGCCAATGGTTGAAATATAGGAATAATTGTTTGGTCACGAAAACATGGTCATTTAACCTACTCGCCAACGGTGGTGTTATAGGCTGTTGATGATTCAACATACCTACCTAAACGATGGTGCAATATCATCATCAGGTCAGCCTGTTTGCTCCACTGCAGAGCGATGCGAACGAAATAAATGTTGGGGTAATAACCGTGGTCAAAACAGGTACTTTTTCTGCACTTACCTATTAAGGTAAGTGTAATAAATATTGCTGCTACAAAAAATAACCTAACAGATTGATATTGGAAAACTATTTCCTTCCAAAATGTTTCATGAACTACTGACCCGATTTTTATGAAACGAAGCTATCCCCCACTTATTATGCCGATTAAAGTAGCTTCCAGATGAAAGAAACCGCATCGAAATCGGACCAGCCGTTAGGGAGAGACGCAACAGATATACAAAGCACACACGTCACGTCTTATAACAGGACATCTCTTTATATTTTACCGGCTATATTTTTATGGCGTTATTAGTTTGGCAAAATCGCTACAGCTTAGCTGAAGCCACAACATAAAAAGAACCCTCTTTCTGTGACCGACCTTGTATTGTATTGTTTGTATTACATTTTATATTTCTTATAGATGCTATTAGGTGTCCCGTCCATATCAAACGCCGTTCTTAATTTCAATGTGGATTGCTTGAATATTTATATACCTAATTTACTTAATTTATTCCCATTTTAGTTTAGTAATCTTCCACGCCACATAAATTATGATCATTGTTATTTTCATTGTTAATAATTTTCGTATAAATGAAAGGACTAGGTTAAGGTTGTTAAGTTTCTCCATTGTATCAGCATAACAATTAGTTTAGAGATATGCTTTACGTTTTCTGTTAAAATTTTATGTGATTTCAGTAATGGTCACATTTTTTTTACTTTGTTGCATATATTTACATTCGTTTTTGGTTAAATAAAAAGTAAGTTATTTAAAACGTCTTGGCTTTCATTTAAATAACAACAACAGTTGTGAAGTAAAATAGTTTTTATTTGATGTAAAAATAAATTCCGAAGCTACAGGGCCTATAGGCAGCACTATCAATAAGTATCACAAACTATTGATTATTAAATATAGTCTAATCATATTTTTGGAATTCTATAGATGAGAGCATCTAAAATGATAATACGTTATGAGCGAACGATTAATTAGCGACGAATTAAAGGTGTAATTTTAATAGGATGTATGGTTGTTAAATGGAAATATAACAAAGAAAAATACAATAAATATCAGTGAAACTAGCTTTATTGGAAAGATATTGAAATGCCATTTATGTTTAAATATTATTTTGGCCAAGTGGCCGCACAACTGGCGCGTAGATGGCCCGAACTGAATGTCCAATTTTCAAACACTTTTCACAGCAAAAGGCCGTAGTTCGCTATTATCTCACCGAATGTGCTATTCCATCGACGAGGTTTATCGGCGTAAACTTATTGCCAAAGGAAATAATATGATGGAGTTAGATCACACGATCTCGGTGGCCAAAGTGAAATTATTCGTTGAAGTTAATGTTTTTCTCCATACAAAGTTTGTCGGGCGATGAAGCTCACTTTTGGATAGATGGTATTTTCGACTTTGTAGAATAAATACGCGGCGGCCCCATATTTTAATCATATGTTATTTTTATATTAAAGTGTTTAAATTAGTTTCACTGATATTAAATAAATTATTCTTTGTTAAATTTTAATTTGAAAAACCATCCCCTTTATTAATTCGATTTATAATAGGTAAGTACAATCGAGGAAACTAAATGTTATGCAAGTTGAGAGAAGTCTGACATTGGCCGTGTTACTATTTTCCGACGTGTTGTTTATCCGTCCGATGCGATGATTCTCGTAATTATACTAACAAATTAAGAAGACCAACTGCTAAACATTTACTTTCCTCAACTGTACATTACTTATGAAAACCGAATACCTGAACTTTTTTAATGTTGTGCGGTCACCATACTAAAATATTTTAAAATGGCTTGTCAGTGCTCTACTGAATTAAAAAAACGAAGCCCATTTAATGGGCGTATTAGGATGGTAGCCATAAAATACGTACGTTGTTAACGAATTAATTTTATACTTAATACTATGATAAAAATATTTTAATTTAAAAATTAAAAGTATTCAAACGTAGCGAGCCTCAGTAGAGCAAATAACTACGAAATAAAAATTGCATTTGGCACTTCAGGAATATAATAAATTTACTACAATTTAAATAATAATCACCATGACTATCCCCGAGTACAATACTATAAAAAAATCACATTTAATTTCGACTAGCAACACTCATAGAAGCGCATCTTCCAAAACACCCACAAAGTTGTAAATAAATAAATCTGTTCCTTTATATTTCCTAACCTTCACTAATTATATTATTTTTCCAATTATACCATTTCTCCTCAAGGTCCTGTACCGAAATCAGCACTAAACACGTATTTCTTCACAAGCCTTACCACTGTTACAGATGTACAAAACAATCTATGGACAATTTAGTCGTACCAAATCCAGAGGCCGATTACCATCCACTATTTTTCATAACCATCAGCTTGTTACCATCCACTCGTTATTTACCACCCAGTAACCGTCGTCGTGATCACTTCTCTGTGATCGCCGTGTCGATGGTACCGGTGATCAGTCCCTTCGTATGCAAGTTGATGATGGAGTTGGCTATGATGCGAGCGGTGACCGGCAGGTAGCCGCCGCTGGTCAGCATCACGACAGGAATGCGGTGCTCCTTGCACATCTCGAAGACGAATTGGTCGCGTTTCACTATGCCCTGTGTGTGAGGTTTTTTGCAATGAGATTGAGAAGAAATGTGAGGATTAGATTATTGAGATACGGGTGAATTTGCTATGTTTACTTTTAGATAATTCGCTTCGATGCGCTAGCATGAATTGATCCTATACTAAACGTCTGAATGGAGAATCTACGCTAGTGGAGGTTTTTTTTTAATACCAATAAGGTGGCAAACAAGCTTACGGCCTGCCTGATGGTAAACAGTCACCGCAGCCTATGGATGTCAATATCGACGTTTGATAAACAGGGATATGAGATGAACGCGATAAAAGTCGCGCGCAAAAGCCAATTCTTAGTTAAAAGTTAAATTAAAATACTGTAAAAGTTCGCCAAAATCCGTACAGTAGGTTTTGCAGGAAAGAGTAACAAATTGGATGGATTCCAATGCAAAAATTCAACCTTATTCAGTCTTACAAACTTTCGCGTTTATAATATTTGAGGTAGCAATTTTTGTTTAAAATTTTATACCTTTAAACTTTACATATACTTACGGCAGTGATCACTTACTATCAAGTGACATTCTTGGTCGTTTGCCTCCGTATATAATAAAAACTACATCTAGGGCTCACCACATCGCTGATGCGCATATGCCCCAATGGGTCGTTGTTCAGTATATCCGTACCGGCATTGTATACCAGGATGTCGGGTTTGAACTCCTCAAGTGCTGCCTTCAGGTTCCTGAAAAGTAAAAGGGTTTCTAATTACTATGGGTAGGTCAAGCTGTATCTCTGATTCTACCTACCCGAATTAGATGCAACATGGCTTAGGTTGACTTAAACCTACCAAACTCTCAAATCGAATTATAGTAGTAAAAAACAGTGCGTAATGAGATGGACACTAGGCCTATGGGAGACCATAGGAGCTCAATTCGCTGTATTTTTGAGAATCATGTGTATTCGGCGCCATCTATTTCGATTATTTTACTGTTTAACCAGTCTCAGGGTCTCCGGCGGAAGACCTTGGTCAACCTCAGTCCGATTATTTTGAAACTATTTTTTTTTTCAGTCAGTAAACCTCCGATATTCCAGATATTATTCGTACATGTAATATTTAATATTGCCTAAATAGTATAACCACAGAGGGTCTTATTCCAGATTCGATGCCCATCCAGGCAGACTGAACTGACTAGACATGGCACAAGGACCGGTTCTTACCGGCCAAACCGCCGGCCGGCCGGCTTGTTGGCGAATCGTGTAATATACTCTTAATGTTTTTACAGGACTTCTAACCGGGAAATATTTTTACTGCAATATGTGGCTGCAGCACAGTGACCGGCCACAGTAACGTGTTATAGAGGTGTGCAACGCATTGGCGATACTCTCGGTGTTGGTAATGTCTATGGGCAGTGGACCACTTTCCATCAGGTGGCCCGCTTGCCTGTTTGCGTACCGCATGACATAAAAAAAAAACATTGCCAGTAATTTTACTATTGTTGTTTCAGCCGCACTCCATTGTTTTGAAAAGCAGCCACATATTGCAGTAAAATTAATGCCTGTTTAAAAGCCTCTTAAATTAATACTTTCGCTGTGAACCCAAATATCAAAGATTCAGGTGCGGTGCTAAACAAACGCGGCCAGATGAGTCGTGGAAACAGCTGTATAGCCGCCGAAATATTCCATACACGTGTGCGTACGCCCGGCCAGCTGAGTCAATATTGACACTATGCGAGTGCGCGGGCCTACGCAGTTTGAGCCCATTTATTGTTGCTATACTATATTATATATATATTTTGTATGGACCGGTCAGATGAGTCCGTGCGCACTAGCGTAGCGCCAATTTTGTATGGACCGGCCAGACGAGTCGTGCGCACTCGCGTAACGTCGATTACGACTCCATTGTTTGTTTCAAACCAAACTCGCGTTCTTTACACATATTATTATATTAGGCGGGACTTACACGCGACGACCTTTTCGATTTGCTTTCTCGACGTTTCGGTAGGGTTACACCCACCGTGGTCATGAGAAGACTGCCATCTCCAGCTGCGGTGATGTGATAAACAAACCGAACAAATCGAAAAGGTGAGTTGCGTGTAAGTCCCGTCTAATAGAATAATATACGACTCCATCGTTAAAAGAACGAGAATACTGAAAGCATAGAGAGTGCAAACCTTCGCCAACAAACTTTTTTACAGTTTGGCGAATTATATAAATAAATACCTATGTAGAGCTCGTCTAATCTAAAATGACGCGCCCCACTATCGCATTAACGCACACAAGCAAGTTTAAAATATGGACGCAATACATATACAAAGCCGTTGTAATTGGTCATTCAGTTGCCGGTGAGACTCGTTCACGTTGCACGCGTCGTTCGATTGGAGCAGTCGACGCTCCCACACAGATGAAGTGTCGTTATTAATATTTGCACTCACACATCGAAATCAACTAACTAAGTAGTGGGGCGCGTCATTTTAGACTAGACGAGCTCTACCACATTTATAAATAAATAAAAAATAAAAAAAATTATAGCTCCTACAGTCTACTTACAGCCTGAGCTTCAGCATATACTCCAAGTCCTCGATATGGTGTGTCAGCTCCACGCGCCGCCTGATAGCACGCTTCGCCGCCTCGTCGCGCGGGTATATGTTCTTATTGTACATATCCATTATATACACCTCGGGCTTGCCGAGGAAATCGTGCTGGTAACCGTTTCCCTGGGAAAGAAACTCTAAATATCCTTACATGGTCCTTACACTAGCATGGTAGAAAATAAAGTCACTTTCTGCGATTGTCTGTCTGTATAATCTTTACATAGTATAAAACAAAGTCGCTTCCCACCCTGAGAATCTATGTACGCTTAGATCTTTTAAACTGCGCAACGGATTTTAATGAAGTCTTCAACAATAAAGTGATTGATTCAAGAAGACGGTATATAAGCAAAAAAAAAGGCTGAATAGGGGTAAAGTGGGTGTCCACTAGTAGGTAATATGGCAACGGATTTTAAACTATAAAATACTAATAACTAATTAAATTGCTAATTGTTTCTTGCAATGCTTACTAGTTTGCCTCCCTCGAATAGTTCACTGTTTGTAAAATATAATTATAAAATATATTCACCATTGCAAAAGCAACATGGAACTCACCTGATGAGCATCAAGATCGACTATCATACAGTTTTGTATCAGGTTATTTTCCACCAACGTATGCACTAGCAGTGTTATATCAGCATATGGGCAGAATCCACCTCCGCGCTTCCCGCTGCAGTGATGGAATCCCCCTCCCACGTTGATTGCCCAGCCCCTCTCCAAGGCGAGCTTACCGGCCAGCACAGATCCACCAGTTTGCAACCTGCAATCATATTCTTATGTTCAAAAGTGGTGTAGGTAAAGTTACAGCTGGATACGGATCATACCCTCATGGCGGAATATTAGTGGAGACTGATGGAGTGGTGGCGAACCAATTAAAACATGAATGGAAAGCAAATATATCCATCAATTCAATTATCGGGGCAAATAAAGTTGTTAATTTTTTTGTAGTAATCTAGGTTCCAGAAATTTTAATAGCCAAGTTTATAGGAATGGAAGTATCAGCAAAGCTACCTTACGAAAAATGATAAAAGAAAGATCTAAACTACTTTACATTATATTTTTGGTCTGAATAGTGTGGGTCTACACTACACAAGCATTAATGAATGAAGTACACTAAATATAAGTAAATTGAAGAATATTAATTGTAGTTACCTCATTGGTTTTAGGTAAGCACACTGCACAAGGGGGTTAGGTACAAAAGCCATCAAAGGAACCTCCGCAATGCCAGCCACGTGGACACTCCACTGTATCAAAATTAACATTGATAATGTGCAATTATTACTCACATTTAGGTAACATTTAATTAAGAAATCATTGAACATATTGAATATGATTATGTACTATATAAATAGGGCGCCCTATAAAATGCATAAATTCAAAATCTCTCAACCCACAATAGATTTCTGAGTGTTTTAGGTTTATTTAGTCACTAAAGTTATTCACCATTGTTTAGTTTTCAATCTCGGCAACAAAAAGACTCACAATTTACATGACAATAATTAGAATCAAGTAGCGAGATGGTACTCTGCTACAAGTATAATCAATCACAGCAGCCAACAAAAATTTAATACATAGGTACCATGATTATTCAGGACTTACCTTTAGTTTTTTCAAATATTTTGGTGTGTGAACTGCAAGCAAGTCACTCTTTTGTGCCTCCAGAGGTCTAACAAGACAGTCTTCGGATATTAGCTTATCATTTTTCAGATGCTACAAAATAGTAAATATTCAATACCTATAAGCTTTATGACTTTCGTGGTTATTCAGTACACATAAATAGTTATGAGGTTTGTCACCACGGTTTTCTTCTTCTTTTCAAATATGGTTGGCTTCCGTTGTTACTGCACCAAAGTCAGGGTTAACACAATCTATTGTAATGGTTTTGATTATTTTTACAGTCTTCTCGTAAACATGGAGCGTGAAACCGCTTCGAAATATCGAGGTAAAAATATTTAAATCCGTGGTGACAAATCCCATTTAAGTAATGTTTTATATTCAATATCTACTAGGCGGTTAGGCACCATAACGAAAAAGGGAACTACGCCCAAGCTAGAGATTACAGACAAGGAGCACTGGTGCTGTATGAGAGATTATAAATTACGCACTCGAATAATATTACGCCATTTCTTCGCATCAAATGCATGTAACTTTTCGAGACCACCAAATGACACATTATAATCGTCGTGATACACCAACGGCCACTGATCCTCTCTTATATCAATGTAAAGGCTAAAACCCAAAGAAAACAGTAATTTTAATATTTGTATCAAAATGCCGAAAAGAGCTAAACAAAGTTAAATAATACAACATTTTTGAGGAAGCAATGCAATATAGCAGATCCCAATATACCTTGCCATTTTTTGGATAATTATCTATTTCACTTTCATAATAACTGTAAAATTTCGTGATGTATTTTCAAATAAAATTTGATTTTGCATTTCCACCCCGCGAAAATGTCCCCGACAAAATTGATTTTGACATTTGTTTGATTGACATAATGACAACCACGAGTACGTTTTGAAATATATTTACAAAATCTTCATGCCAATGTATGGACGTATGATCTCAACCCCCTTATACCAAAGTTACGATTACAAAAAAAGATAGCGTTGCTTAGCAACGCAATGACATAACTTCGCGCGAAATGTAAACAAAAAGCCCAGTTTGCCAAGAAGAAACCAGTTTATGAAATGGAAAACCAAACTTTGAATGCCTTACAAAGTGAGCTCGACTTTTATAGAGTAAGTGAATAAACTTGATTACATTCCTACTGAAGTCTAAATACACGCGAGAGTATATCTACCTACTTAGATGTTGTGGTGAGACTTATCCAATGTTTCCTACTCCTACATTTATTTCGTCTGAGCCTGTTGTTAATTAAAGTTGTATTAGCTTATCCTCGAGCATGCCTGAGTGTCAAAAGCATTACCTAGTTCTTTCGGTTCGCCGGAGAAATATTCCTGAGCTTGGAGCCTCATCAGCTTAGGTAGGTATTTCTTGTAGGAATGCGCCACCTATAAAGAAGGTCAGTCAGCTTCGCTATTCGCTATAGGTATTATTCATCATTCGCCTCGTCATGATTAGCCTTGTCAGACTAGTATTATAATCATCTTCCCGTAGCAACAGTCCACTGCGTTTCCCAAATCAGCGGGCTGGCTGCCATACCTACCCAATCCGAGTACTTTGCAGGCGGCTCGAAGATCGCATGTTGAGAGTTTTCTTCCAATTTTCAGTCTTGGTGACACGCGTAAGTATCTATTGGGCGATTTTACCAGGTGGAAGATGAGATATGCTCCAAATTCAATATTTTATTTTAGATTTCGTGCTATACCTACTTACCTACAGTTCGCTGACGGCACTGTCGGTTGTCATCTTCGTGACGCCGTATAGGTATCTACCTAAGCCGCTATTATTATGGTGCTTCGTCCGCGACCGAATAGACATCGAGATAAACATTCTTCTACCACGAAACCACACGGTATGACCTCCAGGCAAATATGTCACATCACGTAAAAGGAACGCTAGCCGATTTTTGAAGTATGAGACAAAAATATAACAAATTGGTTGTATGAATGCGACAGATCCTCAGATCACTCCACTATCACTCAGCTTTCTTTTTATTTGGCGGAAACTTTACCTAACCCTTACTCTACACCCGCAGCACAATCACACGGCCATGGAAGCGGAGATCCGTACGGTGATCTCCGACAACCAGAAGCTGTCGCAGCAGGTCGGCAACCTTCTGAAGGAGAAGCTGCAACATGCCCGCGAGTCCAGCGACCAGGGCCAAGAGGAAGAGCTGAGGCGGCAAGTGGCTTTGCTTGCTAAGGTGGGTAAGGGTGTTGGGCGTATGGTTGGACAAACGGAGAATTTAGATATTACCGTTTTGCTCAACCTCGAGTTGAAATCCTTTGGCGGATGCTACACGCTCGATATAATTATATCACGATACAGATTGTGGATTTCTGATTTTCTAGAAATCCTGTGATTCGTATCACGATTCGTGAGTCCTACACACTCGATAAATATCGTGATCCCTGGATCGTAATCGTTCGTTAATAAAGTTTTCCGTGAAACCAGTGCTCCCACACCGGTATTAAGAATTGCAAACATTTAGAGACATCCTGCGTGGGAGCAGTAAAAACAAAGTTTCAAAATAGTTTAGATATAGGTACCTAATAAGAAAACTTCCGGAAGAAAATCTCTAAATGATAATGATAACCTCATCAAAATCCGTTGCGTGGTTTAGAAGTCAGCACATAGATGGAGAATATACATACTGACTGACGCCGAAAGCAACTTTATACTATGTAAGAATAAGGAAGGATTACTTTAATTTTAAGAGACCTGCCGTTAAACTCGTTAAACTAGACACTTACCTACATTGTTTCAGGAGAGGGATTCCCTACACGTGCTGTGGCAGACATCGCAAAGGACAATAGAAGCGTTAGAAACTGAATTAAAAACTTATCAAAGCTACGACACTAGGAGCGGCCAGGTAAGAGTACCTATATCCTACTCATAAAACTGAATTTGCGCCACCAATGCATTGCCGGCGTCTAAACGAGACTTCTATCATCATCACAGACCGTAACAGTCCATTGCAGGACTTAGCGCCTCTCCCAAGAAAGGGGAAGTTATTGCCATAATCTTTACGCTTGGCAGGCGGCTTGGAGATCGCAAGTGTTGTAAATATAACAATAGAAAACGCTGCTGCTCATTTTTCAGTCTACGGAGATTCTAGATCTTTTGCCTCGCAAACATTAGTCGCCTTGTACGACACCCACGACCATGGGACTGTAAAGGGTTGGTGCTATTCTACTCTGCCGGACACTACACGGCCGAGACTTCTAACTGCATGGGAATTCGTAAAAAATTTACCTTAAAACCTGCAGGGACAAAATCTAAATTATATTAAGAAGAATAGAGTATCCTCTCATTACCCACGACCAAATTCTACTTTCATTACATTGTTACAGGACCATGGAAGTGAAAACAGACGAGGTCTAGAACTAAAAGTAGAAACTGCAGTTAGCGATTACATCGAATTAGAAAAGAAATACAAAGAATTACGAAGCAAGTTAACAACCGCCGAGAATGAATTGAAAAACAAAGATAAGGAAATAACGTCGTACAAAGAGAGGGGTAAATATTTAGATATTAAAATAGAAGAACTAACAAAGATGGTAGAAGAATTGAGAATTGATTTGGCTGTAGAGAGAAAAAACTGTGAGGAAGTTAAAACGCAGTTGCATTCATTGCAAAAGGATCAGAAGGATATAGTGAAACGAGAAGTTGAAGCTAAATCAAAAGTAAGTGGACGCAGCAGATAAGAATGTATGAAGAAAAGTAATATCAATGAAGAGCTGAATAAAGTAGTGTAGTGATATTAAGGGATTGATTGACTACCTTTCTACATGCCACTAGATAAGAACATCCAAATTATACTCTAAGTATTACTCATGTAGAGAAAATTGTTCCTTTTACAGGTAGCAGAAGCATTACAACTCTTTGACGTGGTGTCTACACAGAAGGCCGAAGCTCATAAGAAAATCAAAGAGCTAACAAGTAATTTCTTTTTTCGAATAAAACGCTGCAAGAATGGTCTGCATGTTTGCCCCTTTAAATAGCTACATAAGCAATTGATTCATTTTTGCAGATGAATTGTCATCCACGAAACAAATCCTTGCCAATGTGAGAACAGATTTGGAGTCGCAGTTTAGAAAGGAGTTTGACGGTATCAGGGAAAAATACAATGAGAAAGTGGCAGATATGCTACAACACATTAAGAATCTAGATACAGAGTTGGTAGAAAAAGGAATGCTACTCAACAAATCTCTAAGGTACTTAATTATTTTCTTAGGTACTAGCTGGCCTGGCGCGACTTCATTCGCGTGGTATCCTAACCAACTCCTACCCTACCCTACCATGGGGATCAAACTCGGTACCTCTCGCTAGCCTGGCTAATCTATCAGTGAACTTTAAATATTAATAACGATATTAAATTACAGAGAAATTAAAGTCCTCCGTGATGAAAACGAAAATTATTTAAAAGAGCAGAAAGAGAGCTTAAGTGCTGTCGAGCCAAAATTAGCTCTTGCCGAGGAAAGAATGGAGGCGATGTATCAAGAACTGGTTGGTATTTAAGTTATATGTAGGTATAGAGCCCTTTTTTTTCTATGTCTGTCTGTGCCATCGTAGCTCCCGAACGGATAAACCGATTTGGAGGCGGTTTTTTTGTTTGAATGCCAGTTTAATCGAGTTGTTTTATTAAAATCCGTTCAGTAGTTTAGAAAATATTTGAGTATATGTAATTTTGGTCGGGGTTATTTTCTGATCCATAACGAACAATATATATTTCATAATGATGTAGCGTTTAGTCACAAATTCACAACACAAGTAGATATAGTACAGTCAAGGACGTGTGCTTTGTCTAATGACAATCGGTTAATACCGCTATTTCTCATAATAAATAAGAACAAGTTACGAAGACGAAACTGCTAAACATTCACTACACATATTATAGAGTTTGTTGCCACGGTTAGTATGGTTTTTACCTCGATATTTCGACGCAGTTGCATGCGTCACAGTCACGAGTTGACTGTCGCATGCAACATTCAGTTTCTTCGACTATACATGCCTTAATGCACAGGTATCATCGGAAAGACGGAATGTCACCCTCGTCTGCGAGAAGCAAAGCCTCGCTATGGACATACAGAGGCTGCAAGAGATGCAAGATAGAGAGGAAAAACGGCGAGACTGGGAGGAAAGCTTACTCAAGACACAGTGCGATGGACTGAGGTAGTCATAAAAGTGTCTTTCACTCTGACGAAGGAAACTCCTCAAGAGTGTTTTAAGTCGTTGGTTTCAATAGATAGACAGCGTTTCATCTTTAAAGTCTCGTGGTGATCAGCGGTACTACATTACCTATTATAGGAATATACCTAAGTTAGAGACAACAGCGCCACTTCTTAGGTACTAAATATTGAAACAGATTATACAAGACTTTAAGCACAACTATAATAAGTCCCGCGAAGGGGGCGTTAGTGTCTTTACTACATTAGTTACCCTGTTGGCGGCACGTTAGTTCCCTTTTTCGCCACATTCAATATTATCATTGTTTTAATGAAACGTATATTTTTATATACCAAATAAAGTGATGACTCACGCTACACAGGGTCGGATGCGAGCCGATATATTTTGTTATTTTTAGAGTTATTCATTATTGTATTGACATTTTATTTTTATTTATAAACCTGAATTGCACGTAAAATATAGGCTTTATGTTTCAGTCAACTAGTAGACCATGCAGTAAAGCAAACAATAATTTTTTTTTATCTTTTTTATGTCATACGGTAGGCAAACAGGCAAGCAGGCCACCTGATTGAAAGTAGTCACCACTGCCTATAGACACAGATGCTTACAAAAAGACAAATAACTTAATTATATTACTGCTTAAATACAAATAATTTCTACAGTGCTAGTGCTCGGCCGTCATAGAAATAGAGACTCGGCTCGAACCCAGCACGACGTAACGTAACGTAAGTCACATTTAAACCAATGTTCAAAAATTATGCCTTCATTACAGAATGCAAGTGGAACACCTACAAAAATCCCTGGAAGTTTCAAGAGGGACTATTAATAAATTGCAAATGATGATGACATCCAGAACCGAATTGAATCAAAAGTATGCTTTACTTTATTTTAAAGTTATGCAATCAACTGTTGTACTTTTAAGTAAAGTTAACAAAGTTTAAAATCAATAATACTGTAACTTCTTTCCAGAATGTTCACGACCAAAGAAGAAGAACTAGAAGAAATGAATAAACATTTAGATAAACAAATGGAGCTAAACAAAAAGTAGGCAATGTGTTTATTATGTACCTAAACAATTTCATTGGGAGACAACAATAATTATTGGGCGACATGTGTCGCTAGAACAAACGTGTTTGGCGACTTTTGGCGAGTCCAATCAGTACAACCTAGCCTTACAACAACAAAAAAAAAACATATAACTAACCTACAGATAATACGAAACTAAACTAAAGGTGATTTACAAATATCACTCTACAAATAGCCCGCCTCTGACAGTACCTGGGGCAAAGGTGCCCATCACGCTCGCGGCATTGCCACGTTGAATGGCTATGGCTAACCTTTGCACCAGGTACGAGCCAGAGCGGGAATCACCCGATTTCTCCCTCAATCTTCGCCCTAACTCGCTCACCATCGCCTTTGCCTCAGAGCCCCAACTGCCCATGGTCTCCACAGCGATGGGCACAAAATAATATTGTGCCTCCAACGCCGCATATTTTTGGTGCTTTTTATGCGCAGCGTCCTCCGCAGCAGCCGCTGCAGAGAGGACGGTATGACTCAGGTGACTCGGGGCAACAGTGCTGACGCAAGTAGCGTCCCATACGAGGCACTTACCTTTTTTCCATGGCACCAAAGTCATACCGTCCGGTCTTCTGCCATCGGATCTATTAAGGCCCGGCGGCTCAAGCAGGCAAGGGACATCAGCTGAAACTAGGGCTCTCCGAACTAAATCGTTGAGAGAATGATGCCGCGGAAACCTCCCCGTGCAACGGCGACAGCTCAAAGCGTGGTGGCCATCAGCCTCCACCATGGAGCCGCAGATGCATGTATGAGGTTCACACACCTTGCAGCCCAGCCGGAGAGCCACCGCCACACGCAGTGAGCTGTCGTCTAGCAAAGTGCCCAGATGAGGCGACGGCAGGGCGTGCAACCATGCTCCCGATTCTGGTTGAGACACAGCCCGGAGTCTAGCTAGATCAGCTCCCGAGGCAATCTCCAACAAATGCTCCCTGCTCCGCTTGGCCGAAATATCATCCCAAGCGCGCTGGACGTATGGTAGTAATGGCTTCGTCGCACCAGCGTTGAGCGCCGACCAAGCTGTTATGGCCCCAGACACAAAGGGTATGCTCATCTCGTCACCGTCTGTCTTATGTATAGTAGCGACGAGTCTAGCCACCCCATGTGCCGATGCCAAAAAAGCCGGCAAACCTACGTCCCGTGCGCAACGCACACCAATACCCCCATGCCGTACTGGGAGAGCCGCTTGCTTCCACTGAAGCTCACTAAAATTAACGTTTAGTATCGACCCCGTCGTCAATTTCAAAGCCTCATCAAATGATGAGACTTCATCTTGACAAATCCAAGTAGGCGTAGTCCGCAACAAATAGGTTAATTTCGGAAGGGCGAAGCACATACGCAATAACACAAGTGCTACGTGGGCCGAAATATCTTTGAGGCGTTCTTGAGCAATCAAAAGAAGGCGTTTTTGAGATAAGATTGCTTCTGGCACTCCATCAAGAAACATCGGAGACCCTAAAAGGTTGAATGAAGAAGTCGTTATTTCTTTGAGGCCAGGCATGACAGAACTAAAGCGGGAGAAGTATGTGCGGGCATGAGCGCCACAGGGGTAGAACTCGCATTTAGAAGGATTCACCTCAAGACCCAGTTCTTTGAAGCGAGGAACAAGAACCTCAAGATCCTGATAAACTTCTTCAGGCGAACCCCCCAATGTGCCGTCATCAAGATACCACAAGTTTAGTGGTGACTTGAGTTCTGATATGACTCTGTGCATCCCTAAGCAGAAAACAAGAGGCCCCAGCGGATCCCCCTGTTGCGCTCCTACCTGAGACGAAATTAAATTATTGTTGAAAAACAGGTTTGAAGGAGAAAAATATACTTGATACAGGAAAGGGTACAGAGATGGAATTTTGTCTTTGACTTCGCTCAAGAGAACGTCTCTTTCCAGAGTGTTAAAAGCATTACGTATGTCTAGTTTCAACAACACGCAGTCCAAGCGATCAGGGTCCATGACAAACGCGCGTGTCGCATGGATAGCCGCCTCGCACCCCCGACGCGTTCCAAAACCCAGCTGGTACGGCTGAAGATACTCCGACATGGCTTCTCTAGCGGACCAACATGCTACATAGTTTTAGTTTAGTTATAGTTACCTGCTGCTTCGATTACGTACGTATATTAAAATAGAAGACAATTGAGACAATGTTTATTGACAGCACGATCTACATTTCAGCGTCGTTATCGGTATTGTGGGTAGAAAAAAACGTCGAATTCGAGATATCACAGTGCGAGCATAGGTCCCCTGAGTGCTGCTGTATATCAGGCGACATGTGTTGCCCAACAATTATCCCCTAGACCTTGAGAATACAAGCCGAGTTGTACTTATTCTTTATAATATTTTTCTTAATTTTTTTTCTTCCTTATTCTTTAGGTGGAAAGAATCATACATTGACATGAGTCAGAAACTGAAACAGCAATTAGAAGATATGCACAAAGAAAATATTATGCTAAGAACAAAATTAAATTTATCTAAAGACTGTGAAAATAGCAGCACTGGTAGTTGATAAGTTAATAATGAAATAATCATTTGGATGATTGTGCAATATATTACTGTTAGTGAAATAAAAACTGTTTTAAACAATTATTTATATTATAATTTGTTGTTATGTTATATCAGCATATTTACATTTAACTTTTATTTATAATTAATGTACGTTTACAATATTTACAAGGAAGTAACTTCCAAAATACATAAACCTTGAAAACCTCACACAAAAATTACTGTAGTGCCTTATGAGGCCGACACACACTCTGCAAACATACTGGGGAACCAATACATGGTCTCCTTTGGGCTCTGGCTGTCCACCCACGCCAATCCCTCCTTCACCATGTGGTTTAGAGCACTTTGAGCTCTAGTTTCAATCCACCTGGAAGAAAGCAATTACTTTTTAACACATACAACATACTAATGTACTGTCAACGCCAGATTTTTTTTATGCTATTCAGTGACAAAAGAGCGGACAGCCCACCTGATGGCAAAAGGTAACTGGCGCTCATAACATCTACAATTCATACATTTAGGTTGCAGGTAACAAAAATGCAGAACCACGGGTACATTGTCAATGTGAGGACTCAGATGAAATGCCTCATTCCTGTGATTTCGCTGGCTACCTTATTCTTAATATTAAGATAGCAATTAGATAGTCATCATCATCATCATCTTAGTGTCTGTCCCGGCTTCTGCCAGGGTCTGCTTTCGCAGCAATAACATACCTAGTCGAACACATTCAAATCTATCAACATTGCTTATTTTCCATTAGCTTAAAACTTCAGGTGCTTACTCAAATTGGACATTTTCACAAGCTATTCTGCATTAAAACGTCACTAAAATTAATCTTCGACACTGTACGATTGTCGTAGATGGGTAAGAAAAAACTGCTCTAGACATTGTAGTGTCACCTTTAATGGGGATTTCTAGAAACACTGTCGAATTCGAGATATCACAGCGCGAGATTACGCCCCCTCGTCGTTGACCTTCGTAAAGGAGTTTCTTGATGTAAAAAAAAGGTAGCAGATGAGTGATGGCTGGAGTGTTAGCCCTATAATTCCTAAACAAAAGCGAAATAACTAAAATTCGATATTCTGGTACAAGATGGTCTGCCTATGCTTTTACTCGCCTTTTAAGACACTTGTCAAGGGATAGGAGTTGGTGCTACATTCTACTCTGCCAGACAACACATGGCCAAGCCCTCCTTCACCATAGAAATATGGAATATGGAAACATATACATCAGTTCTATTACTCACCCAAGATCACTAACAAGCATACTGGTGGACAGCCAGGCAGTACCCAGTGTGCTGGCCTTCTGCAGTACCAGGGTTTGGTCCAGGTTTAGCTCCCCAGGCACCGACTGCACCAACCATTTGCCCTTGCCGATTGGGACCACTGTGAATCTGGAATAGTAAAAAATATATCATAATTGACAAATCTTATGTTGGTAAAACAATTATAACTTTAGTATGAAATTACAAATCTTATGGGTTATCTATTAGAAGTTTGTGCTATAATGTTTTAGTTCTATTCATCGTAATTAATCTTAATTCTTTTAGAATAATCTGTCCATGCAATTAATTAAAATTAAAATTAGCATAAGAGTGTCATAGTTACAATAGCAAAAATTTATTGTCGCATGAAGAAATCAAACAAATGAAGGATACAGGAAAAAGGGGCTCATTGACATCAACATAATCACAAACTAACAATTGCTATTGCTATATTTTTGCCTTCATATGATGAAGATAAAATGAAACTAAAACGGGCCCGTTTTCTTGCTAAATCTGGTTATTGAAATAGCCTACTTGGTTAAAAGCAGTATATGACAATGCAAACCAACTTCCATTTGTCATTTTTCGAATTATGTTAATTGTAGATGAGCCCATTCTTATCTCTTCATTCAACCCTACCCTACCCTTAAAGGTTTTCTCTACAAAACTGTAAAATCAAATCCACATCAATGCAGAGCAATGCCATAATCTCCATGTTCAGCCAGCGAGTTAGAGTTGAAGTGTTGAAAATAAATAATAGAAAATGATGCTAACAATTATACTGCGGTAACAGAGAACTTGCCTCTATGGGTCTATGATATTAGTTGCCTTTTACAATGTCTGTCAATGGATGGAGTTTGTGCTACATGCTACTCTGTTGGTCAGCTTGAGGACTGAGTGTAAGTTTTTCTTCGATTTCACTTTACTATTGCACTAGCGGCCCGCCCCGGCTTCGCACGGGTACCACTACGGGTACACGGGTTACACACGACCGCTGTGCCCCCTCCACCACGACCGCTGTGCCCCCTCCACCCCGCCCGCCGCGATGCCCGGCGCGCTTTTCAGACTGCATCGCAAACAACGGCCACGGCGCTATGGCGGTTTTGTTTACTGTTTGAATTTTTTAATTCGTAATATCTTTTGAATGGAAAGTCCAATTTAAATAATTTAAAAGCTATTTTATAGGTAGTTAAATGGTCTTGACCATAAAATTATTTTTGATAAGGATTAATATAAACACATAAATAGCATGGTTTGAATTTGGTTAGCATTTTCATTAATGTTTAAAATGAAAAAAGTTGTTGTAGTGACATAACTACAATAGTTGGACATATGCTACCGCGGAGATTTTTGTAGACATTATGATGTTCTTCAATATTGTTGTACATTATTTTGTTCTATCGCTAATAGTTTCGGCAGCGCATTCGACGAAAGACATTTTAAGACTCATTTTTCTACACCTTCGGTTACATTGTTCAAATTTTACCAAGGATCCCTAATTTTTTTCAAAATGAAATGTAGCCTATGTCAAATTGGAAGAATGTAGCATTCTATTGGTGAAAGAATTTTTTAAATCGGCCCAGTACTTTTTGAGTATTCATTACAAACATACAAAAATAGGTACAAATCTTTCCTCTTTATAATATTAGTGTAGATTTGCATTAACGTCGAAATTAGTATGAAGAAAAAGTTCATTTACATACCACTAGATGGCAGTGGCGTTACTGTCATACAAGCCCAAAAGCCGGGCTTGCCTTATAAGAATAATTATCGATTAAAAATCAAAGATAATGTGAGCGCGAACTATTTAAAGTTCGCGCTCCTAATGCTTTTCAAACTGCCGCGCCGCACAGCAGCGCCATCGTGCGCCTAGGTTACGAAACACGATCCGAACGCACACGCAAGTTGAGGAAATTGAGACTACCGAGTCTGACCGCAGTCATCTCGCTCGCACGCGCTGGCTTGTAAGCGGGCTTTGATTCCGGCCGGTATGTCTCTTTCTTACATATGAAAACTGTCCTATAATGAGATATAACTATACGTTTGTTTATATGGTAAATTGTACGAGACTTTAAGCCCTGCATGCGTATGAAGTTGTACACGGATCTTTGAAAATGGCAACTTCGCGCATGCGCAGTAGGTACGTTTGTTGAATGCTGTAATACGTACCAACTTCACTATTGTTTTGTTTGAGCCGTTTGGGCGGATAAGTAATTAGTTTTTGTTGTGTTTGTGTTGTGTTTTGTAGTAAAAGTGATTTAATTAGATTGATCAACAATAGACGAAGTAGAGTCCCTTGTGATGGTTTAAAATGTGCACAAGTTTTGATTTGCATGGAAAAGGTAAAGTTTTTAATCATTTCTCAGAAAATAACAAATTATTTCCTTATATGTAGTCCTATTATACCTATTTCTCAGATTAGTAAATCGCTTATAAGACAATTTCATAGATCGGTGTACCAAACTCCTTGAATTGTTGGTTGTCTCTCTAACAAGTTATATTGCTGGTATAAAACTGAAGAGTGATAGTGAGGATTGATCAGTAATGTGGCAAGGGGATGGATTTATTTTTAATAACCGTAAAATCTACACAAACTTCATCTCTCGGCTTGCCTTACTCTGAACCCCTAGGCACGCCACTGCTAGATGGTGCTGTACAGTTTTTCATACTAATTTTCACGTAAACGCAAATGCGATAGTAAAGTAAAACCGAAGCAAAACTTACACTCAGCCCTCTGATTACTACATGGGCCACCACACCAAAAGGTACAGTCGAGGAAACTGATTGTTTAGCAGGTTAATATAAGTTTCAAATTGGCTGCATTGCTGTTTTCCAAAGTGTGGTTTGTCATTGTGTGATGTTTCTCATAACAAAGACAACAAACTGCTCAACATTAAGTTTCCTCTACTGTATATAAAGGGACAAATTAACATACCCATTTCCAAATATCCTAAGTTTCTTGACAGCAGCCAGAAGGTCCTCATTGGTGATATCCTGGTGCTTTCGAGCCTTGCCCCTAGCGGCTATCAGCCTGGTTCTGAGTTCTTCCAGTGTAATCAAACCACCATTCTTGTAATTCGTAGCCAGACACACTTCCACAATTTGAACACCCAGCTCATAATAAAAGTCCCCAATGCCTGAAAGATATAAAATGATAAATAGAAGAGTAGAATAAAATTAAATAATACTTTCTTCCAATCCATGAATATCAAAAACGAGTATGGTATAAAGTTCACAAATTATGCCAAAATGGATTTCAAAAATGATCATCAGTGGCCTATGTTTGCTATGTTAATAACTTGCTTGATATTCCATCATTGCCGATGACCATGTTGGCCATAGTTTATCGTACCCTTACTTTATAATAAAGATAACATGTAGGTACCTACTCACTCACCCAAAACAGACCAGAACCCTTTGCCAGATGCAAGAGGATCTACACCAATAGCGGCGCACATTTCCTGGAACTGTCGCCTGAACTGCGCGTTCTTCTTAATTTCATTCTTGTGTTTGGTGGCAAACTCTTCCAAATTTTCCCTGAATACTTCTAACTGTTTCGACATCTGTTGGAACTGATTTTCTTGGATTTCTGTGCCCTTTTCCCTATACCTCGCCTGCTCCAATTTTGCTTTCTGGATGGCTCCCACTCCAGCGTGTCGACGCATTTTGGAATTGTATGAGTTGTACTATTATTATCGTGTAACTTGAAAATTGCTCTTGCAATACAAAACCTTTAAAATTCACAATCCAAATCACAATCGCACACAAACATCACAACAACAAAAAACTGACACAATAAGTGTTGCAACTAGTCAAACTAAAAAAAGCCCAAAAATTTATTACAAATTACCCGAAAAACGTGAAGAAAACAACATCATTCAAAAAGGAGGAATGAACGACCTTAGTGAGCTCGTAATTTCTGATAGTTTGATTCTTAAACTTTAATTTTAAATATAAATATCAAAAACCGATTGGAATTTACCAGGGAGTGGAATTTACCACATTAGAGAGTGTGTTCATGTGTTCATCTCAGTGTTCCTTGTGAAGACGAACACAGTCCGCCGCGGTCAAAGCGGGTTGTCAATGGCCAGAATCTCTTTCTCTTGCTAATGCTTCTTAAATTCATGCACATCATTTTTGAACATTACGTATCGCACGGGGTGGCACCATATCGAGAATTCGTGAAATTTTTGCAAAAATAAGACATTTAAAAAAAATGCATATAACTTGTAATGGTCAAAAGTTTAAGTTTTAAATATGATTTCTACTAAACACATAAATACAACGAACACGCGCGGTTAAATTTAGTTTCAAATGCATTGTTCTGCGCGTGTTTACAGCGCCATTAACGCCAGCAATATTTGCACTACAAACAAACGGTCAATTTGTCAAAAATTTTGTTTTTGTTTAAGTTGGGTAGTTTTAATAACATTCGAAAAACATTTTAAATAATCTATCTCCCGTATCTTAGCCTTGTTATTAAAATATAGCTGCCCTTCAATCCATTTAAAAATTAAAATGACTGGGCAACGTATCTAACTTGGATCAAAGTGACGACGTTCAATTGGAGTTCGGCGGTACCACCCCTGATACCCACCCTGATAGGTAGCTGTCCAAAATTACCTGCAAGGCGAAGTATCCACTTAAAGCCAAAATTACCCTAAATCAGGTAAAAATACCGGTAACGGCAACGCTGTTATTGACAGATGACTTTGACAGATCCACTTGTGCCCAAAATCAAACAAGATGGCGCAAGGAGCCTAGGGTCAAGAGATGTTTTTGGTGTTTTATTCCAGAGACTGATCGTATGGTGTCCGAGTACTACTACGTATATGACCAACCCTTCCGACCAACGGATACTATACGAAACCGAATAATGTCTCAGAGGCACACCAACTCAGTCCTCTGTTTTGCAGGAAATTGGCAGCAGCACTTTCAGCACACTGCGAAAGGTACTTACTGCGATTTCCAACCCGCCTGGGAAGTATGGAGATTATGACAAAAACCTCTCTACTTGAAATTATGCAACACCCAAAGTCACGGCCCCCACACCTACGCGGCAGCCCCGTGAACTACGGTAGCCGTCCCGATATCGTCGGGTAGGGGGTGCCAAACTGCCACTGTGGAACGGCTATCTTCAACCACGAATGGAGCTGGCAAGTGGCAACGTACAACACTCGTACAACGACGAGAAGATCACAGAGCTGGAGGAGGAAATGAATGAGCATTGCGGGATTATCGGAAATTCGTAGACAACGTATTCGTATTGTTACAAGTAAAGGTTCTGTCGGGTTCTCTCCGTAGCAACATATCGTCACATGTATCGGGAGCAGGTACCTACTTCATACTAAAAATCGCTAAGTGGTTTATAACGTAACATAGGGTGTGCCTTTCATCCAAATCCGAAAAATTCAAACATACAAAACTTTCACATTTATAATATATATACACAGAAATCGTGGGATAAGGTTGGCTGTCTGAAAAAAAAGACGATGCTTAGATAGATTTACAAAACATAAACAAAAAGTAAACATGCATCCCTGGTGGGGATCGAACCCACGACCTTTGGATTAGAAGTCCAACGCGCTATCCTCTGCGCCACAGGGACATACAACTGAGCTGTCAAAATAGTCCTACCCATGCCTTGGGCGTATTTTACACCCACACATATAAAGAAAATACGTTCAGAAAGTACGTACTCAAAAATCTGTTTTATATTTTTATAGTCTTCGTGTCTTCTTGTGGCGTTATTTTAAATTTCATTAAATAAATGCCTACAAGAACACAATATAATGAAAATTGTAAATGATTTGTTGTACCGATAAATGCTAAAAACAAAGAGTTATGACGCGTTGCTATAGCAACCGAAAATGAAAATGTAAACAAGCGAACCGAACGTCAAATCAAAATCCGCTGCAAGTTTTGAAAACCCAAAACTAAGAAATTCCAGTGAACTTTTAATTTGGTATAATGAAAAATAAGTAACACCCGGTTTCAGCAACCAAAGTAAAAAATGGAAACAGCTGTCATAGAAAATTCAGAAATTGTCGGGGAAAATAATGACTGCACACTTGAATCGAAAGGTGAATCCTCAGAAAACTTTCAAAAATTTATTTACCAATTGTTTGAGAAAAATGGAATTATCAACGATATGAGAGCTTATCTTCGTGGACACATCGTCAATGTTTTAAAAAGTACACAGACAGGTAAATTATTGACTATTGTATCCCTAAAAATTTGTTTTTTATTAAAATAACTGTTGGTGGAGAGAGGAGAGGAGTGGCGATGGCTCCACCGAAAAGGGTTATATATGATGATGATGACTAATTGACTGCAAAGCCTTACTGCTGACTCGTATATTGTAGATGAATTTGTGTTGTAGGTGCCCCACTATCTTGCCAAAAACACTTCACGGAGCGTCTTGGTCTATCACAACAAGCAATGAACATTCTGATTGCAGAATATTTGCTGCACTTGGTAAGTACTTATGTCCTGTATTTTAATGTTACTTATATAATTCGCTAGTGACAGCGACCCAAAGTGGATTCAGGCCTCTGCCACAAGGTTTTGCCATTTGTCCCTATCCTGTGCCATTTGTTCCCAGTTCATTATTTTGTTGTTTTCCATAATATATTTAGTTATTGCAAAGCTCTTAAATGTTTAACCATAGTAGACCTGCAAAGCCACAAACAATAAAGTTTCTGATGTTATAAATTTCTTGATACTCGACTGGTTAAATGATGACTATTAAACAATTTATCAAAGTATCTAACATCTTGCTTTACTATCTTCAAAAGTTTAATATGTCATACATATTTATTTCATAATGTGGCTATTTATTTACAGTTTAAATTACAATTTACAATTATTATATAAAAAAAAAAATTTCAAAAATTCATAATTATATACAGTGTATATGCAGTTAAGATAAAAAACAGACTTAACATAAAGTTTAATTAATGATTTCTCTATTACTTTGTACTAGGAGTTTAGTTACACACTATCAGTTTTTGTCTCCGAGATACCTCTGGCAAACATGGTGTTTGAATTTGCTAAATCTCTCATGAGCGTTAACCAGGAGGAACCTTCAGAACTCAAGTTCAATGATAAAGATGTGTGGTGCATATTAAACTACTTAGGTAAGAGCCTTTCATGCTACTATGAACTTTATTTGTGTTATTTTAAAGCTCATTTCATCATGACATTTCATTATTTCTTGTAGGTGTCAAGTGTGACTCGGATCATGCAACCAATGTGGTGCATATGTATCGGAATGAAGAAAAAACGCCTTTGTTACTCTGTATCATCAATAGCCTGCAACTATATAAGAAAGACTCCAATTTGCTTGAAACAGGTGCCTGCCTTATTATATTCTCATATTCCCTATTCATCAGGAGTGACTGCTAGGATGATTCTGGTGTTCAAGCCTGACAGCTTTCCAACTGTACACCCTCCACTTCGCCCTTTCCCATGCATGTGTTCCCAGCATACCTCTTCATTCAGTGTGATGTTTTGGAAGTTTTTATGAGAAATTAAGTTTCATAAAAGTTATATGTTACCTATATGTAACTTGGTTGTGGGTTATCTGACTTTTTCTGTCGGTATATAAAAAAAAAAACGAAAACGCGCCTACAGCTTAGGAACATAGTGCTTAAGTTTTTAGGTCAAACTTGTCTGGTCTGTAGGTGTGGCTAAGCACATCTCCGGATGCAAGAGCCAACATCTTTCGTAGCGATGCCGAAGGCCGTGCGAAGTGGAGAAGAAAGAGCAAGAAGTCGGACCGTGGTAGAAGCCGGGATTGACCGGTCGGCTCATGATGATGATGATGATGGTGATCCCCAACGTATCTCCCCAGGCACAATGTCAGAGGAGAGCCTCCACTCGCCGCCGAAGAGCTCCGCCTCGTTCGTGTTCGGCGCGCCGGAGCAGTGCCGCCACTACGCGGTCTGCAAGTCCTGCCAGGGGCGCTTCGCCCGCATCAAGTATAAGAAGAACAAGCGGAAACGGGTCATGGCACAGGTACAATGAAATAAATGAAATGAAAATACATTTATTGTTGCCTCAAGACACCCCGTCACAAGTTAGATAGACAAACACTTTATTGCTCATAAAACATGACAGTACAAATCAAAACAGTTTAATTGTTACTGTTTTCATTTAGGAGTTACATATGAGTAAAGGCGGCCTTATCGCTACAAGCGATCTCTTCCAGGCAACCTTTACAGAAATTGAGACAGGAATTTTACAGCAGGTAGTGTTAAGCCACAGGATACAAGATAATGGTATTGTGCATTTATCTTAACACCAACAAACAGCCAAAAACATGAAATAATCGTACTTATGTAGGGATACTAAAATAAAGTTCACAATACAAAATACACATACACTTACAGCAGATAGTAAACGATACACAATAACAAAATAATTCTCAAATTATCTAAAACTACCTACCCAGATACATGATACTCAGTATCGGAACTGCTGTAGTGGGTAGGTGGATGGCTGTCGGAGAACCGACACCCGCTGGGGTAAACGAGTTGTTGAGTGGCGCCCTCTGGCCAGGTGGAGTGGATTCGCGGACTGCAGGTGGATACTAGATGCGGCGACCCACTACAGGGACGACAGGGTTGGCGATCGGTGAGGCGAGACATATGTCCACGTGACACGTGTGGTGCGGTGGCCACTTTCAATCTAGGGCGCGCTATTGGCCCTGTTCAAATAAAAACACGTCGTTCTTAATTGTAACACACTTAGTTGCGACAACAGCCACTATATTAACAGTCCACAGGCCACTGCTGGATAGAGGTATAAAATGAAACTAAAAAGAAAACAGAATTGCAATTTCACCACTTTGTGTCCTTTGCTTAGTACTTGCATAAACTAGTCGTTATTAAATAACGACCTGAAATTTTCAGGTCCAAGGCCTCAAATCATCGTCAATCAGCACCGAGAGTGTGGAAAAGTTCATGAAGAATGTCAATGTAATGGAGAGGAACCTCATCAATGAGGTTTTCAACTTTATTTTGTAATAGATAAACGCCTGCCTATATGTATAGTATATAAATAGGTTATATAATATAGGTATCTATCTCATTACAAAAGTACCTACATTTGCTGGTTGTGTACATATAACCATATATTTTTCATATATTTCCATGAAACAGTAAACTATCAGTCGATATTCTATATGTCATTAGGAGCATTTTTGTACCTAGATCATTTAGTTATAGCACATATCATAATCATATATGACTTTTGATTTGATAATTTAATGAGTAACTTCCTCTAGGTATTCGATTAAACTACTGGATCGATCTCGTATGTTGATCTTAACTACCTCAAAGACTGACTTGCAGCAACTGATATTATATAATTTGCAATTTTCCATGAACTCCGTGCTACGAACCCATATGTTTTGATTGACTAATGCGCTTATTACATTCGGCTAAATTATGAATCAAATAGCGTGAGAGCAAGTCAAAGTGGAATGTATTCCCATGCTATGATGGAACGGTGTTTTGGTTCAGACTCATCATCATCATCATCATGTCAGCCCATAGTGTGTCCGTCTTCAAATATAGGCCTCCTCTCCAAGCTTTCACGCCTGTCTGATTCCGGCTAGCTGCCGCTAATTTATTCCAGCTTTTTGGCGGATATCATAGGTCCATCGTAAGGGTGGTCTGCCCCTGCCACGGGGCAGGTCGTTCAGACTGTACCTGAAACATTGTTTTATCCAATTTTGCAGGCCTCCACATTGACTGAACTTATACGTACCTATGTGCAAATAAACAATACTCTATTATATTCAGATGTTCGAGCAATTGAAGAGCGTATACGAGTCGGAGGTGGCGATGGTGCGCACCGAGGAGGAGAACCGCGTGAAGGGCATCCTGGCCAAGCACGCGCTCGCGCTGCAGAGGAAACGCGATGAGGTTAGCGGCTTTTTGTTATACAACCTTTTCTACTTATTATTCCTTCTAATATTTTTCAAATGCCGGCCATAGTACAACAGAAAACGCTACCGCTGCTTAGCAAGTCATTCACATCACGTCTTCGGGTCAGCAGTTTGTTGATCTGTGAATCGACTGAACGGAATGTTTTTGTAAGTGATGAGATCCGAATTCGAATGGATTATTTGTACGGGTATGCCAGTATAAATATCCGTTGCGTGCCCGATACTGTCTTAGACTATGCCCGCACTGACAGGGGTGGCTTGCTTAGCGCTTAACTAGCAACTTGGCGAGTAGCGAAGGCGCCAAGCACGCTGTGTGGTTCGCTGCGGACATTCTATAACGTTAGTTTCACTTCGCTACACGCTTGACGACCTGTCACCTGTCACTGCGGATAGCGGACGTAGCCTAACCGTTTCCGGGTATAACCCGCGTCACGAAAGAAGAGACTTGTCAAATGGCAGTGGAGGGGATTTCGCGCAGGTAATCGTATGCAGCGCAAGTCGAACCACGTGACCCGCCAAGTCGCATCTTTTTTGACACTAGCTATATCTGTATTCGGGCAAACACCTAAGTAACCGTGCCATTAACGGCGTCGGACAAGACGCTATTAGAGACCGACCACTGAGGACCTGCGCAGGCCAGACAATATGGATGATGATTGATACTGAATATGTCACATTTATGAACAAAAAATGAAAATAGGTTAAAACTATAAGGAACACTGAAATGTAATTATAATTGTTTAAAAACATTCCGCTCTGGTTCATTAGTAATTTCATACGTTCATATCTATACTCGAAAACGGATTTTACTTATTTATTCATTATGTAAAACCCTACCAAATAAAAAATATCACTCATAATGCTTATTGACTGCAAGGTGACAATCATGGAGCAATTTAACCAGTGGAGAGCTAATCATGCTTTTACTCTAAACACAAGTAAAAATGTGATTTGTGACAAGTCACTGATTTGTGGCGGGGGTGCAGATGATGATGTCTAAGATGCGTAAAGCGTGTTTCAGTATAAAATACATACGATTCAAGGGCGGCGTTAATCATATTCTTTCAGTTTCAGTGTCAGTTTAGTTGTTCTTTATTGGCGACATGTTAATGCTCGACAAATTGTTCTCGTTGTTTTGTCTTCTTCTATTAAAAATTACTTTAGGTGACTGATTGGCGAAAAAATCCTTTGCATGTGTATTGATTGGTAAAATTGCTCCTTGGTGAAGTTGATGACGAGGGCCTCCCCCCCTCCCCCGCTCCCCAGATGGAGGAGCGCTACCGGGTCCGCGAGGAGGAGCTGGAGCGCGCGGTGGCGCAGAAGAAGCACTTCCTGTGGGGGCTGGCGCGGGGGCTGCGCGACCAGCACCGACAGATGTCCGCGGCCATGCTCGCCGTCAGGCAGGAGACCGACCGGCTCTCCACGCAGGTAGGGCACTGCGAGGGTAGGCCGTCCCCCCAGTCGGAGGAGCGCTGCCTGTGGGGGCTGGCGCGGGGGCTGCGCGACCAGCACCGACAGATGTCCGCGGCCATGCTCGCCGTCAGGCAGGAGACCGACCGGCTCTCCACGCAGGTAGGGCACTGCGAGGGTAGGCCGTCCCCCCAGGCGGAGGAGCGCTGCCTGTGGGGGCTGGCGCGGGGGCTGCGCGACCAGCACCGACAGATGTCCGCGGCCATGCTCGCCGTCAGGCAGGAGACCGACCGGCTCTCCACGCAGGTAGGGCACTGCGAGGGTAGGCCGTCCCCCCAGGCGGAGGAGCGCTGCCTGTGGGGGCTGGCGCGGGGGCTGCGCGACCAGCACCGACAGATGTCCGCGGCCATGCTCGCCGTCAGGCAGGAGACCGACCGGCTCTCCACGCAGGTAGGGCACTGCGAGGGTAGGCCGTCCCCCCAGGCGGAGGAGCGCTGCCTGTGGGGGCTGGCGCGGGGGCTGCGCGACCAGCACCGACAGATGTCCGCGGCCATGCTCGCCGTCAGGCAGGAGACCGACCGGCTCTCCACGCAGGTAGGGCACTGCGAGGGTAGGCCGTCCCCCCAGGCGGAGGAGCGCTGCCTGTGGGGGCTGCGCGACCAGCACCGACAGATGTCCGCGGCCATGCTCGCCGTCAGGCAGGAGACCGACCGGCTCACCACGCAGGTAGGGGGTTATGTATATCTAGCCTTTGCACGCGTAAAACTCAGTTAATACGTTTCGTAAATTGTAGGTCAGACAGAGGATTACGATAATAGCTAGCTTTTGCACTTGGTTAATACGTTTCGAAAACTTATGTTCGTTAGTTGGAGACAGCTTTACAAATGGTCTGTGCCCGTCCATTAACGTCTATGGTCAGTCGTGCCGATCTCTGTCTTCTTTCTACCTGCTAATCGCTTTTTATTTGATTTCTACGTTAACCTTATTTACTGAATAAACCAGTGAAACTACATAAATTTGCCCTTCATTTTCCACAACAGTCGCTAAAATAATTGACCCTATCCCGCGTGACCCACTTTGGGCTTCGGAATAAATTAGCCTATGTGCTATTCTGAGCTACTATACACAGTACTAACTACATCACTACGAAATTTCATCTAAACCCGTTGAGTAGTTTTTGCTTGAAAAAGTAACTAACATCCAAAGTCATTGATTTAGCCTAACAACTTTATATAAGTGTTTTTTTTATTTATTTGTATATTAGTAGGAATAGGATACGATATCCCGTCATATTAATCTTTTTTTATGTTAGTCTCATAGCAACTTAATCTAATAAAGATTAAGTTGCTATGAGGCATGCATGCCTGTACCTATACTTTGGCCTTCAAACCAGAAAGTTGTAGCATTGACACAATTAATTATTTCCCCAGGAAGTAAACCTGAAAACTAAGCTGATCGAGGCCGGTCAAATCGTGAAGAAACGCGGCGAAAGCATGCGCACACAAATAGCGGACGAGCTGCAAATCCTTGAGGAGCACCTGGAAACGCTCAAGAGAGAGAGAGAGGAAATAGACAAAGAGAAAACCCAGTTGGAAGAAATAAAGGGCATGTGCGACACGAACAGCAACATAATGAAGATTATCAACTCAGATGCGTCCGAAAATCTAAAGACCCCTTTCGAAGTGGTGAAGGAAGAAATTGCTGTTCTGAAGAAGTATTTAGAGACCACCAGGTTGGAAGCGAAATGTGTGGTGGAAAAGTGCACTATGACTGAGAAACCTGAGAGCTCTAAGACTTGTCTGAACAACAAACAGGACGCCGATAGAAGCCCCAACAGAGATGACGATAGGAATATGAAGCCTCCGAACACTGTCCTCAATGATTTCAAGAAGGAGAAAAACGTCAATTTCGTGCAGGTTAGTTTTATATTGAGCAGTTTATTTGTTTTATGCTACGCAGTGACAACCGAGCAGACAGCCCACATGATGGCAAGCGGTAACTGTCGCCTATAACATCTACGATTCATGCATTTAGGTTGTAGGGAACAAAAATTCAGAACCGCAGGTGCGTTGTCACTGTGAAGATTATGATGAAATGCCTCATGCCTGTAATTGTGCTGGCTACCTTATCCTTCAAACCGGAACACAACAATGCAAGCATTGTTGCTTGACGTCAGAAATATATATATGGCGGTGGTACTCACCCAGGTGAACTCTTCAAGCTTCACAGAGTCCTTCTAGGGTGGTACCCTATACCAGATTTTTTTCTGCTGTAATTTTGTAGTTATCTATCGGATTTGATTTTGTATTGTCATTTTGGTCTTTAATTTTCATTGTCATAAGTTTCATTGAAAAGAAGTTTATCGCAGATACAGTTAGACTAGCGACGATGCAGTTTAGGATTTATGCGCACCATTCGTAAATAAATAGATTTTTACTTTTCCTGCAACAATTAATGCTTCTTGGGCGGCTCCTACGTCGGAATATACCATCTTTTTTTACTTTCTCAAAAAGTACAGCTATAGCAACGAAGCTTTATCCGTACGAAGGATGTTAGGATAAAAAATAATAATCGTGTTATCGTTAATGTCTCGGCCCCGGCCCTCCCCTTTCCTACGCCTATGTCCATAACACTGCTCCCGATATCCGTTAGTTCCGGTTACGATTACAAATCTCCATAACATTCCTGATTTATACCCATACTCGTGTATTCCAGATGTACACAGACGACGCCCACTCCGATTGCAACTCCGGCTGCAACAGTGCATCTTCACCCGAGGGGGGCGGGGGGCGCTCCCCCTCCCCCGCGCGCTCCCCCGCGCCCCCCCGGATGTCCCTGGAACGGTTGAAGATGGAGAATAATGCGCTGAGGGCTATGGCGCAGCAGGTTAGTACACTATCGACTTATATTGCTGACCTACAGTGCTTGCCGTACACCTCGAAATTTAGTAAAATGCTGCAAATGGTGTTGAAAGCATGAAAATTGGAACAATTGATCTTTAGGCCATATGAATCGATTTGAGCCCTATCACCAAAAAATAAATAAAAAAGGAGAAGAGCTATGATGTCATTTTTATTTTGTATGGGGAGAAAATACATTTGTTCTGAAACGGCTTTCTGAGCAGGTTCCAAAATTGTATCACATCTTTACATTTCAGTCACATGTTTTTAAAGAATTTGGGGTTTCCTAGGTGGGAATAAGGAACACGTCCGTTCAGTAACACATTTAATGCAGGACAAAGAGCCGAAAATACATCTACCTTATAACATTATAAATAGCACAAATATTGATTTACCCACATACATTACACCTCCACCATAAATTAAGAGTACACAGTCTATCAATTTCGTTAACTATGCTTTACACATAGCCGGTTGTGAAATACAAATATAATTAACAAATTTATTTATTTATGTATTCATAGACAATATTATAATTATTTAATCAATTTCAAAATCCAAACCATAACGTCTGACAGGTTTAATGATGCGCTTCGGCCGGTTCACTGGGGGTGGTGGGGCCTCGTTAGGGTTTGCAACTGGAGGTACCGAATCCCCCTCATATTTCGATGTGAGTTTACCGGCGCTATCAACGGCCAACTTAGCATCCTCCCTTCCAACGTCCTCCTCGTTGGCCTCAGACACAGTGGGACTCTCACTCTCAGCATGAGCATTTTCCTCGGGTGAAGAACTCAGTTCGACTGCAGATGGTATACCCATACTACGACTACGTCGCTGTTTAATTTGATCAACATGTCTTTTCATAGGTGGACCACTCTCCCTACTAACTACAAAGTTGCGTGACCCTAACCTACTTTCTATGCGACCATCCACCCACTTCCCTCCTGTAAAATCACGAGCCCATACGTGGTCCCCAATTTTAAAATTTCTAGGCGTTCCCCCCGCGTTAACAACTTGCCTATTTTGTGCTTTTTGTACGTTTCGTTCCAAATGTCTATTCCCGGTTAACAGATTTAGTCTAGTGCGTAAATCCCTACGTTGTAACAGCATTGCTGGCGACCGACCTGTGGAGCTATGTTCCACGTTTCGATACGCCATTAAATAAGCTTGTAATGCCGCCTCTAAATCATTACCGTCTCTCATCGCTTTTTTAATCGCCCTTTTACACAACTTAACCGCGTTTTCCGCGGCCCCATTGGAAGCGGGATGGTACGGTGCAGTACACTTTATCCCATTTCGATGCATAAATTCCGCATATTCTTGGCTTGTAAAAGGTGGACCATTATCTGACACTACTTCCTTTGGTAGACCAAACCGCGCAAATGTCTCCCTAAGTACTTTAACAACAGCACTCGCGGTTGTTCTTAGCATTGAAAAAATTTCTAACCATTTGGTGGTAGAATCTATGAGCACTAAAAACGTTTTATTATGAAATGGTCCTAAGAAATCTAAATGCAATCGCGACCAGGGCTCAGTGGAGTAGGGCCAGGGCTGCGGTGGCGCTCGCGGCGGCGCGGCGCCCTCCCGCGCGCAAGTCTCGCACTGCGCGCATGTCTGCTCGATGTCGGTGTCGATACCGGGCCACCACATATAGCTACGAGCCATGCTCTTCATTTTAACGATTCCTAAGTGACCTACGTGTAACTCCCGTGGTAATGTTGTTCTCACGGCGTCTGGTATGACTAAGCGATAACCCCACACTAAGCATCCTGTGTCTATATAAAGTTCATTCCGACGTACGTAATAGGGCTTTAATTTCTCATCATCACACTTATTAGGCCAACCTGATTGCACATAGAAAAATACTTTTCTAAGGATAATGTCCTTATCTATACTACTTTGAATTGTTTGTCTTGTGACAGGCAAAAAATTTTGTACAAAATTTAAATATGTAGATTCCTGTATCTGTTGTTTTTCCCTACCTACCGGTAACCGTGATAAGGCATCGGCTGCATTCTTATTACTGCGTACGTATTCGATACTATAGTCATATCCCGCTAAAATGACTGCCCATCGCTGCATCCTGCTGGCTGCCATCACTGGAATGCCCGTTTTGTCCCCGAAAATGGTGACTAATGGTTTATGATCCGTTCTCAAAATAAACTTCCTGCCGTACAGATATTGATGAAATTTCCTCACTCCAAATATAATAGCCAGAGCCTCCCGTTCTATCTGTGAGTAGGCCTTCTCCGCGGAGTTAAGAACACGAGATGCATACGCCACGGGGCGTTCAAGTTCGCCCGGCATCAGGTGGGAAATCACGGCCCCCACCCCAGTTCCGCTTGCATCCGTCGTCAGCACCAGCGGTAACGTGGTGGAGTAATGCGCTAACACAGTACTAGATACCAACATTTTTTTAACTTTATCAAAAGCTTGCATACATTGAGTACTCCACTCATACTTGGTATCTTTCCTTAACAAAGCATACATTGGGGCCAATATTGTACTAATATTCGGAACAAACTTTGCATAATACATGACAAGACCAAGTAAGGATCGTAACTCCGTTACGTCCTTAGGGACAGGTGCTTTCCTAATTGCCTCAATTTTTCCCGGACAGGTGTGTACACCATTCTTACTGATCACGAACCCTAAGTATTGAACAGAATCTGCGAAGAACTTACCTTTCTCTTTCTTTATTTTCAAACCGTATTTTTGCAATCTTTTAAATACCTCGTTTAAAGTTGCTAAGTGTGCTATATCATCCTCTCCGGTCAGTATGATATCGTCCAAAAATACCCCTACTCTGGGCATATCCGAAAACAATTGTTCTAATTTTCTTTGGAAAATACCTGGGCTTGATACTAAGCCATAAATGAGTCGGTTGTACCTAAACAACCCTTTATGAGTGTTGATTACCGTATATAGTTTAGAATCGTCCAATTCAAATTGCGCATACGCCTGTGACAGATCTAACTTAGTGAATTTCTCCCCCCCTTCTAACTTAGTGAGTAAGTCTTCTACTTTAGGTAGAGGATAGTGGTCCACTTCCAAACATTTGTTCAACGTTAATTTGTAATCTGCACATACCCGTACGGTCCCGTCTGATTTCATCACTGGCACAATGGGCGTGGCCCAATCCGAGGTGGACACCGGCGTGAGGATGCCGTCGCTGACCATCTGCGCGAGTGCACGCTCCACGGGTTCGCGCAGCGCGTACGCGAGCGGCCGCGCGGTGCGGGGACACGGGCCGTGCGCCGGGCCGCAGGTGGAACCCTACCTTGCCGCCAGTGAACCGTCCGAGACCGCCATCAAATACTTCACAGTATCTGGAACTGAATTTTCCAAAGTCAAACACCTCATCTACTGAGTAACACGGTTGGGGAATAGGTATATTTATCCCTAGCTCCGATAACCAATACCTACCTAACAAGTTTGTTTTGCCGCTTTTAACAATATACAACTCCAATTGTTTACATTTTTTTCCATATTCTACTTGTGGTACTATCTTTCCTATTGGTGTTACACTTTCACCAGTATAATATCGCAAAACTAAATCACTATCTAACAGTTTACAATGCGAAAAATATTTTCTATAACAACCTTCATTTATGCAAGAAATGGCACTACCGGTATCTACCTCCATATTTAACTTGACACCCTCAACAATTACATCTACGGTATATGGCCCAAAATTCTTAAAATTAGTCGTTTGTAACGAAAAGTTATTTACCTCTTCACAGTCGCTGTCTGTGTCGTCGGTACCTACACTCTGCTCTGTCACGTTGTAGAACGATTGCCGACTCCGTATTTTCGGGCACATCTTCTTCAAGTGTCCTTCTCGATTGCACACTCGACACACGTAATTCTTAAATTTACACGCTTCCGAATCGTGTTTAGCGCCGCACACGTTGCAACTTGTGACTACTTCATTTGAACGCCGCGTCTTGCCGCTCGCCTCTAACGAGTCCCGCGTTCTTCGCGACTCTCGCCGATACCGCCGCCGCCGCCCGAAGCGCGGCCGGACCGGTTTCCGCGCCGATCAGCTGCGCGCGCGTTATAGTTATAGGGCGCGCGACCCATCTTATGCACCGATGTAACCGCCGATGATGCTCTGTCACCCGGCCTACTGGCCCCGCCGTCCACCATAGCGGCGTTTACTTCGGCTGCTTCCATAGCCGCTGCGAGTTTGAACGCCTTCTCAAACGTTATATCATCGTCCTCCGTAAATAACCGCTGCCGAATATCCTCGTTTACTAACCCACACACAAATTGGTCCCTTAAATTCTCCTTTAAGCTATCCGACGTAAACCCACAATTTTTGCTTAATCTTTTTAACTGCGTGAGGTAGTCTGCAACACTTTCGCCACTCTTTTGTTTAATCTGCCGGAACTTGAATCTCTCTGCCAACACACTCGGCTTCGGGTTAAGGTGCCCTTTCATGAGGTTTACCAGCTCTGTGTAGGTTTTTGTTGCTGGTTTCGCCGGCGTACACAGATTTACCATCAACTCGTACGCGTCGCTTCCGATGACGGTGATTAGCGTGGCCACTTTCAGCTCGGGATTGACTCCGTTTACAATAAAGTATTGTTCCAAGCGATCTATGTATGAGTCCCAGTTGTCTCCGTCCAGGTCGAAAGGTCCAATCTTTCCAACTGACATTTTCGGTTAACTTTATTATTTAATTATTTACGTTCACCAATGATGTCCACTCGTAAACACGTGAATATTATCCACTCTACGTCGCCAATAAAGAATTTGGGGTTTCCTAGGTGGGAATAAGGAACACGTCCGTTCAGTAACACATTTAATGCAGGACAAAGAGCCGAAAATACATCTACCTTATAACATTATAAATAGCACAAATATTGATTTACCCACATATATTACAGTTTTAAATTTATATATAACCCATTTCCTATTATTATTTCATAAATTTTAAAACCTTAAATTAAAATAAAGGATTTAAAAAATTATTGTCCATATTGGCAGCGGTCGTACGACCATAGTCGAATGATGGACGGTTTTGAGGTCTACTATTGGTCAGGAGACGTCCGTCTGGCGACCATGGTCGATAAGTCATGTCAATTAGGACAGCGCCTGACTCCTTCGCGTACAACGGAGTTGACGTGCATTTTAAACTCAACAGTGACGTCACAGTCACGCCTGTTTTTGAAAATAATCAAAAACTATTTTTTCTTTTCTGTTTGTTACTCAAAACGCTCTCAAGAGAAACAACAACAAAAAAAAACACACATGTCTACTCGCGTTACCTCCCCATGCTTGTCCCCAGCACGTCAGCCAGATAGCTTCCCTGAGCAGCGAGCTGGCTGCGGCCGTGCGCCGGCCCCCGGTTCCAGCCACAGCCGCCACCTACCCGCGGCAGACACCCATACACACTTATACCGAGCTGCTGAATGGACGCAGGTACTGTTGTTTCTTTATTTTTTGCCTAGGGCCTAAAGTAGACCGTTAGGTAATTTCTGACTCTGTTTAATTCAGGGGCTCTAGCCAATATACCGCTAAATCGCTAATTCTAATAAATCGCTTCGTCGATTCTATTGCGGTTACCAATCGGAGTTTGTTGGATTCCAGCCACAATTACAATCGATACTATGAAGCAATCACAACAGAATCATAACCATGTCATTTAAAAATAAAGTGCTGCCATTTTTCCACAGTTCCAGTTTTCGCCACTGGATCAGAATTTTGACAGCATAATATGTCTTTCTTTCCTGTACCTGTGGGAATACACCTTTACGTGTACGTTCGCACTGTCAGGTGGCTTGCTTAGCGTCTAGGGCCTAGCTAGTCACCTAGCGGGTGCCGGGTATCGAAGACCCTAAGCGCGAAGTGCAAAAGCGCTCACTGCGGCGGTAGCATAACTCGTCATGTATCGTTTATATTGAGCCAGCAGTTGCATTCGTCGATTTCGTGGTGACTTGGCGGCGCCAGTGACTGGCGTGAACGTATCTGTACAGATCCAGCGACACTGACATGGGGCGCGGGGAAATCAGGGTGTGGTCACTGGCACGAAAAGTAGGCAGCCGTTTTATTTCATGCCAGCGCTGGACTGGCACGAAAAAACGTTTACACTGAGCCAGCCGTGGGCATGCCAGCGACATTTGCGTCAGCTACTGTATCATCATCATCATATTAGCTGAAGGACGTCCACGGCTGGGTATAGGCCGCCCCCAGATATCTCAACAAAGGTCGGTCCTGTGCCTTCGCATCCAGCTGGTACCTGCGATCTTTACTAGGTCGTCGGTCCACCTTGTGGGAGGCCTGCCCACGCTGCAATCAATCACTGGATCCACCTGCATAAATTCATACACAACGTCACCCCCTCTGCCCTGGGTCAGTAGGCTGAGACCACATGAATCAAAATCAATGTAGGTCTGGCTTTATCCCGTAGGATCTACCCCGGCCCCAGTGCCAGTGCGCTAGGCTGGCGGCTGGGCGGCGGCGAGGAGTTGGGACTATCCGCGGCGGGCGCGCCCCCGCCGGCCGCGCCGCCCGCGCCCGGGGACGTCCTACCCTTCATCGGGGCCTTGAAGGACCGACACGGGGACTCCAGGAGGTCAGTGGGTCTATAGGGACGAGGATCTTCTGCGAGCATTTTTATGCTACTCAGCATAGGCGTAGCGAGGGTTCAGGGGGTCCAAACCCCACCCGAAAATTTTCTAATTATTAAAAAGTTATGGTCTCATTTGAGAGGTGCGCCCGTCCTATCTTACTGGTCATGTAGACTGAGTTGTCCGGACCTCCTTCCTAGGTAGAAAGCTTATGTCAAATCATCCCGCCCGTCAACTTTGACACCACACAAGTTAATTATAATACCTTTAGGTTGGAAAGCATCTGTCAAATCATCCTACCATTCTACTATGCCACCACAAGCTTAACTACAACCCTAGCATTGTCCTCCAGGCGTCTGATCCACCAGTGGCGGGCGCTGCGGCGCCGCTACTCGCCGCAGTCGGCCGTGCGCCGGCTGCGGACAGAGACGCAGCACGCGGCCGCCGCAGCACAGCACGCGCCGCGCGCCAGTAAGCACGCACTAGCACGCACCGACACTCGACCACGGATTGGCACGGAGGGTCTCGCTAAGATACCAATCGCTTAGACTTTAGTGTACTGTAGCACTGCAACACACACTGAGTTTAAAGTAAAAATGCAAATGTTTAATTGATGTTATATTGAGAAATGTTGTTGGAAAAATTCAAATGGAACACATTTGAATTATTACCTAGCCAGTGCTATGTGTGCTCATAGACGCAAGCTAATAGCTTGCGTCCTACTTGCTCCGACCTATCTAAACCTACATGCCTACATCCTACTTGCTCTAACCTACTTAACCAACTAGGGCCCCGGTTACCCTACAAGAGCAGCAGGCCAACCCAAACGCCTAACTAACTTAGAGCCCGTCCAAACATACGGCCTCCGACACCTACCTGTCCTAGAACCCGTCCTTACCTAAGGCCTGCACGAGCACACATGCTACAGTACCTATTCTATTGCGATTGTCGATAGAATATGTCAAAAAAATACAAACTAAACTTTATTTGTAATAGACATGTCAAATTTATAATAGGAAGTATTTATTATGAATAAATACTTAATTATTAATCCAGTCAGCTTCGCAACGTTCGCAGTACCATTGCTCTGGCGATCCTGTACGTCATTCAGCTCTAATATCTCTATGCACTTCGCACGCGCGGATTCTGATACACGTACGAACAAAGGTATCACTAGCCTCTCAGTTTATCCTGATAAAAGAGAAATTATGTTGTAATCATATTCAGTTCGTAACATTATTTTTTATAATGAACAATTTATTCTTGAAACCGAAACACAACAATGGAAAAAATTTTATGAAGAGGCAGGCCCTCGAGAGAAATATATAAAGTTGTGGTACTCATCCAGGGAGACTCCTCAGACTTGACAGAGTCGTTATCATCATAATCAGTACGTAGCAGTTCACTATTGGGCTGAAGAGCTATCATGGAATATCCACGTTTGAAAGCAGGTTGAAGATCACGGTAAAGACGTCGTTTCACGTAAATAGTATAAAACAAAGTCGCTTCCCGCCGTCTGTCCCTAGGTATCTATGTACATTTAGATCTTTTAAACTACGCAACGGATTTTTATGCAGTTTTCAACAATAGATGAAGTGATTTAAGAGGAAGGTTTATATGAAGTGATTTAAGCAAGAACAAAAGGGTAGGTAGGGGTAAAAAAGATGTACGCGAACGAGGTCGCGCTGTTTACACACTTGCTATGACAGACTTTCTTTCTTAAAATAGGATTAGATAATAATCATTTTCTTATGTAAGTGGAAGCTAAAGTAATTGTAGTATCGGCTAAAGCCAATCTGGCTACCTTCAAAGCCAGAATTCTCCATCTTCGGCCACATATCGGTGGCTTTGGAGTTGAATAAATCACCCGAAGACGTTATAAGTGCTCCATCAGTTAACTCTTTTAAAAATTAACTGGAAACGTTTTATCTATAATGACTTAAAGTGCAGTGATATACACGTATCAGCATTAGCTGCTAGTGTATCCATAAATAATAATAAATTTAAAATAAACATACATAAATTATCCTATGGTATTGCAGACAGTGCCGGGCCGCACGGGGGCCCGCGACCCCCGTCGCCGGACGCCCACACCCGCACTGCGCCTGCGGCAAACAGGTAATTTTTATTCCGCCTTTGTCACTCATATGTCTTTTTCAAAATCCGACGAAAAAAGAGGGTGTTAAAAGTTTCACTTGTATATTACTGACATCGTAGCTCCCGTACGAATTGGCCGATTTCAATGCAGTTTTCTTCATTTGAAAGCCCTTTTAACTGAGATTATTATTAGTTCTAACGCTTGTGCAACGGTGGTTGTTCTGAAGAACTGTTTGACATGATGCCTACAGCTACATTCTATCATCGCACCGCTCGCCATCGACAGGGATTTCTTCCTCACACCTTGGACCCCAATTGCTCGCGAACTGTGCGGTTCCAAAGGAACTTTCTCCCACGCACACTAAGGTTGTGGAATGAACTACCAGGGGAGCACAACATGGAGTTCTTCAAGAAAGGGGTTAAAAGGTTTCTACGGGGTCGGCAACGCGTGGGTGATGCCCCTGGTATTGCAAACGTCCATAGGCTGCGGTGACTGCTTACCATCAGGCATGCCGTAAGCTTGTTTGCCAACATGGTGGTATAAATAAAAGTTATATACCACAAACACCTATTCAGAAGTTTAGGTAAGATTTGAGTATATGTATAGTTTGTCTGGAGTTTTCTATCGGTTAGGTTATAGTAATCACTACCGTGACAAAAAGAAGAAAATGATGATGATGATGATGATGAGTCTGAAACAATCAATTGGCAACCTCCGAAACTACTGTACTGCGAACTCCACGTCCATTGGAAGTATTTCTCATGAAAATCTCCGAAACAATTCTCATGCGTCCAAGGGTACTTCAGGCCCCAAGTCAGTATGGTATCTGTTAACAGTTTGACAGCTGTCATTTGTTCTAGACGAGGTCAATGGATGGTTCTGTATTAAATTATTCATCCATGATAGTACAGAGATCACTATATGGCTCTATAAGAAATTTTTCATCTATGGCAGTATTTGTTTGTGCCGGCCAGTGTCACAATTTAGCGTACCTCGGAGGCTAGGTACGCTTGGACGCTGGAGTGGATTTATGAAATCATACATCTATCAGTTTGACCTCGCATATTCTATGTATGTATATACGCCCCGGTATCTTATTTTGTTGGTCTGTTCGTAGGGAGGCGACGCCGCGCCGCGAGGGCCGCGAGGGCCGCGAGTCCTCGCCAGCGCCCACACTGAAGGACATCCAGAACAAAATAAAGAAGTGAGATGGATTTCTGTATAAGCTTCTATCTTTTTTACAATGATCTAGGCAAGTATTTGAACATCTCACCTGATGTTAAGTGACGAAACAGCCGGGGATAGATCAGCCTAGTCATTCTTGGCATTGAAGGAGGCTTTGTCGCGCGAAATACAATCTTTGTGTCTCGCTCACATCGACTCAAATCGAAAATTCTAGCTAGAGTTATATCGCTCCCTCCCGACCAAACCCGTCTTTGGGGGGTTTGTTGTTCTGTTCGGGAAATATGTTGGCGGGAAAAGCGTCCCATTCCTTAGCAGCACGCATTATAAAGGTTAAAGGTTGTGTCGATAGGTCGAAGATCCACAACGTATGTACGGATCTCGTTTTCTGATGGTGGAAAGGGTCGGCGGGATTAGGTAGGGAAGGGGAGGTGAGATTTATGATGTAAAGCGATCATGGGTTCAATATTTACGTTACGAACCCCAGAGACCCCACACAGCCTACTTGATACAACTGGCTCTCTACATGGTACCAAAGGGTATCACGTAAATGTGTAGAATTATCTAGTGTCAAATTCAGTTGCCAACTGAGTTAGACAATAGCCCCGCTGGTCAGACTTTTATAGTTTAACATCGTTTCAGCGCCAAGCCATCCAAACCCCACTCCACGAAAGGCGACCGCGACAAGAGCCCCAACGCGGTGCTTCGCGAGGCGAAGCTGCGACTTCGGAAGTTGGAGATCGAAGCAGAAGCTGTCGAGCGCTCGTACGCGGACTTCAGGAAGCGGCAACATGCATTGCGCGATAGGGCCAAAGGGGGAGACACTGATGGCGATGGTGCACAGAGTGAGTTTATGGCTGAAATGTGTTTTGATAGAACCTATATGGTATAGGATATGCCAGGTAATACAAGCATTACCGTGACCCTAATTATTTGTGTCACGTAGTCTAAAACCATATTCTACCCCCAGAGGTGTCCCTACCGCCGGCGGGGCCGGGCACCATCACATGCTACCAGGTGATGGACTACGACAAGTACTTCCGGGACTGCGGGAATGCGCTGCTGAGGAGACCCCCCAACCCGCCACAGGTGGGAGAAAGTTAATTTTTATGTATTGTTTAACTTAGTTTTTGACCCGTTTGATCCAGCGGCTTTTTTATGCTATTTAGGGCCGATTTTTCAATCCTCAGATAAAATTTATACAATACAATACAAAAACTCTTTATTTGCACACTAGATACATACATGGGATAAAATACATAATAAAAAGCAGTATAAAGGGCGGTCTTATCACTAGCGTGACCTCTATCAGACAACCTTGGTATGGAAAGTAAAAGAAAAGTATTTTAGTCATTGATAGGTAGTGCACACAAAAACGATACAAAATTTTTCAATTAAAACAAAAACAATTGGAAAGCTAACCTAGCACCCATAATCACCCCACTAAAGTCAAGTAATGTAGTTTTATTTTTTTCTTGAAACTGTACAGCGATTCTGCACACCTTATATCTCGGGGAAGACTGTTCCATAGTCTAGCCGCCTGCAGTGCGAACGATTTGTGATAGAAGTCAGTTCTATGGGCAGGAATCTCGAGCAACTTCTCACGGCATGCACGCAAAGAGCCCGATGAGATTTATTTGCCCGATAAAGTAATTAAAATGAACCATAATCCTTTACTTGTTTAAGAAGTAATGACAATTTTGTTTTAGTCGCACAATAACTTATCAGAGTGATACGTTTTGTCTGAGGATTTAAAAATCGGCCCTAAGTAAAAAGAGCGGTATTTAGCGGATTTTTGTGCTATTCAGTGACAATGAAGCAGACAGCCCACCTGGTGGAAAATGGTAACAGCCGTCCATAATATCCTAAGATTAATGTACGTACTTACGGTTCATGTAGCAAATAGCAGAATCAAGTGCATTGCCACTGTGAGGACAGCTAACTAAATAAAAATACCTTATGTCTGTATTTGCGCTGGCTCCGTTCGTCCTTCAAACAGGATCATAACAATGCAGAGATTACTCATCTAGGCGGACTCCTCAGACTTGACACGACGTACCGTCTGATATAGGTACCTGCTCGTCCGCGACTTTGTCCGCTTGGCCTACGAATTTATGATAACGTCACATTGCCTAAGTCCATGTCAATGTTCCTCAGAGTGTTCCTCCCAAGTTTGATCAAAATCGGTTCAGTAGTTTGGCAGTTAGTTTGGAAAAAGGTAATACACCGACATATTTACACTTATAATATTAGTTAAGAGCTAGGACTAGTCAGGATTAGGATTTATTTTTAACCCTCAACGCGCAATGAATGGGGTTCTTATACACAATAACGTTTTAAACTATCGCGGTTATCACACATTTTAAGAGTATGTTCCGGGTGTCTTGCCGCGTACCTTTGTTGACGAGTAGCCCGATATTTCGACGCAGTTGCATGTATCATGGTCACGGGTCATCAACAAAGGTACGCGGTAGGAAACCTGGAACATACCCTTAGAATGTCTTATAAACAATGTTCTTTTTAGAACAAGAGCTCTGTAGACCTGAAGCTGGAGGATCCTCCGAAAGGCAACTATCTGGAGCAGTCAATAGCAGAGTTCCGGAAGCTGTATCGGACTTCGGCGGCGCGGGGGGCGGAGGCCGAGCCGAACACATCGGGGCCCGACAATATCGAGGTATTCTACCGTATGGTCTAAGATCTAAAACAATCCAAAAAAAAACGTGCGTTATATGAAAGATTATTATTCAACTTAGAAAAAAATATATGGATTGCCTACTCTCACCCTGGTGCTTCTATGGGGTTGTCATGTAGACAATCTACCCTTTTCAGTTATGTAATCGAATTATATGTCAAATTAAACGATATTTATGGTGGCCTAAGAAAACTTAGTCCGAACGGAGATATTAATGAACATTCATACATTATTTTATGACTGTTCACCGATTTTCCGTTCCGACCAAGTTTTTTGAATAACAGATGAGGGAAGATATTACTATGGCCGGATCTGCTACTAATAGTAACCTGGTAAAGATCGCAGATACCAGCTGGAAGCGGAAAGCACAGCCGTGGAGATGTCTGGGGGTGGCCTATGCCCAGCAGTGGGCGTCTTTCGGTTGATATGATTTCTTTTGCCTTCTCCTGGGGCTCCATTTTTGAAACGCTCGCCTCGAGTCGAACAGTTTTCAAATTTGATTTCCGGCATGAAAATTTTAATTTCAACACACTGATTTTCCCTATTTTTTATTTTTGCTCGCTTTCGGTGTTGCCGATGTGATTTATAAAATGTAGAAACTCTTCGATCGAAAAATGTAGCCCTTGAGCTTTCATATTCAGCATCTCCCACCAACCTTTGGCGAATAAGAATTATGGTAGCCGTCAATTTTGGCAAGCAAAGATGTGGAGGTGGCAAGGGCAAAGTTCTGGAAACGGTACCGCGTTGAGAGGCTAAGGACATCGAGGTACGCTTCTTTCGTTATATTATCCACTTTCCATCAGCAGGCCCGCTTGCCTGTTTGCCTACCGTATGACATAAAAAAAAATTATCCCGGCCCAGCGCGACTTCGTTAGCGTGTTGTCCTACCCTATCCAACCATTACCCTACCTGTACCTTCAACTATCCTACACCTACTCTACCCTTACCTACCCTCTTTTTCTTACGTTTAAACCACCCCTGTATTATAGCGACCAAAACAGAAAAAAGAATTATTCGAATAGGTCCAGCTCGCTAAAAAGCAATTGATTTTTATATAGATTGCTATTTAGTCCTTCCAATTTTCAAATCTTGGCCTTCCTCTAGTGAGCGCTGGGGATTATAAAGAGATGAAGAGGTTGGCAGACAGAAGAAAAGAGTCATTTTACACTTTCGCTGCGGCCGACGCAACAATAGCGTCCGCAATCACGCACGACGCATTGCAGCTGCTCCATTTAATACGCGCGCTACGATACTGAGCACTGCTGTAGCATCTCTGGTATTTGAGTTAGCATATATGATGTGGCCATGTGGTGACCGGCAAAGTAGAAAAGCAACAACCCCTGACACTCGTGAATGTCGTACAAGGCGACTAAATGTCATCGAGACAAAAGATCCAGTCTCCGTAGGCTGGAAAATGGGCAGCAGCGTTTTCCATTGTTATACTTATAAGACTGCGATCTCCAACCCGCCCGCCAAGCGTGGAGATTATGGCAATGACCTCCCCTTTCGTGGGAGAGGCCCTAAGACCTACACTGCACTGTTATGGGCTGTGATGATGATATTTATTGTGTTGTTCCTCCCGCAAGGTCCCGAAGACCGGCAGCCAGATCCTCCGCGAGAAGGACATGTTGGCTCGCAACTGGGGCGCCATGCACTCCGCGCCCGCCGGCGACGCCGCGCCGCCCGCCTCGCCCGCAGACCCCGATCTCTTGAGGCTCGAGGTATGAGACTAGATTGGTTGCTTGCTCTAGCCAGGCATTCTACGTGCGCTACCCCCACATAAATCAATATAACAATCGCCCATAACATCCACAATTCATATATTTAGGCTGCAGGCAACAAAAATGCAGAACCGCAGATGCATTGTCACTGTGAGAACTAAGATGAAATGCCTCATGCCTCTAGCTATTAACTAGCTACCTTAACCTTTAAACCGGAATACAACAATACAAGCATTGTTGCTTGGCGGCAGAAATAAATAAGGCGGTGGTACTCACGCCTGATAAAATACAGTTAATGGTATAGTTCGGTATTCAACCAATTAACCACGCCCGTATTGACAACCCTACATTTGCAAAATTTGTTTCTTAAGTAATTCTTTCGAATAATGCACTATTTTTATGAATAACAAATGAGGGAAGAGATTCTACATGCAACACCCTCACAGAAATCAAAATAAGTGTAAATAGAAATGCCATGTGGGCATAAGACAATCGAGCCACCTCAGCCGGTACTGCGCAATAACTGCCATGTGTCATATACTTTGGGCAAAAAAGATGTTGCTTCTGGTGCATAGCGCCAAAGTCAAACGCATAAGACTTCCATTTGCCTTTTTTATGTCATATGGCAGGCAAGCGGGCCACCTGATGGATAGTGGTCACCGCCGCCCAAGAATATCGGCAACCTCTGGGGTATGATGCATGCCCGCCGACCCTGACCTTTTTGGGGCTAGGGGTATGGGACAAGCATATTTGCTTTCCAAGGAACTAGCCAGGCATTCTGACATGGGTAGAATCATCATCATCGTCCGAGCAATCAATCCCGGCTACTGCCAGGGTCTGCTTTCCTGCTTTGTTTTCTCCAATCCCCGTTCTTCGGCATCCTCACGTCGTAAGCCGTTGGCTCTCGCGTTCGACTCGGCCATGTCAATCCATCGCTTCTTAGGTCTCCCGCGGGACCTCTTTCCTGATACAGGCAGGTTTAGACACCTATTTCCCACGTATCCCTGAGGCTTACGTAAACCGTAACCAAACCAGCAAAGTCGTGCCTCTTCGATCTTATCCGCGATATCTCTTACGCCAAGGCCAAGGGTAGAATGTTATTCAATTCTACAAGTATGGCCCCCTAGGTACGTGGGGAAGCTCGTTTTACGACCTTTGTTTTTCCTGTAGTTTTTTATGTTTGATGATGGTGTGAGAAGGTATTCCAATTATAGGTACTTAAAATAAATATCTTACTGAAAACAGTATTTTGAAAAGAGAATATCAACTTCAGACTAATTCAGTGCGCCTCACGATTTAACTCGAGTCTTATGCCAGATTTATATTGGTCAAGGACAGTCGGTTAGTGTCATTGTGACAGTACGCTGTACGCAGTGACAGTTCACTCGCCACTGTCCTTGACCAATGTAAACCAGTCCTAAGAAACATTAAAAGACATTAATAATAGAGAGTTTTGTATTGTATTGTAAAAGACTAGTTATAAAGAAAAAACTATCTCTACAGGTGGACGCGGGTAGCGCAAAAGGGTGCCTGCCCGGCGACTTGACTGTGGTCGTCCAAGGCGCGGTGGGATCCGAAGAGGAGTGTCCGATTTCCACCCACATGACTATCCTCATCAGTCCCAAGCGGTCAGGGAGCAATTCTGGCGCTCGGGCCCGCAGCGTGTCGCCAGAACAAGCAGCTAGGTTGACCAGGAACGATGTGTTGGATGCCCTCTTCAGAGCCGATGGTGTCGAGGTGATATCGAGCCAGGAGCTGGCCAGACCTCCGGAACGTGACCAGGACTACTCCACCAGCGAAGCGGGAAGGGAGCCCGATGAATACTCCGCTGATGACTTGGAGAACATGTCCTCAGATGCCTCGGATTAAGAAGAAAATGCAAGATGCAGGGTGGGGAAACTCCTGTGCTGTGCTCGGTTCTAAGCAACCGGTGGACCTTACCCGTCCGCGTTGAGTGCTAAAATATGAATAAAAATCGGACGGCGGTGTAAGGTCAGACGTCTGCCTCAAGTGTTGTGTAGTCCCGCCGCCCAGTTATTGTGATGCTATAATATTGAAAAAATAATGAATTCGTTGTAAGTTAATAAATGAAAACGTACTTTTATGAGGCATAGTCGTTGCCTAGATCCGCTTGTGCGCGTTATAAATGAAACAAGTGTTTAGAACCAGTCATAATTTATTTTGCTAATTTTTACGTTAATTAAAATATTATAGAAAACATACATTTTTATTTTTTACATGTTCACATTACCTTCCATAAATATAAAAGTACAAATATTCATATAATGTATTGTATCAACCCAACAGTCCACTATAACGTTATTTTGGCGCATTTTCCTGTTTTCTATTTCGTTTGAACTGGGGACAAAACAAACCTAACACTATTAAATGCTTTAACGCAGTGAAATAACATTATTGTCTTTGACATTAACGGGACAATGCTACTAACGGCTTTCTAGGGTAAGTATGATAACATAGATAACATACTAATGTAAATATGCTGACCAAATAGTTCAGAGTAGAATATAGTTTGACCATTAACCATTTTTATTTTTACGTTTTCAGTTCTCGCCACAGTTATATTTGAAAGAGGTATTCGCAAATGTGTATTATATAGCGAAATGTTGGAATATCAAACTATTTCTCTGAACAAATCTAAACTTAAATCTTGAGTCTTACAATATTACACAGATCAGTGAGATTGCAGTAAACATTAGGAACATTGAATTTAAACAAATCGGGTGCTAATTTGGATGTCAAATAAAAGGATATAACAGCGATCAATGAATGTAGGAAAATAACTGTATAATGTCATTTTATAAATAAGTACAAGAATAATATGAAACAAAGAATGGGAAAATCTAGAAATAAATGTATCTTCGATAATGAATGATGGAAAATGCAAACCCAGATTTCATTATACATAGATAATTCGTATATTTTATAACTCGATACTTAAATAATTACATACTCATAACAATTACCTACTCAATACGCCAATATATTCATTTTCGTCAAGCGTTCAAATATCATATGGTATAGCGGATTTCATCCATCTTATTTTATTATCCGTACAAACTAATTTTTAGTAATTACGACTCAATAACAGCCTATACGCACACTATAATTACAACTATAAATTTATATTCCAAAATTTGTAGCTGCACCACTTATTCGAATGATCACAATTATTATTTTCGAAACACATTCGGGGGCAAAGACAATACGACACGACACCTAACGAACGAAAATTTACACCAAAGTACAATTGCCATTTAATAAAATACCAATATGTAATCGAATCGCATACAAACACATGATAATACAACTTACAAAAAAATATATTCGAATCGTTTATAATTAAAAACTATAACTAATAATGAAGTACACGTAATATTTTTCAGTGAATTGAGAAGTTTTACCCTACAAAAGGTCCGACAGTTCTGCTGTTTTAATATGTTGTGTAGAAAGAAAAAACCATGTCTTTGTCCCCAAATTTTCAGTATTTTTGACATTACTCATCCTCGACAGTTTTTGACTAAGAAACTTATTTCTTATGGAATATAAAAAAAAGACGAACGAAACGACGAGTTGACGAAAACTTAGGTTTTTCATTACCCTATCGACCACATATAAAACAAAACAGTAGCCGTATTCACAATGGCTCGGAAATTGGATTCGGATACGGAATCGACAAAAGACCCCGCAAAAGTTCTTAGGAAAATGTGGTTTCAGTTAATTTTAATGAAATTTTCATATGTTATAGAGAGTAGAGTTTCCGTGGAATCTATCGGGATTCTGAATAACAGTTTTCGAATCATCGTTCGGAAACGGTTTCGAATCATTGTGAATACGGCTACAGAACCACCGGAGCTTTTGTAAGCTGACCCCTTTGTATGGCTTCTATTCACTGAATCAATACAGATGTAGCGCAAATAATGGTTTCCTGCGTTGTAAGAGTCTATAAATATGGAGAACACACTTCGAATACCTACTTAAAGCAACACATTTGTCTCATCTGTGGTCAGACCCTCAGAAAGGTGGCGCTGTTGTCGCTAGCTATACATTGAAATGTTTGTAGTTCCGCTAAACCACGGGACTTTAAAGATGAGTCGCTGTCTAGATACCGTCTCAACGTTTAATTCCTATGAAGCGGGGCGCTGTTGTCTCTAGCTTAGCCATATATTTAGCTAAAATTTAAAGATGAAACGGTGTTAAACCACAGACAATGAGTATTTTGCAGATATTTGACTCAAGCTTTGTGCTCTCCATGTTTATCATGGCACCCTCGCCTGTGCTTATATCTACCTTATGCGCTACAGCTGTAGTAATCAAATCATAATTATTGTCATAAAAATTGTTGGAGACTCATTTTTGGAGACAAATTGATATATTCGAACTATTATAATATTTTGTATTAGTTAAAATACGATATTTTTAACAGTATCGCAGAGCAAACTTTTAGTGCGCGGTTACAAAATGTTAAAATGAGAGGGAAAAGGCGTGAAGATTTTATATTTTAATATTTTAAAAGGAGAGGTGCTCCTAACCGAAAGATCTACTATTCATCATAGGTACACAAATTTTACCATGCAACGAAAATTGCGCTATTCTTGATATTGTAATGTAAGGGCATTTAAGGCCAGGACCATTCAAAGCATTTTCTTTTTGCACCGACAAACCGATTTGGAACCTGTTGCTCATAGAATAAGGGTCATTGTTGTATCACACGTTTTGCAACACGTAACAATGCAAAAAGTACAAAAAGTGGTAATTTTGATAGTTTTGCTTTTTATTAAAAATATATTCGGTGATACTTTCCGATCACTTATAGATCAACATATTTGTATATAAGAAATTGTAGTCGTGACTGTAAATCCCGAGATCTAAGCGATTAAAACTAATTCGTACAAAAGTACTTTACAAAACCGTTCAATCTACTTAAAACACATTATTTCTTTACGCGTTCTACGCCAAAAACGATTCATTAGAGGTTTGGCTGCCTTTAATATACTTTAAAATAAGGCATCAAAAGTCTCAACTATGCCGTCGGCTCCGGACAGTTCTTCTGGCTATGCAGAGCCATTATCGATCCTAGAGACCAACGAACGAATACAGTCACCAAAAAGACATGGTCTACTCATGTGTGTTATCCTTGTGGTACACATCTATTTTCGTTTTGACGTTTAAGAGTCAGCGCAGATGGATCCCTCCATCTGCGCTGACTCTTAAACGAAATGACTAATTTAGCAACCATTGAAATTTAACTGAATTTGATTAAGCTTACAACTGATATCGGTCTCTCTTTTCCTTTGCGACTATAATATCTGATACAGTTGGGGCCTTCCCTTACATTATTCTTCTATTTCAATATGATAGAATTGATATTAGTACCGCGAAACAATCGCGGTGCCTCAAGTGTGATTATATTTCGCGATACCAAATGCAGATGCAAAGTAGGTTTCATTATTTTTTAAACCTGGTACATACCTTTAAAATGTGAAATTACGTTTTATTTCAATTGTTTCTAAACTAATATTTTCGCCGCCACTCTCTTATGATTCCAATATTCAACGAACTGTCGTCGGTAAAAATACTGAGTCGTCATTCGTTGACTGACATCGGATCAACAGACTTTAGTTGTTTCTAAAGCGGTTAATCTGATTGGCTCATATTTTTTAAACGTCAACAGATCGTTGAATATCTGTACAAGACCTTGATGTACAGCACAGGAGCATAAATGCAATGCTTCAAGAATTTTTTCCTTTGAAGCAGTAGCTTCAAAGGAAAAAATTCTTGAAGGAATTTTGTAGCCAAAATCAGTTTGCTATAAAAAAGGAGGCATTAGCCCAAAAAACCTCGTCCTTGACCCCACAGTATTTTTATTTATAAACAAAAACATGAATGCCATAAAATCGAACTGCACAGGAATATGAATCTTAAGGTAATTCACGCTCTTGTATTGTATCTATTGGTGGGGGGGACGTAACAGCCCACCCCTTGCGTTGCCTACTCTGTATATTGCCTACTCCTGTCTATGAAGTAAAGACAATAGTTTTAGAAAAAGCGCAGGATATAACATTCGTGGACCATAATAGTCCACTTCCTTCATCACAAACGGTTTTAATAGTACCTACAATTAGCGGAATTCTCAAATCCTCGTAGGATACCTTTCTATCCTACATTGCAATGGATAGTAAAAAGTTGCGAATAACAAATAGAAAACCTTTCGATTTGGAGCATTGATTTTGTTAAACCTCGTACAATCCGCAGTGTATTAAAAGAAAATAACATTCGATACAACAATTACATAATACGACAGTAAAATCGACTTAAAGCATTATGAGAACAAAGTTATTATGTTACGATAAACCTTGTTTAGTTGGTTTAGGTGTCACCAAACAATTGTTATACAATGTGTATTTTTTGTCTCATTACGACAGTCTTGGCAAATTTATTCGCTGCCTGTTATTAGTAATCCAACAATATTATTTGCCCTTTTCAACAGATTTGGTAACTGGGTTGGAACGTTTACTGCGACTGTATTTTATACTGTGTAAGGATTAGTATCAACTGCCACTGACGGTTGGTCGGCTCCAGCCAAATCGGAGCGTCTTTACCAGTTTTAGGTTGGTCGGCGGTAACAACACAGTTACGGTACTACTCAGAAAAGGTAGGCTCAGGCATATTATTGCGGAAGATCTATTGACATATTAGTTAGAATGTGACAGATAATGTTTCGATGATTCCCAAGTTTGGATTGATAAAAGAAATTGCACTGTAACTATATTGGTGTGACATACAAACGAGATTTCGGTCTTTCCTTTTTTTTTTTGTAAATGTGGGACCCATTTAGTCATATTTAGGATTACAGTCTGTTTCACGACAAGATAGAAATAATACGTTATTTTATTTAAAATTCTTTCATAACCATAGCTCTCGATTTTTGGAGGTATAATAACAAAATCGCTTCAGTGGACTATTCCAGTTCAGATAATCAATTATAGTGAATAACTCCTCTTTAAATTTAGGGCGAAAGTTCATAGTGTTGCCTCATAGTCCTCGAGGCAACCAGCTACGAACAAACAATGCAAAATGTAGACATAGGAAATATAAAATATATCTTACAATTTACACTGTTACACGTTACCAAGCATAAGTTACATAGGCGATGGGGACAAAGTAGTATCTTTGTTAGGCAATATTTAGTGTATTAAACGATGTTTCCCATGAAATATCAAATAAATTATGTATGTTATTCAATGATATCCAAGCGTATTAAGTATATAAATATATGTCCTAATGGACACTCTACAAATACTGTCCACAACTTAAGTAGCACCATAAGCTTCGAACCCCGCATTATTCCGCCTTCATCGTGAAACAGGCTGCAGCAAACGCTAGGGAGCACTCTTGCTTCTCACATCTGTACCTATCTTCATTAGGCTGTACGCAACTTAGGGCGTTGTCAACAAATATCTGATTTCAACGATTGAAATTGTTACTTTTGCGATTACGTGTGATCGACTTAATAGTGTCACTTTATTGCAGTGGAATTTTGTTAGCAACAGCACCCTTGAAATCGATGATACGGAATCGCAAATTTAACAATTTCAATCAATCCCACGACGTCGCAATCGTGACCACTTTCCATTAGGCCCGCTTGCCTGTTTGGCTTCCGTATGACATAAAAAAATCATTGAAATCGGATCATTGTTGGCAACAGGATTAGGTAATTTGCCTACAGATACCTGCTTACTCTTGAATTCTTCAAGAGTGCGCCGCTGCAGAGTAATAGAGTTAGCCTTTGGACCTGTTAGTCTAGACTAGTGTTTGCCTAGGCTTCTAAGTCTACTGTTCGCCGGTGTCGGCGGTGGTGGGGGCTCTGGTCAGGGTTAGCCTTTGGACCTGTCAGTCTAGACTAGTATTCTCGTGCTCACCTAGGCTTCTAAGTCTACTGTTCGCCGGTGTCGGCGGTGGTGGGTTCTGGTCAGAAGCCGAAGCTGACGTTGTTGCTGGCGGCGCGGTTAGCGGCGAGCGCGAGGCGGGGCGAGTTCGGTCCGGTTACACGGAGCCAGGATGATACCTGGGGACAGGGGAAGGAATCGTTAGATACAATACTCGATTAGAAGAAAAACCAATACGAGTGTTTCAAGTGATAACCATTGTCAAATTCAATGTAAATAAAAGACCATATATCGTCACACACACGCCCGCTACGTTCCGTTAAGAACCACCGGTAAAGGCGAGGTTTAAGGGTCGTGATTGGGCTGGTCCACGTACGTCCGTAAAATCACACACCGTCAAAACCTGCCTTATCCACGTACGTCCGTAAAATCACACACCGTCAAAACCTGCCTTATCCACGTACGTCCGTAAAATCACACACCGTCAAAACCTGCCTTTTCCACGTACGTCCGTAAAATCACACACCGTCAAAACCTGCCTTATTCACGTACGTCCGTAAAATCACACATCGTCAAAACCTGCCTTATCCACGTACGTCCGTAAAATCACGCACCGTCAAAACCTGCCTAATGAAAGCTAATTAAGTGCGTCGCCTTTGGATTCATTCGCACCGGTGAGAAAGCGACACTGACGACCGGCGATATATGACAAAATTATGTTAAGCACGCTGGCTTACATAATTTTGTCGTATATCGCCACAGACAGCTCCTTTCGTTCCGTTTGGATCCGTAATGGTTGCCGTCTCGAGTATTTTTATCTGATTATATTTAGATATAGTCCGGTCAAAGTAGACAAAGAAATAGTCATTAAATAACAAAAATTAGGGGAGAGCCAAATTTTGCATATCATATAAAATGTGACTCTTAAAATCGCGATATGGTGATTCCTAGAAAAAAATCATGGGAACCATTTTTGTAGATAATTTTAAGATCTACAATTTTGGTCTGAAGTACTTCTTGAAAAAACTTACAATTTTTGAGAAAAATCCACAAAACCCGAAATTTTGGACCCCAAATAACTTTTGACGCACACATAGGATCGATGGGGATTATTGACACTTTGTTTCTAATGGTGAACCCAAGGTCTCCACCAAAATTTGGCTCTCCCCCAATTTTTTGTTATTTCAAATGTCTACTTTGACCGGACTAATAGGATAGGATTTGTATCCTGCACGGCTAGCGCATGTGTGTTCTCGCGCACGATAAGCGAGAAAAGGCACGACATAGATACTACTATCTCTTTCTTCATAGTATTGAGAAATGGAAACAAACGCTCTCTCGTGGCGCGGGCACACTTGTGCCAGCCATGCTGAACAAAACGGGTAATTTCCAATTCGGTTTCAACACTAAAAACTAGAACGTCAGCGCAACAGCGTGAATAAATTTCAAGAAATGAATGAAAACGCCGCGTTTGGCAATGCGCAAGTTTTCGATGCTATTCTTACCGGAACGGATGAAAATGGCGTGTGTCTGTGATGGGTTTTTTGGCTCCTAATTCTGCCTGCGTAGTACGATGAGGCCCTGAGTCCTGCAGGACTGTTACGGGCTGTGACGATGATTATTGATTGATTGATTGGGTCTCACCTGCAAAGGCACCCCCCGCTCCTGTCGCTCGGGGGTGTCCCGCTCCTTGTGCGGGGTGGACCGCGCGGCGGGAGCGCGGCGCGGGGGGGACCACCCCGCCGGGGAGTGCAAGTGCACCGGCGATGGGCTGTTGGAGTCGTCTGGGCTGGGGGCTGGGGGCCATCTGGGGGAAAGCAATGGGGTATAAAGACTGGTATCCAAAGTGCGTGAGTCTGCGGATTTTATCACGGACGGCGGACGGCAACGCACCGCGCACCGATCGCTTTCCACTGTGCGTGGTTCTGCGAATTTTCACGTACCGGATGACGTACCGCGACGGACATGTCCGCGCTACCACAGACGACATTCCTTCCACGGTACGTCGGTGTGGGCTGGTCCGCGTCCGTCCGCAAAATCATTCAATACATTTACTAAAGAGTATAAACCATAATGCAATTACTAAACACTCAAACGAATAAAATAATGGTTAGAACAATTTTGTATGGGTGACGAGTCACCTTAAACAGTTTTAGTTTAATCAAATTACTTGTTATTTTTTACTTTCTACGTGTTTTAGTATATGTAACATTCTAATGTATTTTACAAGATTTATATAAAAAAATATTATTAAACGTAGTTGCGTTAATTGCGTGCATTACAACTGTCATTTATGAAATCTACAAACAAAATCACTGAGGTGTCGTAAGAAAGTAATCGCCCTAGATTGTGCCCAAGTTGCACGAAAAATAATCTACTGACCCAGTAGAAGTGTGACCAAGTGCGGACTCAGTGCTAAATATGCACGGTTTGTGCTTGATGCCAAAGACGAACGAAAAAGAAAAAAAAACAGTATACTCACTTATCCCTGACCTCCGGCGGATGCATGGCGACGGCGTGTCGCCAGCGGCTGACGGCAGGCATTCGCAGCGGACAGACAGACACGCCCGCCAAAGCGGACAGTACCAGATTGTCCATCTTAGTGGGGGCTGACCTGGGGAATATACGCAGATATTTTAAGGGTATGTTCCGGGTTTCCTACCGCGTACCTTTGTTGACGAGTACCCCACTTTGTTATAATATTCCGGCCCGTACCGTACGCGGTAGGAAATCCGGAACATACCCTTTAAATGTTTGATAATAACCGCGATAGTTTAAAACATGATGTTATACGCAGATATGTTGGGCTATGTCATCATATCAGTCGCAAAATGGGCATAGGCATTCACAAGAGATCTCAACAAAGGATAGTGCTGTGCCTGGCCTAGCGTTGAGGGTAAATGTTGGAAGGAAAGCTGTACGCAGCTACGCATGAAGTGTATCAAAACGCTACAAAATATTAAAACTAAAGATGTCACATTGACAGATAATATCCACGCTTTTACTTTGCAAACCAATGCAAAATAATCTCACAGATATTCTCTACCGAGAGGTTTGATGAGTCTAAATCTACTATTACAGGAGTCCTTTGGACATAAGGAACAGCTAATTCTCCCTTCTTTTACCAAACTGATTATGGCTAAAGTTGCACCAAATACCGTGAATGTTGCTGTAGCGGTTAAGGAACATTTTCTTAAAGTGGTAATGCGCTTATGCTCTTCTACTGTACACACATCAAATTTCCACACACAGGCCCATCCATACATACATACCCATATATATAAGGCTCGACAAGCGCCACGTCCGTAGCATCATGCATCTCGGGTTCCGCGTCCGAATGCTCGCTGGCCGTGTGGTAGCGCTCCTCGTCTATCTCCGCGTCAGAGCCACACGAAGCGTTCGATTCGTCGTCCGATATCTGCGAAGAGATAAATATTAATAAATAAATATGCTTATACTTTGCCAGACACCAAACGGCCATAGCACCAACCCCTTACACTCGTGGGTTTCGTACAAGGCGACTAATCTTTTCGAGGCAAAAAGAACTAGTCTCCGTAGGCTGGAAAATAGGCAGCAGCGGATCTCCAACCCGCCTGCCAAGCATAGAGATTACGGCAATAACCTCCCGTTTCGTGGAGAGGCCCTTAGTCCTGCAGTGGACTGTGATGATGATGAATCACCGGGCGAACAGATTTGACTTCATAGTAAGAAATTTTAAGAATTGTTTACTCTTTGTTACCTTTTAAATTTTATTCAAGCAAAATTGACCAAGGTCTTCCGCTAAGGATCCTGAGACTGGTTGAAAAGTTTCGGGAGCCGATTCGCACCCCGTGACAATTAAAATTAATATATATCTCTAGGTAGAGATCTCTATGCAGAGCAGTGTGTATATTTCGGCTGATATGATTGTGAAATTAAATTCTGTACGGTAGAAGTACTTACTCTCCAGTCGGGCGGCTACAATTTGAATGGCTCTCTCGGTTGTGCTTTCTTCAATAATATTTCTCATCTATACACGGTGATGAATGTACTGCACGCACGCGAGTTCATGTCAATCGGGCACGACCGATTAAATTATTCATCGCCATCTCACTCGCTCAAACCACAACCGAGTGAGATGGCGATGTATAGTTCGAATTAGACGGTCGGGTCCGATGGACACGAACTCGCGCGCGCACAATATGAATGTATATGTGTGTATGTGTTCCTCACCTCGGCCGGCACGACGTTGCATCGAGCAGTGTCGATAGCATACAGCGCGGCGCGGTCGTTGTCTCCGGCGGGCGAGTTCACAGACACCACGGCCGCGGCACGGCACTGCCCCGCCCCGTCACCTGCGATGACAATTTATTTATTCATTCTTTGTACAACATCACAGATAAAAACTAATGCGTTGCACATATTAGGTTACAAATTACAGCTACTATGTACAAATTACTTATAACTTAGGTAAAATTTAGTTCTACAATACATTAGCTCTTTCAATATCAAATTGCAGTTTTGTACGGCCAACATGTAATTGTGTGTAAATTTCAATTGTTTTCGGATTCGGATTTTTTAAATTTAATGAAATGACGCTACTGAAACGGAAGTTCTGTTGCCAAAATACTGCAGTGCTATTGGATAGAACTACTGCAAACTCACGGATCAATTACAGCCAATGACAGGGCTTTATTTTGACATCAAACCCCACGTCTCGGCAGCGCCATCTGATGAATTTTGCAGTCGCGAAAACACTATCAATGACGACATCCCAAATGAACGCCTAATGCCTTAATTTCTATAAACAAACAATAGGCATGAGTACAATTCATTTAATGGAGGTTCGGATAACAAAGAATAAAATAAATTTAGATTTTCTCCGCTCCTTGGCACGTGAAAAAAACTAACTAACATTTGTCACTAGATATGGTAACAAAATGCCCGACAGGAGTATGATTTGTACTAGTGTCACTTTAATCAGTCTATCGCATTAGATGAAAACAAACAAAGACTAAACAATATTCATATTCATATTTCTTTATTAGTATTGTTCATACATTGTCCAATATTCAGTATCTAGGTATACATTATGTCCTAACTAACAATGCATATATATTGAGTATTTACATCAATAATTAAATAGTATCACAGTCAATAGAATTAATAATAGAATTGACATTGTCACCTTTAGAAATTAATTGAGTATCAATAGTCATCTTAACATGTCACATTACAAAATTAATGAAATGTCAAATTAAAAATTATATTATTATAGCATTAAAATAAATCGATATATTTTAGTTCACTCGTCAAGGAACTCACTAATAGAATAATATGCTTTTTGAATAAGCATCGCTTTTAATTGTTTTATAAAACAGTACTCCGTCTTTGCTAGGTGTATATCCTTAGGCAATTTATTATAAATTCTCGGAGCCATCACGCGCAGAGATTGGCTAGTTTTTTGTAGCCGATGCGCTGGCAACGGGAGGTCAAGACTTCTCCTCGCCGAATATCTCATCACTTGCGCATTATCTGCCGAGAATTCAGATAGATGCCTCCTCGCATATTTCGCCACTTCCAGGATGTACAGTGACGGCAGTGTCAGGATCTTAAGATTCATAAAAAGCTGTTTTGCCGGCGTATCTGGTGGGACGCGGGACAGAACACGCACAACCTTTTTCTGAATAATAAATGGGCGATTTCTGTCAGCAGCCAACCCCCAGAGATCAATGCCATAAGTTAGGTTCGAATTAACATACCCATAGTACGCCGTCAGTAGGTTTTTTTCTGAAAGAGTATTTGAGAGCCTGATAATAGCATAAAAAGCAGAGTTTAACTTAGCACAGACTCTGTCGATGTGCTCCTGCCACCGCAGGCCTCCATCAATCTCAAATCCCACGAATCGAGAACTGTTAACAACAGGAATTGGGATTCCACCCACATCAACGGACAGAGTCGGTGTGAGACTGCCCCTCAGACTAAATTCCACGAGGTAAGTTTTCTCGACATTCAGTTGCATACCGTTGACATAAAACCATTCAGCAATTTGACAAGCAACCTGCTGTATATTACGCTCGAGTTCCTCTCTGTTCTCTCCATTAACTATAGCGCAGATATCATCAGCATACAATAAGAAATCTACAATCTTGGAATGGAACGGCAGGTCATTCATCATTATTAAAAATAAACTATTACCCACATTGGACCCTTGCGGAACAGATCTGTCATCTATGCTATCGGGCTTGGATTTTTCACCACCTACTTCAGTGACCTGTATTCGACTCGACAGAAATGTCGAGAAAAGCTCAAGTGCAACACCACGAACACCGTAATGCTCGAGTTTAGCCAAGATTAGACCATGATCCACGAGGTCAAAGGCGCGCGACAAGTCAAAAAACACCGCCGCCACACATCGCCTGTCCTCCAGGTGATGCAGCACGGTGCGTTGCAGGTGCCGCGCGGCACCCACGGTGGAGCGTCCAGCCTGGTACGCATACTGCTGCCCACACAGAGAATTGTTACTAGATAGGAAAGAGCTTAAGCGATTACAGACGCCCATTTCGAACACCTTCGATATCGCCGGGACCAGCGATATGGGCCGATAGTTTTTCAATTCTGTTTTACTACCCTTTCCTTTGTACACCGGAGATACTCTTATGTGCTTTAATAATGTAGGATATACCCCACTACAGCATGCATCATTAAACATATCACACAGAACCTGCAGGATGTTATTTGGTAGTTCATGTAACAGGTTGGTAGGCATGCCGAATACATCTCTAGTTGTTTTACGCCTAATTTTTAGTATAATATTCTTTATCTCAGGAACAGTAAATGGCAAGAGAAACATGTTTCGATCTACTCGAGGTATTCTATTAGCTAATAGCTGCATAGCGAGTGGAATGCTTGGACGAAGCGGAGTGTCACGCACCACCGACAGATAGTACTCGTTGAGAGTTTGTGCCAACTGCCGGCGGCCGGCGGCACCAGCGGTGCTACCACACACTGCATGCATTAATACGTCCATGGAATCATTTTGTGGGTTTTTGTTCGTCTCCGACTTTATAAGACTCCACAGAGCTCGGGCAGAGCCTGCACTAGACGACACGCAATTATTTAGGAATTGCCTCCTAGTCCTTGAGAGTAAACCCGAATGTTTAACCCTACAATTGAGATAAAATTGTTGTAGCTCATTGTTTTGAGGGTAGTGTTTTATATACTACTACTACTACTACTACTACTACTACTCTCTTCCGACCGGTTTCGGCCATGGCGACCTCTTCGACCCCTAATCAGATCTGCGCTGATGCGCACGAAGATGGCTTGCATAGCCAATCTTCGCGGCAAACTCCCGTGCACAATGTGGGCACGTCAGTTTGCCGTTTATAAAATTGTAAGTGATGGCTGCGGGTGTACGGGCTTTTACTTGATCGCGTTTAGCGTCAAGGTCAGCTTGGCGCTGCTCCTCAAAGTCGCGTACTTTCCTCTGTACAAGCCCGCGCCATTCAGACCTTTGTGCTGCCAAATCCTCCCACAAAGAGGGCTGAATATTACACCCTTTCATGTGACGCTTCTGAACATCTTTATATCGGAGGAGTTGTCCGCCGCGTTTCCGCTTGCCCTCCTCCAGTTCAGAATAAAATATGCGCTTCGCCACTCTTTCCTCCGCCATACGGGATACATGTCCGCACCACCGAAGCTGCCGACGCATTATATAGCTCTCAATGCCACCAACATTGGCTCGTCGCAGAACTTCGGTATTTCGCACGCGATCGGACCATCTGATGTTCATAATTTTGCGTAGACATTTCAGGTGAAAGCGGTCTAATGTGCGTATTTGGTGACGGTACAAGCACCACGTCTCGGAAGAATATAAGAGGTTTGGCAGCACAATCGCCATGTACACGGATATTTTGGTGGGCAGCTTTATATCGTGCGAGCAGAAAACCTTAGCACACAGCTTGCCGAATGCTACTGCTGCAGCACCGACTCTGCTGTTGATCTCGTCATCAAGGTCACACTTGGATGTTAAAGTATTCCCCAGGTATCGAAATTTATGTACCTGTTTCAAAACATCCTCACCAAGCTTTATGGCCAGTGTCTCGTGACCATGTGTGTCTAAGGACATCACTTCCGTCTTTTTGACACTGATCTTCAGGCCGAAGTTGCAGCAGGCTTGGTGAAAAGCAGACAGTAGTTGTTGCAGGCCATCTGGGGATTCTGCTACGAAGCACAAGTCGTCAGCATACATAATGTCAGTAATTAATGCATGCGACACTTTAGTGCGTGCCCGGAGTCTAGCAAGGTTAAAGAGGCCGCCATCTGTGCGGAAGCGGATGCGCACTCCCTCGGAGACTGATTGCAAGACTTCTTTGACGACTACTGCAAAGTATAAGGCAAACAGTGTGGGTGCTATAACACACCCTTGTTTCACCCCACAGGTAACGGGGAAGAAATCGGACTGTTCTCCATCTACGGTGACGCAGCATTGCATGTCGTCATGCAGGAGTCTAAGAAGTCTTACAAATTTCTCAGTGCACCCCAGTTTCTTCAGCACCATCCATAGGGCTTCGCGAGGAACGCTGTCAAATGCTTTTTCTAGGTCAACAAAGCAGAGGAACAGCTGACGACCCTGTTCTCTGCTTTTCTCCTGCAGTTGACGCACAGAAAAGATAGCATCGCAGGTGCCTCTATCAGGTCGGAAGCCAAACTGGGTTTCAGGCAGTATTTCCTCTGATATAGGAATCAGGCGGTTTAGTAGAAGGCGGGCAAAAGCCTTTCCAGGGGTTGAAAGTAGTGAGACACCACGGTAAGAGTTGCAATCGGAACGGTCACCCTTGTTCTTATAGAGAGCACTAATGCGAGACACTACAAATTCAGTCGGAACTCGCTCCTCCTCCCACATTCGAACAAAAAGTTCCCAAACCCGTGTGTGCAACTCCTCACCGCCATACTTTAACAGCTCTCCCGGTATAAGGTCAATGCCAACCGCCCGCTCGTTGTGCTGCTGCCTGATGGCAGTGACAACCTCATCACGCGACAGTGGCTCATCCAGCTTGCTTGCCAAAGGGAGTTGGGTGATCTGGCTGATATGTTGTAGATCAGCAGAGCGATCTACATTGAGCAGGGACTTAAAATGTTCAGCCCAGCGTTTTGTCACGTCCTCCTTGCTTGTTAAGAGTTGCCTACCGTCTAATGACCTTAAAGGCATCCTAACTCGGTAGGACGTGCCAATCAGCCTGCGCACCTCGTTATAGAGCTTCCCGAGCTGGTTAGTGTCTGCGAGCCACTGCATGCTATAAGCCTTGTCATGCCACCACCTGTCTTTGAGTTGTCGGGACAGCCTACGCAATTCTAAGTCACTTTCTTTGACCATCGCATCGCTTCCACCACGCCGTGAGTACTGCTGTAGGAGAACTCGATGCTTGACAAGTGCATTCCTGAGAACCGCATTATTCTCATCAAACCAATCTTCATTACGTCGGTTCTTCGGACCCAGGGTAACTGAAGCGGTTTCTTTGAGATGAGATGACAACGTCGTCCAATCAGCCCCAACATCGTCGGTCTCATTAATTGGCTGCAACTTATTGGCCAGAGCTTCAGCGAATTTCTCCCTCACCGCACGATCCTTTAACTTGTCTAAATTCAAAGGTGTAGGCTTTTGCACTTTGGATCTGCATGGTCGGCGGAGGCGTAGTCTCAGTTTGGTGACAATTAGCCGGTGATCAGTCCAGCAGTGAGCACCACGCATGACGCGGGTGATTTGGACTTGGCAGATGTCTCTTTGCCGTACGATGGCATAATCAATCAGATGCCAGTGTTTGGACCGTGGGTGCATCCACGTTGTCTTATGCTTGGCGGGAAGGCGGAACATTGTGTTAGATATGGCAAGCTGATATTGAGCACAAAGACTAAGTAGCATATGACCATTGCTGTTCATATTGCCGACTCCGTGGCGACCCAGAACTCCAGGCCAAGCCTCATAGTCCCGTCCAACTCTGGCATTGAAATCGCCTAGCAATAAAATCTGCTCTTTGGAGTTAATTTTGTCAAAACATCGTACTAACTCCTCATAGAATTTATCCTTGATGTCATCAGACTTGTCTAGGGTTGGAGCATAAACACTGATGACATTAAGGAAGTTGTCTCTGTCCAGGTGGAGGCGCACTGTGGTAACGCGGTCCGAGATGTGTACAGGGTACTCCTCAAGTCGCTTAACTAAGTGATTTTTAATTGCAAAGCCTACACCAGAACGCCTAGGTTCGGAAGAGGTGGTGCCTTTCCAAAAGAAAGTATAACCGCCACCATCTTCCACCAACTCACCTTCATCAGCGAGATGTGTTTCGCTGAGAGCAGCTACATCTATATTATAGCGATGAAGTTCACGAGCTACTATGGCGGTTTTACGTTCTGGGCAGGCATTGCAATCTCTATCAATAAGCGTTCTCACGTTCCACGCGCCAAAAGTCATGATAGGTTTCAAATTGTGTTTGGAACATTTTTGTATCTTTCGACCGCGATTACGGTGATGCGATGACAGCCGCGGTTGCTACCACCTTTCAAATAGGGACGAGCATTTGTTTAGGGCACCTTTTCTAGCCCCCTCCCTGGCTGAGCGGGGAAAGCAGTGCCTCCCTGAATAGGGCTGCTTTGTCATCCTAGGTGCTGCCGAATCCGCACTGTCGCCCCAAATTTCCAGTGCAGAAGCGACCAAGGTGTGTAATCACACCCCCAGGACCGCCCGTATGCAGGAAGCGGACAAAGCCCAGCTTGCATCAGGCCGGACCTCTCTACCTCTTCCCATCGCCACGGGGCTTCAGCGACATCGGAGTCCCTTGTACGGAAGCGGTCAAGTGCGCAGGATATATTAAGGTGCACCAACATTCGCGCAGACGCAGGAGCACACACTCGTCCTCTCTCTCCTTAACTCAGTGGAACGGAGAACCGCTACGACTGAAGGATTGATCGGATGATGTATCTGGCCGACGGAAGCTATACGCCCTCTACCGTCGCCCTAGGCCATCTACCTTGCCTTGCTGAACCGCCGAGTCTGCCAAACCCATTCGCATATCTGCATTGGGATGCCTTCATCACCGGATCAGACTTTTGGTTGTTTACGGGAGGGATCCGCATTAAGGATGCTGCTGCTCGTCCTCTGGCTTTGTCGAGGGATCCGCATTAAGGATGCTGCTGCTCGTCCTCTGGCTTTGTCCCTTAGTCGCCTCTTACGACACCCACGGGAAGAGATGGAGTGGTGCTATTCTTGAGTGGCGGCACCACACACCACAGTGTTTTATATACAACGATACCAATTGCATAAATTCATTGCTGGACTTTATTTCATCGTTGCACCAACGTTGAAACAAAGCCCGGCACTGTATGCTCTTTAAAGGACAGCATTTATAGAATAACTCTATAAATGCATGCAGTATCTCATTAGCACTTAACCCGTTTAAGTCATGGGCCATTAATAAAAAATGGCTTAAAGTCGATCGCGAGACGAGCCTTTTATTTAAATGTTTTAAAAGAATAGGTCGTTTAGGGAATGTAATAACGACACAAACAGCACTGTGATCACTAATGCTTAGATGTCGAGGAAACACTCTCATGTCACTGGGTAGCACATCAGTGTAGCCATGGTCCAGACAGGTACTGGAGTTACCCTGGATACGTGTCGGAAATTGGACCACTGACTTTAATTTATATAGGTTCAGTAAATCTAATAATTCACACTTCTGTTTTGATCTTTTTAGTAAATCAATATTTACATCGCCCATTATTAAAACTTGAACGTCCTCATTAATAATACTATGCAAAAGTAAGCCCAATTGACGAGTGAACACGTCAAAATTACCCTCCGTGTTTGAACGGTAAAGGCAAATAATAATCAAATTACATTGAATCACTTGAATAGCCGATATTTCAATATGCATTTCTACTGTATATTTACATAAGTCACATCTTTCTATAAACATGACGTCATTCCGCACATAAATACAAGCGCCGCCGTGTTTTTTTATCGACCTACAATAATAAGAGGCTAGTTTAAAATTCATAATACTACACACACTAATCTCATCCTTAGACATCCAATGTTCAGTGAGTAAGAGTACACTACATCCTGGATCACTTTGGGTATATTGTTCCAATGTATTAGTTTTATTCCGCAAGCACTGTACATTTTGTAGAAAAATACTAAGATTATTCAAAGTCATTCCAGTAGGCTGCGTCGAAACTAATGTCAACAAATGATGCGGATTCATCAATGCTGCACTCTTTTCTCCTGCAGAGTTTACATTATATTGTGCATTCACTCTGTCACTTGCTTTGGCGGCCGGCGACATCGTCGATAGTCGGGATTTCCGAACTTCCCCGACCTGCGCGGGGGCGCGTAAGAAACCAATTTGAGTAACGGACACCTTGTGGCCATACAGTTGGCGAACTCACTTGGTCAAACAGCTTCTCCGGAATGCCTATCACAAAAGACGCGTGTTTGTCAGTTTTTAGCGCTCTTCTCTCCACATGGTATTCCTCGGACCGTGCAATATTGTTCAAAAAACTCATTATCTGTTCACAAGTTGTTTCAGGCCTAAAGGACCAGGCCTGAATATATTTCAGTCTTTCTACAGATTGAAGGCCGTTACATTGAGTAGCGGCACCTATAATTACTTGTGACCTAGGCTTTCTGTTTTTCTTACCCCGAACTAACTTCCAGTCTGCATCTACATCAGTCGGGTTTCTAACCGATTTATCATCTCGCGTGTCCGCCGATTTCGTGGCCACACACTCATCCACTCTCAGTGACGATGCTCGGTCAAGATTGGCCGCCTTCGGCCGGTCCGCTATTGGGCCTACCGTTGGGGAGCAGTCTCCGCTAGCAATACCGCGCTTTCCAGCGCTACTGCCGCGGCTTAAAGCTTCCTCAGCTCTTAGACGTGCTTGGCGTCGCGGGCGCTGCAGCGCTGGTTCCGTAGACAAAACCGACGTCTCGGGGGTAGGTTCCACGGTCGCCGCCACAGAAATCGTGGATTTTAATATAGATATTATAGCTGATTGCTCACTTATTCTTGACTCTAACGCACTAATTCTTACTACTAGACTCGATACTGTTTTAGAAAGGTCACGTACAAGGCCCTCAAGAACCTTAGTGGCCATTATCACTTTTTAAAAATGTAAATACGCAGAGCGATTTGAATTTGCTGCCAACTACTCCGGGGCGGAGGGGGGAACAATAAATGTCATGGTGGCAATAAAAATATGAAACAATCACTCAATGTGGCAATAAAAATACGAAACAAGCACTCACCAATGTCATGGTCAAAGGTCAGTCTTCGGATGAACCCCTCGCTCTTCCCGCCGGCCGACAGTATCGACCTATTCTTCCTGAACGAAGCATTCTTCTTGCTATTCCTCTCGAAGGCCTCTATCTTCCATTCGCACCTACATTTCGACGCCTTCTCCCATATCTCCGCGCACTCCCCTTCAGAGATCGCCGGGCCTTTTGTCACATCAGCCTCGGTCAACTCTTCACAGAGGAAGCTAGCCAAACACCGCACATGGGAGTCTATAACGTGGGTCAAATTGACCCTATTCGGACCCCTGTAGCAGACCGGTTTCCGCTCATCGTCCGAGCTGAAAATATCGTCGTTGGGACACCGCAGCTTTATTAGGAATTCGACTAAGTTGTTGACGTCATCCAGCTCTTTCGTCTGCTGTTTCAGCCTGTATACGACTAGTTGCGCCAATCGAGAGTGTATCAGAGCGAAATCGATCGCGGCAAATCTCTCATCGTCCATGTAGGTGTATATCGTGTGTTGGAGGTGTTTCGCTTCAGCCTTTAACGATTCCCCCGCAACTTCAGGCTCGGCCGTCAGTGAGAAGGTTAGAGCATCAGCTATCCTCTTCGCGAAGACCTGACAGGTCCTCTCGATGCAGAGTATTTGACTGACAGTGTGGTTGATGATTGGAGGGGTGTCCCCGTTGGGTGCCTTGACGCTTGGTTGCCGACAGAGCCTCTGTCTGACTGGATCGGTTTTCCTCCAGTGCGCTGGTCTATCCGAGGTTATTTTGCAAGTCTTCATTGCAACACAAAGCTCCGTCATTGGACTCATATCTTTCAGCGGGCTACTCGATAAATTCCCGAGACTCAATCGCGAAATAGAGAAGTCCTCCACGGTTTGCTGGGCTTCCATACAGCTCTCGTTGTATATGAAAGAGCATGCGTTCTCGTATTTGTTTTTTAAGTAGTTTTCTAGTAATTGGAGTCCTTCAGGAGTCCTCAGGTCGGTGAAGGTGTCAAGGAAAGGCCAGTATTCTTTCCAGCCGACCTTCATCTCCTCGGCCAGATCTCTGGAAAGGGAAGTTTGATGAACTAACAGAAATAGCGATCAAAGTTACGGGTTACGCAGTCTGTTGTTGATATTCTCAATAATAAAAGTTGTTACAGGTTTTCTGTGTGTTTGTATAAAAGGCTGAAGTGAGAGGATTCTTGGACCTATGGCTTAGAGCCAACCCAGACCTTGTGGGGTTCATTAAATCCTTTTTTTTTAGGATTCCGTACCCGGCGGGTAAAAATTGAACTACTCTACTAGTAAGCATGTTGCAATTATTTACAAACTAAGGTTGTCTGGAAGAGATCGTTTTACACTCGTGGGTGTTTTTGAGACAAAATATCTAGTGACTAGGCTGAAAAATTGACAATTTCCATTGTTAAATCTACAAAACGGCGATCTCCAACTCGCCTGCCAAGCGTGAAGATTATGGCAATAACCTCCCCTTACGTGGGAGAGGCCCTAAGTCCTGTAGTGGACTGTTATGGGTTATGATGATGATTGCTGAGCTTCCCTATAGAAACGATAGTGCACTTTTCTGATAATATTAACTCTTCTCGTGACCACGGTACGGTGGGTGTGACTCAACCGAAACGTCGGGAAAACAAATCTAAAAAGGTACGTCGCGAGCAAGTCCCGTCTAATATAATAATATACATACATACACAAACCTACCACCTGTGGGACACAGAGACTATGGACCATCTATATAACAATATAGAACCGCTCGACATCTCAATCTCACCTGCCAGCTGTCTCGAGCCCCTTACTAATCTCTTTTAGCCGGAAGGCCGGCGGCCTTATCGCGCGCGGCGGCGTCTTCCAGCGGCGGCGGAAGGCGGCCGCGTCGGCGGCGGCCATGGGGCCCGCGAACGCGCGGATCTCGTACCGCGGACTCAGCGGGTCCGGGTTCAGCTCCTGGTGGGGGATGCTGGGTTATTCGTAATAGTAATTTGACGTTTCTCTCGTAAAGCTGTGTCGCGAGCAGACTTGTCATAACTGTGTTAGGTACTGAAGCCATAGTCCATTCGCGTTAAGATAATAGTGAGGATAGGTATTTTCACAATTGAGTGGGCTTAGCGGGTCCGGGTTCAATTCCTGGTGAGGTAAACTGGCTTATGCGTAAAAGTAATTCGACGTCTCCCTTGCGACGCGAGCTGTGCCGTGAGCACACTTGTCCTAACCGTGCAGTATTAGGATAAAACTATAGTCCATTCGCGTTAAGATAATAGTGAGTAAATGTATTTTCACAATGGAGTGATAGTTCAAACGATTTACATTTAAAAAATATCGAAATTAACTTAATTGTTTCAAACATAAATTGTTTAAATTGTTGAAAGAAGTATTCCCAAACACAAATAAATAAATAAATTAATTAAAATGAAAGTACAGGTTTGTTCAGCAGCCAGTTTAGTATTTGCTCTTTATTCCACCCGGCGGCGAGGTATTCATTTCTATTATTTTCTGCCGTCAAGTGTGACCAGCACTGTGAACTAAACTTTCTAATTAGTTGCGACCCGATTGGTCGAGGGGAGGAGCTAGGCCGGCGGACTATGGACTACTCACTATTTTCTTATAGCGAAAGAAATATAACTCATTTTATACTGGTTTTGGGTGTGTCGATGTGGTGTTCTGAACTATACATTGGACTATGACATGGGATCGTTCAAGAGATATATTAGAGGTAGCTTCAGAGGCGGGCGACGCAATGGTAGCTCCCCTGGTGTTGCTTATGTCCATAGGCGGCGGTGACCACTTTTAATCAGGCCCATTTGCCTGTTTGTCTGTCATGTAACATTGAAAAAAATGTTGATGTGGTCTTCTGAACTATAGTATTAGTAGTTCTGCCATATTTAGTTAATAAATAAATAAATGGGGTTTTCGAAAATTGACTCGACGAAGAAGAAGTAGTTCTGCAATATAGAATTTTAGATGTGTTTTTATTTATATATAGTACAGGCTTTTATTCTATTTGATTTTAATTATGCACCATCTTTTACTATTGTACACGACTAACTTCATTTAATTATCACCATCTCTCTTTTGTAGGCCTGCTGAAAGTAATTTCTTTATAGAAATAAGTTGGCCTGTCTTGTCTGATATAGTTTTGTACCACTCTTGTTTACAATAAATAGTTAAATAAATAAAAAATAGTCTAGTCCACTCACGGGCTGATCCCCAGGCGTGAAAGGCCTGCCCACGGCCGGGGCTCCGCTGTCGTCCTCAGCGTGTAGTACTGGCACGTAGTATCGCGGTTGGAGAAGAGACGCTATGCGGCGGGCGACTTCGGGCGCCGCCCCGGGGGCGCGTTTGCATATTATCTGATGGAGGGAATGGTGGGTTAGCTTGTATATGGGTGTTTGTGATTTGAAAATTTACCGCATGGCGGCTACTGAGATGTATGGTCTGTTGTCAAAATACTACCATGTTACTGTAACCCAGTATGTACAAAATCCAACATTCTACGATTGTCTTTATCTTGACTGTTATAACATTAGGTCCTTATGATTTGTATGGCGAAAATGTCAAAAACTAAAATTTTCGTAAAAGCAAATTTTTCAATCTCTTGTATCTTATTCTTATCCGATTACGATGAATCCGACAACATTAAGCTAACTGATGCATATCATTTCGTTTTGATAGCTACCCTTTTCATAAAATTATATTTGGTTACAGAGGCAAAACTGACGACAAATGAAAAGGGGTATTTTTTAACCCTTATGAAATGAGATAGAAGCATAACATCGATAATATCATCGATTTCATAAACTGAAACTAATAAATCGATGTTACGTAATCGCAAAGTAACATTTACAATAATTGAAATTAGAGACTTGCCAGAGTTACGTAATTAGCCTACTGGTGTTGCTGATGTCGATCTGCCATAAATGGATGACGATTTTTGTCCCCCTCGTTGTTCGATAATAAAAATGGCATGATGGAACAAGGTTGTGGAGCTCTTGGGAGCACTCACCGAAGTGAATTCTATAAAAGACCGATAAGCCGGCTACTCTACGACACAATGTCCCAGACCCAGAAGGCGAACTCGACAAGCGAATCATCACCAATCAGTCTTTTGGCACGTCTGTCGATAGAGTCAAGAGCTTCTAGCTGATACTTGGCCATAGGTGGCGGTGACCACTTTCCATCAGGTGACATAAAAAAACACCATCCACTCACATCACTGGCACTCTCACCAAACTTGTTTACAGCTATCCAATCGCACTGCGCGTACGCGTTGAGCACGTCGACGGCAGCGTCGGCGCCGTACGCATTTGTTAGCCGGTGGGATGTTATAAGTTACAATATTTTGTACGCTTTTTTGATCTCCCCCCCACACTCACATCACTGGCAGTCTCCCCGAACGTAAAATACGTAGCGTGGGTAGGCCTCTCGCAAGGTGAATGGACGACTTAAAGATCGCAGGCACCAACTGGATGCGGAAGGCACAGGAGCGGCCTTTGTGGAGATATCTGGGGGAGGCCTACGGCGTCTTTTGGCTGACATGACTCACATCACTGGCAGTCTCCCCAAACTTGTTCACAGCTATCCGATCGCACTGCGCGTACGCGTTTAGCACGTCGATGGCGGCGTCGGCGCCGTACGCATTTGTATGCCAGTTGGATGTTATAAGTTACAATATATTGGATGCTAGTCAACTTTCTCGATCAAAGTTCCCATATTGGATGCAAATCGACTTCTTTGATCTCTCTAATCCTAAACCCACTCACATCACTGGCAGTCTCCCCGAACTTGTTGGCAGCAGTCCGGTCGCACTGCGCGTACGCGGTGAGCACGTCGACGGCGGCGTCGGCGCCGTACGCGGCCGCGAAGTGCAGCGGCGTGTCGTTGCGCGCCTTGTCCGGAGTGTTGAGGTAGCGGTCTACCAGGATTTGGGCGAATTCCTGGTGGGGACAAGACACTATTAGTTTAGGAGGCAATACTCGTGACCATTGACCGTGTAGTGCCCGGCAGAGTAGAATAGCACCAACCCCTTAAGCCGAATCTATATTACGAAACTAGTGTCATCCATAATGAAATTAGTTCCACGAAACTTGTTGCAGTACTTTTGTAACTAGTTTCGTTAAAAATAACAGTATCGTGAAATCACCAGTCCGTCTGCAACTATGGGTATGGCTCCGTCGGCATCGAAGCTTTATTTAGAAGGCAATGGAACCGAGCCATACAGTACATTCTTGGAATTCCGTGCAAGCGGTTTCGCTACATTAGTTTCCTTCGCGTTTACATGATGAAATTAGTTGCATGGCACTAGTTTTTCCACAAAATTGCGCATGACACGAAACTAATTTGGTGGTATAAAATTAATGCATGCATTGTAAAACTTGATGTTTACACGTGAAATCGTTGATGAAACTACTGTCGCGACATTAATTTCATACCACTAGTTTCATAATGTAATATCAGCTTTACACTCGTGGGTATCGTACAGGGCGACTAATGATTTCGAGGCAAAGTTCTGGGGTCTCCGTAGACTAGAAAATGGAAAGCAGTGATTCCCATTTTCATATTAACAACACTGCGATCTCCCACCTTACAAAGCATAGAGATTATGGCAATAACCTTCCCTCTCATGAGAGAAGCCCTAAGTCCTGTAGTGGACGGTTATAGGCTGTTGATATGTTGGCGAAGCGAGATTGACCAAGATCTTCCACTGGGCCCCTCCAAATCTCGGAAGCTGTCACCATATGACGTTATAGGTACAAATGATGGCTCACCTTGCACGAGTCAGGGTCAGCGTCAGCGCCGTACAGCGTCTGCACGAAGGCCGGGTTTCCGACGGTGGTCAGGATCAGGTTGCACATCTCGGCGTTCTTGCATTTGGCGGCGACGTGTAGCGCGTTGTAGCGGCAACCCTCCTGTTGGAGAGTTGTTACGATTTTAAAACGTCTGTTATATTAGGTATTTGGAGGAGAAGGGATAAAGCAGCCGCCAATGTTGGCAAGCGAAGATGTGAAGGTGGAACAGGGTAATTACCCACCTGGCTAGGTGTTGTGACCAGAGGACCAGGGGTCCAACAGTTGGTCGTCGGAAATAGTATTTAGGCTGCGAAAGTGGGCACACTTCTTGTAGGAACGGTCAGCGCTATCGCCAGCGCTTCAAATCTTTTATATTTTTTAATTGATTTTTAGGGCCTCATTGGCATCTAACCATACTCTATTTTCGAAATCATGTATTAATTTCGATATGTTATGTACAATTAAAAATATTGGAGCGAATATATACTTGCCAATAAAAACGCCCATTTCATAGGTCAAGGACCCAATATTTGCTTAATCGGTGCTCCACCGATAATGTTCAACTGGCTAAGATAACAATAGAAAATTTATTGTTTGTGTTTCCTTCAAACACACCTGGCGTTCAATCATCATCGTATTCAAAACCCATTTATTGATATTGCTTAAATACAAACTCAGCAGCAAGGCTGCTAAAGGCCGAAATGAACAAGCGATAGTGAGAAGGCGGACCCCGGGCCTTCACGCGCCGCGCTCGGGCTCAACCGGGATTGACGCCCATATGATGATGATCTTAAATTACAAGTCATTATTTAAGTATAGTATAGTTGATGCCCGGTCTTCGGCATTCTCGCGTCATAAACCGTCGTAAACCAATTTCAACAAACAAAGCTAATAACCATCTCCATTACACTGGCATCAAATATAAAAAATCGGTCTATCCATTCTAGAGCTACGACGCCACAAACAAACACACACACACACACAGAGCCACAGAAACACACCTCAAACTTTAAACTACCCTCTTTTTTCCTCGACAATTAAAAATATAAAAACCAATCTCAACACCCTACACCCTGCCACTGACCTGCATAATAGAGGGCGTGTTCCCGCTGCTGACCAGGAACCGGGGATTGTCCCAGACGCGGTCCCGCACGCTGCCCAGCAGCCCCGCCTCGATCGCCTTCCGGACCGACACCAGCTCCTGGGGCGACGGCGCCTTGAACGGGTACGGCTTCTCGCCCATCACGCCTACGGCTGGGTGGGGGAAGGATAAATTAATGTTATTTAATACAGTTTGGAGTTCGCACCTTTTAAGGGTATGTTCCGGGTTTCCTACCGCGTAGAGCTCGTCTAGTCTAAAATGACGCGCCCCACTAATTAGTTAGTTGATTTCGATGTGTGAGTGCAAATATTAATAACGACACTTCATCTGTGTGGGAGCGTCGACTGCTCCAATCAAACGACGCGAGTGTCTCACCGGCAACTGAATGACCAATTACAACGGCATTTATATATGTATTGCGTCCATATTTTAAACTTGCTTGTGTGCGTTAATGCGATAGTGAGGCGCGTCATTTTAGATTAGACGAGCTCTACCTTTGTTGACGAGTAGCCCGATATTTCGACACATACGCGGGACATAAGGTACGCGGTAAGAAACCCGGATCATACCTAAATAACCGCGATAGTTTATAACATGTTTTTGGAGTTCCTTCTGCTAGTTAATTTTTTATATACGATTGACATTTCGTCATATAGGTTAGCTTCGGCAGAAAGGGACCTAAAATCTTCCAGTTGCTAATGATTGCCGAGCCCCTCGATTATGGCTGCCATAGAAGGCGACTTTTTTATGTCATACGGTAGCCAAACAGGCAAACGGCCCACCTGATAGAAAGTGGTCACCGCTATTTAATAAGACTCTGGCAGTAAAGACGCAAATGTCCCCCAAATCCCCAATGAACTAAATAATTGTTCATTTGGCATTAAACTAAACTTGACGGCGCCAATAAGTACCATACACATACGTGTGAACGATTGGAGCAAAAACTTTATATTTCTCCACCACAACAAAAGTTCGTCCTCTAAATTGAGTCGGGTTTCCTTATTATATTAAGATTTCTATATTTGCATTGATGAGTATTGCTCCTCGTGCGTTGTATTATGACGTAAGTTAACCATCGTTACAACTCCGCAAATGTTTTACGGAGACGGAGGTACGATTGTTTTTCGGAACTAATGCAGTAACGGAGGCAGAGGTGAAGTTACGTTACAACCCTATTTAAAACACTATGAACCCTAAGGCGAAAAACTTTTTTACAACATAGCTCAATGGTGAGAGACATGTGCCAACTCAATCTAGAGGGATAAGGACAGGTGGATAATGAGGTCAGTTTCTAGTAACAAGTCTAATACGTCTGACTTTCAGTAGTATATCAGTAACTCGGATATTTGTTATAATTATTTACCTAAGTGGGTTGTACTGATAAGCGGAGTCCGTTGCTCCGGTCTAATCTAGTTGCTACAAGATATGACAGTAAACACTAGCGAGATTTTATTTGGCATCTTACAACAAATAAATACTACTAGCAGCTAGAAGCTATTGTCTTTGAAATAAAATGACTGAATTTGAAAGACAGTGACAAAATATATTTTACCTAAAATAGGTATAATAAACATCAAATAATTTTTATAAATAAGAGAAAAAAGTTTACATTTATCTTGTACCCAACACTCACCATTATCATTGCCATCTACCACTTCAGTGGGCTCGGCGCCCCGGAGAGCAAATGACACCGCATCCTGTCGGTTCTTGAATGCTTTGAACCGTGCCGCCTTGTACCTCTTCACTAACTCCAGTGCCTCTGACTTGTTCTTGTAGACATGAAGGGCCTCTGAAATTATCAAAAAGACAGAATGTACAATGGTATAAACCAAGTATTTTTTATATGTACATATGTACTCATAACATATTTAAATTAAATACAAAATTAAACACTAGGTAAAATGAAATGTAAATGTAGTAAATGCCTGATCCAAAAGGAACATAAGGTAGGTACCCAAATATCATAACTAAATATTATGTAACATAAAAAAAGTTGTGACAAACTTATTCATGCAGGTTTAATGTTTTGTACAAAAGTTATTTTCATTTACACAAAATTAAACTATATAAAGCAGTGTCACATGTACCTCAGGTAGTAGGTACCTACTTCATTAAATTTATTACAAAAATTACCTTAAAATATACTTATTTTAACTATTAAATTTTCTGCAAAGAAACCCTGACTAAATGAGTGAGGTGGGATGAGTTTTAGATAATATGAATGTTTATAGACACTTTCTAAAGATGTAAGTGTGGAATGTATGTGTAATTAAACAAAATGGACTTGCTAAACTTGTGCACATAACCTATATTTTGCCTGACTTCATTAAATTAAAAATTACATGGCCTGGACTTTCCTCTTTGTCTCCATCTATATCCTCACCAAATTGTCTTAAACTGTTTAGCAGTTAATAAATATTATTGTATGTTATACACCAGCAGCTGTAAGCCGATACATGAAACATGACATAACAGAAGCATTACTTTCTATTTTATTATTTTATTTAAATATCTTTGATAAATAATTTTTCAACAATAAAATACTATTGAGATAATTGAAAGACATTTTATCTCCTGACCTAGTTTAGAAAGAATGCCGATACAAACACTACAAACAAAACAAACGCCAAGATTAAAAGTATGACTAACATTGGAGTGTAAACAAAGAAATGAAAGGTGTGAATTCATGCCGTAACTATTGTATGCTAATCTACCTACCTTCATCTGGCCCTTTTTTGATTTCGCAAGGAATATACACTCCATAGTAAGTTGTTGGTGGCTCCGTTGACGTCGGGCTCTCCGGTACAGTACTCCTTTTCAGAGCTTCGAATCTTAAAAGTCTACTAAATAGACTCATAGCTCCATCCTTTTTGTCACTGGGTGATACCGATATCTCTTCCTTCATACCTCCGATATCCTTATTGCACTCGGGTATCGCCACAGCTTTCGACATATTCGTCTTTTAACTGAAAATAATAAACAAAATATGTGTTTGTGACGCAGAAGTTTATTTTTACAGCTTGCTGTTACCGAGTTACCTCTAGTTAGTTCACCATAACAATTGGAAATGTCATAAAAACATATTCGACAATTGAAAAAACATAAATAAACAATTTCAACACATGCTGAAATAAATAATTAAAAGAAGATCAGTGAAAAATACGTTTGTGTTTGGTAACAGAAAAATGCGTTCGTTAAGTTTTTTGCTTTTTTTAGTTTGGATGACGTTTTAACAAATCGTACGATTATTCATAGACAAGACAAACAAAACAATCGACAAGAAGAATAGTTTATCCCTTAGTCGATAGATGGCAATGGCATCACAAATTAAATGTACAAACCTCGTGAGCACGACGAAACATCGTTAAATGAAAATTATTTTAGCATGTTCTGCATTTCCTCTGTTATGTTTGTGGCGTGTGTTGTGTTTCAATGTTTCAAACTAGGATCAAGAATTCAAAGGAATAAACCGACAATACATGGAAAAGATGAAATAATATTTTAGCGCCATCTATCAAACAACTAAGAAAGCATATAGTTAGTCGTGTTGCCATAAGATAAAAGCTTTTTGCGACAATGCAGGCTAGCGAAGGCCTAAATTTTAAAATGCCACAGCCAGACTAAAATCATATTGCAATAACATTTTATTCTACATTTCACGGACCATAAGTTTGACCGACTGTTCGTCGGAAGGAGGGGGTGCAGATGGTGTTTTCCCTTAAATCACCACGAAGCGTAGTTTCCACCGTCTTTAAACCTGCCCGCGCGAACCTATCGCAGGTGTAGAGCAATGTGTCTGATCGTCGATGTCCTATTCATGCATTCCCACGCGTGACCGGACGGTTAGAGGATACTAAAGGGCGCAACTAAAAAAAACTTCAAGAAAAGGCACCCGGGAGAGTTCCGAAATTTTACAAGTCTTTTTTTCCTCAGCGCCCCCTTTACTGCACGCCAACCAACCGGACCTTCCTCATCAACCGAGCGGTCAATCACGGCTTCTGCGAGGATCTATTCGCTTTCCTGCTATTTCTGCTCCACTTTGTCCGATCTTCCGACATCCTCACGAGGTATTGGCTGTTGCATTCTACTCGCCGATCTTAATCCATCGCTTCTTAGGTCTACCTACCTCTTGACGTCTTTCACGATGCAGCCAAGTTTAGACATCTATGTCCCACAAAAACCAGCGCAGTCGAGCCTTTTCGATCTTGTCCGCTACGTCTCGCATACTAAGCAATCCTGGATTTACCAATAGGCTGAGAAAGCTGGAGCCTAGGACTTAGCCTTAGGTAGATTTTAGGAGGCGGCAAATTTTGACCCAATTTTAGTACTTATAAAATATAGTCGATTATTGCGTCTGTCTGTAACCATACAACGGCTTTCATCATCATTTAGATAATTTCTTTAGGAAGGTTCTTCAACCAGCAACTTACGAAGGGAATGAACGTCTGGCGAAGCCACCTCCGCTGACACGAAAAAAGAGGCCGGTCCTAGAAACGATGGCTTGACGTCGTTAAATAAATAACATACTTAATTATTTAACAAATTATTTAAATAATTAACTCACTACCAAGGATGCCGAAGCCCTAGGGAAGTCTACAAGGAGAAATAGTAAGGCAACCGGGATTGATGCCAGGACGCTTGGGCATAGCCACAATTTTTTCTTACCACTCCGCGCGCCGTGTGATCAATCCGAATTGTAAGGCTAAATACCAAAAATTGCGATTTCGTTACGCTCGCTCATTCATTACTTTTGTTTTTTTAACCCACTCCAGCTCTTTTATGCTTAAATTCGAAAATTGTTGTTCGTTTCGCTCTTTCTTTTTTAAACATTCACACCATCCGCACCTTGATCAATCCGGATTTTAAAAATTCCGCGGCGAACTCGGTCATTGACTATATCATGTTCACGGCATCAGGACATTTGCGCGAATTGATGTATCTTTGGATGATCTAGATTTACGTCAATTTGGACTTATTTAGAAAACCTGTAGGCTAATTACGTAACTCTGCTGCAAACAATTCTCTGATTTCAATGATTGAAATTGTTACTTTTGCGATTGTGTGTAATTGATTTCAGTCTCCGTTTATTGCAATGGAACTTTGTTAGCAACTGCACCCATGAATCGATGATACGGAATCGCAAAAGTATCAATTTCAATAATTGAAATCAGAGAATTGTTGGCAACAGCATAATGTAATTAGCCTACTGAGGTCCCAGCAGAAGCCAACCAAAGAAAAGATGGATTGCCTTTGTAAATTGTGATATGCATGAGAAAGGATTGCCAAGATACAAGTGATAGTGTAAACTGGAAGCAAGACATGTTGTGCCGACCTCACGTAGTGGGTGATGTGTGACTTAAATTTCAATAATAGTTTCAGTTGATTTTGTGTGAAAGGATGTTTATTTATGATCAGGTAAAAATTATAAAACAATATTTTTAAGTAACAAATAAGAATGTAATTCAATAAAATAAACTGATAATAGTACAATATTTATTTCTTATTTTTCTTTTTCCTATTACTAACATTAATGTTATGTGCAGAAATTTCACTGAATGCTTTCTTTATTGAAAAAGCATACAAATTGGCATTGATTCCTTTAAGCTTCTCCAATTCTTTCTGAAGACTGGATGCATTTTGCTTGTATTCATGCAGTAATCCATCACTTGGAACAATACTTTCAGTGACAATATTCTTAGGCTCAGGCCAAAAGTTTGTTTTCTTATTATTTAGCACTTCTATTTCCAAGACATCATCTGTATCTTTTTCTAATGATCTGTCCAAACTATGTAGAACTATTTTAGGGGTGAAATTCTGTTTAAATATTGCAGGATAATTCACAGTAAAGAATGCATTTGTTATTGGGCCTTTGTGTCTAATAGTTCTGACAGCTTGCTTACTTCTAATGTGCCACAGTAAAACTTGCTCATCATTAGAACCAGACAGCAATATTTCTCCATTAAGAGACACAGAGAGGCATGTCACTGTTTTTGTATGTGATGAAAATGTTGCACATTGATTGTCAGAGTTAACAAGGACATCGCGGTTGCGAGGAGGGCTTGTTAAACTATACTGATGGATGTTGCCTTCTGCTGTCCCAACGAAAACACTCAGCTCCAAAACATCCATGGTAACAGCAGACAATGGCACATCAAATACTAAATTTAGTAGCAGTTCACCTGATGCAAGATCATAGATTTTACATGATCGATCACTTGACACTGTTATCAAACGACCACCCATTCCCATTTTACTTAAGCATAGGTCTGTAACTGGCAACGAATGATCAGAAAAAATGTGTACCGGGTCGTGTTGTCCTGCTGACGTTTGGGTAACATGGTCTACCTCCGGGTGTGCGGAAACTGTGGCTAGAGACCACACCATCACCATACCATCGTCTGCAGCCGATACAAAAAATTTGCCATCTGGAGTAAACTTTATCAAAGCTACCTTTTGGTAATGGCGTGTGATGATAGTCAGCAACTTTCCAGACGTTATTTGCCACAAGTAGATCTTTTCATCGATTCCAGCTGCACAATAACATCCGTCCATGGACACTGCAAAAGCACTTGCTCTGCCTGGCAAAATAAAACGCATTCCTTGGATGGTCTGATGTGAATTTAGAGGCCACACGTGCAGTACGGGCTTACTTTTCTCCACTGCCGCCAAGTAATCATTACCAATAAAGGACACAGTCTTCGATTCCGATGTTCCTCCTCCTTTGTAAGACATCAAGTTAGTGCCGGTATGAGGGTCCCAAATTGCGCAGCTCCACAAAGTATTATTACTATCACATGTTACTATTACTTCAAATAAGGAAGACATTTTGAATTTCTAATACACAGGATTACCTATCTATTTCAGTTTGATTGTTTTCTTGCTTGTTTAATTTTACAGAAATCACCAACATGTGGTCAAACACATGTCAAATTTGGTGTTGCCGTACGTGAAAGTTGATATTACCGTATTTATAATTTTTTCAATTTCATACTTATTTGCTGGATCATATTCCCGGCGGACTACGAGCCCTCGTGCGCGAGACAGTAACGCTAAGGTGATTTTCTTTATCTTACTTATTTGCATGCAAATCAAAGGCATAAAAAACGTGAAAAAAATTTTATGCTTACTTGGCTCCGGCGGCGATTAAGGACTTGTCATTGTCAAAATTAGGTACCTACCCCGGGTAAGGTAGACCAGTGAGTAAAAATTACAGTGGTCCATGTAAAAATGTCCGATCCTCCCGTCCCATGGGGGCACGAGGGATCGGACGTGACTTTAACAGTGGAAGGCTAAAGTGCCTCGCCCATTTGCTGCCAGAGCAACGTGTTTTACGAGGTCGGCAACGCGCCAGAAAATCCCTTGGGGCCCGACCGGTAGAACACACACAGGGAGCCAAAGTCTCTTTGGTTAGCCAGTTGCTTGCTTGCTAGTCAGTATAGGATCGTCGACTATTCGTACGGCGCGCCTCTGTACAGAATCCTAAGGATTAAGCAGGTCGGCAGTTTCTCCGGCCCAGAGATGAGAACAATATTCCATATTTTATATGTATTTAACTGCTGTTAAACTGTGAAATAAACTAATAAATAAATAAATATGTGGTCGCACCTGAGCCTTATACAGCAACAGGCGCTGGTCTGGGGTGATGTATCGCTTGGATCGGTTAAGGACGCCAAGCAATAGCTTTGCTATTTAAAGGCGTTGTGTTAAAGTAATTACATTAACAAAAAAAACATCTTTGCGTTAATGTACCAGTTGTGCTCTCGCACGTGAGGGCCCGAGGTCCGCATTGACGCATTATCCAGGATTTGGCAGATCTTGAAGTGGAGCGACTACCATCTGACCTCCGTGACCCAGCCACCAGGAGAACCTTATCAGACTGGATCATAGTTACCTACACATTCAGTCGCCTAAATGTGCAGGTTTCATCACGATCGATGTGGAATATCATCTGACCACTTCAAATTGACTCCGTGAGATTATGCATTTTACTAAATTCGCTCGTCCACACATCGAACAGTTAAGGTGGTGGGTGGAGGGATACACGCTTAAGTGGCCCAAAAATAGGATGACGGTTTATTTAATGCAACATATTTGACAAGTTACTATCAATCTCGATTTAGGCGTCTAAACACGAAGAAAACAACTTAAATCGGCAAAGACGCAAGTTTCCTCGCTACTGTACTTACCGAAATGTAAATCGGCCTTTTAGTAGAGCTTGTCTAAGCTGAAATGACGCGCCCCAGTACTTAATTAGTTGATTTCGTTGTGTGAGTGCAAATTTTAATAACGACACTTCATCTGTGTGGGAGCGTCGACTGCTCCAATCGAACGACGCGTGCTCCTACGTTGAGTCTCACCGGCAACTGAATGACCAAATACAACATTTGTATTTGTATATGTATTGCGTCCACATTTTAAATTTGCTTGTGTGCGTTAATGCGATAGTGGGGCGCGTCATTTCAGCTTAGACGAGCTCTACCTACTTGGTAAAAATATGTTTGAGCTTTGATATTTATTTATCAACGCTAAAATTCCCCAATTTTTGGTTCCTTCGGTTTAGTTGGTATTATTATGGAGCAAAACTGTACAGCCAATCGTAGTGTTTATTTATCCTATTTATAGCAAATGGAGTAACACACGGACGGATAAGTCATGTTTGATTGGATGACTCTTCCCAGCAATGCCTTTCATTGGTGCAAGTGTTTAACATTTGACATTTGTTTGACAGACAAAGTCAGCTTGCTTGCTTCGTTCTTTGAGTGTGAATGTTGTGTGTAGTGTTATTCATAGGTTAGTGAATTAGTGATTCAGAAAATTCAACACAATGTTTAAAAAGTAAGTGCTATTTTTTTCTATGTTTAACTAAGAAAATGCGGTTAAAATAATTACAGTAAATTATGATTCTAGGTTATACTTTACGTATGCTGTCAATCTGACAGAATATTGACGTATTGCGTGCACCAATCAAAATTCAGCGTAGGGATGTTCTTAAAAATAACGAATTATAGTATAAAGTAATAGGTAATCTAAGTAATAGCACAGAATATTGCTAGCGTAATAGAAGATCGTTCCCTTGTTTTAAAGGGAATGTGATTTAATTACTCAGCAAAATAATTACAATTTAATTACCTGAAAAATGCTTTCGGATACTAGTTATGTAGAGGGCGATTTTGTGACACCTAGTTAAACGTGGAGTTCAGCGTGCCTCAGTAGATAGCGTTGCATTAAAGGGTATTCCGTGAATATACAACAGGGTGACCTTAGCCCCTGGACGGACAATGAAACCCTGATTAAGACTGCTACTCATCAGCATCATAAAATAGGCCTTTCTTTAATGGGGAGTTTTCCAGTAGGTATTGTCAGTTGGTTTCAAAAAGCATCAATAGATGGCGCTCCTACAATTTAGGTATTTTTTTTAAATCATTATGTTTGTGGCAGTGATGTCATGCGGCCATCTAATACTAAACTTAAAAATATAAGCTCGCCATTGCATTATAAACTGTATTTTTATTTCCTGTAATGTTGTAAATTGATGCAATAAAGAGATTACATACATACATACATACATAAAATGTTTATTAATATTAATTACTTTTCAAGGTTGAACGAAATGTACAAAAAAATATTTATATAAGTTGGCACTTTGTTCCATTTTAATACAAACCTTTCATATTTGTATCACGTCCATTCTTGATCCTAGCGTCCATAAAACGAACTGACTCAGTCAAATTGATGTATGTTTTGTTTGCAATAATTTATTACAACCTGTAAAATAGTTGAAAACCATTGATAAATACAATAAAAGGTGTTACATAATATATCTATGAAGCTGTGAACTGGATGGAGTGTTAAACGTATGAAAACGATAGATGCAACTATTCCACGTACGACAGAAATAATTGTACCTATCGTTTTAATACGTTTAGCACTCCATCCAGTTCACGGCTTCATACATATATTATGTAACAACCTGTATATGCAATACAACGTACCCAGTGTTTATATCCTCTTTGCTAAGAACCTATTTCAAGCGATTATCAATTACCAAAATTGTCGGGGCGGCATCTAGTGAGTGGTTAGGAATGCTTTAGATATCTATTGGAAAACTGCTCATTAGACAAAAAAAAAAATTTTTATTATTAAGATTTTATTTGTCAATATTAAGGAGAGAAACCCACCGTTTTCGTTTACAAAATTATTTTTAATTGTAGCAAGCGATTCTTTGCCGTCAAATTGTTTTATTTTTATCTCATAATAGATTTTATGGATATTATGGTCTCAAATCACATTATCATTATTTTATTTAGTGTGCATACGACAAAATTTACGTAGTTCCCTACCGTATAGGACGTATGCAGGTGCATACGTTCTCTGTTTCATCCTTTAGCATATACTTCTTACACTGTACTGACAAACCCTTCGGTATCCCTAAAGAGGTCCCCGAAGCACAGCCAATGTACGGATTCGTTTGGATCCACATGAGATGATGAAGATAAATTATTATAATTCAGAAATAATCACATCACACCAAAAGCTCAATATTCTACAGACCACACAGCTTGAGCTTCCTCCGTAGTAGTCAATAGTGGATCATTGAAACCAGTGGATCAGTGGAATTTATTTTTCTGACCTACCTGCGTTGCACGAAGGATTTTGTTGCACTTGGGAGGGCGAAATAACTCTAGCTACCCACGCTAGCCGTGAATAACTCTATCTACAACAAACGCTGTATCGGTTTTATTCTACTCGGCCTATCTGTCATAGTGCTACCCAACCAGCAAGCCATCTACACAAAAGGGTTTTTAAGTACGTACTTGCACTGGTTTTCGATTACTCAAGTTTCTTATTTGATTGATTCGAATTTTATAAACTGAATTTGTCAGCATTATGCCCCCGCCATACTAGCCGTTTTCATCCGTGCCGCTCTGGACCGGCCCGTTCCATTAAGAATGACCGGTAACGAAGCTGGTGCGATACGTTCGCGAGTATATAAAATACTAGGTAATTCTTAAATTCTCTTCACTGTGCCACGCAAGAGAAGTCGGCCGACGCAAAGCGAGCGAGACAGATATATTTGGAATTTGGATTAGAAAATGGTGAATGGTGGACGGACGGATGGTCGACAGCCACGCAGCTGTTGAAAATTGATTCAGTGCGCATTGAGTTTCGACCTTTGTCCTAATCAGTGTGCAAGAAATTACAAGTTTTCCCTACGACTTCAATTCCTATGGCTTTTAGGTTCAGTGATTAACAATTAAAGTATCGGTGGACAAATCGCGTGACGTAATTTAGTTCTGGCGAAATAACTCTCTCGTGTGGATTTTATTCCATGGTGGACAAGAAATGAGTGCAGCCATGTGGGAAGTGGATTCTGACGTGGGGTCTCAGAGCGCGTCCTCGGACGGGCTGCGGCGTCGGCAAGGATGGGATCCGGAAGCGGAGAGCCTGGCGTCGCAGATGGACGAGCTGGACGAGGTTTTAGCCGAGGAGGAGGAGGAGGGCTGCCCGCTGCCTTCCACGCCCGAAGATCAGCATCTACTCGACGCGGAGATGGCCGAGGTGCTGAAAGCAGGCGTGCTGTCGGACGAGATCGACCTGGGCGCCCTCGCCCACAACGCCGCCGAGCAAGCCGAGGAATTCGTCCGCAAAGTTTGGGAGGCCTCCTGGAACGTCTGCCACTTCAGACATCTACCTCGCTGGCTTCAAGACAACGACTACCTACACAAAGGACACCGACCACCCCTACCCTCATTCAGTGCCTGCTTCGCTTCCATATTCCGCATCCACACCGAAACTGGTAATATTTGGACACATCTTCTTGGTTGTATAGCTTTTATCGGTGTAGCAATCTATTTTTTGTCACGCCCTTCGATTGAGATTCAAATGCAGGAAAAAATGATATTTGGTGTATTTTTTGTTGGAGCTATTATATGTTTAGGCTTTTCATTCGCATATCACACTCTGTACTGCCATTCGGAGATGGTTGGCAAGTTGTTCTCGAAGCTGGATTACTGTGGGATTGCCCTCCTAATTATGGGTTCTTTTGTTCCATGGTTGTATTATAGTTTCTACTGCCACTACAGACCAAAAATAATTTATTTATCTATAGTGGTTTGTTTAGGAATTTTGTCTATTATAGTGTCATTGTGGGATAGGTTTTCTGAACCTAGACTGAGGCCTCTCCGTGCTGGAGTGTTTATGGGTTTTGGACTTTCTGGTATTGTGCCAGCAATCCATTATGGCTTCACAGAGGGTTGGTTTACAAATGTTAGTAAGGCATCCCTGGGTTGGTTGGTCCTCATGGGTTTGCTGTACATTTTGGGTGCAATGTTTTATGCTCTGAGAGTACCTGAGCGGTGGTTCCCTGGAAAATGTGATATTTGGTTCCAATCTCATCAAATATTCCATGTTCTGGTAATTGTGGCAGCATTTGTGCATTATCACGGCATAAGTGAACTGGCATCATACCGAGTAACCGTAGGCGAATGCTCCATGACACCCTCATCCATTGCTTTCTAGCCCTTGCAATTGTGATAGTAGACCATAGATAAATTTAAGTAGGATACAAACAGCTTTTACAAGAAAAAAATCCAACTGTTTATGAAATAGCTTAATGAACAGGACATAATTGTTTGGTTTTAATTGAAGAGAATACCTAATTAAAATCTTTAAGAGGCTGATAAGTATAACATTGATATTTTAATTATTACAAATACAAACAATTTCTACAATTACCAGTATATTGGTTTTAATTGACTGGGATAAATTCTCAGAGTGGTATTTTTCTTTTTTGTCTTACACATTTTTGCACTGGACTGCACATATTAAAAATATAATTTAGCTCACATTTAGAAACACATTTAGTATTCGACTATAAAGTAATTATTGTGATGAGTCTTGAAATTTTGTTTCGGTATAAATAATATTTTTGTTGTATGTACTTAATTTCCAGCTAACAACAGTGTAATATTTTGACCTACAAGTTAGGTGGTAGATGTAGGTCAGACCACAATTTATCTTTATAATGTCATAGTTCTTCCAATGACATTTTGGAATCAGCTCTTCCACAGAAATTTCATTGATATTTCATTAAACTAATATGCTTGTTATAAAATCAGTCTATATGGAAATTTGTAGCAGAACCGATCCAACCTTCAATATTTTGCTGTATTAAGACTTTTAAGTTTCTATTTCATATGTTCCTATTGTTTTTAAAACTATGCTTGTCTATGTATAATTATTTGGCTTATGCGGGCATTATAGTTTGATGTTTCATTTGAATCTCAATTTCATTTTGAAACATTTGTTATTTAATTTATTTGAGACATCATCTGTTCCAACATGAACCTTGTAGATAATTAACTTAATTTTGTCCTCTCAATTTCTTTCACATTCCATCAGTAAATATCATATAGATACATTCTATTTTTGTAGATTTCATACTTTTGTGTAATATGCACCTACAAATAACTTGGCATAAATAGCTGGGTACCATTTAAAAGTTATTCTGTGGTCTGCATTTAGCTATAAAAATGAATTAAATTGAAGGGATATTATATTCTAAACTAAATTGTTGTAAGTGTTCATAAGTGTAAAGATTCTATGAGAAATAAACTGTAAAAAAATAAAAAAAAAACTTTGTGATGTATATTTTAATTCTACAAAAATGATTTATCATCTTGAAAAGTACATTAAGTATATAAGTGTTGAAGGAATCAGCACAGATGTTGTTATAAAAAGAAAGAAATTCTTGTTACAAGGAGTGTCTTGTAACAAATAATTATGTGAAATCTAAAAAAAAATTGTTTAGTGTGAGATTGTACCAATACATTCTGCTATATAATTTGTACCTATAAATAAATCTGAGTAATATACCGGCAAAACTTTCCAAAACAATTTTGGAATATTGTTGTTACAAGTTGATCATGGAGTAAGAATTGGAATATAAAAGACAATACTTTTCAAGATTTTTAGAGACTTTAATTTGTAGTATTAGAGGATGGTTTCAAATGTCACATTTCTTATGTTATTTTGTAGGCTTGATGTGAATTGAAATTATATGAATGTATTTTTGGGTATATTTGAATATTAGACAGTAGGTAACATTATAGGTATTGATCGAATGGGCACAAAAAAATAATATAATTTTTATTTACACAGCCATAAAATTACATGAGACTACATGTGTGACATAATGGGGAAACTGCTTTCATTGTTTATTATAAATTTGTTTTTAAATTTTCTTTTTATGGGATAACTTATTACACAATAAATAATATAAAAACCTTACAAGACTTTTTTATTTTGTATACTTCCTACCCTACCTGTAGCACTAACTAATGCATTAGCAGTCTGTTCACCAGCGTTATTTGTTTAATATTATTTAAAAGACAAATAACGGCATTGAATAGATTCTAGGTACACCTACATCTGAATTATATAGACCAGTTAAAACGTCAAATTTCGGTGTTTTTTATTTACTTTTTGCTATACTTTTGATATTTGCTATTAGATAAATTGCAATATTACCACAACAACTAATTATAGGTTTATCTACTTATACAACCGAGTTTATGCTTAAGTACTTAAAATCAGATTGTTACCTATCTTTAGATACTTCACAAGGCCTCACAAGTCATAATTTCCTGTTCAGACTTTTTGTGATTGTTGTTTGTCAGCTGTCGCCTGCAAATTGAAGAGTCGAACTCGTATAGGTAACATAACTGACACGTTCACAAATGTCTGAGTCTGCCTGGCGCGCGATTCTCGCGCTGTGAAATCTCAAAATTCGACATTTTCTGTAGTCAAAAACCTGTATTAAAACGTCACTGAAATTGATCTTCGTCAATATACGACTGTCGAAGACAGTTGAGAAATTAGTTCTGCTGCAATAGACATTTCAATGTCATTATGATGGAGAATTAGGCCTCTGTGCTTACCTAACTTACCGCTACACAACCTAACTTACTTTCCTAAAGCCGTATCCAACTGGACCTAGAATATAGATCTAGGCCTAGGCATTACAAAACTTTCTGTGCCGATAACGATGTCTATCACGTCAGGCGTCACGTGCAAATTGATGGATGGCTATTTCCGAGTACGTACATACCAAAGATAGGTATTCCGTTACAGTGTTCCATTCCTTTATCTGCTGTCATGAAGATATTGACATTCTAACGTAATAAAATAATGGATGGATACAGAGTACCTATTAGGTAGATAGGTGCCTGGCAGAGTCTGATAACGTTCGTTCGTTCGTCATTTAAAATACCTACTTTCTCTTCGATCTGTTACGGTTGATGATCTTAAATGTACCTACCTACAGATCCAAAGTAGACTCACGTGATAGATTTTGTGTAACTAGTAAAGTGGTCCTGTAAACCGGAAACTGGACGCATTTTTTGAGTATTTTCACTGCGATCTCTAATCGAAATGGATCCCTCCTGCTAGGTGTGAAAATTATGGCAAAACTCTCCACTGATAATGTGGAGGAGGCTCGAGTCCAGCAGGGCCGTTGTTTTATGGGCTGTTGATGTGTGTTGTGAAGGTGTACAGGACAAAGAACATGTGTTATGTAGGTACCTACTTACATTACAGCTACGACTTATGATTAGGAATTTAGGAGTGTGTTTTTATATGTATAGAGAAGCACCCAAAACGCAATTTTTATGCTACTTAGGTACCTACTCACTCAGGGACAAACTAGCAGAAATGCGCTGATTACATTTGACTAAATTCAGTAACTTAATTCAGAAGCAAAAAGCGTGAGAGCAAATCAAAGTGAAATGTATTACTCATCAAATAAGGTCCATTTTAGTATCACGGCTTTTGAAAAGCGGAGCGACCCGTAACATAATATAAGTGATACAAAAATGGACCTTATTCTATGAGCAATACATTTCACTTTGATTTGCTCTCACTCTTTGCTTCTGAATTTAGTCAAATGTAATCAGCGCATAAGAAGTCACCCAAAAACTCACTTACGTTAGTAGCTCCCTATATATATTCTGTGACGTCGCATAAAAACGTTGAACCGCAGGTGTGTTGTAACATGAAATACCTCATGTCTATAATTGCACTGGCTAACTTACCCTTCAAAACGGAACACAATGCAACAATTGTTGCTTGGTTAGCGGTAGAAAAAGATAAGGCTACAGCACTGAGTAGGTACCACAGGTGGTACCTTCATACAGATGGACTCCTTAACGATAATCATAACCGTCTTGGCGTTAATGTCCCTGTTGTATTCTCGCACGCGAGGGCCCGGGGTCCGCCTTGAACATGGTTCAAGATTTGGCAGATCAGGTAATGGACTCCTTACTTAGGCTTTAGTTAGGCACGCATTGCCTCTGAGAACAAATACACGCTTAGTACGTAAGTAACTATCTAGTAAGAGACCTAGTCGTTAAGGCAAGGTCGTATTTTAATACATTGGTTATATTTATATTTACCAACGTATATTCTGATTGACATAAATAGGTCTCGGTACTTGGCGAAGATCCCATGCCCTGTGTGTCTATTAGGTAGGTTGTAAACAACTTGGTTACGTTAGGTCACTATACCGAAGATGTCATCTTACTTCATTCACTATTCTTATGTAACGTTACCTAACATATTTGCTTGATTGTGCCATCGTTTGTCTTCAATCTTGTCATCGGAGTTTCGTACTATGACTTGCTAGCTAGTCGAACTTCAGCACCGCAAGGAGCTCGCCACTCGTTAGATGCGCCTCCATACATACCGTTGGCGTTTGTTGACCAAAATTTTCCGCTGGGGACCCGGATACTGGTTCAACAGGTTAGTTAGATCCCCGTGACGATATAATAGAGGTATACATACTTACCTACCTATATATTTTATTAATCGTGACGGTTTTTGCTCTGTTGCTTCAGTAGTTTTGGAAATGTTTGAGACTGTATTATGTACCAAAAGATAGATTTGTCGAGGGCTTTCCGACGTCTGCTGGTGAGGTTAGTCTACGGAACGGAGGTCGGAGCCACTGATATATCTGAAGACCTTAGAAAGGTATGCGGGTAGCAGATGGACGCGGAAACCTCGACTGGGATGGAAGGCGTTCTTTGGGGCCTAAGTTCAGCAGTGACTGATCGATTTCTTAATCACATTCGTCTCAAAGGGTTAGTGCTTTCTGCTTTCCCCCACTCTCGACGGGCCGGGTATCGGCCGGCAGGTAGGTAGTAAAGAGGTGAAAGTGATTATCAAAAAAGAGAAAGGATAAATATGTTGTAGGTATGTCTGCCTAAATATATTACGTAGGTACCTACCTACTTACTTCTGCTGCCGACTCTACCATTTATGATTAGCGATATTATATGTATGTACCATAGGTCATAGGTATTAAAGGTATTATAGGTCGCTTGTCACTGAGCAGCATAAAAAATAACATAGTAAGAGGGATGTAACGGAAGTGGTTTTATCGGAACCGCAATAGTAATCGGAATTTATAAACTAAGATTATCGGAACCGGATTCGGAGGTTGAAGAGAGCTACTTTACTAGTCTTACTTGGCTTGGTGTTGGTGGGCACTAGGTAACAGTTTCTTTAATTAACCTAGATAAGATTTAGGTTAAAAATTACCTTGGTGTTAAAAACAGAAATAATCAAATCTTATTGAAAACTATAGAAGTGTCAGTCACAAGTTCTTTTAGTTTCTTTTTTTGTTAAAACCTAACCAGAAACGTAAAGCACTCGGATTTTTCTGGAACTAATATCGTTCTTCATGTTTTCCGAAGATTGACTGCTAGATATCTGTAATTAGCGCCACTGGCAAGTCTTACAATCGAGGTCGGGTTATATTTAAATACATCCGCTATACGACACGCTTCACGGCCTGTCCCGTGCACAAGAATACCTTTCGAATAATGTTTGTAGGTATGAAACGGTTTCTGAAATTGCTTACGATCCTAGTCGTTGCATAGTTATAAGTTTCTGATTAAATCAACAGACACACATTTCACAAGAACGCAGTGCATTAGTAGGATCTTCTTGTAAAAACAAGGTCATCTATTTATTTTAGGATAAATTGAAAAATAAAAAACCGTGATTAATCCGGTCAAAGTGATTTGTTTTATATGTCTGGGCTTTGCGTTAATAAGAGAAAATAACTATAAATTATATGTTTCTAGATCGGTGGCCTAATGGTTAAGGGATCCGACTCGTAAGCGATTTATGCATATTAGTTGAACACTAACCGATGCTCTTACGGTGAGGGACAACATCGTGATGAAACCTGCACATTCTTATTATATTAGTTATTAGGTACCTGATCTGTCAAATCCTGGATCATGGTCAAGGCGGACTCCGCGCCCTCGCTCGCGAGAGCATAGCCGGGACATTAACGCCAAGATGATTTTATTTTATAGTGTTTAATGAAGTTTTGCGTTTAACAATTATGTAGGTAGGACCTGTGGCCCTAGCACAAGTGTGTCCGCGACAAAGCTCGCGCCGCGAGATAGCGTTTGTCTCTTTCTCTCAATACTAAGGCGAAAGAGATAGCAATACCTATGTCGCGCTTTTTCTCGCTTATCGCGCGCGATAGCAACTTGTGCTAAGCCTACTGTGCAAACCTGGACAATGGTTTGTTTGTAATACGGTATAACTTGTAGGAGGCAGAGTATATTGATTATTGTATTATATACATATTATAAAAACGTGACGAAAGACAGCCAAATACGAATTAATTGACCTCTCGACCTTATGATAATCCTTAATATGATAATATGGAGTAAGGGGTCAGCTAACTAAATAAATAAATATGCTTGGAAAATTTACACAGCGCCATCTTGCCCCTAAGTAAGCAAAGCTTGTGTTATAGGTGCTAGATAACTGATAAACTACTTACATACTTTCAAATACATATTTATTTTACATATTATAACACCCCGAGCCGTAACAAAAATTAAAATTTATAATTTAAATTTCTGCTCGGCCGGAATCAAAAATCGGGATCTCTGCGTGGCAGACGCCGCATGTTAACCAACTCAGGTCGTCAAACTAGTTGTATGATTGTACCTACACCTTATCTATTTAGTTTGCATTGTTGTGTCCGGTTTGAAGGATAAGGTAGACAGCGCGATACATTTACTGCGGTTCTGCAATTTTGTTACTTACCATACCAACATGCTGCATGAATCGCAGACGTTATGTGCGACAGTTACCACCCGCGTCGTAAGAAATGGTGTTTGGACAGTCGGGGAAAAAACATTTTTAAATATAATTTTTAACTGCGGGCCCAAACGCCCGAGGAAAAATAATAATTTTAATTATGTAATAAGGCGCTTCGGCCCGCGAGCTAAAACCAGACCGGGTCAAAACGCCTGAACACTCCATCAGAGGGCCTAGTGTGAGTTCCGCTTCGATTTTACTTAACTATCGCGTTTGCGTTTACGTCGAAATTAGTATGAAGAAAAAAACTTCATTTACGTACCACTAGGCGTCGCTATATATTTTTCCATACTAATTTTCACGTAAACGCAAACGCAATAGTTAAGTAAAATCGAAGCGGAACTCACACTAGGCCCTCAGGTGGACTCCTCTTTTGTCACTGAGTAGTGCGTACCTACATACTTAAAAGTTGAAACGTTTCTGCATCGAAAAATTTTCATGCATCGAGTAATTCGCGGGAAAAAATGGCCGCTACTATCTCGTTTATTGGCCTACCTACCTACGTTACGAAGAGAGTCTGCGGTCGAACGAAACATTTGAAAAATAGGTACCTTCCTAGCTGACTCATTTTGCGACTTTATTTTGTACATGGTAAGGATTAGTATCGACTGCGGTTGGTCGGCTCCAGCCAAATCGGAGCGTTTGTTACTAGTTTGACACTCGGTGAATCTGGCTACGCTGGCTGCTCGTTGACCCCACCGGTACGGTATCAGTAGTTGGGTGGCATACTTTTGGCCACGTGACCGCCACCGCTGCTAGGTGCCCGGCCGCTGTGGTCTCGAGTTTGACACAGTTACTGGAATAGTCACGTGATCAGGTCCCATGTATTATTTATATGTATTACATAACACGTGCACGTTTAGTTGAGATGAAAATGTCGTAAGATAAAATCAGGTTGAGTGCTCGTCACTCGACCAGTGAATGTACAGAACAAGAACATAAGTGCATTAGCACTTCAAGAAAATTTTCCTTTGTCGCTACAGAAACATAAATAAACAAACATGTCTTGGACAAATCCAACTAGCGCCCAAAGTAAGCAAAGTGTGTACACCCATAACACATGCTAACATGGTGTGGGTAACATTCACGGTATTTGGTACATCTTAAGCCAAAATCAGTTTGCTAGAAGAAGGGAGCATTGGCTGTCCCTTATGCCCAAAGGATTCGTCCTTTACCCCCAAGATATTTTTTATATAATAAGTAAAAATTGGCCGTGTGGTGTCCAGCAGAGTAGAATAGCAAAGGGGTTGGCCCTTACGCTTATGGGTGTCGTACAAGGCGACTTAATGTTTTCGAGGCAAAAGATCTAGTAGAGTCTCCGTAGTGTGGAATATGGGCAGCAGCTTTTTCCATTGTTATATTAGGTCTTTACCTATGAAATTGCCGTTCTGCAATACTGGCCATTTCAAATCAAAATATTTTTTGTTTGGCTAAGAATTCTAATTTCAAATTAATTTTATTTTAAAAACATGGAATTCTTTTTCCAAAAGTAGTCATTTGTTTATTGATTAGTGTAACATTTTCATCGCATTTCAATCTTTTTCGTCATCATGGATACGTTAAAAATTCGAGTAATTATGGAATATGAGTACCGTCGTGGCAGCAACGCGGCACAAGCGGCACGCAACATCAACGACGTTTACGGAGCTAACACTACAAACCAACGCACCACCTGTTATTGGTTTGCTCTCTTCCGTTCTGGAAATTTCGACCTAAAAAATAAACCTCGCGTTCATCCAAAGACTTTGGTCGACAATGACGAATTAAAGGCGATTGCAGAAGCTGATGATACACAATCTACGGCTAAATTAGCAGCAGCTTTCGACGTTAGCGTCAAAACAATATTGGTCCATTTGCGTCAAATTGGCAAGGTAAAAAAGCTTGACAAATGGGTGCCTCACGAACTCAATGAGCGCCAGCGCGTGGTACGCGTCGAGACGTGCCTTGCACTGCTCAACAGACACACAAATGAAGGAATTTTGAACCGCATTGTTACCTGCGATGAAAAATGGATTCTGTTTGATAACCGCAAGCGCTCAGCAAGTTGGTTGGATCCTGGTTCAGCACCTAAACAATGCCCTAAACGAAAACTTACCCCTAGAAAAGTGATGGTCACTGTTTGGTGGTCTAGCGCCGGTGTGATTCATCACAGCTTCTTACCCAACGGGGTAAGCATTACTGCAGATGTGTACTGTGAAGAACTGAACACAATGATGCACATCTCCAACCAGCATTAGTCAATCGCTCGTCTCCGCTGCTCCTGCCCGACAACGCGCGACCTCATACTGCACAGCAGACGGTCTCCAAGTTGCAAGAACTGGGGTTGGAAGCTCTCCGACATCCGCCCTACTCACCAGACCTTGTGCCTACAGACTACTACTTTTTCCAGAATTTGGATAACTTCTTGGCGGGAAAAAAATTCAATACCCGAGAGGCAGTACAAAATGCCTTTGAAGAATTTGTTGCCTCCCGTCCAGCTGATATCTTTAAGAAGGGCATCAATAAACTGCCACTGCATTGGCATAGATGCATTGACAGCATGGGTGATTACTTCGATTAATACAAATACAAAATACATGAAAAAAATTCGTTTAAATTTTTTCATGCAAAACGGCAATTTCATAGGTATAGACTAGGGATGTTACGGAGCTTCGACTCCGACTCCGATAAGTCGGAGCTTCCGATTGATCTTACACCTCCGGTTCCGACTTCGGTTCCGATACTTTTAAATCGGAGGTTTTAATCGGAGGTCGAACCATAGCAGATAGCGGCGGCGGCGACGCGCGGCGGCTGCGGTCAACGTGTACGAACTGTACGAACAGGTTAATGCATGTCGTTGGAAAAGCAAGCGTTCTGTCATCGATTAATATTTCACTTGTTGTTACGCAATACGGATGGTTTGTTTTGTTTTGTGCGGTGTGTCAATTAAAGTTATCTGTTTTTGATTTGGAATTAGTGGAAAGTGAATGGAAATACCAAATTCCAATCCCTTAAACCGATTGTCCTCCAATATTTATCGTGTCCACCAGGTTCAGTAGCAAGCGAACAACTTTTTAGTGGTACTCGCCTAATCTATGATCCGTTAAGAAATAGATTGGACGGAGACAAAGCTGCAAAGCTGTTGTTTATTAAACATAATTTGCTACTTCTGGAGTCAATTAATTTGATTTAATTTGCTAACTGTCATAAAAATGTGTTTATTTTTATTTGTGACACCTATATGATATAGGTTTATTACTTTTTAATTGAAATTAAAGAGGCTGATTGATTAATGTTTTTACTATTTTATTTTATTGCCTGCACTTAACACATCTTTCTTCACCGTACTATCTCCAACTCCGCCTCCGACTCCGATACCGCTTCCGATTCCGGTTCCGACTCCGAAAAACCAAATTTAGAAACTCCGACTCCGACTTCGGTTCCGATAAAACCACCTCCGTAACATCCCTAGTATAGACCTATTATTTAAACACTGCGATCTCCAACCCGCCTGCCAAGAGTGGAGATTATGGCAATACCCTCCCCTTTCGTGGGAGAGGCCCTAAGTCCTGCAGTGGACTTTTACGGGCTGTAATGATGATGATGAAGTAAAAATATAATTCACGAATGCTCTATAAACCTTTTAACAACTGCACTGTTGTGCAAAGGAATATTCTATATCTAGCACCCATAGTACAAGCTTTGCTTAGTTTGGGGCTAGATGGCGCTGTGTGAATTTGTCCACGAATATTTATTTATTTATTCCACTTATGCTCTTGCGTTGTACATGTGCACACCTGAAAAGGTGGGATTTGATTTAGTGGCCACCGTGGAGAGGTCTCAAACTAGGTCACGTAGCATGCGTACGTTCCCTTACTTTACTAGTAAGTACTAAATTATATTGGACATACCCAATACAAGACAAAAGTCTGTGTCCAGTTGTGTGGTCATTGATGTCATACATTCTGAACGGAATTCATATCAGCATTCTTTTTGCAACAATGAAACCAAAAATAAAACAAGCATCAGTCGTTAAGAGCGTTAGTTAGCGAAGTTATCGCTTTCCATCAGTTCGTTAGGTAGGTACTGGATTTGTATAAAAATATTGCGATAACATGTAACATGTAACAACCTTGGAAAGGAAATAAAACTGTTGTAACTGTCGATACAAATATTAAAACACATTAGGCCACATTTGTAACGAGTCTCGAAAATCGCGTGCTGGTCTTAAACCACTTTATACTCAACATTCGACATGGTGATTAATTTAGATATAATTTTGCAGATTGACATTTTTAAAATTTTAATTTTTGACATCTGAAATTTATTTTGTCATAATAATATGTCATTTATTGAAACTTGTATATGTAATGATATGTAAAGATTGATGGTATGACACTCGTGAATCTGTACGAGCTTGCAATTAGTTTATAGTCACTACTGTATTTTGAATGCTGACGTGTAAATTTTTAATTTATGAAATAAATATATCTAAATCTAATACCAGCTGTTCTCGTACCAACGTATCTGAGATCTTCCTTGTGAACATGAAAAACGGTTGCCAGGTTTATTTTGGTCCTGTAAGGGACAAATGCTCAAAGTGGCAAGAATTTCCAATTTTTCCCCGTGACAAATGAAAAACAAGTTATTATTTTTATCTGTTTTATATCAATACACATAAAACAGGCTTTTAATTATTAATTATATTTTAAAGCAGATTGTGTACACTGTAACATGTCTTTGTTTGATTTCACATATTAAGTACCTAATTAACTCGCTCTTTGTCAAATTCGGGGTAATTGTTTTGGGTAAAATCGTTTTGAAGGGTAAAGACAGACAGGACAGTAAGTCCCAGCGGGACTTTAAAAGAACGACCTGAGTGGTTGATTTGTTGATTAACAAAAGTGGTTGATTTGTTGAAAATCAACCGACAGTTGATTAACATTCTAGCCGGTCTACCACGCAGAGGTCCCGAGTTCCATTCCCGTCCGAGCAGAAATTTAAATGATTAATTTTAATTTCAGTTACGGGTCTGGGTGTTGTATGACAAGTATGTTTATAGATTATCTGTTTTCTCGAACCCATAACACAAGTTTTGCTTACTTCGTGGCTAGATGGCGCTGTGTGAATTGTCCCAGCATATTTATTGTATTTATTTATGCCTTAAATACATATACGAATTCGACAGAGTAACAGAGTAGGTAGGTACGTTGATAAACAAGCGTGATAATGATAATGATGAAACATTTGTCTAGATTTGGGTAGCCTTGACTGTGTTATCTGACACAGACAGTTCATCCATACGAAGGGACGCGATGCGGCATTCTAATAAAAAAAAATCAGAACAATATTCCATAGGTTATAGGTATGTAGGTAGTTATTATAATTATACCTTATCTCTCTCTGTTTCTTACGCGATGCCCAGATATTTCAAGTAAAACATATTTCTTATTTATAATTTTATCCCAATTAAAGTTACGGAGCAAAATAGATAACTGCCAAAATGTCAATAATTGTCTCGGTGTTTAATGTAGGTACTGATTTTTTTAATGATTGTATTGCAAAATTATTGTGTCGTGGTTTCCATTGTAATAAATGTATATTTTTCTTTCATCTTCATGGTTTCAAAATGTTCGAAATGCGCTGTAACTTTCACCTCCACTTGTTTGGGTTTCGGTTACCTACATATCCCAAGAGATGGCAACCCGGAGATTGCAAAAAATCTGAAACATATAGGATATGCAGAGAAACGTATTCTGACCCATTTTTTGTTGGTGACCTCCTGGATCGAAAAACAATTAGGTCATATCCGTGGTGGCTTTGCATTTGCAAAAGTATTAAGAACGCATTTTCAATGATTTGCAGATTTATACGTTGTGTTCCTTATATCTAGGAAAATACAACCACAACTCCGAAATGACACATCTTTACACCTAGCACATACTGTTTCCAGGTTGTTTTTCCATTGCGTGGAATGCAAAACTACAATTTCAATATCCCACTGTTTTATATTATTTACTAAGCAGTAGGTGAGCTTCCTAAAGGGGAATGACAGAAATGTATGGACCCCAACTATATGACCAATAACGTTGAGCGATATGTCGTTGGAAAGGATGTTTCATTTTGTACAACATTTACTATGGCGACAACTCTCAAATAGCTGTGGGAAAAAAGTTATGGCCAATTAAAGTGAAAATCGATTTGTACTGGAAAATTCGGCCTATATATGTTGAGCGATATCTCATTGTAAAGGATTTTTCATTTTCTACAAGGTCTAGCCTGGGTGTCAAAACTCAGGACCTGTGTGTGGTTGCCGCTGTAGATCCTGGCTACACAGGAGTTGCAGCGGTGGGAATGATTGGCGGGGCAAAGCCCGTTAAAAATAATCCCTAGTTCTTATGAACAGTAGTGAAAATGGTGTGCAACTAAATTACCCAAGGAACTAAAAATAACAAACAGGGTAAAAACAAGTCATAAATCCCTGGGAGTGTTTGTATGACAACAGTGCGAAAATACCAAACAACATTACCTACACATTTTAAATAATTTAAATAGCCTGAAGGGGTGGGGTTTTCCCTGGAGAGTACAACATGGAGTTCTTAAAGAAAGGGTTTTACGGGGTCGGCAACGCGTGGGTGATGCCCCTGGTATTGCAAAGGCTGCGGTGACTGCTTACCATCAGGCAGGCCGTAAGCTTGTTTGGCACCTGTGTGGTATAAAAAAAACCATGTAACGCATGTCTAAAGTAGTCTGTGGTTCGATAAAATATAACCCAGTGATATATCTCGACATGAAATAATATATATAAAACGAATACATATGTCAACATATCCTTTATCTTATCCAAAACAAAGTACATGAGAATCATTAAAATGTTTTTCAGCAATTATTTATAACTATTTGGCCTGGCGCGACTTCGTTCGCGTGGTGTCATACCCTTCTCTACATACCCTACCCTACCCTACCCTGCACCTACCCTACACCTACCTTTCACCTATTCTACACCAACCTTACACTTGTCACATATTTTGATACCTCGTGTTATATTATTGCAACATTTCTATTTGAGTCGAGAATTATTTACCGTCTAACAAGCGAAAGAAATCCTAAATGATAGGTTATAGATCAGGGGTGGCCAAACTAATGACCTGTGAGGTCTACTAGTGTTCAAAAATATTTCTAACGGTCGTCTGCAGTTTACAAAAGATATATTAAACATTTTTGTGATAAGTTTCGAAGTATTTTTAAATATCAAATACAAAATACGCATTTTTATTGCGTTTTAGATAGGTATGTTTTTGCATTGCTTATTCTCCATAAGTTTATCACATTCGGGGAGTGTAGAAATAACTACTGTATACGTAAACAGGAAGTTAAGTGAGATTTTGATGTTGGAGTTGTATTGAATCTGTACGGCTAGCACGAGTTGTTCTTGCGCGCGATAAGCGAGAAAAGGCGCGTCATAGATACTGCTATCTCCTTCATCTTAGTATTGAGAGAAGGAAACAAACGCTCTCTCGTGGCGCGAGCTATGTCGCGGACACTTGTGATAGCCGTGCTGGTTTTTATGAAAATGCTGCGGTAGAAGTGCGGCGTTACTCGACTTGACCGGGTCCATAACCAGCACATTCTTGGTAGCCTCGTACCCCGATATACCGGTTTTATTACTTGCATACCGAGAAAACCCATGCAAAGCCGAGGGGTTCAGTACTAATGGTCATCTTGGCGTTAATGTCCCGGTCTACTAGTGTTCAAAAATATTTCTAACGGTCGTCTGCAGTTTACAAAAGATATATTAAACATTTTTGTGATAAGTTTCGAAGTATTTTTAAATATCAAATACAAAATACGCATTTTTATTGCGTTTTAGATAGGTATGTTTTTGCATTGCTTATTCTCCATAAGTTTATCACATTCGGGGAGTGTAGAAATAACTACTGTATACGTAAACAGGAAGTTAAGTGAGATTTTGATGTTGGAGTTGTATTGAATCTGTACGGCTAGCACGAGTTGTTCTTGCGCGCGATAAGCGAGAAAAGGCGCGTCATAGATACTGCTATCTCCTTCATCTTAGTATTGAGAGAAGGAAACAAACGCTCTCTCGTGGCGCGAGCTATGTCGCGGACACTTGTGATAGCCGTGCTGGTTTTTATGAAAATGCTGCGGTAGAAGTGCGGCGTTACTCGACTTGACCGGGTCCATAACCAGCACATTCTTGGTAGCCTCGTACCCCGATATACCGGTTTTATTACTTGCATACCGAGAAAACCCATGCAAAGCCGAGGGGTTCAGTACTAATGGTCATCTTGGCGTTAATGTCCCGGTTATGCTTCACGGTTATGAGCACGAGGGCCGGGGTCCGCCGCGACCATGAACCAAGATTTGGCAGATCAGGTAATTATAGTGTAGCGACTGCCATCTGACCTCCGTGACCCTGCTACCAGGGGAAACTAACCAGATTGGATCATGGTTACACATTCAGTCGCCTCAATGTGCAGGTTTCATCACGATGTTTTCCCTCACCGTAAGAGCATCGGTTCGTATTCAACTAATGTACATAATTTAGAAAATAGTCAGTGGTATTCGAACCCGGTACCTCTCGCATTGCGATTCGGGTACCGTTGCCACTAAGCCACCGACGCTCATATACTTACAAAAAGAAAATACATATAGGGGTCTAGCTATATCAAGTCCTTACATCACACACTTTCAACGCACACACGGTAATTTTACCGAGAACTATAGCAGCCCTATTCTTATTCTTATAACAGCATACGGAGCGCACACCTGTCGTTAACCTTGTAACCAATCGATCTGTTTACTAGACACACCTGTGACTGTTAGTTTTAAGGCGTAGGTAGGTATCTATAATAGTCATTGTGTAGTTGGCAGGTGTAGTAAGTAGTACCGACTAATTATCCGGCAGTGAGGCTTTGTTTAGTGGTTAGACAACGAACGCAAAACTAGTGAGGCCGGCAGGACAAAATCTGTAGAGTACGAATCAAAACAACAATAAATAATGACAAACATCGAAGTAAAATCGGTTTTGCATGTCTTTAAAAATACCTTAGTTATGAACGTTTGAAAATACACGTCAGTACTTGCTGCTTTGACGTTACCTACTCGCTCGCTTCATGTTCCCGCCGTAAGCATTTTCTGGGATACGACACCGTTCTTTCCATCGCCTTTTTACGAAACCGTGTTTATTGGTTTGTTCCTGGCCTGGCGACACCACCTAACTCTAATGTTGTTTCTTTCAATCATAAAATATCTCTGGCACAGATCTCGTGAACATATTTCTTAATATTCATATTCCGTGCCTAAGCCAGACATGTGTATGTCTACACATTGTATGCATGAAATTATGCTGACGTCTAGGTTATCGTGGTATGAACGTTCTTAATCGGCACAGCTCACGTTTTCCTTAGATTACTAAAGGAAGCTACAAAACAGATTGACGCAGCTATGTCGTCGTCATGGAATTACCCGGGGCATTATCTTTGCCCGGGGCAAGTGCAAGGCTGCCATTATATTCAGATTGACGTTTTATCGATCGTGTGAACTTTAGCCCTAAAGACGGTCGTTCGATGCCATCGAGGGAATTATTGGCTCAAAATACCGCGCGGCGACATTGTAAATTTTATTATCTCATGCAAATTTGCACGAAAAAAGTGTCAAATATGCACAGAATATGCAACTTTATATAGCTACGTTCTATTATTTTAATTCTTCAAGAGTTTTAAGCATATTTTTAGTTTTGGGATTTTTTAATAAAAAAATCCCGGGATCGCTGCGCTTGCTGATTCATGCTTTTTTAAGCTAGAATTCAAAAAATTACGAGCTCGGTGCGCTCGCTAATGTTTTAAATATTCACATAAACCGCGCCGCGTGTTAGATTCCGATTTTAAGAGCCAATATATAAGTATAACTATTTTAAATGAATATTACCACGAATAAATGAATATGAATACATATATACCAAAAAGTCCGAGCCGAGCTCGCTGCGCATACTCAGTCATTGGTTTATATCACGTTTAGGTATAATATTCACCCCAATTTCAGTCAAAATACGAACATTCGAGTTCGCTATGATCGCTCATTTTTAAATTTGAGTTACTTGTGTTACGAACATCCTAAGTATCTTAATATGATTTTTTTCCTTTGATTACGATTATCCCATCTAATAACAGGAGGGGTATGTATCTATATTAATGAACATTCATCTTGAACCCCCCTAAAACCAAAATCTGGCTACGCCCGTGTTGTCTTGTTTCCATAACCCCCATGAATGAGTTGATAATGTCTAAATCATGAAAATTATGAATTAGTGCATAATCTAAACTGTGTTTGCGTGTACCTAATTTATATTTAGCCAACCTTGTTGGCATTGCCCTTAATTAGCACCTTTGTTTGATAAGGTTCTTATCTAATTAGTACCTAAATATCCACTCGTGTGGCCAGCCATTGATATAAAAATAACACAGGAGGTATTTATATCTACGGGTTCAGCGGTTGTCGTACCGGTCTGCTAATCACATGATCCCGGGTTCGATATCCGAACAAACAAAACCATTTGCGTAATTAACAGCAAATCAGCATTGTGTCTGAGATTATCCACATAATATAGGTAGGTAAGTAAGTAGATACAGTACAAGAGTTCCTCGTGCGCATAATTCGCTAGATAAGACTGGAAAACAGAAACTATAACGTAAGACTTATTAAAATAATCTGTAGATAATAGAGGGCAGCTATTAATTCGATCTATCTTGGGTGACTTTAAATTAATTCTTGATACCAAGGGATAGGCATGTGCTCGTGATAACAAAGAACTTTAAGTACGTTACCAACACTGAAATCGCGAAAAAATATCAAAATATGAAGCAGATTCCAGATTTCCACTTTGGAGTTGGTGCCATAGCGAAACTTGTTTTTTATCACGAGCACGTGTAGGTACTGTATTATATATCAAGTATTAATTTAAAGTCATTTAAAGTCACGAGCCAATTCACTTGGCTACTTGCATAATTACGATACGTATTGTGCTGATCCTCGATAAGCCGTCGACATTAAGGACATCGATTTTGTTACGCAGTTTTCTTTGTCTAAAAAATCATCCTCGAGGGAAAAGCGCCGGAAGCATGGCACAGAAGCATAGTGATATTGTTCTTCAAGAAAGGTGGTAAGGCTCTCTTGAAGAACTTCAGACCAATATCGCTGCTGACCCATGTGTATATGCTGTTTTCGATAGTCATTACGAATCGTCTCGCATGCAGGTTTGATGACTTCCAGCCTCCCGAACAAGCCAGATTCCGAAAAGGTTTTAGTACCATAGACCACATACATACGCTGCGGCAGGTTGTACAGAAGACCGAAGAGTATAACCGGCCATTATGCTTGGCGTTTGTGGACTATGAGAAAGCCTTCGATTCTATCGAAACTTGGGCGGTGCTCCAGTCTCTACAGCGGTGCCAAATTGACTATCGATATATCGAAGCACTGAAGTGTTTGTACGAAATCGCCACTATGTCAGTTCGTCTCCAGGACAAGATCACAGAACCTATTCAGCTGCAGCGAGGTGTTAGACAAGGTGATGTCATATCACCGAAGTTGTTCACCGCTGCACTGGAGGATATCTTTAGGCTTCTGGACTGGGACGGAATTGGCATCAATATTAACGGCGAGTACCTCACGCACCTCAGATTTGAAAGCTGAAACCCTGGAAGACTTGGGCAAAATGCTCGATGACCTCTTTAGTGCCTCTCAACAAGTAGGTCTTAAAATAAACATGAACAAGACGAAAATGATGTCGAATGTCCATGTTGTGCCTACTCCAGTGACAGTTGGATGCACTCCACTTGAAGTTGTTGACGACTATACATACCTAGGACAAATAGTCCAGCTAGGTAGGTCCAATTTCGAGGTCAATCGACCAATCCAACTCGGTTGGGCAGCGTTCGGGAAGCTACGCCACATATTTTCGTCCCAATGTCTCAAGACAAAACCGCAGTGTCTCAAGACGAAGGTCTTTGACCAATGTGTGTTGCCAGTGATGACTTACGGAACTGAAACGTGGCCACTCACTATGGGCCTTATAAGAAAGCTCACTGTTACCCAAAGGGCAATATAAAGAGCTATGCTTGGAGTTTCTTTGCGCGATCGAGTCAGAAATGAGGAGATCCGCAAGCGAACCAAGGTCACCGACATAGGCCTGCTACAAGGTGGACCGACGACCTGGTAAGGATCGCAAGCACCAGCTGGATGCGGAAAGCACAGGACCGGCCTTTGTGGAGATCTCTGGGGGAGGCCTATGCCCAGCAGTTGGCGTCTTCTGGCTGATATGATGATGATGATGAACTTTTGACATTTAATTACTTTATTTAAATTTATTTTATTAACATGTTTAATCTCGTATTGCCATGTATTTTTCATGGACGTAATCATTTTATTAATTACGTATATTCATTTTGATAATTTGTATATTCCATTATATTAGACGATATCTTTTCACAAAAATGTATTTAAATATATCTTAAGTGTATGATCTTGTATAAGAGTAATAAATAAATCTCTATCTAAATCTATTTTGCACTGAACGGTACCAAATAAATTATTTTATTGACGCCAAACAGGATATTTATACACAGTTGCTCTATAACGGCGACATATGTTTACGTTATGATATGATAGATGAGAGACGGTTTGGCACCAAAAATAGGATTACATTCAGTGAGTACCGTACCATAGATACTTAGGTGTGGTGTATCTAGCGCATGCAACTGATTAGCTGAATTGAGTGAATAAGTAGATAGGTATTAACCTATATGTATAGGTCTATTTGTTGGTTTTATGAAACGATCCTGCGGGGCTATTGGCTAACTCAGTTGACAACTGTATTTGACACTAGATAATTCTACACCACGTCATCTACGTTGAAAACTGGCAATAGCGTCTACCAAATTAGAGTAGTGTCAGATTTTTTTATGTCAAATTCAGTTGTCCACTGAGATAGCCTATAGGCCCTCTGTTAAGGATAAATTTAAAAATAAAAACCCGCGATTATGCCGTTTAAAATGATTTAGTTTCTAAAGTCAGGGCTTTGCGTAAATATAACAAAATAACTATAAATTAGGTGTTTCTAGTTAGGAGAGCGTTAGTTGCCTAGTCTAGGTAACGGTATCCAACTCGTAAGCGAGAGGTACCGGGTTCGAATCCCACTACCGCCAATAACTCTTTTCTAGGTTGTATAGGTACATTAGTTGAATACTAACCGATGCTATAACGGCGAGGGACAACATCGTGATGAAACCAACATTCAGTTGCCTGAATGTGTAACTATGATCCAATCAGGTCAGGTTCCCCTGGTAACAGGGTAACGAAGGAAAATTAACGCCAAGATGATGATGAGGTAGATAGGTATTAACCGCAAGGCCTAGATATTATATGACTCAACTCTACGTCTAGGTACTATTTGATTGTACAAATATGATGTAGGGTGATATTGTACATTCTGAGAGAGCTATAAAGCTGTATTTCGAGATTGCAGAGCGCGGACTACGGAAATAAAGGTTCTCCTACCCACGTGGAAGATTAGATGAAATTAGTAGTGACCTATACCTACCTACTTAATATCAAATGTCGTATATAATTCTATCTAATATAGGCAGGTGTAGACCTAACTTACGATTATAGGGAGAATTAGGTAGATAGGTATTTGAATAGTTCACAAACACGCATCAAATTGTTGATTCCATGCTTTACCTAGAGATGTCACTAGCGAGTTTTGGTTGGGTTGTTGGTTCTAGAATAATATTTATTATGTTTTATATGAACTGCGGGCCTTCGAAAGTGACTGGCAGACATTGGCACTTGATCGCGAAGAGTGAAAGAATCGAGGGGAGAATCCAGGCCAATATAATAATAATAATGTTTTAAATAGCTGTTGGTACTCCAATAAACATATAAAGATCTACTTATTCTGTCAAAGCAGTGGATAAAAGCGTAGGTAAGACCTTCATCCGAGTTAGTTATAGATGTGTGCTAGGGCCTACTCTAGGCAAGACTCAGCAAAACAACGCTATTAGTCTCCCCTGCCCGCTGTAGGATATTTTTACGCACGCCCGACCTATTAATTAATTGCTGGCTGTCTGTCGCCCGGTCGTGGTTAACACGCTTGGCGTTCGCTACGAACCGTTACATCGTAATAGAGATGGGACTCGGATCACGTTTGATTCGAATGATGACGGTCAAAACACGACATGCGATGATTAATGATGTTGATTCGATTCGTCGCCTGATTCGAATTGTCGAGTTGATTAGAATCTACAATCTGATTCGAATCCGCGAGCTAATTTCATTTTTAAAACAATTTAATTTCTTTTTTCTATGCTTTTTTTTTATTTTTTTGAACTTGCATCCCTTGTTGACTTCGATAAGGTAAAGTAAATTCACAATTAGATCTATCCAAGTATATGTTTCGAATTGACTCGAATCATCATATCTATTCATATTGATTCGAATCATCAATCATATCAAAGGGTCCACTCGAATCATGATTCGAACTTTTGCTGGGTGATTCGAATTGATTTGAATAAAAAATTTCCATTTGAGTCTCATCACTAGTGATAATCTACTCGTGCTTCACTAATGTAAACTTTCCGCTGTGTAGAAATAGCAATAAACACGTCGTGTTACCAATACATTGACGGTTATCAATAGATAGACTTTCGTGTCAGTTGGTATCTCCGTTCAATGTATTGGGGCCGCCTGATAAGATATGGTTACATAGGCGTATGTTTAATACAAAACGTGAATCGCGTGCGCACGTGCTAAATGACGCGGTCACCTTGAGAAGTTTCTATACGAATACTGCCATCTATGAAGCGAATTATGTTACATAAACTTACACGAGTAGTTGATCTATTTATTGTTAATACTCAAGGTCATGGCATGATAATATTCATCATCCATCATGCACACAATATTTTTAACATTCTATTTTTATCTCTTGATGGCCTTAGAGATGGCAGCGAAAATTTCACATTCAAAATAACTTTTTATGTTCCATCTTTCGAAAAACTATATTTTATTCCCCAATAGGTTCCTAACAGGAAATAAAGAACTCTTATTACTTATTGAGTGTTAAGGACATAAACATTGTCATATATGTATTACATTGCGTTACGTAGATACGTAAGCCTTTCGTAGGTAGACACCTACGAAGGGCTGGTGCCCCGATCGAAGTAAACAAATACAGAACATAACAATCTTATCTACCTACCTAATCATCTTACTAATTTGTGAACTTAGGTATAAAAAACTGTTCACCACGTTGTGTAAGCAATTTCAAATTTACCTCATCATCGTCATCATCATATCAGCCGGAAGACGCCCACTGCTGGGCATAGGCCTCTCCCAGGGGTCTCTACAAAGGCCAGTCTTGTGCCTTCCGCATCCAGCTGGTATCTGCGATCTTTGTGGACGACTGAGTTTGACGTATAATAATCTTACACTACTCTAAATTGGTAGACGCTACAGCCAGTGGTCAACGTAGATGACGTAGTGTAGAATTATCTAAAGTCAAATACAGTTGCCAACTGAGTTAGGCAATAGCCCCGCAGGTCGATAGTTCACATAGTGGGAGGCCTACCCACGCTGCGTCTTCCGGTTCGTACACAGCTGCAGTAAGAGATGACCCTTGTCTTTTAAATAAGTAAAGTAGACAGAATCTCGAGTCGAGATTCGCTGCTACTCGTACTATGCTGTTAGAGCTCGTCTAAGCTGAAATGACGCGCATTAACGCACACAAGCATCGGTGTGGATTTATCACGCGACTAGTCGACCGTGACGTAGGCATACAGATTATAGTCATAGATACAGGAGCAGTCGACGCTCCCACACAGATGAAGTGTCGTTATTAATATTTGCACTCACGCATCGAAATCAACTAATTAAGTAGTGGGGCGCGTCATTTCAGCTTAGACAAGCTCGACTTACTGACGAGGTAAGAACCTGTTTTAGGTAGGTTTAGGTAGATAGCATATGTATGCCTACAAAATACGCTTCTTTGTTACTGTTGTAATAAATCCATTTCCTATATTTTACTATTCAACATATTCCTTTTATAAAATAAAGTTAAAGCTGAGTGAGGTCCCTTTTACACACCTCATCACATCCGCATGCAACGGCTCTGTTATATTCATTTTTCTTTTATTCTTGTATGTTTGTCTAGTTGTTGTTTTATTTTCATGTTGTTTCAAATTAGTTTTGTTTTTATTTGTACCTTATGCTTTCTTTTTGTCTTTGGCTTGTTTCACGGCTCTGGATTCGAGTAGCTGACCTCTAATAATACTTGTATTGTTACAGGTCAGTGAATCAAGTATTTTTGAGCCATTGTATATTATATGTTTGTGATGTGTTGTTGTGTGTGAATAAAAATGTATTCGAACGAGATTCGAACCCAGGCTATCGGTTTTCCCAGACAGTCTCTAATCACCTGGCCACCGAGAAGCTTATAAGACGCGTCTACCTGTCATGCTGTGGGGAGAATGCCATAATTTCCACGCCTGGCAGGCGGGTTGGCGATCGCAGTGTTCTAAATATAGAAAATAACGTTTATTAAGCTACACATAAAATATTTACAGTTTTAGTAAAAATATAGACCTTCATCTAATATACTAAAAATATACACTACAACATATAAAATACGTACTGAAAATTAAAAAAGTCGTCCACACCGCTGCTCCCCGTAATGAAGTAAATATTGAAATGGAAAACGCTGCTGCCCATTTTTCAAATTTTTACCTCCAAAATATTACTTGCCTTATACACCCACGAGTGAAGGGGTTGATGCTATTCTACTTTGCCGGACACCTCTGCGGCTTAATTGACCTAACAAGAAATTTGAAATGAAAACGTAATTAATATAATTTTGTAGGTAGGTACTTAAGGGTGTTTTACTCGGATGTCATATTGTTAAGGTACCCCTTACTCTTGAAATCTAATTTAGGAGGAACTTATCTACCTACTTGCAAATCTTACACAATCTATATCTCTTCGCTTTTAAAAATAGCGTCCTCGTCTTAAAAATATCATTTTTCGTCCTTGTGACAACACAAGAGACTATCTACATTAGCTGCGTCTTGCTATGTTTCTGAACTATAATATTGTACGATATCTGAAAAGTATTTAGTTGTAACATGTTATACCTATAATTGTTGATATTGTTACAACCTGTTTGATATAATTGTAGTAATTGCCAAATAAAATTTATGCCTATGTCTACCTAGGTTGATATCTGGTAAGAAGATTTATGTATTGTGCACTAGATATCTGGTTATTCACTTCGAAACAGTGAACTATCAAACTAGCTGTACCGAAACCGAATAAGCGCAATAGCATAGCAACAGTTCACTATGCCACGCTATGGGTAGGGTTGCCAAATCTACAATACAATATGATATTGTATCCTATATATATTTTGGGACACCATACTATGTACTGTTGGAAAAGTATTTAGTAGCCAAATCTACTGTATTTTAGCAATACAGCGGCAACACTTTCTTCGAGAATAATAATAGAGCGATTTGGTAAAAAATACACTTTTTCCTTATATAAAAAGCTATCCTATCTAATTAATTTACCTACGTAATTTATTTTTTGTAACCATTTTGTCATGTGCTGTCCGGTAGAATAGCACCAACTCCTTCGACAAGGCTGTCATAAACATTATGAAAAATCTGCTTAAAAATAATAAATAAAGGATACTGTATTTTTTTGGTAGATGTGGATATTTTTTACTATTTTTTTGACACCCGAAATGGAACCCTCCTATATTCAAATTGAAATTTTTTGGCAACCCTAGCCATGAGGCCTACATCGTAATTAGTTCGTCCATGTTCTCCATTAGATAATAACAGTTGTAGGTCAATGTTTCTGCGTCTAGCCGTAAGAAGGAAATGTGATGCTCACATTACGCCATCTTGAAGATTGGATACAGTATTGTTACGTAACATTCATAATTTGTATTCAATGAGGACATATCAACGAAATTTTTACTATTATATTCATATGATTTATTATCAAATTAATGCCGATGTGTTAATTCAGGTTATGAACTATCTTTATTCCAAATTATGTCCATATCTATTCAGCTGTTTTTGCGTTATTAAGTAACAAATATAGATAGACCCACTAGACCTATGTAGGTTTTAAGATTTTCGTGGTTATTCAATATACTTTCATCAAACATATTGTCGGGTTTGTTTTGTTTTTACCTCAACATTCTATTCATATATAATTTTAACCATGGCAACAAATCCGATAATATGGATCATGAATATACCTATACCTTCACATTTGTAACAACCTTCACAATGGGAGTAGGTAGGAGTAATGTTGTTTATTTGCGCCAAAAACGAAGATTAAAGAATTTATGTTCGTCCTCCATTTGTGACCTGCGAATAAAATACCTAACAAACTCACCTAGCTAAGAATCAATAGACGTGTTATTATAATAAATATCGATCGGTGTCGTGGAGCCACGTCATGATGCTATAAAATGGAGTCATGGAGGTATAAAAACTACCTACCTAAGTATAAAACTAGTAATTACGGCCGTAGGTGTGAAAGTGCTGTTATTTTACGAAACAACTTTTGTTGCTAACCACGATAAAAAAGAAGTAATAACCTTGGCGTTAATGTCCCGGTTGTGCTCTCGCGTACGGGCCCAGGATCCGCCTTGACCATGATCCAGGTTTTGGCAGGTCAGGTAATTACAGTGGGGCGACTGCCGTCTGACCTTTGTGATCCTGGAACCAAGGGAACCAGACCAGATTGGTTCATGGTTACACATTCAGTCGTCAGTGCAGGTTTCATCGCGATGTTTTTCCTTGCCGTAAGAGCGTCGGTTAGTATTCGACTAATATCGAGTCATTGATAGTCTCGCTAACAACGATATTTTTTTTAAATCTGCTTAATTAATATGTATAGGAGTATCAATGAACTACCTATTTTTAAATAGCAAAGTTTTCTTAAAGAACTTCTTTGAAGAGCTAAAATAATTTTTTTTTGGTAAAACGGCAGTTTTTAGCAGAACCTTATCAATCAGAGCTGATAACAAATTATGAGCCTTTCAGTTCCGCTATTGATTCATGTACTTAAGTACTTTAGTATTCATCAGAAGTGTAAAGGTACTTACTTACTCATACTTGCTAACACATAATAGGTATGTCTGTTTTACCACTGTTATGATAACACGTAGAAGGGCAACGTAATATTAACGATCGTTTTCCTGTACGTTAGTCGTTTATCTATACTATATTATGAAGAGAAAAGATATGTATTTTTGTTTGTACTTAATGAATAAACCCAAAAACTACCTACTTGGCCGATTATAAAAATTCTTTCACTAATAGAATGCCAATATAAGTCTAAACTCAGGGTTTGCCAGCACGCCATGGAACACAGCATCATCATCATCATCATCACAGCCCATAACAGTCCATTGCAGGACTTAGGGCCTCTCCCACGAAAGGGGAGGTTGTTGCCATAATCTCCACGCTTGGCAGGCGGGTTGGAGATCGCAGTGTTATAAATATAACAATGGAAAACACTGCTGCCCATTTTCCAGCCTAAAGGGATCTTTTGCCTCGAAAACATTAGTCGCCTTGTACGACACCCATGAGTGTAATGGGTTGGTGCTATTCTACTCTGCCGGACACCACACGTCCCCGGACACGATCATGCTTACGAGTTAAATTGATCGAACGTATCCGAAACTCTACGCTGCGCTCCAAATACAGATCGCTGTTGTAGCCGCCAAAGCTGGAAAACTGAAGTGGGACTGGGCTGGTCATGTCTGCCGCATGTCGGAGTAGTTATGGGCCAAAACCGCAACAACCGCAACTGTCGGAGTAGTATTGGGCACCCAATACCCGGAAACGACGTCGCGGCAGACCCAAAAACGATAGAGAGACGAGTTATTGGCATTCGACAGGGACTGGCAAACCATAGCCAACGATCGCGAAGTATGGAAGAATAGGGGGAGGCCTTTGCCCAGCAGTGGGTGATGGGATAAAAAAATAATAAAATGCTACATTATCACTGAGTTACATAGGCTACTTTTTATCCCGGGAAAATAAAAGGTTCCCGCGAGAATGTCGATCTTTTACAGAGATCCGAAATGCGCGCGGATGAAAGCCACTGAGAACGGCTAGTTCATAGCCGTTCTCAGTGGCATATCATAATACATAATATGCTCATAAAATATGTCGATAAACGCTATCAAAGTATCGACAACGAAGTATTTTTCATATCACGTAATATTATGAAGCTTGAAACTGTATTGTTACATACCTACATTACATAAATACCCATACACTTACGCCCGTTTCCCATAGATATTGGTCAGAGACTATCGACTATCTAAAAGTAGCAGTAGGAACTCAAAAGCTATACGATAAATAAATAATCGAGTGACACAAGCTATAATCTTCATAGGCTCTTTCACATTCATACATATTTCAATACAATTACGCCTGTTTATTTATTTAAAATCTTTATTGCACTAAAAAGAATATAATTGGTGGACATAAAGCCATCAAGGCTTTATCTACCAGTAGGCCATGCGCTGTTTAGGGTGCCGTAAAGGCGGTCTTATCACTTTAGTATCGCTTATGTTTTACCACAGAATCTTGATGGGGTTTACTCAGGTCCATACCACTTTCCAACGGGTGGGGTTTCCTGTCTTTTATCAGAACTTTTACGCCTACGACGCCGTAACGATCTACAACAGACCACTCTCCGGACTCTTCTAAGAAATTGAACTAAAGCTTCAATATACTATTAATTAGTGTGATGAAACCTGAAAATTCAGGCCACTGAATTTGTAATCATGATCCATGGTCAGGTTCCCCTCGTAGCAGGGCCACGGAGGTCAGATGGTAGTCGCTCCACCGTAATTACCTGATCGCCAAATTGATCTATACTAGACATACCTATATACATAATATAATATAGCGTTCCGGCTCTGGCTGGCATTGTCGAGCACGGTTCGGTCGTGGTTGGCGAGGGATGCGTTAATCTACGGCCAAAGGGCGGTCAGCGTGTCACTGTGTGTTTCCTTCCTACTTTCCTACCCCCATCCTTTTTGCCGATTGAAAGAGATATTTAATGTCCTAATCAATAAAGAAATTTTGAATTTTGATCATGGTCAAGACGAACCGGGCTCTCGTTCTCGAGAGCACAACCGGGACATTAACGCCAAGATGATACTAGTAATTAGTGTACTATGCTAACGTGTTACGGTCTTATTCGTAAAAAGTTATGGCAGGTTTAAAGGTTTTAAGGCTAGTGTATCCCGAGCACGCTGGAGCGCGCTTCATACGAACGTTGACCATGTTTTTAATATTACGCTATCAAAGCCAATTAAATTTTATAGACGTAATCTAGAAACCAATATCTATGCTTGTAGGTTATCGGATTTTCGTTAAAATATGTAGTTTCAAATTGTACGGGATTTATGTATGGAAATCTTAAATCGCGTGTAACATGATGATGCCAATCTGTATTTTATCAGATCTATACATAGGCGTAGGAAGAGGGGGGCCGGGTGGGCCGTGCCCACCCCAGAATGGTCTGGTGCCCACCCCAGGATCGGGTGCTCACTTACCACTTTGGAACGATTTACGTACTATTTGGCCGACTGTCGTACCTTTGGCGTACTTTGCTCCACATCGTACTATTTAGTACGTTTTTACAAATTGCTAAATTTTGCTGACGGGGTGATCACTTTGCCTTTCTTGTCCGCAAAATACCGTAAAATAATGGAAGGAAGGGATGATTTTGACGTGTTTTTGCTCACTGGCACCACCGGCGAGTAAATAAGGTCTTGTCTTGTCAAAATAACGCCGTTTTATTGTGTCTATAATTCAACTTATGACTGATCTAGACCCTCCCCCCCCCCAGGTTAAAACAGAAGAGACAACGATAAAATAGATGAGTAGGTAAACCGTACCTTTCTAGCCATTTTCGTACTATTTTACGAGCCCGGACGTACCTTTTTGGAAACTAATGCTGGTAACACTGTCACTGACTGTACATTGGCGATTGACTCGACTTCGTCGGCCACGTCAGGGGCCAGGCCCCCCCTGAAAAATAGCCCTAGATACGCTAATGGATCTATAGCTGTTAAAGGTTTATGGAACGTTTATGATAGGAATTTTATAATACGTTTTATAGGCCGAATGCGTGTTTTAGCTAATGAACGTTTTAAACCCACTATAAGGTATTTTTATTGATATTGGTCTATTGTGTTTATGTCATCTATCTAAGTGGTGTTTCAGCTATAATAATAAATCTTTATTCCAAGCAATAGACCGATATAACAATTTAAATATACAGGTGAATACACACAAATTAATGTAAATATACAATAGTAACAATATAAAATAAGAATAATATTAAAATGCCCGCCATAACACGACATACAAATAAACTAACGCAGTTACAGCCAATGGCACACTTTTAATTTTAATACGCAATTTAGCCTACTTTATTGTGTCACAACTCCCCAGCCAATTACCTAGATATCTATGTAATTATGTTTTACCTAATTTCTAGGTATTTTGTGGGTATAGTGGTTAGTTAGTTCTTAGATATGTAGGCTTCTCTGACATGGTTAGCTAGACCAGACTTGTACGTACAGTTAAGTTGGTTTTTTCTGACGTCTTATAGATATACTATAGATATATTATAAAACAAAGTCGCTTCCCGCCGTCTGTCCCTATGTATCTATGTACGCTTAGATCTTTTAATCTACGCAACGTATTTTAATGCCTTTTTCAACAATAGATTGAGTGATTCAAGAGGAAGGTTTACAAGCAAGAAAAAAGGGTAGGTAGGGGTAAAGTAGGTGTTTGCGAACGAAGTCGCGCCGGGTCCACTAGTTTTTTATAATATACTACTTGTCAAGGACAGTAGCGAGTGGCGAGTACAAGTACAGTGCCGGACGAGTGACTGTTTACACTACAGCCAGTCGGTAAGCTTGCTTGCCACCCAGAAAAAAGGGTAGGTAGGGTAGGAGTAAGTGTACGGAAACGAAGTCGTGTCCACTAGTAAGAAATTGGTATATCTCATTTCCGCGATAAACAAGCTTCGATTATCACCACCGATTTAACAAAACTGCGATGTCATTTTACAACTACGTATCCAATGTTCGACTTTACAAGACCGCGACGCACGTTGCGAAAAATCGCTGGTTCGACTTAACTAAGTGGCGATGTTCTTTACAGCGTCATCATTAATCGAAAACACTAATCCGCGACACACGTTGCGAAACATTGATCCGCCTTAACTATGACCCAGTTTTTGGCAGATCAGGTAATTACAGTGGAGCGACTGCCATCTGACATCCGTGACCCTGCTACCAGAGGATCCTGACCAGCTTGGATCATGCTTAAACATTCAGTCGTCTGAATGTGCAGGTTTCATCACGATGCTTTCCCTCACTGTAAGAGCATCGCTTAGTATTCAACTAATGTACATAACTCAGAAAAGAGTCAGCATTGGTACATGGCGGCTAAGGGATTCGAACCCGGTACCTCTCGCTTACGAGTCGGATACTTTACTAGGCCACCGACGCTCTATAAGTCTATAATAATGTCTCTCCTATACTATTAAGATAAAATAATATTTCTGCTAAAACTTATTATTCTCGGGATTGGAATCTGTTTCTGCGAAAACAATTACAATACTGTTATGTTTCACTAGCTCGTTTTTTAGGAATCCGTAGTAAACCAAGGAACCCATATAGTTTCACCATGTCCATGTCAGTCTGTCCGCGGCTTATCTCAAAAACTTGGTATTAGAAAGCTGAAATTTTGTATGGTTATGCATATTAATCACGCCGACAAAGTTGTAAAATAAATATCTATAAAATAAAAGTACCCTTATTTCGGTACCTCCCCTACACGTAAAGCGGGGGTATTAAATTATTTTTCGCACATTGTCCATTGTGTGAGGTGTCGTTGGATTGGTTTTTTAAAATGATTTGTACAGTGGACAGTGGTACAAATAAATCACACCTATCCCAACCTTATACCAAGAACAGTAAGAAATTTAACAGACAGGCAACTACGAAACCCTACACTGCTTTGGCACAACACGTCTTGGGCGGGTTTGTTATTGATAGGTACTTCCTAATTAAATTACTATGTTCAACTATTCTGCGGTTCACTACCGTGGAATTCAATACTCTATCTATAGAGAGGCATGATCAAAATAAACCTTAAAACTTGAAATAATTTAATTAGCGACTGTATATAGTCGTTTACAATCAAATATTAGAGGTCTCCTTAGAGGCGGCCAACACATTGGTTGTACCCCTGGTGTTGCTGATGTCCAAAGGCGGCAGTGACCACTTTCCATCAGGTGGCCGCTTGCCTGTTTGTCTGCTGTAGTATATAAAAAAAATTCAAAACTAGTGGACCCGGCGCGACTTCGTTCGCGTACACCTACTTTACCCCTACCTCCCCATTTTCTTGTTATCTCTATATATTGTTGAAAACTAAAAGATCTAAGCGTACGTACATATATACATACATACGGACAGACGGCGGTAAGCGACTTTGTTTTATACTGTCAAGAAAAAGCAAAAGTCGCTTCCCACCGTCTGTCCCTATGTAACTATATACGCTTAGATCTTTCAAACTACGCAACGGATTTTAATGCTGTTTTCAACAATAGATGGATTGATTCAAGAGGAAGCTTTATAAGCAAGAAAAAAAGGGTAGGTAGGGGTAAAGTAGTTGTACGCGAACGAAGTCGCGCCGGGTCTACTAGTATTCCAATATTTCCGAAACCTGTGACGTCACGTCAAAGTATTGGCGAACCCGACTGTACCTACATTATTGCGGAATCCTCCAGCAGGGTAATGGCTTTCCCCGCGGATGGCTGTGACGTCATCCCATTATTTTCATGGGGTGGGCTCCTTTGGGCGTTATATGAAGGTTATTAACTTCACATTTACTTTATAGGTCACAGGAACTTTTATGCGATACTGATGTAGGTAGGTACCTTATTGTATAGGTAGGTAGGTAGCCCAAAAGAGGTATGTGCGATGGGTACTATGGGTTCCCAGACGTAACTGAAATCCATCATCACAGTCCGTAACAGTCCACTGCAGGACTTAGGGCCTCTCCCACGAGAGAGGAGGTTATTGCCATAATCTCCACGCTTGGCAGACGGGTTGGAGATCGCAGTATTGTAAATATAAGAATGGAAAACGCTGCTGCCCATTTTCCAGCCTACGGAGACTAGATCTTTTGTCTCGAAAACATTAGTCGCCTTGTACGACACCCACGAGTGTAACGGGTTGGTGCTATTCTACTCGGCCGGACACCACACGGCTGACTAAAATTACTCCACTTAAATAATAAGTAGTCAATTAAAGATATTAGTCGTCATTTATAGTTATTCCTTATTACCCCATGCAGGCTACACTCGTGTGCACGGCTTATAGACTGTGAGTGGCACCACAGATTATCCTACGGCGAAGCCCTGCCTCCACATATTATCTGTAGTACAACTCCAATTCCGACGGAAAAACGAATGTGTATGAATGTGTGTGAATGTAGGTATAAGCCAGATTAGGTATAATCCGCGTCATGAAAGAAGAGACCTGTCTAATGGCAGTAGAGGGGATTTCGCGCAGATAATCGCCTACTAAGCAAGTCGAACCACGTGACCCGCCAAGTCTCTTCTTATTTGACACTAGTTGTACTCGTACTGCAAGTCTACTAGTAACAGACGCTCCGATTTGGCTGGAAACAAAACGGAGCGCCTGTCGCTAGTCTAATTCCGACAGCACAGCTAATGCAGTAGAGTCCTTTCGTATTCAAAAGGTCTCGTGTGTCTGTGCATGCCTGGGGCAATTTGTACGGTTTCAACTTTCATATGTACTTTGCTAAGATGGCCCTGTACAGGACATTGTGATCTAAAATTGCAGGGCTTATGGAAACAATACGGGACAGCGTGGGGTTATCATGAAATTTGTTTATTAAGGACAATGCAATTACAGGCATGAGGCATTTCATCTTAGTCCTTACGGTGACAACACACCAGCGGTTCTGCATTTTGTTGCCTGCAACCTAAATGCTTCAATCGTAGATGTTATGGGCGACACCGCTTACCATCAGGTGGGCTTCTGCTCGTTTGTCACTGCGTAGAATAAAAAAACCTATCTTCAAAAACAATTAAAATAATTATAACATTGCTGTTATTTGTGCCGTACCTGCAATGAGAATTAGGTGGTACGAATAGGATAGAGCAAGCGAAGGATAGTGCGAAGTTTATTATTAAAATATTGTCTAAACTATTAAACCGATTTTAATGAAACAAAACTTAGAGCCATCTAAAATTAACTGGCTTTCAATCACACAACCGCATCTGAATCGGTATATCCGTTCGGGACACATATCTACAGCCACAGATACCCACGTCTAACTTATAACACCCCTGTTTTTTCGTCGGTTGTTAAAAATATTGGACATGGCCAGTTAAAAATACTGGCCAAAATGATATCTGAAATACAGGACGTCCTGTATCATTCAGGACAGTTGGCCACCCTAAAACCCACTTGATGAGAAAGCGCTTATCCTTAGCCGGAAAGTTACTTCAGATTTTAACCTAGTCACATAAGGAATCGCATATCCTTCTATATTCTGAGCTACTATTAACTGAACAGGAGGACAATAAATTTTAAAATAAAGTATACAGTTGGGGGCTAACAAAAACAACTATTTTCTGCCATGGTTCATAAAAATATACACTTATTTATGAAGAACAGTGATGTTTTCAATATAAATACTAGAAATAAAGATAAGCTTGTTGCCAGTCTTGTCGTCTAACCAAAGTCCATAAATGATTTATGGGTCAATGTGTACGCTTTTATAATAAGGCTCCAACAGATATACAGTATTTACACTTTAAAGTCACTAAAAAAAGAATTATGTCAAAAAACTTACTATAGAATGTATATCTGAATATGTAAATGACAAAAGTCCATGGGACTGAACTGTGGTTAAATACAGGTATTTATATACTATCAAGTTAGTATGTAGGTAGGTAATGTATTAGTATTTAAGACAAATTAAAAAAAAAAGAATTATAGTAGGCTCTGTGGGTTTATTGTCGTTTCTTTACCACGGGGAACCGCCTGGGTAAGCGTAGGGTGGGGCAGAAGCAATTACCTATCACATGCAGCATCTCTGATGCATGCTCGCTTAAAGGTCTGTCTGGCGGTCGCGTAGGGGCCGGGTCGCTCTTTTGCCGGGCCTTGAAAATGGGCATTAGTCCAAAAAAAGGCAATTTTATCAAAAAAATCTTAAAATTAGGCAATCTTGCTTTACTTATATGATTTCCTGTGGAACTGCGTCCACTACTGCCTATCGGGTTATTATTTGTATTGGAATTTTCGTACAACTATTCGTTGGCTCCGAGCCTATTCGAATGCAGGTAGGTAGTAGGTAGATGTAGTCACTCAATGTGTTGTGTACCTATTCATGTCATATTTCTCATGTGACATTTAACATAACATCTATAAGAAGAACATTTGAGCCGGCTCTATATGCTACTTTCTAAATTCTTACTGAAGTCATCCATAGAAATAATGTACACTTAACAGCATATCAACCTACCCAAAACCAGTATAAGACAAGCTAGCGTCTCTATAGACGCACATAGCAATGGCAGCTCCTTCTATACTAGTTTTGGGTAGGTCAACATGCTGTCGGGTGTACCATATGTTTAGTATTTGACCCACGTTCTTACCCACAATCTTTACACTTTACACGGTTTACCCGCCTTTCGATCTCGTGATGTTGGCCCATTATAAGGTTTATCGCTTTATCGCTGAGGCCGATGACCGAAGACCGCTTTGACCGCTGACCTGCTAGCTAGATAGCTGATAACACTGGAGTTTTACTGCACTAGGGCTATAAATTTTCCTATGGCTGGCTGACTTTTGTATTACCGAGCTCGCGATATTCGTCTACGTCTACGAGTAATATTTGAAGTACCCAAAAAGAGAGTTATGACTCCGTTTTATCAATACTATACGATGATTTATTTCGTAGTATTCGTTTTTTCGACGGATCGACGCCGAAAATAGAACGTCCCTCACTTTTCAAAATTATTCAAATGACAAAGCCTACCAAAGGTATTATTTTCATACAGCCATCACTTGTGTCATTAAAAAGATTAACAAATCAATGCATTTTACTAGATTAAGCTGAATACAATATCAAATACTATAATTATGTATTATTTTGAGCACAAATTAATTAGACCTTACCATTCATATCTAGAATTCTAGATTAGACACAGCCAGTTGCGTGCGGGCTGTTATGCTGTTAAGCCATCAAGATGAGTGCGACAAATCGCGTGCGACAATTTTGTTCGTTGTAAGAAAGTAGTACAGCGTACACAGCTACATATTTTGTGAGAGTGTAAGTACTTAACTTACACTCTCACAAAATATGTAGGTATGTACTAGGGTTGCCAACTTTTTAAATACCATATATAGTATTTTCGGATTCAGTAGCCATAAAAATTTAGTACCTAGATAGGGAATTCTTTAAATAGTATATAGTGTATTTATTAATAAAATATATTTAGTATAAAATTGATCTTCAGTAAGTTTTAGTTATTTCTGAATTCTTAACATTTAAATTCAGGACGCATTCCGTTTTACGGTAAGTGATACTGATAAGCGACTTTGCTGATAAAATATAGTAGTTTCGCCTACTATATTAAAATTTTTAAATAATTGTATGCGGACACCTAAAACAGGAGGGTACTATATAATAAAGTAGGGTTGTCAAGTACGTACACCCGCGCTCGAAATAAATAGGTAACATTGTATGACGACCTGAGTGGTTCAGTGGTCAACATGCCGTCTGCCACGCAAGAGGTCCCGGGTTCGATTCCCGACCGGGCAGAAATTGAAATGATGAATTTTAATTTCTGTTACGGGTCTGGTTGTTCTATGTATAATAAGTATATATTTAAAAGTATATAAGTAGTTTATCAGTTATCTAGCACCCATAACACAAGCTTTGCTTACTTTGGGGCTAGATGGCGCTGTGTGTGAATTTGTCCACGATTATTTATTTATTTATTTTATTTATTGTAGGTAAAACTTTCCTTTCGTTATACCTAGTTGGTATTTTGTCGTTAAGTACTACCAATATCAACGAGTTTCGTAATAAATTTCTTTTGTGTTCTATTAATAGTATCCGTATGTTATATAAAATAATATGATAAAGCGTCCATCCATATATTATATTACTAGTGGACTCGTACATACACCTACTTTACCCCTACTTACCCTTTTTTTCGTGCTTATAAACCTTCCTCTTGAATCAGTCTATCTATTGTTGAAAACCGCATTAAAATCCGTTGCGTGGTTTAAAGATACCTACATACATAGGGACAGTAAGAAAGTAAAAATAAAAGAATATGTATACATTTTATACTATGTATACATATTCTTTTAGTGTATCCATATACATAACTTCATTGTAATTACCTACTTGGTGATTTTTAGTCGTAAGTCTGGCCATGACAGAATACCCGCGGTTGCAGGTTTCCCCTTCACTCATACTCTGAGTCATGAACCATTTTGAGAACATGAAACTTTTGTACTGGACATACATTGTTACAAAAATGCATTAATTTATAGGCAAATAAAGATTTCTATTTCCATTGGAGTGTCCCTCTAAACCTCGGGGAAAACACCGCTTCATAATCATCATCATATCAGCCGAAAGACGCGCTGGGCATAGGCCTCCCCCAGATATATCCAGAAAAGCCGGTTATGCGCCTACCGCTTCCAGCTGGTACCTGCGATCTGTACCAGGTCGTCGGTCCATCTTGTGGGAGGCCTACCCACGCTCATACAAAACTCGAAAACTCACTTCCGTCAAATGTGACGCAACACCCCCAAATCCAAAATGGCGGATGTCCCCATGTCATGCGATAGTCATAGTCTTATCGTGATAACTCGTGCGTACTATAGTCATGTTTACGAACGATGTAGTACGCTTACTTGTACCAGTAACAGAGGCTCCGATATGGCTAGACCCGACCAACCGTCAGTTGCAGTCAATACTAATCCTTACAATGTAAAGAATAAAGTCGCTTTTGGCGGGCGAGACGACCTTTTTCAGACGTCCAACTACGTCCTCCGCACCCAACAGCGCCTTTATTTTATAATTCGTAAGGATTAGTATCAACTGCAACTGACGGTGGTCGGCTCCAGGCAAAATGGAACGTCTGTTACTAGTTTTACAATCCACAAGTTGGCGCGTGGCAAGAAAACGAAAGATTTTTCAAAGAATAATGTCGCAACATCGCGATGTGGTGCTGGTTCTGCAAAAGATCAGGATACCCTGGACATACCGAGTCCGTCGTAATATTTTATTTGCAGCTGGGTAGTAACACAAAAATTATAAATGATGCAATGTGTTATATGTTTATTCATATGGAGAAACGGCTACACATTAGGTAGGTAGACACATTGACGCACTTTTGTTTTATTCAGGTGTTTTATGAAAGCGTGTCTAATGTTACGTTTTCACGGTATCAAGAGTCGCTATTGTATAGATTCCGACGAAATTTTGTACGGGGAGAGAGATTTAAGGACTATGTATATTCATATAGGTACTTATGTGTCTCTTTACCTCCCTATAAAACGTGTTAATCATCATCATATCAGCCAGAAGACGCCCTCTGTTGGGCATAGGCCTCCCCCAGAGATCTCCACAAAGGTCGGTCCTGTGCGTTCCGCATCCAGCTGGTACCTGCGATATTTACCAGGTCGTCGGTCCACCTTGTGGGAGGCCTACCCACGCACGTGTAAATACCTAAATAATATAATAAGAAAGAAAATTATTGGTTTGTCAAGGCCTGGACAGGCGGGCTTTATTTTTGAACCGCTAGCCTCGAGTGGAACGGTTTTAAATTTTATTTTCGTCGCCAAAAATTTAATACGTTGATGCATAGCGCTGATTGTTTCTACTTCTGAACCGTTCGCCGGTGTTGCCAATTAAAAATATTGAATTTTTAATGTCGAAAATCTAAATAGAAAATCATTTGTACTTAAGGAGATCGGTCCAAAAATAGGGCTCCTGGTCTGCTCCGGCATTTAATCTGTTTCGTAAGCTAGCAAATATTTTCGAAAGAACGCGATCCTTTAAATTGACACACTTATCTTTTTAATCGTGACATATTTTTTATCATATCGTCGGCTCAACTTCAGTTAAGCCGTTTCTTAGATTAGCGCGCACAAACATACAGACAAACAGACAAAAATTCTAACAACCTACTGTTGCATAAATAAAAAAGAGGGAAAGAGTTCCCAATGGAGACCTAAGAAGCGATGGATCCTTTGGCAATTGACAGACCTATTTATATAGTAATCTGTGCGGTGGATTGATCGCCGAGTCGAATGCGAGAGCCAACGGCTTACGACGTGAGGATACGGAAGACCGAGCAAAGTGAGAAAGGGCAGGATAGCGGACCTTGGCAGAAACCGAGATTGACCGCTCTGATGATAATGATAATGAATGAACATTGCGGTAATAAATAAATAAATAATACGCTTGGGCAAATCCACACAGCGCCATCTAGCTCCAAATTGTGTTAAGGCTGTTAGGTAACTGATAAACTAGTACCTATTTAATATTTTTAATACGTAGTACACCCAGGCCGAGCCAAACTTAAAATTCATCGCCGGGAATCGAGCCCGGGACCAACCAACTGAACCAATCAGGTCGTCAAATATTCCTAGAACCTAATACTTGTACAGCTACCGATTTATAGTTTTCGTTAGACTACCTACCTCTTTACGAAACCGGGTCAAGTCGCTAGTAAAAGATCATCACTACATATTATGAAATTAAGTCCCACGACGCGTCTGTCTGCCTGTTCGTGATAATTTCAAAAACTACAAAATGGATTTTCATGCAGTTTTCACCAATAGACAGAGTTTTTTTAGGGCAAATCGCCATCTTACCTGGTGGTAAGTGCCGATGCGACCGAAGATGCAGCATGCCTATTTTTGAGTAGCCTATTCATTGTAGCCTTAAAGGATATAGTGATCAGGGAACACACTCGCAGGCAACGTGTTCCATTCCTTATAATTCCTTATCGTGCCTTAGCCCGTACGCATTATAAATTAATTCATGAGGACGGTTTAGGTCTATAATTTGTTAAGGTTACCGTGCGAAGCCGGGGCGGGTCGCTAGTATATAAGTAACTTATTCTTCAGTAAGTATTTCTAGTAAGTACGTACTTACCTACTATATATTTGCGACTACGAGGCTATATAATGACCTTCGAACGAATGGTTCATGACCTGGCAGTGAAAACGTCTGTCCTTTACATGTAGAAATGTGGGGTGACCGTAATGATCCACTTGTGTCGTGCTTGTATGGAGTTAACTGTACGGATGGATTCCGTACACACTACGCGGTAACGACTGACCATACATAAAAACATACATACATACACTACACCTGGTAACGTCAGCAACGTATTACGTACAACAGGTGTCGAAATTAGTGCACGAAAGTGTGTGCTGTGTATTGCGAATGGTTCGTATTGAAAGTTTTAGACCACGATGGACGGTGCTAACTGTAAATTCAATGCTATTAATAGGTATGTAGTACTTATTAATGAGGAAGCTAGTAAGGATGGATGTTTGGATTGATGATGATGATTTTAGACATAGATCTGTTTTTTACATCCGGTTTTACCGAATTTCGTGTTCGGCCGAACGTCCGAATTTGGCCGAATGCGGTCTTGGCATAACCCACATTCGATGCATCCCGTATGATGGCATGGTAGGCGAAGTATAAGTAATGGAAAATGGATTAAAGGTGCCATTGTTGTGAATATCATTATCATCATGATATCAGCCGAATGACTCCCCCAAAGATCTCCACAAAGACCGGTCCTATGCCTTCTGCATTCAGCAGGTACTTACCTGCGATCTTTACCAGGGTGTTATCCACCTTGTAGGAAGCTCACCCACGCCTCTTCCGGTACGTGGTCGCCACTCGAGAACTTTACTGCCCATCTGTTTTTCGAGCTATGTGACTGACAATTGTGACAATCCTTCGGGTTATGTCGGTGACATGGATATGCTTGCGCCATAAAACATCTTAACAACCTAAGTTAGCAGTTTTCACTTCATGGTAGAGCTGCTCTACACACATGTCCATAAAATACCGACCAACCTAATATGGGCCCAAGCACTCGCCACTTCTGGGACAATAGGTGGATGTGGACGCGCATTTGTTTCACGCGTGTAGGTGCAAATTGCATCCTATTGCACGTCCTGTTCCTATTTATGTACCGCTTAGATAGATGGACAGTAAAGTAGCCGACTAGCTACTAACTACTGACAGAAGACTGAAGCTAGGATTGCACAAATGGGGATACGGACTCATTCGGATGACCACAAAGGCGATGAGGAGAGAAAAAGAAGGAAAACTTGGCCTATCCTCCATAGAGTACATACAGTCAGGCCATATACATAAGTTCGTTACATAAAAATGCAGCTACTGATACATGGTATTTGATGCATTGTAAGCCAATTTGAATAGCCTGAAACTTGTTTTGCTAAAACACATAAAATTTTCCATTCACAATCACACGACGTCACACACTAATTAAATTATCTTATAAACTCAAATCAAGAAATTCCGACTTTGGTGGGGTAACCCACCACACCGCGGAAACAGAGTAGACACTTGATTATCTATACAAAGAGATTGGAAAGTTAGCGACCTTCTTGCCAGTCTATGAAGGACGCTAACATTCCAATCTCTTTGTATCTATATATAGTATAAAACAAAGTCGCTTCCCGCCGTCTGTCCCTATGTATCTATGTACGCGTAAATCTTTTAAACTAGGCAACAGATTTTAATGCGGTTTCCAACAATAGATAGAGTGATTCAAGAGATAGGTTTATAAGTAAGAGAAAAGGGTAGGTAGGGGTAAAGTAGGTGTAGGGTAGGAGTAGGGTAGATGTACCCAGCTCTTTCCCCGAGGGGCTGGAAACCTGGATCGCCGGTTTTCTCCACGTTGCAAAAAAAGGTAGGAAGCGTAGGGTAGGGTAGGAGTAGGTGTAGGGTAGGACGCCACGCGAACGAAGTCGCGGCGAGCCTGCTAGTATGCTATGTATATGATACTTATGTACTTAGTTTTTTATGAGCGAAAACATTTTTATCTCCTTATCTAACAGCCACCTATCAGAAATCGCAACACACTCATAATCCGCCGTAAAGGTCCTTTACAGCCAAGGCTTTACGTAATCCCTGACCTTTAGAACCCGTTAACAATGTGAGCTGCGCTGTGAGTGAACTAATGTACAAATATAGGTAAGCTTTATGCCCATCTGCGGGGCTATTGTCTAACTCGGCTACTGAATTTGTCATTAGATAATTCTACCCGACGTCATCTACGTTGGCCACCGGCTATAGCGTCTGCTAAATTAGAGTAGTGTAAGATTATATATTTCAAATTCAGTTGTCCACTGAGACAGCCAATCAAAGAGATTGGAATGTTAGCGACCTGCATAGACTGACAAGAAGGTCGCTAATATTCCAAACTCTTTGCAGCCAATAGATCAGAGGGGCTGAATATGATTTCAATTAGGCATTTTGCCATTTAGTTCCGGAAGCATATGTACCAAAGCATCAACCCTTAAGGGTAACATACAAGTTTAAAAAACAATAGAAATACAATAAATAAAATAAAAACATATACTTTAAGGATACTAAATTTTTATATGGATATTTTTTTTGGACACCCCAAGTGTAAATCTCCTAAATTTTCTTGAAAATTTTGGCAAGTCTACCAGTGCTCCATGAGGTGGGGATTTTTGGAACCGTGGCTTGGGCAGTAGAGGGGCATTTGCCTTTGTGTTGCTGCCAGTTTTAGAGGTGGGAAACACGTTAGCTATACCCCTAGCTCTAGCCATCTTTGACAGCTCCGCTTGCGTTATGCGTGTATGGTAGAAAATTGACAGCTCGAAGTTCGACAATTTCTACCAACATCTACATTGACTCTGATCGTGTAGAATCATCCGCCAATCCGCCTCCTCTTTGTACACCGAAAGTACGTGAATTGTCTACTAATATTTAATTAAGACTTTCTACCACAAACAGCTTATGTCAGATAACGTTAGCTTATGTCAAATCCCATACATTTTTTCTACCACAAACGATTGTAGATTAACGAAACCTCTTGGCTAAGGCCGCTGGTGTTGCTAACGTCTATAGGCACCAGTGACCACTTTCCATTAAAAAAGAAGTTACTGTTGGTAGCTTAACCTAGCGACAGTCAATAAAAAAAAGAGTTACTGTTGCTAGGTTATGCTATCTACTGCCACAGAATATGTATAAATAGTACTATAAATATGCTGTGCTAACATTAACCTCCGCTAAGTTTAATATTCTGTGTCATACCGTAACACCAGCCATGACGAAATCTTATCGCGTATTACCGATATCGTATCGTTGGTACGTACCCTCACGTTTTCGTAACATCCTTCGCTACACGCATAGCAAATCATTATCACAGCCCATATCAGTCCACTGCAGAACTTAGGGCCTCTCCCACGAAAGGGGAGGTTGCCATAATCTCCGGACACGGCAGGCGGGTTGGAGATCGCAGTGTTATAAACATGACAATGGAAAACGCTGCTGCCCATTTTCCAGTCTATAGAGATATTTTGCCTCGAAAACATTAGTCGCCTTGCACGACACCCACGAGTGTAAGGGGTTGGAGCTATACTCTGCCGGACACCACACGGCTAATGCGGCATAGCGGATACACTAACGAATGTAACCCTGCGTACGATGCGACGCCATCACGTGCGGTTCGAGGTTATTTATAGGATAGGGAAGCCCTTTCAGTTAGTGGGGGACACGTGGGCGGTGGAGACAAATCGGCTTAAAAACAGATACGCGTTTCACGGGATTACGGTTGGTTGGACGGAAAATGTTGATGTCTAGACTATTATAATGATGTTGCCGTACGTGGCAATGTTGTGACTGAATTTAATTTTTTGAGTTTTATAAGTACTATGTGTTAAGTTAAAAATTTCGTTTTATTTTGTTCGTTTTCTATGCACATAGCATAAAACAAAGTCGCTTCCCGCCGTCTGTCCCTATGTATCTATGGATATATCTATGTACGCTCGGATCGTTTAAACTTCGCAACGAATTTTAATGCGGCTTTCAACAATAGTTGGAGTAACTCAAGAGGAAGGTTTATAAGCAAGTAAAAAAGGGTAGGAGGGGTAAAGTAGGTGTACGCGAACAAAGTCGTGCCGGATCCACTAGTTTTTTAAATATACCAATATTTAACACTTTATGTTGTCACTTCATGATGGAACTCCATCAATTTAAATTATTATTTGTCGGTACCTACATATGTATAGCTTGTAAACAAAATATAAAATCATTGCCTGAAGATGAGTAATTCGAAACCGGTTGTAATTTAATAAAATTTGTATAATAAAGTGGAATTGTGGCCGTGTGGTGTCCGGCAGAGTAGAATAGCACCAACCCTTTACACTCGTGGGTGTCGTACAAGGTGACTAATGTTTTCGAGGCAAAAGATCTAAGCGTCTCCGTAGACTGGAAAATGGGCAGCAGCGTTTTCCATTGTTATATTATAACACTGCGATCTCCAACCCGCCTGCCAATGTTATGCTGCCCATGGTAAAGCCGGACACCGACATGTGTCAAGATGTGTACAAATGTTTGTACAAAGATATTTGCAAAAGCGACTTCCCACCGAAATATTTGTACACATATTTACAAATCCCCCACGCATAGTTTTGCGCATCTTTGTGTCTTGACACAATTCTGAGACCGGCATAATACCTTCTGGGTCGCGATGATAGAAAGAAGAGCGATGACCTTGTTCCGTCTGACATTTTATCCTCACTGTACGAGGTCAGGTTTTGTTTTTTGAGTGTACCTCGAAAGCTTGCGGATATGATTTTAACAGTCATATTATGCGGTGCCGTGGTGACCTCTCCGCTATTCAGGTCGTCAAAGGCAACGTAATCACTTCAACCCCATTTCACAGAGAAATCTCGTGGCTACGTAACAAAATGCATAACAACAAGCGCTACTAGATAGTTTCTGATACTTTTGTGTCTATATACCTAGATAGGTCCATATACCTATACATAGACGATCTGAGTAGTTCAGTTGGTTAACATGCCGGTCGCCACGCAGAGGTTCCGGGGTTCGATTTCCGGCCGAGCAGAAATTGAAATGATGAATTTTAATTTCTGTTACGGGTCTGGGTAGTTATGTATGTTTATAAAAAAAGTATAGTTTATCAGTTATCTAACACCCATATCACAAGCTTTGCTTACTTTGAGATGGCGCTGAGTGAATTTGTGCAAGCATATTATATTGTATGAGTTCTTGTTATGGGTGAGGGTAGTATGAACTGTGCGACCTTTTGAAATGTCTCCCACGCGAAAGGACATTTACAAAGGAAATGAGTTTTTCGCCTTGGCATTTGACCGCGAACTTGAACACGAATTAAATAGCTGTTGCGGCATTATTTTAAATTTTTTTAATACCTACCTACTTACTGGACTCTGTTTAAAAAGTCACGCGACTTGGGAAATAAGAAGATTGATTGATTGAAGTATTCTTTATTGCACCAAAACAATATAACACATTTATATAAATATACAATGGTAAACTGGTATTGAAATCAACAAGTAATCAACCTGATTTTGAATAATGGAGACGTTCATATTATAATATGAACGTAGCTATAGCTACCATCTTGTTATATGCAGACGGACGACTTCATTATGAAGTTTTGATTACTTGTTGATTTTCATCATTCTTATAATTTCACAAGCCAGCGTGCTGTTCTTAAATGAATTAAAGTGGACTAGCCGTTACTCGCGACTTTTGGCATGCCGATTTCTTAGGTCCTGTATCTTTTTACCGAAGTACTACACTTTTAAGTGCCTAGTAACACCGATCGCGAAGCGGGGGGGACGGACGGACAAGGTCTACTACTGGGGGCATGAGACTTGAACAGTCTCGAGAACCAATTGGCCTTGAAGATATACCTATTAAAGAATTGTCTATTGTCCATTTCCAGGTTCGACGAGAAGGAGAGCATCTCCGGCGTGCAGCAGCTCAAGTCCTCGGTGCAGAAGGGCATCCGGGCGCGGCTGCTGGAGCTGTACCCCCACCTGGAGTCCTACGTGGACCAGGTGCTCCCCAAGAAGGACACCTTCAGGATTGTGAAGTGGTGAGTGTGCTGCGTCACCATAGTAAAAGTAAATAGAAGTCTTCGAAGGGTCGTGTGACCATGGTCGTACAACGGACGTCGCCTGACCACCCCAACCTCAAACCTCCCGTCACACGACCGTTGCCAATTAGGACAACGCCTTATGCGCGCGTGATTCTGTCAGATTTTGCCCATTGTATCTGACACCTGGCCGTTATTGCGCAGTAATACAGCTATGCGCAGTAGTGGCTGAGGTGGTGACAAGCGTGCTCGATAGTTTGACGCCCTACATGGCAGTTCTATTAACATTGTCTTATTTTGATTCGGGTGTTTGTCATGGCCGAGAGGTCGAAGACCAACGCGATGGTCATACAAAATTCTCTCCGCATTAAACACAGCCTGTGATGTGTGATAGTTGAGGACAAAACGATAATTGACGAAATTGCCCCAAATGATCGACGAAAAAGTGCTCCAGCGAGGTCACGACCTTGAGGAGATAAGGACACAATAAAATACTTTAAGTCAAAGATACTTTTAGTTTTGACTTTTTTGCACATTACTAGCTAGGCACCTGACCGTCATCTGGCTTTGGATGTAGTGTCTATGATACGAACCTTTTTACTACATGCTAGCTGGAACTCTGGTTATAGGTGGTAGGTGGTGTCCATGCGACAAAACATGGAGAATGCTTCATTAGAGCCGCCTACTCACTATGGCCTTGAACGGGTCCAGGTCCAGGACAGATGATATTATACTGAGGGGATACATTTTACACGGAGACTGCAAAGCATTCCATTACTTTGCCATTACTTAACCAGACCTGGGACAGAGGGACCGACCAGGGACCAGGAAGTACGTATGCCTTGCTTTTGTTTGTTTTTGGTATACGAGAAATCTTTTTCGCCAATCGGAGTCAGCTTAGTTAGTTCATCAACCGGGTGGCATCAGCCAACGGCATTCAGCGACGATTACATCTAACCCAGCCGAAAAAGTGCTTGCTCTATGCCGCCCTTTATTTATATTTAAAAAATCTCAGAGCAGGATCCATCAGGCTTTACGTTGATAATATCGAGTTGCCTATAAAATTATCCATGTTACCATTCACAGCCATGACCACATCGAGATAATGGTGAACAGCGCCGGCGAGCTGCTGTTCTTCCGGCACCGCGAGGGGTCCTGGATGCCGACGCTGCGGCTGCTGCATAAGTGTATGTGGTTTATTTATTTATCTACTAACTCGTAATTTTTTTATTACCATATAATAATAAATAAATGATAAATAATCATCGGTTGTGCTCTCGAGCACGAGGGCCCCGGGTTCGTCTTGACCATGATCTAGGATTTGGCGATCAGGTAATTACAGTGGAGCGACTACCATCTGACCTTCGTGACCCTGCTACCAGGGGATAGATCATATCTGATGAAGAGAAATTAGACCGCCAGCACCGGCCTACGTAGTAGCCACGTACCTCCCGTCACTAATACATTTCACTGTTACTGTGGCTCCCAGCCACAGTATTTACTTTGGACTATTGCAATGTATCGTTCAAAATATTTATTAGAGGGCTCTTCAGAGGCGTTAGTAGCTTCCGTTGTTGCTGATGTCCATAGGCGGCGGTGACCACTTCCCATCAGGCCCGCTTGCCTTTTTGTCTGTCGCATAACATTAAAAAGAAGTTTTGGCATGTACATTTACAGTCTCTTCCTACTCCTATGGGATACGGTCGTAAGTGTGTAATTGAGCATACAATTGTATGTACGTACCTATATTATATTATTCACATGTACCAACATATAATATCAATATCTGCTCCGATGTGCAGTCACGTATATCTGCAGCTTGGGCCAAGTGACGAGAGCTTACGGCAGTCATTTTGTAACCCTTTAATCCCTATCAAACTCAAGAGGCTTTTATACAAGTCCGTAATTAGGCTTGTGATGCTCTATAGCTGTGTCCGCGAACTTCACATAAACGTAACCAATATGCTGCAGTCGATGCAACTTGATCGAGTAAACGAATACGTTCATGGCAGCCTTGGCGTGAGTGATGTCGCCGATAAGATTGAAGAGGCTCGCCTGCGCTACGATACGATACGATACGCGGGAAGTTGGTGCCTAAATCTACCGGTATCAGTAGGAACGAATAGAAAGAAAGTTACGTCTTCTCGAACGTTACGTTCTTGCCTCACTGCTCCAATGTATAGTGTAGTGATGGAAGGGATGTTTAGTGACACATGATCTGCTTTCCCTCTTTTCTTGTAATAGCTATACTATACTCATTGGCCGTGTTGTGGCCGGTAGAGTATCTACCAAATTATCATCATATATTTAAGAGCATAACTTGGCGTGAGGGATGCCGCAGATAAGATCGAGGAGGCTCGTCTGCGCTGCTTTGGTCACGTGTTGCGTAAGCCTCAGGGATACGTGGGAAATAGGTGCCTGAATCTGCCGGTATCAGGAAAGATGCCCCGTGGGCGACCCAAGAAGCGATGGATTGACATTGCTGAGTCGGATGTGAGAACCAACGGCTTACGACGCGAGGATTGCGAAGACCGGGCGAAGTGGAGAAGAATGGGTAGGAAAGCGGACCCTGGCAGAGGCCGGGATAAGTGCTAGGACGATGATGATGATTTAAGAGCATAACTCTTTAATATCTCTTTATAATCCCCGCGCTCATCTATCTAATAAGTATTGCATCCTAATTTCACCAAACCCTTTGGTTTATTACGGGTGTCAGTAATGTCTTAGATAGAGGCTAAACCTCGAGACTAGAAAATGGGCAGCAGCGTTTTCTGGTTATATATTTTAGAGAGTGCAATCGCCAACAGAACTGGAGATTATGGCAAACCCCACCAGCATTTATAAGATTGTAGTATAGTAAAGACCCCTGCAAACGTAGTGAGGGAACGGACAGATCTGTATTCGTCTGATTGCTTCTAACTTTGCTTACACATTTCTCAAACGCCAGCAACACATTCGTAACCCCTCGTATTGCAGATGCCCATGGGCGGCGGTGATCACTTACCATCAGGCGACCTGCTGGTTTGCCTCCCTGTATAATATAAAAATATGTTTTTTTTTATACCACTAAGGTGACAAACAAGCTTACGGCCTGCCTGCCGGCACAGCCTATGGACGTTTGCAATACCAGGGGCATCACCCACGCGTTGCCGACTCCGTATAAACCTTTTCTTGAAGAAGTCCATGTTATACTCTCCAGGGTAAACCTCTCCATAATTAATTCCACAATCTCAGTGTGCGTGGGAGAAAGTTCCTTTGGAACCGCACATTTAATTTTATAAGTGGTATTGTTATAAAGGTTACCTATATTATTTTCTTTGGATATAGTGTATCGTTTATTGTTATTATAATTTTGTATGTCATATGTATTATATGTATGGGCCTCTGTAGCCTGATACAAATAAATAAATAAATATTTTTTTCCCCAGACCCGTTCTTCCTGCCAATGCAGCAGGTGGACAAGGGCGCGATCCGGTTCGTGCTCAGCGGCGCCAACATCATGTGTCCGGGGCTGACGTCCCCGGGGGCGCGCATGTCGCGCGTGGACAAGGGGCAGGTGGTGGCCGTCATGGCGGAGGGGAAGGAGCACGCGTTGGCCGTGGGGCTCACCTCGCTGTCCACTGATGATATGTGAGTTTGACAGGCCTGCAGGATGAGACAAGATGCCTGCAATGTGCGGGAGATTTACCGGGAGCCGATTAAAAATAAAAAATCTTTCAAATAACTATAATAGATGGCGTAGATTAGACACGATTATCAAAAATATATGAAAAAGAGACCGAGAGGTCGAGATGCATAAAAATGTAGACATTGTGTGCTTCTCAGAATAGGTGTGTCTTCTCATAATAGGTACTAAAACTACGTATCTTTTCGCGAAACACCTTTCTGGGTAACTTCTAAGCCGGTCTAAGCAGCGCTATCTAGTTAGGCACACCGAACTACACATTTTAAATAAGCTGTCTGAAAAACACCCATTGCGACTGGCAGGAGTTCGTCAGGATCGCCGCCAAGCCATGGTCTTTGTATGGTCGCATACCGGATTGCAGGATAAGGTAGCCAGTGTAATTACAACTAGGAGTTGGCCGTCCTGGACAGGTTAGTCCGCGCAGTGATAATGCATTTGCTGTTATTGAGGTTAATATCCGATAACATCTTGGTTTGTAGAAAATTAAAGGTGTTTAATTAATTCTAAAAGTCTCGTCTGCGCTGGTTTGGTCTAGTGTTGCGTAAGCCACAGGGATACGTGGGAAATAGGTGCCTGAACCTGCCGGTATCAGGAAAGAGGTCCCGTAGGTGACCCAAGAAGCGATGGATTGACATCGCTGAGTCGGATGCGAGAACCAACGGCTTAATGGGTAGGAAAGCGGACCCGCAGCAGAGGCGGGGTGATGATGATCATGATTTATTCTAAAAGCCAGATGTGTCATGCAGAGTAGAATAGGTATAATAAAAATCCCTTCCTTTCAGGGTGTCGTATAAGGCCAATGTCTTACGAGGCAGACTAGCTAGGATCTTCAATGGAGACTATCTATAGAATAGAAAATGAACAACGTTTTCTGTAGTGCGTTTTAGACTGCGATCTCCAATCCGCCTGCCAGGCGTGGAGATTGTGGCATGTCCTCCACTAATGTGAGAAGGCTCAAACCCAACAGTGGACTGTTATGGGCTGTAGATGTATTTAATAAATAAGTGAGTAGTGTTTATTGGTGTACTTATGTTATTTTTGTTTTCAGAGGCAAAGTAAACAAAGGCGTGGGCATAGAAAACTGCCACTATCTCAACGACGGCCTGTGGCAGATGAAACCAGTGAAATAACTTACTTAATTATTAATTTAACTATCCCATGTATTTTAACTATAACTATGCTTAAGTTATTTTAATAAAGTGATTTGTCATTCTGAATGTTCATCTTTTCATTTTCATAATCTCCACGCTTGGCAAGCGGGCTGGAGATTGCAGTGTTCTATACCTACCAAATTTCATTCAAATCCGTTCATTTGTTGAGGCGTGAAGATACAAACAAACACACCTTTCCCATTAGTAATATTAATGGGATAATTTACAGTGGGTGATCAACGCCCACTGTTAATTAGCGCCTAATTTCCAGAAAATGTATTAACTTTAATAGCACACGGTTCTCCCCCTTAAGGATACAGCCAAGGGGAACAATATCATCATCTTGGCATCAATATCCCGGTTGAGTTTCGCGCGCAAGGTCCCGGGGTCAGCCTTAATCATGATCTAGGATTTGGCAGTACAGGAAACTACGGTGGAGCGACTGCCACCTGACCTCCGTAATCCTGTTAACAGGGGAACCTGATCAGATTGGTTCATAGTTACACATTCAGTCACGGATGCACCTAATAGGAAAATCAATAAGTTTATTAAGTATTTAAAATATTTGGTTTTCTGTAGCACATCTTCAGCCACACTGTATTAGATATTCACACTACATCTGTGCGTATTTGCCTTTGTCTACAACATTATTACATTCTACACACCTACTTATGTGGAGAACAAATCTGTCAATACAACAGATAAATTGAGTTACCTATCTACCTCGGATCCGTGCTGCACGAGTTCGGAGAACATTCTCTGTAGACTATGGCGTGGTAGACAGAATTCGCTCACGTGCACTTGTTTGGCCATGTGCTGTGTAAACTTCAGGAATTAGTAGAAATTAGATTCTAAAATTAAAATCCCTGTGCTGGATTTAGGAGATAGATCCCACGGGAAGCCCAAGAAGAGATGGGTTGATATCACTGAGTCGATTGCGTGAGCCAAAGGCTTACGATTACGACGCTAGGATGCCGAACTTGCAGAAGTCGGGATTGACTGCTGGGATGATGTTTTGTATGATGACTTTTTCCAAGAAACATTACAGATTTATAAGGGTAGGTAAACTAGGTAAGCATGTTTTTCCAGAAAAAGTTACTATCCTGCGAGATAGCTGAAAGTTAACAGAGTTTCGAACATATTAGTGAAAACTATACCTAACCAACATCCATTTATAATTACATGAAATTAAGCGTAAAGACGACATTAGCTGATGATCACGATCTCCACCACTGCCCCACCCGGCCCATACCATACCACATCGAAAGGCGAGACTTTATAGTTCATAGTTTTTTGAATATTCGCGCCAGCCTGCAGGCAACTATAACGTTTCATTTTACTAAATTTCTTATTATCAATTTATCGCTATCTCCAAGATTATTATTATACGAGATAATTTCAATAAATTACATTGAGTGTTAAAAATTGTGAAAGGGTGATCAAAGTCCGCTTATCAGAACAACACAACATTGCACAACCTTGTACTTTGAACGATCTCACCAGGATGCGAAACGGAACACATTATGTCGTGAAAAATGGCGGTGGCACTTGTTAGTTCGGCTCGTCAGGGTAAATAAATATTTTATTAATTTGAAATGGCCTTTTCAGTGAATAATTTCGTCTGTAAGTAATGGTAAAGACTGTATGTAAATATATGCTACTATAGTTTTGTTACTATAAAACATAATTGAAGTTGTTTTAATGACGTAGCATATCAGCTGTTTACAAACTTTTAATAAATAAATAATTCTGAATAATAGTAATTGTTTTCAGGCTTTACTAGCTATTATAATGTTATCGATCTAAATAAAATATTGGTTTTACTGCATAATACTCCATAATTACGCAATGTTCATTGAAATACTAAAAGTACAAAGTTCAACTTTTTAGTCATTTGTTTTGATTTTGTTAGACGTCGAAAGTTGTACATAATCTTTTCAACTGTTTTCAGTGGGGAGGCTAACATATGCTGCCAGAAGGTTATATTCCGATTATCCTAAAATAACAACACATTATACAATCCATCCCAGAGATAAGGACCCAAGATGGAAAGGTATGTTGTTATAGGAACATTTACTGATATCAGATTTGTGTTTATTTCAATCTCGTTGTGTTATCATCTTGTATGTAAATGTAAAAATGGTTACTATCCAAACTTGTTATCTGATGTTAATGTTTGAAACCTTTTGTTTTCATAGGTTACTTACCATTGTAATTTCTTTCAAAATATTTACTTAACTATTAGTTTTAATTTATTACACAACTTTGACCTATCTATAATGGAAAATACCTCCATATTAAAATTGTTGTGCAACCTATCTTCACCCTTAACTACAGTTATGGGTCCACTGGACCCACAGGTAAAATTATCAAAGTCCAGTATAATACTGTGCCAAGGGTACCTTCCTAAAGTGTGTTGGAGAGTAGACTGTTGATGCATTTTACTTATTATTTCGAGTATTATGATAGGACGGAAATACAAATCTAAATAATGTTGTTTTGTTATTGCTTTCTTATAGAAGTCAACATGGAACGTATAGCGGAGGAGACAGATATCCTCATCATTGGTGGAGGGCCTGCGGGCATGGCTGCAGCGATCAGAGCAAGGCAGATTGCTGAAGAAAAAGGAGCAGTAAGTATTCATAGCACTAGCTGGAAGAAATCAATGAAACTACTGTTGCTTATTGTATAAAATGTCTATTAAAAAAATCATACAGCAATTTAACTGTATCCGAAGACCAGACAATTATATGGTTAAGGTTGTAGTAACCAGCATAGGAGTTTTTGTCCAATAGTGTAAGTATCATACATACACACTTACGTAACATCATGCCTATTGAAGATGGGGTATTCGAAGATCAGCCAATTATATGGTGAATGTCGTGGAAACTTCTAATACAGGCATTAAATGCTTAAAAGGATGTTCCTGCCACTTACTAAATGTTGTTAATAAAAGAAATATAGAAAATAGGGTTGTTTGTCCAATAGTGGAAGTCTCCCACTGAAATGATGATACATAGTTACATAAATACATAAGGTTACGCCTTTTGATGATGGTGATGATGAAGGTCTTGTATAATTAGGCCAGTTCATTAGCACTTATGATTTACATTTTTGTGTAACTACTGTGTGAATCATTAACTATCACTCAACACATGTAACTGTAATTACCTGATCTGGCAAATCCTGTATTATGGTCAAGGACACCGGACCCTCTCGCGTGTATTCACAACAGGGTATTGTCAACATGATCATTATTAGTCATTCACTAAAATACCATTCTTCACACAAACGTGTGACAGGTCATATGTTCGCCAGCTGACTGATAATATATTATAATGATATGGACTTTGGCCGTGTGGTGTCCAGCAGATTAGAATAGCACCGGTATAGTGTAAGGCGTATTAAGCTTTGATTCTACGAGAGTTGATGTTAATATGTATATATAAATATTTCAGGAAGTCCGTGTCACCTTATTAGAAAAAGCTGCAGAGACCGGAGGTCACATCCTATCCGGAGCTTGTGTTGACCCGATAGCTCTGAATGAGTTGATACCAGACTGGAAGGAGAAGGGTGCCCCAATGAACACTCCTGTCACTGCTGACAAGTTTGGTTTACTTACAAAATCTGGAAGAATACCATTGCCTGTGTTCAAAGGTGAGAAAAATAAATCATAGACTGTTAAGCAGGGACGGGCAAACTTCGGCTTCAAACTAACCAGGTGACTACCCTATTTTATGAGCTGTCCTATTCACACACACCACATTCATGTGTTTCAGAAAATACTAATAATTGCCTATATTTTTATTACAATAAGGCTAACGCGATAGTAAAGTAAAATGGAAGCAGAATTTCCTCGTCAGAAAAAATTTGTACCCAAAGGAAAAAGTTTGCCCGTCCCTGCTGTAGAGTGTAGTTTTTTAGTAACTTTGTTGGCTATTTCCTAAGCCTGTAAATTATAACGCAAAAGAATTGTCAAAATCATGCTGGCATTCGGATAGGTTTTATATGGAGATAGTGGAACCACTTTAGTATCCGCTCCCAGGAACACACATCCTCCATTGAAAACAAAACCAAGTTGATTTTTGAATGATGTATTTTCTTTAGGTTTCACTTTCCTTGAATATATTCTGTTGAAAACACATTAAAGTTATTTTTCTTAGGTTATCACATTTCTATATTAAAGATACCTAAATCCCCCCCCCCCCCCAATCCCGACAGTTTTTTCACAGTACCTACATAAATATTGTATATTTCCAGGACTCCCCATCTACAACCACGGCAACTACGTAGTGCGGCTGGGGCACTTGGTGCGGTGGCTGGGCGAGCAAGCGGAGGCAGCCGGCGCCGAGGTAAGGCCTTTTCTTTATTTAGGTTTCTTTCTTAAGGTATTTTTTATACCACTAAGGTGGTAAACAAGCTTACGGCCTGCCTGATGGTAAGCAGTCACCGCAGCCTATGGACGGTTGCAATACCAGGTGTTTACCCACGTTGCAGACCCCGTAAAAACCTTTTCACCACTTTCCTTCAGGAAACAAGTTCCACAACCATAGTATATGGTCACCATACGAGGGTAATTTCGGGGTTTTTGAGTTAAAACCAGCAGAAATCCGGTCTTGTTTCAATTGAATGTTCCATTTATTTATGTAACATTCAATTGTTGTAAATGTAGTTGTATTTGTGTGTGAAATAAATGAAACGCGATCGAAATTCAGCTGTCTTAAAATGCCCTCCTGCCGCCATCACAACCAAGGACCAAGTTTCGCAATAATTTGCTTTATATGACTAAATATATTCTGTAGGCAACTGGTTGCGATAAAAGAGTTCTTTGTGTACCCAAAAACCACCTCTATGGCCTTCTACATACAGAAAAAACTCTTAGGTCTTTACTATGGACTAATGAACGTAGTGCAGCCAAAAGCCACCCCTATGCCATTCACATAAGAGTCAAATTTCCAGGTATGGCCGGGATGCGCGGGCGCAGAGCTTCTATACCGCGATGACGGGTCTCTAAAGGGCGTGGCCACCGGCGATGTGGGCGTGGCTAAGGACGGGAGCCCCAAGGACAACTTTGAACGAGGCATGGAGTTCCATGCCAAGGTCACTATCCTTACTGAAGGTGGGTTACAATAATATAAGATAATGTGAACGCTTTTTACTTTCCTGTGCATGTTCAATAATAGCATGAAGTTAAAAAAGATATATGACAGGATTTTAGAGTTTTATAAGCAAAACTGCGGATTGCAAATTGTTGTACAATAGACAAGAGTTGTGATACCGTTGTTGAACACAACAATGAAATATAGGATGTTCTGTTACTTGGCAACCTGGCCACGATCTGTCACGTTTCATCGTTGCGCTCACGGATGTTGTCTTAGAGAGTAACATGGCTGAATTTCCTCTAGTATGTTTTATAAATAGAAAATAATACGAGAAACTGAAAGTCTGAACCGTTTTAAAACACAACTGCACAAGTATCTCATGGAAAGAACGTTGTACACGGTAGACGAACTTTTTGTAAAAACAAGAAGGTAGATTATAAAAAAAATTAGACTATTTTTATTAATATTGACATTTTGTATTATTTATTATATTTGTGACAATTGATTTATTTGATTTGCCATTATTTTATAATTGAGAATTTTGTATTTAATTGATTTAATATTTAATTTCAAATACTGCATCCTCTCTATTATTATTATGTAATAAATTTTGCTATACCCGACCAGGGTTCCATGTCTTGTACTAATATATATATTTAAGAACTTGTATTTACTAACACATGGAAAGGCAATAAATGAATTGAATTGAATAAAAATTGTAGGCACTAAATTTTTTGTGTTGTATAATGTCGTTGAACTTGATGTTGTAGAAACTCTAGTCCATTTTTTTCACCTCAAATCTTTATTGTCGTTGTAACTTTTCTGTTGCAGGTTGTCACGGCCATTTAACGAAGATGGCTGCTCAGAAGTATAATTTGAAAGAGAAAAGTGAGCCACAGTCCTACGGAATTGGGCTCAAGGAGCTTTGGGAAGTCACACCAGAGGTAAATCACTTTGAAATAGTCATGTTTTGCGGCTTAGTAACATTATAACCTAACTGATAGAAAAGTTTACTAAAACTCTGATATTTTCTAAACTACTAAACCGATTTTAATGAAACAGATTAAGAACCATCTTGATCAAACTGGCTTTCAAAAAGAGATAACCGCATCGAAATCGGTCTATCCCTTCGGGAGTTACGGTGCCACAGACAGACACACAGATACACAAAGCCACAAACACCGCTCTTTTTTCGTCGGCGGTTAAAAATAACAGACCAATAATTATATTACTACTTATTGGTAGTACGACTTATATCTATACTTGATTGTAACCAAATGTGATTGCTGTAAAACTGAAAAATAAATAAATATATATTGGTTTATGTTATAACTAACTATTTGTTCACAGCAACACAAACCCGGCCTAGTAGAACACACGATAGGCTGGCCTCTAGACAAGAACACTTATGGAGGTTCCTTCATATACCACTTAGCTGTGCCAGAAGGCGAGCAACCCCTGGTTGCTGTGGGCTTCGTGTTGGGGTTGGACTACTCCAACCCCTATCTGAGTCCCTTCAGGGAGTTCCAGCAGTTCAAACTACATCCATACATCAGGCCTATGTTTGAAGGTATGATGGGTTAATTTTGTATTGTGAGTTGTAAAAAGTTTGAACATATTAAAACTTAGTCAGTTTTAATTATTTATTGAGTCTGTAAAAAAATAATATTTAGACAGTTAATTATGTATTAACAAGAATCTTATTAGTTGCCTTATCTACAATAGGTACTGATCCTCATCATCATTACAGCCCATGACAGTCCACTGCAGGACGTAGAGCGTCTCCCACGAAAGGGGAGGTTATTGCCATAATCTCCACGCTTGGCAGGCGAGTTGGAGATTGCAATATTGTAAATAAAGAAATGGAAAATGCTGCTGCCCATTTTCCAGGCTATGGAGACTTTAGATCTTTTGCCTCGAAAACATAAGTCGTCTTGTACGACACCCACGCGTGTAAGGGGTTATTGCTATTCTATTCTGCCGGACACCACACGGCCAATGATGCTCATATTAATCTCTGAATTTCGGCTGATCCTTATATAGAAAGAGAGAGGAGAGGAGATTATGGCAATAACCTCCCCTTTAGTGGGAGAGGCCCTAAGTCCTGCAGTGGACTGTTATGGGCTGTGATGATGATGATTTTTTGGCAAATAAATATTATTAATTATTTGTTTCCCAGGTGGCACCCGCATAGCGTACGGAGCCCGAGCCCTAGTGGAGGGCGGGTGGCAGTGCTTGCCGAACCCAGTGTTCCCCGGCGGCTGCTTAGCCGGGGACAGCGCGGGATTCCTGAATATGCCAAGGATCAAGGGGACTCATAATGCTATGAAGAGTGGTGAGTATATAAAAAGTTGGAGATGAAATTTAAGATTGAAAGTGTAAATAAATTGCTCCTATAAAAAAATAAATGTAAGGAGTGGATTATGGAAAATAGTGGCTTTTTAAATATTCATACGATTTTATTTCTTTTCTAATGTTATAATTTTTATCAGTATTTCAATGATTTTAAATAATATTTATTGGGTTTATTTTTTATAGTGGCAATTTATTTACACTTTTGATCTTGAACTTTATATCCGAGTATAATTAAAGTAGCTACTCACAGAAATCTAAATAATAAATATTTACCGTCATGGGGTGCCAATCGGCTCCGGAGAATATTCCAGTAGTATCAGGTTAAAGATCCTAGCGGAAGACCTTTGTCAACCTCATCATCACAGCCCGTAACAGTCCACTGCAGGACTTAGGGCCTCTCCCACGAAAGGGGAGGTTATTGCCATAATTTCCACGCTTGGCAGGCGGGTTGGAGATCGCAGTGTTTAAATAATACAATGGAAAATGCTGCTGCCCGTTTTCCAGACTACGGAGACTCTTGATCTTTTGCCACGAAAAAATTAGTCGCCTTGTACGACACCCATGAGTGTAAGGGGTTGGTGCTATTCTACTCTGCCGGTCACTACACGGCACATCGTATACACTGGTCTATACCAAATGTTGAAATGCATTCATGAGTCTATAAACTTCTTTCCCTGGCAGAAGATACATAAGCACACTGCAGAAAACGATCACGATAAACATCGTCGATTTGTCGTCGGTTTGACGACAAATCGACATGTGTTTGTCGTCGGTTTGATTTGTCAACCTCAATCTAAATGAATTAATATGTCAATTTATTTCGATTTCTTGGTAGGTATTTTCCAATCTCATCATGTACATTACCGATGCTCTTACTGTGAGGGAAAACATCGTGATAAAACCTGCACATTTAGGCGACTGGATGTGTAACCATGATCCAATCTGGTCAGGGTCCCCTGGTAGCAGGGTCACGGAGGTCAGGTAGCAGTCGCTTCACTGTAATTACCTGATCTGCCAAATCCTTTATCATGGTCAAGGCAGACCCGGGGTCCTAATGCGCCAAGATGATGATCTTAATTATAAATTCAATTTGTTTCCAGGCATGTTGGCAGCAGAAGCGGCCATGGACCTAGTGTTGTCGGGCGAAGCGACGTATGAGAACGGAGTGGTGCCCACACTGTACCAGGAGAAACTACAACAGTCGTTCGTTTATAAGGAACTCAAGGTATTTAGGTGTTTATTACAATTATCTACGCTAAATAGTGCACTCGCTTGGCAGGCGGGTTGGAGATCGCAGTGTTATAAATATAATAATGGAAAACGCCGCTGCCCTCGCGGGCCCGCCATTTTCCAGCCTATGGAGAATCTAGATATTTTGCCTGGAAAACATTAGTCGCCTTGTACGATACCCACGAGTGTGAGTTGGTGCTATTCTACTGTGCCCGACACCACACGGCCTCATAGCATCCAGAGGCTGCGGTGACTGTTTACCATCAGGCAAGCCGTAAAGTTGTTTGCCAGCTCAGTGATATAAAAATCTGTATAACTTAATATCCAACCATGTTGTTTCAGCAAGTACGCAACTGTCGGCCATCATTCCACTCCGGGCTGGGGCTGTACGGCGGACTGGCGTATTCCGCCTTTTCTACGCTCGTGCGAGGGAAAGAACCTTGGACTCTCAGCCATGGAGGTTGGTATCCGGCGCAACTATAGACACTTTACACACAGCACCGTTCATGAGATACGCGATTGCGGTAGAATACATCCTAAACGTAAGGTTCCAGGTTACCGTATTTTTTCCGGACCAAACGACTGTAGTCGTATCGAGTCAGAGAAAAAACGGATCGAAGCTCGATTAACGTGATCGAAAAGAATTCGAATTTTTATGCAATAATACTATGATCTGTCCAGACTGACTTGTCGCATTTGGTGAACAAATAATATCCAAAATCACGACTTGCCGTATCAATCACGCTACGCACACTGTGTTTTACTTACTTGAATTATATAAGAAACAAATAGAATGTGAATTTCCACTAATACTGCTGCAAATTATCCAATTAAATACATAATTTCCATAACCGAATAAGACAAGTCAGTCTGGACAGATATTACTTGAGGTTACAACACCACACAATAAATCGTATATCACCCATCATTCATAAATGCATCCCATTCCAGGCGCGGACCATTCCAAGCTGAAGCCCGCAAAGCAATGCCAGCCCATAGAGTACCCGAAGCCGGACGGAGTCGTCACCTTCGACTTACTGTCGTCAGTCGCGCTCACAGGTATATATGAGCAAATTTTAATATTATAGTTTAATTGTACAATACAGTTTGAATACCCAATTCTCGGAAACGACGTCGCGGCAGACAAAAATGAGGTGGAAAGATAAGCTGCGGGCCTTCGAAATTGACTGGCAGACAATAGCACTTGATCGCGAAGAGTGCAAGAATGGGGGGGAGGCCTTTGCCTGACGACCTAAGTGGTTAGTTAGTTAGTTAACATGCTGGTCTGACACGCATAAGTCCTGGGTTCGATTCCCGGCCGGGCGGAAATTGAAATTATTACGTTACAGTACTGTTACGATTGTGGGTGTTACATGTATAATAAGTACGTATTTAAAAATATATAAGTACTTTATCAGTTCTCTGGCACCCATAACACAAGCTTTGCTTACTTTGGGGCTAGATGGCGCTGTGTGAATTGTCCAAGCATATTTATTATTAACCATGATCCAATCAGGTTCCTCTGGTAGCAGGATCACAGAAGTCAGTCGCTCTTCTGTAATTACCTGATCGGCGAAATCGTGGATCATGGTCAAGACGGACCCCGGGCCCTCGTGCGCGAGAGCACATCTACGAAATTAACACCAAGATGATTTTTAAAAATGTATTATTATTTTTTATTTATAACCTTCCCCATCCCCAGGCACGAACCACGAAGCAGACCAGCCCCCGCACCTAACCCTGAAGGACGACAGCATCCCCGTGAAGAGGAACCTAGCCGAATTCGACGGCCCCGAGGCCCGGTTTTGCCCGGCCGGCGTCTACGAATTCGTACCACTGGAAACCGGGGATGGACAACGGTTGCAGATCAATGCGCAGAATTGTATACATTGTAAGTAAAAAAAATATTTAAGAATGAATGAAAATTCTTGATAGCTTATACACAAATAATACACAGCAAAAACAAACGAAAAACTAAGTATTGTAAGTAAGGTTCTTTAAGGAAGCGGCACTGGTTTTGTGGCAGTGTCCTTGCGAGACCATGGTCAAACAACGCTCGCTGAGTCCGGAAACTGGATGGGTGCCCGTTTCGTACTTTGAGGCTAAAGCAAAGACGTTCAGTAGAAAGAAATTCCTACATTCACCTGTTACCACCTGTCTCTGTTGCTCCCGGGTAATAGATATATGTGCATCACGCTCGCACAGAGTCACGTTATAGTATAAGTCGCGTCCTTGAATCTCCTCTTTGAAAATATATTTACGTGGGAGCAAAAGAGACAGGTAGTAACAGGTTGATGAACGAATTTCTTTTTACTGAACGTCATAGCCGTCTATAACGATTTTTTAGTCGAACTTCACCATCGCAACGAGCTCATCACTCGTTAGGTGTGTCTCCTAATAACGTTGGTGAAGCGAAGTTGACCAAGGTCTTCCTTGACCTTGACCAAGGACTGGGGGCTGGTTGAACAGCCTCGGAAGCCGATTGGCCCCCCTTGACGTTATTATTATTAATATGTAAATTAGATATACCCGGGCATTTACCGTAACTCGACGACCCTGCGCCTCTTTTACGTGTAATGTTAAAATAAGGGTAGAAATTATAGTTAGGGTAACACTAATGTTCCTGCCAACCCAATTCCTCAAGAAAATTCAGGAGACCCTTCGGTCTCCGGAAGATCTCCGAGAGAGTGGTGTATGATATGGTGGTGATATGTATTAACAGCATATACCAATTACCAATTTACGAGTAGATGCAGAAGCAGTAGGCACCTAACCTAACCTAACGAGTGGAGTGGAGATAATACGATCGTTGCGGTGCGGAAGTTTGACTAGACCAAGAGGTCTAGAGGTTGACCTAGGTTTTCTGCTGGTCCTGTGACTGGTCGAACGGTCTCGGAAGCCTCTTCTACATTAGTGGAGGGTTTAGCCATATTTCTATTTAGCTATACTGGTGTATAGCCTGCAGGCGGTCTACAGACGGTGGACGTTTTGGAATTATTTTGGAACTGAATGCGGGGGCGGGGAGCTTAAGTGTTTTCCGGGAAACGTCATCGGAACATAATGCTCCCTGTCTCGCTCCCCACACCCGTGGGCAATGTATCAATTGTGTGGTTGATCTATAGCCATTAGGCCACCGACGATTGTATTGTACTCATCATGTCAGCCGAAAGAAAGGCTCTCAGAGATCTCCACAAAGGCCGGTCCTGTGGCCTAGCTTCCCGAACGCTGCCCAACCGAGTTGGATTCGTCGATTGACCTCTTTATTGTACTAAATATTGTTATTTGCATTGCAGGCAAGACATGCGACATCAAGGACCCTTCTCAAAACATTAACTGGGTGGTGCCTGAGGGCGGCGGCGGGCCCGCCTACAACGGCATGTAACGAGGCAGACTGTACAATACTATCATCTAATACCTTAGGAATCCTAGATAGTTAGTGTGAAGATGAAGAGGTCCAATTCCCGGAATGAAGTCTGCTGTGATTGCAGACGTTGAAACCGACATAACGGTCGCGCTTCAACTTGATCAAAATCACAATAGAAATAACTGATAGCCAAGAAAAAGTACTTGGCCTGAGAATGGGCGAGTGTTCAGAATTTGTTGCTGTACCTAAAGTTCACGAAATACGGTTCTAAGTTAAAAACCTGCAGCGCGGCAGCGACATATAAACCTTAGTTGCATAAGCCTTCGGGTCTATGTATATATTTTAATAATGAACACAATCCTTCAATAGTGGTCATTTGAGCCCGCAGGCTGAATGAGATGTGGGCTGAATTGACAAATACTTCTAGTGTTTCATTGATCGATAATTCTTCCGCTCAAATTTATCTAATGATTTATTGTAACTGTAGCTTTCACAGTTTTGAACTCTGTTGTCTAGAGAGATCATTTTACTATGTACTTATTATTTTGGTCATATTCGGAAATAGTGCCACAGAAAACTATACTAACGTGAATATCTGCTTACAAATTGCTCTGCTGCTATCTATTGATCCAGTTTACAATGAATATCGAGACGTGTTCAAACATAGACTGTTTATTGTATTGTATCCATCATAGAAAGTGAGATTTTAATAGAATGTGTTGTAAATGAACAATTACAAAAATTATGTACATTGTAAATGTCGGGTAAAATTCGATATTACTATTAAGTATGCCAGATTTTTTTGTTCAGTTTTTTGTTTTTGAAACAATATTAAATGTGCAGGTGATTTTTCACTTTTAATATTTTCGAATATATTTTATAGCGAATTTGTAATAATCAGATGAAAGCGGCTTAAACCAATATTTTTGATAATTTAGAACCTTAGTAACGTTCATAGTATAGCAGTGAAATTATTTAACTGGATGAGAGTGTAAATGAGATCCAATTTAGCTTGTAAGTGTTATCATTTTATACAAAAAAGAAATTATATTTTAAATATTTAACGATTTTGTTTAATTTCTTTGTTTGAGATTATATTAAACCCGTTTGTGTGAGGTGTCTGGAATAAAAGAATAGGAAAAAAGGTAAGTCGTAAGGGTAGCGCAGGCCGACGGAGTGGCGTATGTGAGGAACAAGCTTGTTGGGTGATAAGTCCATGGGAACAAGTGAAATGCAAGTGTCGCGAGGGGTTCATTTCGTTCCATTTATTGCGTATCACAGTTTTCAAAAGATTTCACAATATTATATAGTACTTAGGTACATGCAGGCGTGGATCCAAGATTTGGTTGAGGGGGGACAAAAGTCAAAATTATAGGTATTCTCTACTTAATGACCGCTCGCCATGAATAAAAAAAATTTCCCTTTTTAGTGGGGTGAACAATAAATAAATGAGCGAGCGGAGCGAGCCCGAAAATTGTAGGTTATAAAACCTGGGGGAGAACAACAAATGTATGAGCGAGCGAAGCGAGCTCGAAATTATTGACATTTTGAATCTTAAAAGCTGCGGTGATCAATGAATGAGCGACCAGAGCGAGCTTGGTGAAAGGTAAGAAAAGTAATGAAAACCTATGAATGAGCGAGCGAAGCGAGCTCGATATTTTTGATATTTTGGGTCTTACTAGGTGGGGTGACGAAGAAATAAATGAGCGAGCGGAGCGAGCTCGAAATTTTGGACATTTTGGTGTAGGTGCTCTGATTATGTGTGATGCTAATCGTAATAAATGTCAATAAAACAAAATTAAAATTATTGAATGAGCAATCGGAGCGCGATCGAAACATTTTAACATTAGGTATGCTTCTTGAAGCTGGTATGATTGTTAAAATGAATATTTGAGCGAGCGTAGCGAGCTCGAAATTTTAGGTTTTGAAAGATTGGTGAACAGTATGATAAAACTGACGGCAATGAATGAGCTAGCGACGCGAGTTCGAAATTTTTGACGTTTCTGTTTAAAAAAGGTGTAGTGATTGACAAAACCAATAAAACAATTGGGTGAGTGCAGCGCGCTTCGAATTTTTGGTTTTTTGGCTCATTTGGCCGTAGGCGATTGTGAGTCAGAGTCGGGGCCCCCCTGGATCCGAGCTTGCTTACATGTGACACCCTGTTAGGGCATTGCAAACAAAGTGAGAGAGAGCATGCATTAATTACATTATGTCATAACATAAGTATCTAATTAAGAGTAAGTACAAATTAATTCCCTAAATAAAAAAATAATCAATTAGTTGCATAATAAAATAACAATTAAATAATAATAATAATAATGTCCAGTTAGTAGATATATTAGTTAGATGTCATTCTGTATGGCTATTAATTTTTGTCATCCGTATTCAAGTCATAATGTAATCAAATAATCAAATAGCTATGTGCCGGATTATCTCAATTCGAGGTCAGTAAAAAATTCATTAATATCATAATAACACTCTTGCTCTAGAAAAGGTTTCAGTTCTGGGGGTGGAAGGGATATATAAGGTAGAACCCACTCACTTATTAGTTACGTATGTTAGGCTCCTGGCTCATAACCCATTGGAGTTGGCATTAAATTTAGCTGCCCTATTACGTTAATTGGTTTAAGGAGTGTTCGATATCTGACACAAGTCTAATTCTGCTTTTCTGCACCTCATAACCAGATTCAGAATACAGAAAATAGCGTGGAAGATAAAATATCATTGTACTTTGGGGCACCTATTTACTCAACACTAATTTTCCTAGTATTAGAGCAGCATCCATTCGACGATGCTCCATCCAGGCTGAAAGCTCGGTATCCAATTGCTTGGTCCCTCCGGGAGACCGTTCTTAGGGAATTTTGAGAGCAGTGCCATGTGCTAGACCGGCTCACATGCATTAACTACACTGGACAGCAAATAAACCGCGTCACCCGCTACCTTTTAACTCTAGTCCGATTTTCTCAAAAAGTATAAAACTTACAACTATCAAAGATATACCTACAGAAACTGTGTTTCATGATGATTAAAATGAATGGAAACTTATTGGAATTAATGAATGAATTAAGTGTTTGTGAAGGATTTTACAAAGTAGAGTCGTTTTCCAGTCGTGTAAATCGTTAGTAATCGTAAAATGAAAAAATCATTAAAGCCTAAAACAAAGAAAAAATAAAAACAAAGCTTTTTGATCTGTATTCAGTATTCCCTTCTCTTGCTCGGATAACTGCCAGCATCGACCTCACGAGCCTGACGATTAAATCATAAGGAATTGCATTTCACTTCTCTGGAAGCCTTATTGGAGCAGGCACCCGGGCTCAAACCCGATTTTCAGATCATCCCATGAGTGTTCTATCGGATTCAAGTCGGGGTTTCGAGTTGGCCAGTTCATCGTAGATACTGGGTCACCACATGAGCAACATAAGGCCGTGCATTATCGTGATTTAATTCAAGTCGTGCTCGACAGTATGCTACTGTTAATGCTGGACCTGTTGCAGCTCTCTTTGGAGTCAGGTCCCGTTTAACAAGTTTCCTTCTGACGATATCTGAACTTATGACAACTTGGCGTTCGTCTCGCAGACTTTGTTAGACTTAAACTGCGTTGAGCCGACGATTTCGCAGAACAGTCCGTTGCATCGATTATCTGCTGCTGACGTAGCCCAAGGTCTGCCCGTACCTGGACGGCGATTAAATGCTCCAGTCTCTAGGTTTCGTCTGTAAACTCGTTGCACCGAAGATCTCCTGATACGAAGTCTTCGAGTGGCCTCACGTTGCGCGACACCTGCTTGAAGTAGTGTTACAGCTTGAGCTGCTACCTGAGGTATCCAATCAATTATTAAACGAAAAAAGTAGCAAAAATACACGCGTCTGAGCAAACGATGGACAAAAACTAAAGAAATGATAAGAAATGTCCGAAAACTCTCATTTAAAAAAAATTACGCTAATCGCGAACTCTAGTCAAAACTGAGTAAATCGTTAACATTATGTTTGTTCCCTAATTACACAGGGATGATTTTGATGTCGAATTATAAATTCCAAACCAAAAAAAATTTGTAAATAAAAAAAAATGGTTTTTTTAACTGTAAAATTTTGTGTTAATCAGCACGCTCAAAACACTTAAAATGTGATGTTTTTTATGTTCTCTTCTTCAAGATATTTGCCTCTTAGTAAAATTTTTATCTTCCCATTATTTAACAATTGGGGTTTTCCCTCGCCAGGATCAGACTTAGGTCAAATCTTATCTCTTTTGTCTCCAGTCAGTAGCTCAAAAATGATCTTTTGAATCGAACTATTTATAAGTTTTTGAGTCTTTTTCCTGCTATAGTTTTCTAAAGTCGGTATTACATTTGAGCTTAGTGCTCACGGAAATTATGACTAATGACTGATAGTCCTTACCTAGAGTATTTGAACTCAAAATTATAATTCTTTCAACAGTGATCTCTCGTATGTGTATTGAATAAATTTTTGATATTGAGTGATGAAATAATGAGCGGATTTGTATTTTTTACGTACAAATTTTCAGGCTTATAAAAGTTTTCACAGGTCCCACTTATCGATGTTAACAAAAAAAAAATTATATTTAATTATTTACGAAATTTAATTAATAGATTGAAGTTTGTAAGATCAAAGTCTATATACACTTTGATCTTAGCCATGAGGCCGAGAAGGCTTAATAAGTCCTTCCCACTTAACAAGGTCGTAGTTTTTACTAACAACAGCCTGATGAAGAACCGAATTGCCAGTTCGATTCTTGGCGTTGATATTAGCGCCCAAACTCAAAAGTTTTTCCATCAGATCTATTGCAAGTTGCCCTGTATGAAGGTAGGCAACGATATGGACACATTCCTGTCCACTGCAGTTTCGTTCTTGCAGGAGAAACCTGTTTGAGGGCATTATAAACCGACTGACTCGTTCCAAAAATACAAGAGAGCCTTCGGTAACAATCTCATGGAATACATTAGTGCCAGCTGATGGCATTTTTTTAAAAATATTTAAAATAGTTGCAGAATCCATTTTTTTAAGAAACATTACAGGAGTTAAGTTGTGACAGACGAAAATGGAGTACTGAAAACTGGCACACAATTTTCCTTTTATATGACCCATATCTGGGACTAAGATCGGTTTAACAATGAAAAGATTATAATGTACGTCATCTTTGGTCTATTTTTGCTCTAGAATGACAATACCATATGAGTATTCTTTTCATTTGATTGCTAGGCTGATAATTAGAAGAAAAAAAAAACAAAACGAGGGGTATACGCGTCGTTTTATTTCGCGAAAATCACAGTGACAATTCCTTCAAAAGTTTTAATCAATTACGACATACATTCTAATAACGATTATATATTGTTTCTGTGTAGAATATTGGCTCATAATTAGTACAAATGTGCACAATACATCAGTCAAGGGTCACAAAAGAGTTGTCTCACTTCAGAATACATGTCAAAATAGCCGCAAAAACTCATGAAGCACAGTATAAATAAATACATATTGTTCTACAGCGAAAACACTTGAGCGTCTTTGTTCTCGTATTTGTATCACAGTTTCGGGCACTGAAAGTTTCTCGGTCCTTGCTAATTGAGTTACACATGAGTTTATAGCACAAAACGTCCCACTTCTTCCAATCCCAGCACTGCAGTGAACAATAACAGGTCCAGTGGGTGCATTTCATGGAATTAAGTGGAATTAAGTGATAACTCATTCTTTATATCTATTGTAAGCCCCAAGTCCACATTATCAATGACATAACCATAAAATTTGTTTGTTTATAAAGACACTTTTCGCAGTAGATACGAATTTCTGAGAAACAGACTTGAGTTAAGATCATGTAAACTTTAATCAAAACAAATGTGTACATCAGTCAAGGCTCACAAAAGAGTTCCCTTATCATAGGATAAATTTCAAATAACTGCAATAAGTCATGCAGAACAGTGTAAATATATTTATATTGTTCTTCAGTTATAACACTTAAATGCCGCTGTTCGCGTATCTGCATTACAATTTTGGGTACTGAGACTTTTTTGGTTCTTGCTAGTTGATAGATACAAGAATCTATAGCGCAAAAAGTTCCTGTTCTTCCGACCCCAGCACTACAGTGAACAATAATAGGTCCAGGTGCTGGCCCACTCACTGCTTTGTTCAAAGCGTTTTGATATTGCGTATTTATATCTCTAATAAAGTTTAAAAATGATTTACTGTTGGGAGGTGTTCCATGCTCTGGCCAATCTACGTACCGATAATGTAGTGTCACTCTCGTTTCATCGGTGGTAGAATTATAAACTTCAAATAGTGACCTAATGTATCCTGAATTGTCCTTGATCTCTAATAATGTTCTGATTGAAAAATCATTGGTTTTAAAAATATCTTGTTTGTCACGAGAAGTAGCCCAGTATTGCGCACATTTTTCATTCCCATTATCCTGGAATCCTGTTAGCATGACAATAATTGGAGAATTCTGCTCCCAGACCATCTGCCAAAATTGATTAACTGTTTTTTTCAGAGGTCCCTGAGTCGCCACAAACTTCTTGGGTCTTCCATAGTGATCAACATAATTAGCATGGATGTAATCAGTATTACCTTCTTTAGGCGTAATTGTCACCCGAGATTCGTCCCAGCAGGCGACGTCGAAGTAACGATTTTTGTCTTGATTTTCTGGCTTTGAAAAGTGCTCAAACGATCCAATGAGCGGCTGTGACGTGATGTAATTATGCTCCGACCCGACAACTTCTAAATAATTGGGTTGATTTCTTCTGCTTCTAAATTCGTCCTCACTCACTGCAGCTACTTTTTGGTCATTTACTTCGATATTTAAGTACATTTTTAATTTTTTGACAATGCGACTGTACGTAATGAGGTCCCGAAGAAGACTATACAAGTATCTATCAACTGGCGCTTATATTAAATGACGAGTCAATGGATGACACTCCCGGGTCACGAACGTCTGCTGATAAGTCTATTACATGGAATTAAGTGATAACTCATTCTTTATATCTATTGTAAGCCCCAAGTCCACATTATCAATGACATAACCATAAAATTTGTTTGTTTATAAAGACACTTTTCGCAGTAGATACGAATTTCTAAGTAACAGACTTGAGTTAAGATAATGTAAACTTTAATTAAATTATACCTACATTCTAACGGCAATGATAATATTACTCTTAACTACAATATTGTAATAGTATAGACCAAACTAGTCGTAAGGGAACCTGTTGCTAATTTGTAATAAAAATACCTTGACTTAAAATTCACCCATTTAATAAAACACTTCAAACCTGCGGCTCATAAAATCAAATTATCCATAAAACTTATTACCTAATACTAATCAATACGATATAATTAATAGCTACAAAATTATGTTTAAACACCCTAAAAATTACAATAAGCTGATGGACCTAAGCTTGTTCACTAAACACTCGGATTTTGTTTTTCTTTTTCACTCGAAAACATTTTCATCATTTTGTAATTATTGTTTTGTTCTGCCACTTCATACGCCGTTAGTCCACTGTTGTTTTTTATATTCATATCAGCACGCATTAAAACCAGCCAGTCGATGAGCACGTAGTCCTCTCGTTTTACTGCTATGTGCAAAACAGTGTCTCCTGTGCCATCTTGCGCGTCCAAATCCGCTCCCATGTCGAGTAGTTGAGCAATTATTCTTTCTGCTCGAGATTCTCTTAGGATCTTAGCGGCACTATGTAGACACGTGTCCCCGTCGTCATTCTTTATTTTCAGTATTGGCTCCAGTTCGTTTCGACGGGTCGCGTTCCAAATGCGATCCAAAATATTATCAAGGTCTGCTTCAGCAATCAAATGGAACATAGTATTATTTCTTTCAGACTTTACTTGGCCAAAAATGTTGTTAAGTTTGCGCGAAGACATTTTTTAGAGAGCTTGGTTACTTCTTGACGTCCCGAATTTCAATGATACTACATCCTACTGGAAGACTCTTATATAGCCAGCTGATATAATCAAATCTATAAATAAAAATAACTTCCATCGCCGGTTTTCCCGTAGGTTCAATGTCGTCGCGCTCGGAATTCACGTGTCCTCCATATAGTTCGTTGCTAATCTAATTACTTCATATTGTTTACAAATCATGTGTGTACTTGTGTAAGCAAGTAAAAAGTTATACTTTTTTGGTGTAACTTGAAAAAGAATTTTTCTATGCATTCAAATAAATTTTAATTGAGTCAAATTATCAATTAATAAAACTAATAGATAAATATTAATGTTGTTTGTACAGCCGGGAACAAAGTTATGGTATAATTCATGATGCAATTCTTATTATATTGATCTTTTGATTACTTAAAGTTTACTCCATTATGACGATTCACTTACTGTATAGGAAGTATTACTTGAAAATTAATAGGGTAAAATAACAAAAAAAATATTTAATTTCATGTACTGAAACGTGATGCGTCATATCGACGCTTTAGTTATTTAAAGTCCATATACAGGATTTTTAATTATACCTAAATTTAACAATACCATTGTTAGGAACATTCAAAGAAAAAAAGTTCATGATAACATTATACTCGCTGATAGGCTTGTTAATTAACCACAGGGGAATTTCGATTGTTAAAATTAATTTTTAATGATGATGAAATAAGTATTAAATTCAAAAGACTGGAACATCGTGCGTCATATTGGTTAGATTATCGATACTGGGAGGAAAAAGTTAATATTAATGCTGAAACAGGACTATAAATATGCCACTCTGAGTACAAAAATTTTCAGTTGACACTGATCTCTGGTTAAAACAAGGACTTTTATCCTACGAAAGTGAATTCTCAAAAATGGGCGGAATTAGCACAAGACAACAGTCTGGAGTTAGTTACGATGAAGAAAGTATAATCAAGACCCTCGAACAACAGCATCGGAGATTATTAAACGAACGGGTTAATTACAGCTGCAAGATATCGATGCAGGCAGAAAATATTATGAAAAATAGATACTGGTTCTTACCTTGTTTTGATTACAACAGGGTGATCCTACCAACAGAAAATGGAGAAAACAATTATATTAATGCCAATCATGTCAACGGATACAAAACCCTGGACAAGTACTTGTGCTGTCAGGGCCCGCTTAAGTCAACAGCTGAAGATTTTTGGAAAATGGTGTTTGCTTATCAATCCAGAGTCATTGTTATGCTGACAAAGACACAGGATAAAGGACGGGAAGCTTGTTACCAGTATTGGAGCCCGGAGAAAGGAAGGACAGTGTTCTTTGGCGACTTTACTATTGAAACAAGGAAAATAAAGACCTTTCGTGACCATATAGTGACCAAGCTGCGGGTGACAGACGACAGTGGAGACTCATTGGACCTTACACACTTTGCCTACACTGACTGGTCTCATAAAAGCATGCCTCAGAGCCGATCAGACTTTTTCAACTTTGTCCTCAAAGCCAGAAAGGCTCAAGCATATGCGGAGTTGGACGGCAGGAGCTCTAACTTCCCTCCTATGGTGGTCCACTGTTCTGCTGCAACAAATCGCACGGGGGTCTTTTGCGCTCTAGACATCAGCATATCAAAATATGATGAGAGCGCGACGGTTGACCTAGAAACTGTAGTAAGGGATCTCCGCAAGCAGAGAAAAAACTGCTTATCTATACCTATGTACTATGCATTTTGTTATCTAACGATTTTAGAATATGTTAAATTAGTTGCTAAGAAGACGTAGTGTTGATATTGTAATTTATTTTTAAGACTAGTCTCTTAGTATCAAAATTATTATTATAAGTGTTTTATACCTTAGATAAAAGTTATTTCATCAAAATAATAACAATTTTTTATTATTGTCCTCTTTTACCCACTTTTTAATAGCAAACCTTGCAATTTAAATTTAAAATAGTAGCTAGCGAATACAGAGTTTATAGTTCATTATAGTTAATCCCGCACTGCTGGTACAAAATGACTCACCCACAATATGTCGTTGTGACTTAATTAAGACTGGGTTTGAAAGCGCTATTGTATGAGTAATTGATTTTGGTTTCCCTGTAGTGACCATAAATCTATTTAATTGGGCGAAAGAAGTCCATGTTAGGCCATGAAGTAGTACCTATCCTTGAAACCTTGGAAATGTTATTGACACTTACTGAGTAAAACCTAGTTCATAGGTCAATGTTGACTGATAGTAACGTAGGCGCACTGGTGATCCAAATTTGTAGGTACCAACGATATTTGAAGTAAACAATTCTCGTTAACAATTATCTTTATTACTTCTTGGAAATGAAATGAACTATCGCAATCTCATTACCGAAAGGTCAATCAATGATTGATTGGAGCTTATCGCTCCAAAATTCTCAGTAGTCATTAGTTGAAACGTTAATTATTTTATTAACGGGTATATCGAGTTTATGTTTTCTTTACCTACTCTGTTGATGTTCTTTGAATACCGCCCCTTATACGAAGTATGTTCCATATGTTCACAATTTTAATTCTAATCGTAAAAAGCTATACATTATCATTTTTATTCGCAAATTGTTTCACACTTATATCTAAATAATAAATAATTTATTCAAAAATTAAATTCGTTATACATATACATTTATAGATGTATACATACATCAGTGCCAAATTTTAACTAAGTCACTATAGCTATCGAGTTTCGAGATCGATAACTTTCCTGTTACAATGTGAGTTGACGGTACTTTAGAATAAATTTATAGTCATTTTAATCAGCATGAAACACACTTTCTGTGGGTATAACTTTGATACTTGTACTAGAAGACTAACAGCCAGAGCTTAGTGTTGTGTTTCTGCCGGTAAGTAAGGTTTCCAGTGCTCCATGGGGTGGGGATTTGGGAAACCGAGGCTTTGGCAGTGGAGGGGCATTTGTCTTTTTGCTGCCAGAGCAATGTGTTATAGACGTGGGCAACACATTGGTGATACTCGTGGTGTTGCTAATGTCTATAGGCAGTGGTGACCACTTTCCAGCAGGTGGCACGCTTGCCTATTTGCCTACTGTATGACATAAAAAAAAGCCTCCCTCTTGCTCACTGTCTGCCCGCAGGGTTGCAACAATGAACAATCAACAGCTGAGCAACAATGAACGATGAAGTATTGAAGGATGGTTTGTGACCCGAAGGCCAGACCTTTGCTTGGGTCAGCGTTAGCCCCGTCCGAGACAATGCTAGCTGCTGGGGCATCTATCTCCAATTCAGGGGGCTTGATTACAAAGTAATGTTGGTCGTAGGGGCGTGGGGCGAACTGAATACTTACTTATAGACAAAAATTATTTATTCTGTGCGTTCACTGTAGTCCATATGTTTTTCTCTATGCTGCAGTATTTGTCTGTGCCGCATGATGTCAAATCAACGTAAAATGCAACAATGCAATAATGTTTTTATTTTTATATAATATGTTCTGAAATCATGGTAATATTATAAATTTATTGCTTTGAAAATGATTGCAACGGTCCTAGTTTTATTGGTAAGTTTGCTTAGTGTGTACTCCTTTTAATTACATAATTATTGTAGTCTTTGCCAAATCAATATACTTTGGTATTAGTATGTATTAAATACATATTAAATAGCTACAAAGTCTGACGACCTGGACCGACGACCTGGTAGAGATCGCAGCTACCAGCTGGATGCGGAAGGTCCGGCTTTTGTGAAGATCTCTGGGGGAGGCTTATGTCCAGCAGTGGCTGATATGATGATGATGAACTACAAAGTATATTTTATACCTTTAGGTATTAGTACGAACTATAGGTACATTAAATTGTTGTTTTATTTTTGTAAGATATTCCTCCTTTCACATTGCCTCTCTTTTTTCAGTTTCCATTTTCAGTACCAGTATTGGGATTTGGCTATCCTCGGAGAGAGAAACCAGTAAGTGTACGAACATTTGTGTAATTGCTTCTTCAGGCATTCTTCGTAGTGATAATACATTAGGGATCTCATCATCATCCTAGCGTCTATCGCGGCTTATGCCAAGGTGTGCTTTTTTCCTCCACTTTTCCCGGTCTTTAGAATCTTTCCGTCATAGGCTATTGGCTATCAAATCCGATTTGGCGATGTCAATCCATCGCTTCCCGAGCCCCCTGCAGCATCTTTTTCCTGATACCGGCAGGTATAGACGCCTATTTCCCTGTAACCTGGTAGGTAGTACATGATTAAATCAGTGCAGACGATTCTCCTCAATCTTCCATCTCTATAATCTACCTTAATCTAAATAAAAAGCTGCCAAGAATGAACTTGTTACGGACACGCTCGAGTCGCAAGTATAACGCTGCACATCCACTGCAGCATTTTCATTTTGTTTTCGTGAAGTTCACGAACGTGTTTCGTCAGCGCCGTCCAATTCTCGCAGCCATACAACCACAATCCTAATTATGCATATATATAAGCCTAATATTAGATGTCTATGTATTATTTTACAAGAATTAAGAATACACACAAGAATAACTGCTTTTTGGCGGCCGATACTGCTAACTCGATTCCGCCCCTCGTTACCCCATAAGTAACCCCTGGATTGTGCAAAATGAGTAAAGTTCTTACGGCGGTAGGCTTCGCTAGTTTTTGGTTCCGGGCGGAAGTCGACATTTGCGCCGAGTACTTCTACATCATCGTCAATACGATGAACTGCTATATCCCATTCTTATGTGATCTGACAGAATATTTTTTGCAAAGGTAGGTACTGCATATAAAAATAAAATAAATAAATAATTAATAAATTTGAGTCAGTGCACTACACTACTATTTAATTTATGTTATCTAATTCGCGGGAAGACATTGGTAATTTCCGAACTAATTGAAACAGCAATGAGTAGCGTAGAAAGTTCAGTAACTTACTTTTGTATGGAGAAAATGGGGTTTATTTTTGACTGACTCGAATATTATGGAAATGTAAATCTTAACTACGACCTTAGATCTGCTACGTACGACGACCTTAGATATCTTTATCAGTAGGTTAATTACATGGTTACTTTGCAATGGATTTGCAATTGCAATGGAACTTTGTTAGCAACTGAACCCATAAAATCGATGATACGTAATCGCAAGAGTAACAATTTCAATAATTGTAATCAGATAATTGTTAGCAACAAAGTTATGTAATTAGCCTACTGATACTATCAAGTAAAGAAACTCCGAGCATAGCTCTCTCCATCGTATGCTGAGTATTCGTGAGCCTTCTTATGAGGCCCTTCGTTCTCCGATCCATAAGTGTCCACTGGAAACACACACTATTAATCAAACTTTCGGCTTAAGATGCTACGGTATGTTGGATGAGAGAATCTTCCGCAATTTCCAGAACGCTGCCCAACTGAGCTGGATTTCTCGATTGACCTCGTTCTCGAATTGGGTCTACCTAACTGGCTGTTTATTCCAGGGCTCCAAACCATTCCTGACACATTCGACATAAGCTCTGTCTTGTCCATGTTTCTTTAATGAACCACCTGTTGGGAGACTGCTCTGAGGTCTTCGAGCATTACTTCTTTAGAGATCGGTGCTGTCGGATCAGTCCCGCCCCACGCACAGGTCTTGGAATCGGATCGACATACCGTGGCGTTTCCGTATAGGCTTCTGAACACTTCGATGCACCAGTACTTAATGTGGCACTTCTGGAAAGACTGCAGGCCGAGGTGTCGATCGAGTTCAAAGTTTTCTTATAGTCCAAACGATAAGTATAGTGGCCGGTTATACTCCTCGTCATCTGTTGGTACGATAACTACGCTGGGCGAAATACAGTTGATTACTTTTAACGAAACGCGTGGGTGATGCCCCTGGTACTGCTTACCATCAGGCAGGCCGTAAGCTTTTATGCCGTTAAATAAAAAAAATTAAGCAGTATCAGAGGTCCATCAAAACATTTCATTTAAAGTCGGTATGACAACAGAAAGTTTATTAGATCTCATGTAGAGTCAAGTGATTTTGTAGAGCTAGAATCCTATAACTCTACAAAATCACTATTGCCCGATTGCACTAAACTTTAGGCGACTCCTAAATTGATTTAAAATATTCATAACAATAAAAAGCATTGTCTCAACACCTAATGTTACAACACTTAACTCGGTGAGTCACACCTAAATTTATGACACCGATTTTGTGACTTCTTGATGCTTAGGAATATTTTATGACATCACCTTAGGAGTCGCCTAAGTTTATGGCAATCGGACATAACTCTATAGAACCTTACTTGCGTGTCTAATCAAAATGCTTAGCTAAGCCGTTTTATTATACCAGGAACTAAAACTTTAACGAATTACGTAGTAAGTGACTTTATGGCTGACCATTCGCCCGTCTATGGCAGCGTCTTGTGCAGGTAGGTACAAAGGAAATTAGTATGTTTCAGAAGTTTGCTTTTAAAATATTGATTTGACTTATAGCAAGTTTGGCTAAGTCCGATGTTGCCTATAATTGTTAAAAAATACGTTGCATCTTTACGAGGCTAGTTAGGTAGTAACTAGCTAGGTTTATCTTGGTAGCATCCTATAGGTGAAGATTAAACTCAGCATTTTCATAAGCATATTGGTAATTTGTTCTTCATTTTTGTGTAGATTATTAAAATATACATGTGCTCTACCTATCCCTGTTTTGTCAAATTTCTTTATTTTCTTTCCATACCAAGGTTGTCTGAAAAAGATCACGTTAGTGATAAGACCGCCCTTTGTACTACGCTTTAATATATTTGCGCAATAAAGTATTATATTGTAATTTGAATCCTATGAAACTATGTCTATAATAAAGCTTGCTGCGCCAAGTATCAACGCACACTTAAAAATGCGAAACAAAGCGACGACAAAGCCGTCAGTCCTTCAATATAACTCTTTGTGGCCACAGAGACCGGAGTATTAACGTAACTTTAGCTTAATATCTAATACTTTGTAGTCTTTACCCGGCTTCTGGGCTCCCCCCCCTCGTGAAGGGGGTGAGGGGGAGAACAGTTAATTTTTCGAGTCATAAACCACGGTCGTGCCGAGGTTTCCGCACTACCCGTGTATATCATCCCCCGAAAATTATCCCTGACATAGTTCCCGGTTCGATAGTGGCACAATGTATGGGAGATTCATCGTTCTAGCACTATGCGATGGTTTCCTATATTAATAGCTTTGGAGATACGCATATTAAGTAATATGTATTCTTTATCATATTGAGTCGTATGGGGTTTTGTTGGTGTGTGTGTTGTGAAGGTAGCGTCGGTGCCCGAATGGTTAAGGTAACCGACACGTAAGCGAGAGATACCGGGTTAGAATCCCACTGCTTCCATGTATCAATGACTCTTCTCTGAGTTATGTACATTAGCTGAATGCTAGCCGATGCTCTTACGGTGAGGAAAAATATTGGGATGAAACCTGTACATTCAAGCGATTGAATGAGTAACCATGATCAAGCTGGTCAGGTTCCGTGGTAGCAGGGGCACAGAGGTCAGATGGCACTCGCTTAACTGTAATTACCTGATCGTGGTCATGGTGAACCCCGGGTTCTTGTGTGCGAGAGCACAAAATGGACTAATGGCCCGTAATAACCCAATGTCCGTTAATACGCCAAGATTTTATTTTTATTTTCATCATGTTGAATTTTGTTGGTGTGTGTTTTGTGAAGGTACATTATTTTATATTTTTTTAATATTTTTTTTATGCTGTTGACAAACGAGCAGACATCCCACCTGAAAAGTTTTTTTTTTAATGTTATACGGCAGACAAACAGGCAAGCGGGCCCCCTGATGGAAAGTGGTCACTGCCGCTTATGGACATCACCAACACCAGGGGAGTCGCCAATGCGTTGCCCGCCTCTGAAGAGACCTCTAATATGCCTCTTGAACGATCCCATGTCATAGTCCAAAGGAAACACTGGGTACCTATGAATAGTACTTTGCTTTAGATGGAATCACCCTCCAGCTGCTGTAGATAGTAAACATAACACGTTTGCCTTTTTGCTGCCAGAGTTACGTGTTATAGAGGTGGGCAACGCATTGGCGATAGTCTCGGTGTTGCTAATGTCTATAGGCAGTGGTGACCACTTTCCATCAGGTGGCCCGCTTGCCTGTTTGCCTATCGTGACAAAAAAAAAAAAACAAAAAAAACGTAGCTTATACTATACCTACTATTATATAAATAAAAACGTAAAAGTCAATGACTATTGTTTGACAATGTTCTCGTAGTTTCGGTTCTTTATGCTCCTACTCGTCGTTATTATATTATTATCCCAAACTGTAAAGTAACATGTGGACTATAGTCCTTTACGACTATGATACGCCGTTGGCACGGATCTATTTTCCTATAAATATTGCGTAGGTTTTTTTTATTCGCATGGCAAAAATACAATATGCGAGAAACACATTCAACTACAAATTTAAATCAAGCGAAGTCAGCTATTTAATTGCTTCGTCACTAGGGTGGTCAGGTCCTCCGGTGGGCCGAGGTAACTTGTGTTAGGGCATTCCGATAGTATGTAGCCACATCGACTGAAATGGGGAACCGCAGGGACATTGGGGGGATCCGTCCACAGCGGTGTCTGTAGGAGGCACAAAGGCCATGGCCCGTGCGTAGTCTTTTATTTACTCTCGATAATGAGTTTTGATAGAGTATAGTGAGTCTGTATAGTAATGTGTGTGAGGCTCTTAGATCCAGATCGATCAGTACAGCAGCCTAAGTTGGTTATCCTTAAGCACCACCCGGGGAACACGTTCCTGCGGACGCGAATAACCATTGTCCCCCATTGCGTAGGTAAAAGATGCTTGCTCTTACTTATGGCAAAGATAATAATTATAATACTTTACTTTATTTTGGGGTAGGCTCATTAATATGCCTGAAACAACGGCAACTTTGAACGGCAAACATAAATGAAGCTAGCTTGTTCAATAGTTGTTTGTTGGTGTGGTTAGGTTGTTTACAATTCGGTTTACATTTAGATACAAGATTGGATGTTTCTGTAACAGACGTACCTACACACATAAAACAGTGTAAGTAAGAATAGAGGTACGAGTTGTAACTGAATTGTTACACTTGCTACTTACGGTACTGTCCTGGTTAATGCGCTTATTACATTTGGCTTAATTAAATTCAGTCGTCTAAATTCAAAAGCCAAAAGCGTGAGACCAAATCAAAGTTGAGTGTAGGTTTTGCTCACAAAATAAGGTCAATTTTTGTATCACGCCTTTTGAAAAACGGAGCGTCGCGTAACATAAGTGATACAAAAAGGACTTTTGATTTGCTCGCACGCTTTTCACTTCTAAATTTAGACGACTGAATTCAGCCAAATGTAATACGCGCGTAACCTCTTTCGCTTCTTCCACACTAATCAACCCTCAGTAGGCTATCAATTCTACGATTTGAGTGATTGAAATTGTTACTTTTCGATTCCGTGTCATCGATTTCATGGGTTCAGTTGCTTTCATTTATTTTTTATTGCTTACGTTTATTGCAATAAAGTTCCATTGCAATAAACTGTAACTATTAAATCGACGATACGGAATCGCAAAAGTAACAATTTCAATCATTGAAATCTGAGAATTGATGGCAACAGTGTTACGTAATTAGCCTAAAGGGTCAACTGGAAAATGTCAATCAATCGGAAAACTCTATATCTAGTACCAACACCAAACAAAATGCGTCGAACCTGCCCAAACGACGCCGCATAACCTCTTTTACGTCCAAAAGCCCCAAATGTCCGGTAGGTTTTTACGATCATAAACACAGTCACCGATAGATAGCCCATTAAAGTCATCCCGGCTGGGTTACGCCGCTATAACCCTTTTAATGCCTTCGCCTGTGCACCTGTCGCACACTTTTAATGGGAAATCCGGGTTTGGGGTCCGCTGGTGTCGGGAGTAGTGGCACATTTTCGGAAGGATTACTCGAGGGGTGGATTATTTGAAATAGTGTTTTTTCTTATTATGAATATTTCGATTTTATTTCATTTTGGATGTGATGAATTTTAGGAATATTTCAAATGATTTTAAATAATTCGCCCCTCGGGCAATATTTTTATAGTGGCAATTTGTTTACTTTTGTTATTGAATTTCATCTCCAAGTATATTTAGTTGCCATAATGTTTGTTCCTTTTTAAAGTTTCAAACTAATAAAGAAGGATGTTATAAGTTTGACGTGTGTATCTATTGCTTTGTGTATGTGTGGACGTGTATGTCTGTCCTGTAGTCCTGTGGACCGATTTCTATGCAGTTGTCTTTATTTAAACGGCAGTTAATCGTGATTATTTTTAGCAATCGGTTCTGTAGTTTATAAAATATTACAATACAATACAATACAATACAAAACTCTTACACAGGTCTTATTACAGTTCAAGTAAACTTGCTCGGGGTTATCTGACTTTTCCATCGGTTAGTTTATGTCTGTTTCGTAATTCTAGTAGCTAGGTAGGTACAGTCGACGGCATATCGACCTAACAAAACCAGTATAAGATGAGCTAGCATCTCTATAGACGCGCAAAGCAATGTTAGTTCCCTTTAATACCCACTTCCCTTTAATGGTTTTGGGCAGGTCGATAATATACTGTTGTTTGTACCTACGTCGTTAATATCTTAAAAATTACTTATACTTATGTTTTAAACTATCGTTATAACATAATATTTACAAATAAAAGATTGTTCCGAAAAGGCTAGCCGCATTGCCTCGCTGTATCGCGAGCCTAATCCTTTGGCCAAGGTATTGGCCAGCCTTTTGGTCGTGCGACGTGTTAACAATTCCTTTAACAAGGGACTTGGAGCAAGTTTTTTATTTGTAAATATTATTTATAATGTAGCATTAGCATTATTTAATTTCTTTCCGTCATGTAACTATCGTTATTATCACACATTTTAAAGATATATTCTGATTTCTCACATTGTAAAGTCGGCCAGTGATCATGATGCATGTAACTGCGTCGAAATATCGGCTAATCGTAAACAAAGGTACGCAGTAAGAAATCCAGAACATATCTTTAAAATACTTACACTAAACCAGGCAAGTAACAAGTAAGTAAAATTAATTTTCGAACCTGCGTATCTGCGGAATCTCACCGCCTCATTACAGATCAAACTCTGCGTATTTATAACTCCGATGCCTTCTGTGTTGTTTATCATATTTTATAGGCCTGCTGGGGATGGAGATAAAAAACACAATAAAGGGAAGATTTTAGGAGGTACTCACTTTAATTTATTTATAGAGGGGTTATTTTTTGAGACTTTTGTAAGTTATCCTTTTGTATTTATGCAAAAACGAAGATAAAATCCTTAAAGACGTCAAGGCATCGTTTTTTAAGCCGGTCTCTTTTCCTTTTTATTTGTCGAGATTCCGTGCATCGAGATATAATGTGTCGGGATTCCGCTCCATCGAAAATAAGTGCATCGGATTTTGTCGAGATTAAAATCATTGAAATTATATGTATCGAGATTGCATATCGCACTCCTCTTTTCCCCGTACCTAAAGGAAGTGGCGCGGCTAACCATTTCAGCTTTCTGTGATCCGTGGCCGTACGATATTTGTCAAGTAGCCATATAATCGAAGACGGCATTCTTGCAGCTTTATCTTGGCTCCTGCGAATGTGAGCCTGAGTGTATCGGACGTAGTTAGCTCATCATTTTTCGCACAACACGCCGGATTTTCCGCTAAAAATCTCTCGCCAATCGCATCGTTATTAACCCCACTCTCGCTATTAAGCGACGCAATCAACAACACCGGCCGAAAAGCTGACGGTTTAATTAAATTCCGAGTAAATTGTTCGCTGTGTTTCGCCGGAAAAAGTAAGATGTTAAGGGTTAAAATTTATTCGTGTAATAAAGTCGCGCACCGACATCGCCGACACCCTATTCCGGGGCGCGGGGCGAATGTGGAACGCTGTCGTGTTCGTTTTAGATTCGTTTATAGTGCTGTGGTTTAAAAGTCGCTATAAAGTGAAGCTCTTGCTTACGTAATACCGGTAAAACTATCTATCTAACTATCAAAACTAGTAATACATTTAATACGCATTAGGAGCGCCCCCGATGTTGCACATATGACCACTTTCCCTCAGGTGGTCTGCTTGCTTGTTTGTCTGCTGTATAACATAAAAAAACCATAGAAAGAGGTTAGTACCTCTGTGGTAATACATAGCCGCATACATGAACCACCGTGGTCAAAAGTGCATAATAATTGAGTAGATATCTACTTTACGTTAACATGATCGAAGCTTTAGCTTTAGCGTTTAACACTGATTTCCATATTTTACTTCCACAAGTTTTTAGGATTGTTTAAGGGACACCATCAAGTACCAAAGGGACCGCGTGCCCTGGCGCGGGAGCACAACCGTGATTGCCGCCAAAATGATGATGAGCAAAACCAGCAAGCGGTTTACCTGAAGTGAACACCGCCGCCCATAGGCCGTCCGACCGTGCGCCTCCTTAGGTATTTAAAAAAAAAAGAAATAGGCGCGATAGTTCCGACGGTTAAAAATCTGCTAACGACACGACGAAACGATAACGAGAGCGCTCCACAATCGCCCCACACTGTCCTGATGGGCCATTAAACATTTTTACGAGGCAAATTTGTTTGGGCTAACCCTCAACTTGCCTTAACCTTGGTTGGCGCAATTAGACTGCCTCATTTGGGACGCATTTTCCCCATGAGAGTCGTCTACGCAGAAACTGAAAGGACTGCCATAGCTCTGTAATGTATGGCGGCTAGAGAGATGCAAGGGTGGTACTAAGAGGAGCCAGTGTAGATGAAATACAGGTCTCACTGAATACAGCGCTCCGTTTCACGCCGGGGCATAATGCTGAGTGAGGTCCTTTTTACACAAACACAGCACCACAACATATTATCAAATACACTACACGACAAATTCCAAAATCAAGTCGGCACTGCTTAGTCTTCCCGTGTATTATTATGTCTTTTTGTTTATTGATTTTTTTTTAAATGTTGTGGTGTTGTTTGTGTCAATAAATGTTCTTTCTTTCTTTCTTTAATTCTAATAAACACGAGCATAGTGCGAATACTAAAAAGGACTTGAGTTAGTGTTGTGAATATAAAAGACACGTAGTGCAAGTGCTTAATACAAATAACACAAGATCAATGTGTCTTCCCCTTAATAGAGACAATAAGAAAAGTGTTAATGCAAAGGACCAAGTGTATTAGATTTTCTATACCAGCTTCAGACATTATGACTTTAGTAGGTGTAATAATAATCTATTGAATATTCACTTTTTAAAAATTCATCGTCACCTGATTATATCATCAGACCCTGCGAATAACCTTTCCCTGACCTGGGATTTGAAACACTTCCCGGTAATCAATTGAATTGAAATTTTCATACACATGTAAATTGATGAAAATGCAATATTATGGTATTAGTGAGTTGATCTGATGATGGTGAAGAAAGGTGGTCAGCGATTATTTTTATATTAGACTAAACTGGCATTTTTGGCTAGAAACCATTAAGGTGGCCATTACGGTTTCTTATTCTGTAAAAAACTGTCACATGGTGCCTGAAACTGTTCAACTAGTCCTAGAGTCTCTAGCGGAAGACTTTGGTCAACGTCGGTTCGCCATCGGCATTAGAACTTGTAGCGGTGCTGAAGTTCGACTAGCCTCAAAGTCTGAAATGGTCACCCATCAGTTCTTGGACTCTGCGTGCGTTGCTTGTATGTTATTAGTTAATCTTAGTTACGTACAAGTACTTTTATTTTATCAATAATAATATCGTTTAATTATATAATATTCAATTTAAGTCGACACTACAACGAATTCTCGCATTTAACAATCGCGACCGAGCACTGCTTGAAACTGCTTGAGAATGCCTGTAAACGTAACGTTAATGTGTGCGTGACGGAAATGGCGCGTTGTTTCCAGTGAACCTTCTGCTTGGGACGGGCCGTTCTTTATTTTGTGACCACGATAAGTCCGTATTGACTGACAGTAGTAAAAATTATAAAGTGTGGATATGGCAATAATCTGGGGATAATCTGTCCTTGTGAGTCCTTCTTGTAAACATTCAGTTATTTGGTCGCTGTTTCACATTCAGTTATTAGCTTGAACTTGTACTTTTAGTTTGTCTAAATTATTAATCATGCTGAAAATTATCTTCCGCACTTCCTTTTTAATTGTTTTGCCCATTATTGTTTAGCAAATTATGCTAAATTAAAATTACTTATTAGTCTTTAGGCTAGATTGTAATTATAATGTTCTGCTTAGGTACTAGATACTCACTCAGAAAAAAAAAACAAAAAAAATTTGAAGCGTATTTTGCCCATGAGAGTCATCTACGCACAAACTAAATGGACTGCCATACATCTGTAATGTATGGCTATGGAGATGCAAGTGTGGTATTAAGAGGAGCCAGTGTAGGAGTAGTACTTTGGATTTTATGGTGCAATGAAATGAAACAGTTGGGTCGACGTTAGCACTTAAGCCGTTAGTGATGGGAGCGTGAAAGGGATACTTTAAAATATAGTATACTAGTGGACATGGCGCGACTTCGTTCGCGTTTACCCCTACATACCCTTTCTTTCTTGCTTATCTTAAACCTTTCTCTTGAATTACTCTATCTATTGTTGAAAACCGCATTATAATCCGTTGCGTAGTTCAAAAATCTAAGCGTACATACTCGTAGATACAGACGACCTGAGTGGTTCCGTTGGTTAACAGGCCGGTCGCCACGCAGGGGTCCCGGCTTTAATTCCCGAGAAGAATTTTAATTTCTGTTACGGGTCTGGGTGTAGTACGTATAATATATATGCATTAACAAAAGTAGTTTATCAGTTATCTAACACCCATAACACAAGCTTTGCTGACTTTGGGGGTGATGGCGCTATGTGAATTTGTGCAAGCATATTTATTTAAATTTAAACACACGGCGGGAAGCGACTTCGTTTTATACTACTCGTATATAGCTATAGATGCTGAAGATCAACCTTTATTCATAACCTCATTTGTGCGTCATTAGAGTTTATTTATATTTATAGACACGGCGGGAAGCGACTTTGTTCTGTACTATGTACTAGAGGTGCGCGGATCCGTTATATTCATATAACATAACGAACCGTTATGCTATTAAACAATATTATGTTATTTTTAATGTTATAATATAACACCCTAATATAATTTTATGTACCGTATAACGGTCGCCGTTTTTTAGTTGTATTATTATTTACAGTTGATTTAGTACCTTGGGGAACAAAATCGTATATAAAATGTATTATTAATCAATACATTTGTTATAACACTTACAAATATTAGTTTTGCAACTTTGACGACATTAATCGCATAGATACAGGAAAAATTTCGTAGTTGAAATTTAAAATTAATTTTCAAATAAAAACTCATTTTTTCCAGCAGTCGTTTATAGAAAGTTTTAGAGTAACAGTTAGCGGACATCGAAAAAGCCTACAAAAAGATTAAAATATGCAAATAATTTTCCTTATTTGTATTTAATAATTGGAGCAGAAACAAACCTTTAATAAGTAACAAGACCACACTGATAAATATTTATAGTTTTCCTGTAATTTTGCCTGGTTCGATTATTTGGTTGGGTTCGTTTGACGTCAATCAAACAATGAAGACATAGAACGTTGACATCGGCTCCTTACGTGAATCATTCTCGTTCGCTGGCAGAATACCTTGCTCTATTTTAACTTCTTCTGAACATTTCACGAATAGAAAACGTAAGCAATTTCAAAAGAAGCTAAAACAGTCAAGATTCAATCTCTTCTTGTGATGAGTCTTCGCCATACTTTGGTATCTAGTGTTTGTGATTAATGATTAATTAAAAAGATAAGAAGATCACTCACCAAAGATACGAAGATACGGAACCCAAGACATTTCTTCGGGTCTTGATCACCAAACTTCAAACCCTGTAGTCGTTTCTTAATGCAATCTATGCTGACTCTGAAAGTATTTGTTAGAAGAAACGCAAAAGTCTATCAGAGTTAGCTGACAGCACTAAGAACCATTTCTTCCTTGAAGTTCTATCGAGCTGTCTGAGTAATGCAAGTCATAAATGATAGAAAATATAAAATTTGCATGACCTCGAAAGATCAAAGATTGCCCTAATGGTCAGATTTCTTCTGGAATAAGATGTCTGCCTCAAGACTAATTCAGTCGGGTCACACTGCCATGAAGGCAACACATGCGCAAAGTGAACCAACCGAAAAAGACCATAAGTGTTGTTTCTTCTTTGCTGATGAAGATAATTTTGATCTAGTATAGCTAATTTAACGAGCCATGAGGTTATAAATACATGGCTGATTAAAATTAGCTCAAACAGATCACAAATTACTGCTGAAGTTGTGAATGAACCGGAATCTGGAATCTAGTGTCACAGAAAGCTCAAATCTACTTAGAAAGTTGAAGGATCTCATTGATCTATAAATACTCACGAGCAGCCTAAAATTATATAAATCTTCGTAAGAATGTAATGGAGATTCGTCTAAGCTCTCTTAAGTATCTGAAGTTGCTATGGAATGAAGAAATACATAGGCATCCTGAGCTACTTAACAGAGACTAGATTATTTATTTTTCGGTCCAAGACTGCTTTCGAAGTTAATCTTGAAGATGAACGGTCTTCGATCACTTGCAAATCTTGAAGCTTATGAAAAAAACATCGATTAATAAGCATTTTAATTAGTGCAAAATTCAGGGAAGGAAGTATTCAGCTTATATGAGCACAAAACTACAGTCGTATGTATTATTTTCCTGTTAAATGAGATCGAGGACAGAGGCCTCTGAGGGTGGGATAGTCCTTTAAACAGAAACATTATGCTTTTTCAGTTTTGTCCAGAATCTAACGATGAAAGTCATCTAATCTTTCTCAGGTACGTTCTCCGTCCATAATATAAGGAACATATGGACAGGATAAGGTTCCTGAAGAAGACTAAACAAGATCTTATGATTTTTCCCTTATCTTGAATCATTTTTGTTGAAATTAACCCTGAAAAGTCCATTTGTTTTGTCCAAAAGCTTCCAAGCTGGAAAAAATAATTTAAAATGAACTTATAATTATAAAACCGGAATTTATTTTTGGTTTTCCTGCAAAATTAAAGCAATATAGTATGAGATGACGTAAATCCTGGACTATTTTAACCCATAACATGACCGAATGGAACTAGAACGTACTTGTCATAGTAAATGTCATAATAGTACCATAAATTCAAACTTGGTCCAGCTTTGTTGAGACCTAGATCATGCTACAAACTTTATCTTGAAGCATCGATATGAAGAATATTGGCTAGAATGAAATATTCATAATTGCAATACAGTATAGAAATGGACTTGCTATTAAGAATGTTCAAACCCAAATAACCAATTGTATTCATCTGGTAGCAAAGTTCACAGTCCTTCCGTTCAAATTCATACATCGTTATCGCATATTTTCTATAAGCACAACAAAATATTTTTGTGGAATAATGTTTTCATGAAAAATGATTATCATGCAAAATATCAATGAAAATCTTGTGCAGTGAAGCAAAGAAACTCACTGATTAATGAAGCCAGCTAAAATAGATCATGAAAATGAGGATGTCCTCCATGCGATGAATGATAGAAGTCTTGCAATAGGGTCGTTGATAAACTTAGTCTATACCAACTTTCCAAATGATCTCATGAATATAAAACCATAAGACCATAAGCTAGTTAGTACAGCTTGAGATTTTCTATTTCTTCTATGCGGTAAATTAGACTTTTGTCTTCTGTCTTGATTTTGAAGGACTCTTGCTTAGTTCCAAGGCTTGAGTCAATCTCATTCTAAGGCTCAAGTTATGTATGCTTACAGAAACGCATTACATATCAAGTACTTCAGAATCAGAGCCTCAAAATACCATTTCTTCAATCCAGAGATATATTGTTTTTAGATAAATAACAAAGTTATCAAATGAAAATTACATTGTTATCTATAAGCTTGATGATAAACTTCCAAATTTCTTCTTGAAACTCAAAATGAGTATGAAGAGTAATCAAAACCAATAAAGAGTTCCAAAAAGATACTTGCAGCAAAACTTATTGTATAGAAAAACTAAAATTTAGAAAATTTAGAACAAGCCTCACCGATTTGCAGTTGAATATCGAGAAGAAACAACTTTTCCAAAAACTATGTTCGCACTTAAAAATTAATTATTCACAGAACACGAGACTCCCGTAATGACCAGCGGTCAATTACACACTGAAATAAATAAGTTCATCCTACTGGAATTTATTACATTACTATATAAACGAACGGAACAACTAATGACTAAGCTATTGATAATTAATATGTTGCCCCATATAAACATTACATGCGGTCATACTATCAGAGTTCTTAGAAATTTATGGTTTATAACTGAACAAATAAATTTTACTCTTGCCGTAGCTCATCTGTTGGGTTCATTATGGCCCAACTGGGATTAATAGTACAAATTACTGCCAACATTTCGTTTGAAATGCATCCAGAGAAGCGCCACCTGGACAGTAGCGTCACTAACTACGAATGCGTGGATGACGCATGGGAAGGAAATGGACGTTGTGATAAAATATGACTGTATAGTTTTATCAGTATGGAAGTATAGTTCCTGTGAGTATAGTAGTGTGAATCAGAATGTTATTATATATTGTATATATATTAACTCCCCCTTTGTTAACTAATGAATAAAAATATTTAAAAAAAAAGTTTTTTCTAATCGAGAACTACATGTTTTTCTACAGCTAATGGTAATGAATTTTTTTCAAAGGCATTTTTGCATACCTGTATAATCATTTCTTCTCGATAAAGGATCACTGACTACTGATCCCGTATATTAGTATAGGACTGGTCAAGTGAATCAGACTCTTAAATTTATTTTTATAGTATAATTTTTCAACTTCAAACTTTTAATTGCAGTTTTCAAATCCAACAAGTAGAAACATTACAATTTATAAAAAGATTTGTGAGTTTTATTGCAGCGGATTCGTCGAGGATTGACTTCAAAATTTTTTAAAGCTCATCTACTTTAATTAGTGTCATGTAAACTATCGCAAAAAATGAGTCACAGTCTATATTTTCAGTCATTGTTTATCTTGCGAAATTGTATCACTTCTTTATTATATACATATATAAATATAAACTCCTCCTGTTAAGTACTAACATATAAAGCTATCGAAAGTAAAATTATTTTTCATATTAATGCTATGTGTCTTATATTATAATGATTATTGAAGATGAATCGTTGTCCTTCCATTTCGACGACATATCTCTAGTTTTGTTTATCCAAAAAATTAGTTGCGACAAAAAATTTTTATGAGTGTTCTAACTCTAAATAAGTCTGAACTATAATTGCATTCAAAACTATTATTATTTAAAGAAAACCTGGCTCGGGATTCAAACCCGCGCATCAAAATATTTGCAGCATTTCACAGTGTAAATTTCAAAAAACTAAAAGGAGTATAATGGAAATTACTAAATCAAAAGATGTGAAGAAATCTCACGGTCTCTTTTGACAAAACTCGTTTGTTTTCAATGAAAATGACTCATTATATGCCCTTATGAACTATATGAAACTCGCTATAGGCTATAATTTACTATAAAAAACTTGCTGTCATATAAATGACTAGTGATTGGTCAAATTCTCGAGGAAATGGCTGTTTGAGATAACGAAGGGGGCGTCACTTGTACAGCAGCGTTGTTTACAACTTGGTAACTGTCGATAAGGCAGGTTTGATAAAGTCCATTGGATCTCATGAATAGAAGCTATTTCTTCTTTTTAATATGAATTTAGTTATTAAATTAGTATTCTCTTATTATTCATAAAAAAACAGGAAAATTGTGACCACTGAGCCCATAACCTGGTGGAAAAATTTCTAAGAAATCTATTGCAGGAAATTGAAAGTATTCTTAGTTTCTCTAGACTTTGTTCGCTATTTTTATTCATAATTAAAAAAGCTCTAGAACTAAAACTTTTTGCATTTTAAATTCTCACTCAAAAGCTCTTTAAATTACAATTTATTCCATTACATAATTCACTTAAAAATTATATAAATGCTTTGACATTAAACAAAAGGAAGTATAAGAAGTTTTGGGATTATAAATAATTAACAATAAGCAAATAAAACAGGATCGATTGCATACAGTATTTATTAAGTGACAACACATCCAAATTTTGTTTTTTGCGTAACTGCCCAAGTATGCGCCATTCTGAAACAACAAAAAAAAAATTAATCAAATTTTCAAAAGTATTCAGTGTAATTTAACAAAGTCCCTAAATTTAAACTTTAAAATTCTTCCTGTGATAACAGAATATAACAGAAAAAATAACACAACGATATTATGGAAGCAGAAAATATTATGCATTAATATTAGGTGTTATAAGTATATTTTTATACCGTTATGATATACCCGTTATCTAATATAACGAACATATCTACTATGTAAGTATAGATGCTGAAGACCAACCTTAAGTATTTTTATATCCAGAGAAATAGTAGCCCCCAGTACGTACAAAAGGAGATTATTCATAACCTCATTTGTGCGTCATTCGAGTTTCACAAAGAAGACGGAATTGAAAAAGTTTTCCAAATTTAATTCGACTCCGGAACAAAGCTCGGCTTCTGATGTGTATTCTTTACTTTAATGTTGCTTATTTTGTTTGCCTTAGGCACCGTAGATGAGTAATCACGTGGAGGTTGTTAGTAAGGAACTTTGTTTGGTTTTAAATTGGCAAACAAGCTACATCTGCAATACCGCTGTTTCCACCCTTTCCGGAAAAACTCCATGTTGTCGCTTGGGAATCCTCAGCAGCGAGTGTGTGTGAAACCTAAAGAAAAGAAAGAAAATTCCTCTGGAACGGCACAGTATTCTATTTTGGTTCTAGGAAAATGTATCCCGGCCGATTGCGAGCGGTCCGGTGATAGAACGTAGCTTACGTAGCCGTGGGTGTTTTGAAGTCAAATAGTGTTGTGTTTCTGCCGGTGAGTAAGGTTTCCAGTGCTCCATGGGGTGGGAATTTGGGGAACCGAGGCTTTGGCTGTGGAGGGGCATTTGTCTTTTGCTGCCAAATCAACGTGTTATAGAGGTGGGCAACGCATTGGCGATACTCTTGGTGTTGCTTATGTCTATAGGCAGTGGTGACCACTTTCCAGCAGGTTGCCCGCTTGCCTGTTTGCCTACTATATGACATAAAAAAAAAAATTCATTGGAAGCTCCGTGGTATCGTATTTTATTTTGGGGTCGGCAACGCGTGGGTGATGCCCCTGGGTATTGCAAACCTCCATAGGCTGCGGTGACTGCGCACCATCAGGCAGGCAAAGGAAGGTAAAATCCCTGAATTGGACTTAAGCTTTCAAGCAACCCACGCCATTCAACGACACGTGTTACTGAAGGCCAGGTATACCAGGATCTGAGTTTTCTAAAACCATCTGAGACATAGAAAATATAGCGTTTTAAATTACAAAAAAAATATATGTATTAGTTATAGATCTAAGATACTCAAAATCGTATTCAGTTCAAAGATTTAATGAAAAAAAAATCGCAAAGTTACCCCTTTTTATGAATTAAATCACTTTTTGTACACTAGTTCCACTTTATTATATAATTTTTATTAAATTGCAACCGGTTTCGAATTACTCATCTTCAGGCAATGAGTAATTCGAAACCGGTTGCAATTTAATAAAAATTATATAATAAAGTGGAACTAGTGTACAAAAAGTGATTTAATTCATAATAATGGAGTTCCATCATGAAGTGACAACACAAAGTGTTAAATATTTACCCCTTTTTGTAATATTTTTTAATTATTATGACTAAACTACTGATATTTTACATTTAACTAAAACCAATAAATATTTACAGACAAATTCGTATAGTTTGAGTTTTATTTCAGTATGTTTTTTTAATAACAAGCAAACATGTATCAAAATGAGTACTTTTTCGCACTTACTCATCGCTCGCTCGACAATTACCCTTTTTTATGAGCAACCGTTCCAGTTTTTTTTGGTAAAGACTAACTTGCCACCCGCCCTTATCAAGAAACTATGAACCTCATTTAGTGTTTATTTTTTGTACACAATATTTCTACGTTACGTACAATGCGGTAAAAGATTGTGCACCCTATGCAAGGAGTGTATAGTTCCATAGTTGCTTAATAAGTGAAATGTGGTATCGCGTGGCGTGAGACTAGGGTCAGTTCACACAGAGGATGCGACGCGACACGACAATATTTGAAGGGGCTTGTGGTTTTGAGCTACGCACCGGGACCGACACGCAACGCGACATCGCGCGGCGCGTCGTAAAGTCGCTGGTGGCTCGTCTACTCGCTGCGTAATGAGACACCAGCGGAATGAGTCTACGTTTGAGTAGTAGCAGAGACAAGTCGCTGCGGCAGTTCAGGCGGTTACTTGCGGCGTCGCGCTGCGTCAGGCAGGCAGCTTCGCGAGGCGCAGCGCCGCTCTTGTACGTCACCTACCGGCAAAGCACCCCTGCGTCGTGATGCGTCACGCTACATTGCGAGGCATCTCCAGGCCTTGACATTTTCGAAGTATCTCGATAAAATGTATTTCTTCTTGTGTAATAAAAATGTTATATTTTGTACCACTATCTTAAAAAGTGCGCGTCGCGTTGCGTCGTATCTCTGTGTGAACTGACCTTTATGTGTCTGGGGGTTTATATAGATTTCTGGTAATGTCGACGATAATTGGCTGACAGACCACGCCCCGGATGGACGACATCTGGTACCGAGGATACAACCTGACGCGGGCCACACTCTCCGGGATCGCGGCGTACCGCTCCGCGTTGACCCTGGACTGGTTGGCGGCCGAGGACACCCGCCAGAGGGAGCTGGTGGCCGCCTTCGAACAGGATCCTCACCTGCCTCAGAAGATCATGGACTCTGACTGCATGTCGTACCCGCGGCCCAGCACCGGCAAGGTGGCGAGGTTGATGCTAGAGTTGCTCAGGTTTGTCTTCAATGGTTACATTCATCATCATGGTTAATAGCTTGCGTGTTTCCGGCGATGCTACCATCTGACTCACAACACGTGTAAGGGGAAGAGCCGATTCGCCAGAGTCTCGTCCGTGAGTCAGTAGGGCACAGGACCACGAGCAGGTTAGGTTGGCTTGGGCCCATATGAGGAGCTCGCTAAATACGAACCTCAACTCATTGCCAATCGTAACGGTATGAAACTGTGTTAAAATTGCATCCAAAGTTCGTAGTTTCGACCATAACGGCCTAATTGCTATGTGATTGTACCGTTTAAACCAAACCATTTAAGATTTTTAGTATTCCAGTAAAATTTAATTTCATGTAATTATGCCGTTTTGTATGCCAGCTCCTCATATAGTAGTGGTAAAGCAACATTTCCCCAATACAATGGGACCTTAATTTAAGTGTAGTAGTAGTATCTCCCGTTGGACAGAAACCTCTTCCAGTTTAGTGTAGCTTGGCAGATAGGTTAAAGATTGTAGTGTTGGAAATACACAACAGAAAACTATGCTACCTATTTCCAGTAGGCTAATTACGTAACGTACGTAACGTCTTCTTCGCTCGGGTTTACCGCGAAAGTACATAATTGTTCAGCTAGTGCCCGATGAGGATGGTGTCGAAGCCGATGAAGCCCAGGATGTCGTTTTGCATGCCCTTTAGTGTTTTCAGTGCGCTTAAAAAAAACGCATTCTCAGTCCAGAAATATTTTTATATTTATAACACTGCGATCTTCAACCCGCCTGCCGAGCGGGTTATGGCAATGGCCTCCGCTTTCGTGGGAGAGGCTCTAAGTTCTGCAATGGACTGATATGGGCTGTGATGTAAATTACGTAACACTGTTGCCAACAATTATCTGATTTTAATGATTGAAATTGTTACTTTGGCGATTCCGTATCATCGATTTCATGGGTTCAGTTGCTAACTAAGGTTCATTGCAATAAACTGAAACTATAAAATCGATCGTACGTAATCGTAAAAGTAACAATTTCAATAATTGAAACCAGAGAATTGTTTAAAAAAGAGTTACGTGAATTATTCTATCTCTGATATGTTAGTTGTCTTGTACAACTCGTCCCTCGCAGAGGTTTGCACTAAATTATATCACTTGCCTTCCTGCCGGCCGTGCCGTGCCTGGTGTGCCTGCTACATTCCTTTAGCAAATATGATTTAATCTGTCTACTTACTAGTTGGACACTAAAAGGAACCAACAAAGAGGACGTTGTACCTACACAATATGCCTTTGGAAGAACGTGTTGTAGAGGTGGACAACGCATTGGCGATATTCCTGGTGTTCCTGATGTTGGTGACCACTTTCCATCTGGCCCGCTAGCCTGTTTGTTTACCATATAATATAAAATGTGGAGACCGTGGCTACGTTTGCGTACTCAGTCTATAAAACTAAAGAATACCAACCCTCATACCCTACAAGAAATTATATTTCCAGAAACCTCGAAGGTGATGAGGGAATGTTGATCCCGTACCTCATCCAAGGGCTGGTGAAGGCGAAATTGCTGGTTCTGGAGACTTCTATATTCGACGTGGAGCCTGATCTGGACTCTCTGGTGGAGACTCCATCGGCGCTGATAGCGGAGCCCCACGTGAACTTCCCAAGGGTCCTGGCTATGGTCTGGTTCACTGTCACCGACCCTTCGACCAGAAAGTTTGGGTGGTGTGCTATCAATAAGGTACAACCCTACTTTCCTGCATCTCCACTAATAATTTCGAAAGTAACTTTGTCTGTTGTGCTTTCATGGCTAAACCACTCAAGAAAGATAGTTAAAATTTTGAGGAATTGGCTAGATTGGCGGGTCTTTCTATAACACATACGAGTTCTGTATTTTACATTCTTTCGATTATCATTTACTTTGGGATAGGTACTGTCGTGAGTATACCGTGGGAGTATGTACAGCCGAGTTCATTAATATGTGAACATTTTATCAATCAGATTTATCAATCAAACATATGTACATCTGCTCAGATATAAAGGTACCCCTCCATGTACATTTATATTTGAAGCCTTAGCAATGCTCACATATTATTGAACTCGACTGTACCTATGTAAACTAGTACTATTCCCCGTTGTCCAGAAACTAAGGATGCCTTGTACATGTAGTTAACTTAGAAGCTTCCATCAGGTGTCGCAGTACCTGAGTATTTCTCGAGGGAGCGACATTGCGAAGACGATGCGAGCCCTGGACCCGGTGCTTGCGCGGGCACGCTTCATCATGGAGGAGTTCATCCAGCAAGTCACTCCCATGAACATGATGGACACAGAGCTGGAGAGGCAGAAAATAACGACTCGGCGGAGGGATATGATGGTAAGGTTTCACTTATACACAGATACACAATAATATTGAGAGGGTATATGCACAAAATAAAGAACGGCCCGCCCCAAGCAGAATTGACGTTACGTTTACAGGCATTCTCAAGCAGTTTCAAGCAGTGCTCGATCTCGATTGTTAACGCGAGAATTCGTTGTATTAAATTAAATAATACTTAATTAAACGATATTATTATTGATAAAATAAAAGTACTTGTACGTAACTAAGATTACTTAATAACATACAAACAACGCACGCAGAGTCCAAGAACTGATGGGTGACCATTTCAGACTTTGAGGCTAGTCGCACTTCAGCACCGCTACGAGTTCTAATGTCAATGGCGAAGCGAGGTTGACCAAAGTCTTCCGCTAGATACTCTTAGAATAGTTAATAGTTTCAGGCACCACGTGACAGTTTTTAACAGAATAAGAAACCTTAATGGTTTCTAGTCGGAAATGCCTGTCTAGTCTAATATAAAAAACATCGCTGACCACCATCATCCCTTCCATCCTTTCCTTCTCCATCATCAGATCAACTGACTAATACCATAATATTGCATTACATCAATTTATGTATGTATTAAATCAATTGATTACCTGGAAGTGGGCCAAATCCTAGGTCAGGGAAAGGTTATTCTCAGGGTCTGATGATATAATCAGGTATCGATGTATTTTAAAAAACTGAATAAACAGTAAGTTATTATAACGCTTACTAAAGGCATAATGTCTGAAGCTAGTATGGAAAATCTGATACACTTGAACACAATCTGAACACCTTGGGAAGCAATTATGATCACATTATGGCAAGGATTGGAAATTGGTCCTTTGCAAGGGACATGTTATAGTGAACGATCTTAAAAATTCTGTTCGATATTTTAAATACTCTTTTCAAAATTTAGAATAAATACAGTAGCAACCCTAGTGAGTCGGCAAGATTACGTCATAAGTTTCGAAAACGACGGGAGTGGACCTTCTGTTAGTTCTCTATTTTGTGGTATAAGGGGTCCCATCATCACCCACATTATCATCTACCTGCCCTTATCCTACTAGGTGGGGTCGGCACAATAATAATCATCATCTTGGCGTTAATATCCCGGTTGTACGCTCGTGCACGAGAGCCTGGGGTTCGCCTAGACCATGATCCAGGATTAAGCACAATAGGTAACTACAGTGGCGTCGGCACAATGGGGTTATTGTGTCATGTTCTTTTGGCACAATCTCTTCGCTTGACAGGCGGGTCACAATCACCAAGATCACAACATTATGTAACGCATTATGTAAAATAACTGATAACGCTGCTGCCATTTTCCTGATAGACAAGATCTGCCCTTCCCCTTTCTTCCCTCCCCTACGTGTGGGACGTTCAACAGGACATGGACCGCGTACCTTGTACAAAAAATATAACAAATTGGTTGCATGAAGGGGACAAACAAATCAATCCACCTCCACTGTCTATCCCTCAGCAATCTTCTAACGTGATGGGGACCATACTAATTTTAGTTTGAATTTCTTTCCCATACAGGAATATGCAAAACCGAGATCGAACGCAGTTAGACCAAACCGCAATCAGGTCGAGATGAAAACCACGACCTACCCACGACCGACCTACGACCTGACCCACTACCTGACCCACGACCTGACTCACGACCGCCCCCATCCTCCAGGAAAGGAATTACCACCACGGCTGAGGGTAAGAATCAATACAACCTTTCACTTGTATTTAAATATATTATACTACTCAGTGATAAACGTGCGGACAGCCCACCTGATGGAGAGCGGTAACTGTTGCCCATAATATCTTCGATTCATACACTAATGCCCGATTGAACTATACTGGTACATTTCGATCTGGTGCACACAGTACAATTCCGCTATCGCACCACCCGCCGTGGGCTGGGTACTCATCCTCACTACGTCGACCCTCTGTTGGTCACCACGCGAAGGTTCGAAAGAACGTTTGTCGCTCGTACGATTCAGATTTGGAATGAGCTCCCAGCCACAGTGTTTCCTTTCGACTAATACATGGGATCGATCAAGAGGTATATCAGTCAGAGGTCTCTTCAGGCGGGCAGCGCATTGCACCAACAGTCCAACACACAAACTCATATCTAAACTCGCTAAATCATACGAACACCGATTTTGTGTGTCCTAAATGCTTAGGAATATCTTAAGGCGTGAACTTAAGCGATCCCTAAGTTTACTTTTTTCACAAAAATGAAAAGCCCCATGTACGTCGTGACGGTGGGGACTTAGATGATAAGCAAGTAATTGCGCTGGCTATCCTTCAACCTGGAATACAACAATGCACGCATTGTTGCATAGCCGCAGAAGTAGATACGGCGTCGGTACTCACCCAAACTGACTTTTCAGACTTGGCAACCGTTAGTTTACAATGCATTTACAATTTACTATTAACCGAAATTAACTATCGAAAAATTTAGAACGAATTGTCGATTTTAATATACTTAAATCAAAATTTAATAGTAGTTTATGCAACTGTCATATAAAAGGGGGTATTAAAACATGAGTGTCTGTTTATCATACGAGGCGTAGCCAAGTATGATAATAGTTTGACACGAGTGTTTTAATACCTAATTATATGCAGTTGCATACACTACTTTATCTACACTCATATTTTTATGTTAAAATTTCGTACCTATAATTTTCTCAACTTTGCTAGAAGTAAGCTGCGAGTCAGTACTGTTGTATCTACGCTTCAAGGATATCAAGCGGCGGGAAATTCACTTAACTATTTTCACATTTATCTATTTATTTACTTAAAATAAGGAAAAACATTCACAAACACAAATTACAACAATTACAAAAAATATTCTGTTTAGCGGGAAAATAATATATAAAAAGACACAGAATATAAAAAGGAAAATTTAAATTTTGAATTTGAATTTGTTAAAGACATCTAAGTATTCAGCCTACATTTGACCGTGTGCGGGCCCGACAAGAATTTAAAAAATATAAGTGTTGCATAATGATTAAAAAGTTATTTTACGTTACAGCTGTAATGAAATTAGTATGGGAATTGCTGTATCGAAAAGTAATTTTTTAAATTTTCATGGACTGGCGTGAAAAAAGTGTCCCCTTATACGACTGTTTTCGAATATGTAATTTGAACATTACGATACGAGTGTAGATAAAATATTTTATGTTACTCTTTTGGTAAAACTGTAACACACAAAAAAAGATTTGGTTGGGGCCACTCTGCACCCTGTTTACCCTTATAAAAAGTAAGCTTAATCCTGCAGGGACAGCAAGCAATCCCGAATATAATGGATAAGATGAGAGGCACCGAGCATCCCATGGATGTGATGACGCCCACCCAGGATGCGAACCAGCCACTGAATGACGACTACAACTTAAACATTCTATCGGCAGGGGAGTACATAGCTAAATCGCGCAAGTTTCTACTGCCTTACTGTTGTCTTGTTATCATGGCTTTTTAATAAACAGATTTTGTGTTGTTGATTTTGTTTTGATTTTAAGGCCTAGGGCATGGACTTATCAATATGATAAGTCCATGGACTAGGGTGTTTAATACATTGTAGAGCTGTGTATCCAATGGCTCACATGGAAGACCCTGACAGGCATTGGACGTATGTGAGCAAAAACGTGCTATGGACCTATGGGCTGCTAGACTCATTTGGCTTCTGATATCTGATACGCAAACAGTTGAAGAAATACACGATTTAATCAAAACTGAGATATAGATAGAAAGATACGAGATTGATTAAACCAAGTTACTATTGTTGTATTTTATAGGCGATCACGATTGTCCTCAGCAGATACAGGTTAACCGATCCAGTGCACCGTGGTACCATACGGTTCGGATGCAGTGGACATTCTGCTACTCATCGGTAGGTGGTAATAAGAACCTGAAGTGTAGTAAAATAAGACCTGCATGTAAGATTGTCTCAGCATCATATTTTGAATGACATCATTCGCCTAGCTTTAGTTTCTGCTAACCTTGTGGTGTCATAGAGCCTCTACTTATGTGACTTGCACTCTGGAACCACCAGGTTTGAGCCGCTCCGATGGCAAAAAGCCGCCAGATGGCTTGACTTTTATTCCTTGGCAAAGAGGCCTATGTCTTCTGTGGGACGGTACATGCGTCAGTACTTTACTACAGTACCGTCGTGGTGGCGGGTTCGGCAGCTAAAGCAGCTGCCAAAATTAAACAAATATGCCAACCTAAAGAGAAGGCACTTTTTCATTGCCTTTGTATTAGATACCTCAGGAGTTTGGAGTGTAGAGGCAAAAGTCTTCATTAATATGGTTTGCCGCCGTCTACGAGTGAGGAGGCATGACTCCCGCTCAGGATCATTCCTGGTCCACAGGGTTACGCTCGCTATTCTGCGCGGCAATGCTGATAGTGTAATGGGTACTTTTGGACCGGGGGTGGCCCGGGGGGGCCTGATTGAATAGGGATTTTTGTAGGTAGTATCCTAGTTTTTGTATGTTCCTTTTTTTTCCTACGTTCTTTGGATTATTTTTTATCAATATTTGTTAATATTTTTAATTGAAATATAAGTCTTGCGTGCATGTAAGCGATTAGAGGGGATATTAAGAGGGATTGGTAGTACCAACATGGTTCGCTTTGTGCTGTTTGGTAAAATACTATGATATTGAGATATTGAGACTTATTTAAGACAATAAGCCTAAATTAAACTCCTAAAACAAACACAAATAGTCCTTTTAGACCGCCAGCCTCTTTATGTGAGATTTGCAATTTTTTTTAAATTTACAAAATTTAGACTATAGACCATTATCTAGTTTGTCTGCGTTATCAATCAATCATCCTTCAAATTTGTTGTCCATCAAAATGTCTCGCTAAAATGATGTAAGTGCATAAACTGGTTTTATTTAAATTCCCTCGTTTACATCTTCGATGAAATGCTGATAACATGAATAGGAAATGCTTATGAAGATGGGATTAGGAACAGGTCATATTTTACTATGGCTAGTGCTAGCGGTAAGTAGTAAATCGACGATGTTTATCGTGATAGTTTTCTGCAGTGTGCTTAAAGGGTTGATAGACCCATGAATGCATTTCAACATTTGATATAGACCAGTGTATACGATGTGCCGTGTGGTGACCGGCAGAGTACAATAGCACCAACCCCTTACGCCCATGGGTGTCGTACAAGGCGACTAATGTTTTCGAGGCAAAAGAACAAGAGTCTCCGTAGTCTGGATAATGGGCAGCAGCATTTTCCATTGTTATATTTAAACACTGCGATCTCCAACCCGCCTACCAAGCGTGGAGATTATGGCAATAACCTCCCCTTTCCTGGGAGAGGCCCAAAGTCCTGCAGTGGACTGTTACGGGCTGTGATGATGAGTGTATACGAAAACTCGAAAATTCTAGCAATCTAACTTCCCGTAACGTAGGAGAGGGCAGAACGTCTCGCCTTCTTCCTATAGGGTTAGGGTTTGGGCAGGCAGACACCTCATCGTGCTCGCCGGTTTAGTGTAGCTTGATCTTTGTAATTTGGTCTACGGTGGCCTACGTTCTCTCACACTTTTCTTATTTTTCTGCCTTAGTTGACCCTGAGGAAAAAAGTTTGGTTTTATAAAGTTTGACGTGTGTATCTATATTTCTTTGTGTCTGTTTGTGGCATCGTAGCTTCCGAATGGATGGACCTATTTCGATGCGGTCATCTTGCGGTGTCTTAGTTTTATCGAACCGCCTTAGAGGTGTTCCATGTGTGTATATATATATGCCTTAAAAGAGAGAAACGGTCGTTATAAGTCAGAAACCTGTGAAACCCTAAACTGACGAGCTTGGATGTGAAGGTTGATGAATGTGAAAGAAGCGAAAGAGGTTTGTCAGGACCGTAACAAGTGTAACAATGTGATCCCTTAGGGGAAAAGACGTGAAATTATATATGCATGTACTCGTTATTCTTTTTATACTATTCAGCGACAAACTAGCAGACAGCCCACCTGATGGTAAGTGGTAACTCTCGCCCATAACATCTACAATTCATACATTTAGGTTACAAGTAACGAAAATCCAGAACCGCAGGTGCGTTGGCATTGTGAGGACTAAGATAAAATGCCTCATGCCTGTAATTTCGCTTGTGAACTTGTATGTAACCTTGTGAAGCTGACCACAGTTGATGATGATGCCGTATACAATGCAGTGGCCTTCAGCCTCGGAAGACATATCGGCTCTGGACCCGGAGCTGCATGGCGAGGACCGGTGGCTCCAGCGGAACTACAACAAACCGGATTTCAATGGCGAGCCGTGTTCCCACCTACGCTTCAACGCGAAGGACATTGTGAAACGATTCTACGCCATCGTGCCTTAGTAAGCCTTATGGAATTTTATAATATTGATAAGTTATCAAACTCGGACGTAGCGTGGATAGGCCTCCCACAAGATGGACCGACGGCCTGGTAAAGATCGCAGGTACCAGCTGGATTCGGAAGGCAATGCAAGGCAAATGCAGGACTGACCTTTTTGGAGATCTCTGGGGGAGGCCTATGCCCAGCAGTGCGCGTCTTTCGGCTGATATGATGAAGTTGTCAAATGAAAAATATTTTTTCATAGCAAACCTACCATCTACCTACAGTACCTACTCATCAAGACCATTTCAAAGAGTCTAAACACGATGTGGTTATCTTCTTACGTTCATTAGTTTCTATGACCACCTTCCGACTCCATCACCAGACCAGCTCCATGGTACCATATTAATGTATTGTCAAAGTTACATAGGTATACCAAAAATCAGCTTAATCGGTAACCAACAAATGGTTTTGCAAATGACGGACAACTTACGAACACTGCAAGTTAAATAAAAGCTTCTTATACAAACAGCATAACATCATTATCATCATCATCATCATCATCTTGGCGTTAAATCCCGATTGCACTCCCGCGCAACACGCGGGGGCCCGGGGTCCGCCTTCCTGCTTTTCCTAGTCCACGACGACGGCATAACGATCTTAGCTAATTAGTTACATTGCTGCAGTTAAAAAGCTTGATAACTAGTGTAGAGCTCGTCTAGTCTAAGATGACGCGCCCCACTATTTAGTTAGTTGATTTCGATGTGTGAGTGCAAATATTGATAACGACACTTCATCTGTGTGGGAGCCAATGAACGACGCGTGTTCCTACGTTTGAATCTCACCGGCAACTGAATGACCAATTACAACGGCATTTGTATATGTATTGCGTCCATATTTTAAACTTGCTTGAGTGCGGTAATGCGATAGTGGGGCGCGTCATTTTAGATTAGACGAGCTCTACCTATCTTATTTTTTTCTAGTTTTATCTCTTTTTTAAGTTACTGTTTTTCAATTATTGTTTTTTCTGTTATCCGGTCCAAATTGTAAAACAATTTAAAATATTTAAATGGAAACTTAATTGGCTTAAGTGTACGTACTTGCTTAGTAATAATATGAATGTAAAGCTGTATGTTTTTCTTAATAAAGAAAAATAAAATAAAATAAAAAATTAGAAAGAAGTCATTGGCACAGGATCCGGGGTTATTATTCGGCCTGCATCAAAGGCTGGTACACTTAACACTCTATTTGGTTTCAGTAGGTAAATCCGATAAAGATTTTCTGTTCTTCCTTATGTTCCCTTTTCCCCTGTCTTTTACCTTTTTTCCTGCACGGCTAGCACAAGTATACTTTCAGGCGCGACAAGCGAGAAAAGGCGCGACATAGACACTGCTATCTCCTTCATGTTAGTATCGAGAGAAGGAAACGCTCTCTCGCAGCGCTAGTTGTGTCGCGAGTGCACTTGTGCTTGCCGAGCAGGTGACTCAACTAAGGATAAGAAACGTAGGTGTCTTATAAATTCATATAGTACATGTATATGAATCTAACTATCTGATACCCAAAATCCAGTCTAGACAAGGACCACTCGAACACAGCGTTCCTACACAAGTTCCGCGGTACAGTGTACGCCATGTCCCAAGGCGAAGACCTGCTGGACCGCGAAGCAGCCTACTACGGCACCGTGCTTACGCCCGTCATCTTCCTACAACAGTACAAGGACACCTGGTGCCTTTTGGAGAGGGTTAGAGTAATTTATTTTTTAGATGAGCTAGGCGCCACCGCTGCAACTCTGCGGCCAACATTCTAATACAGGCCATACACACAGGCCAACGGCTCAGTCTAATATTGTCGTTTTTGTATATTAGTGGTCTCTGGCTCTCATTCAAGCTAGATGAGATCAACGATGGACCGAACTCACCTAGGCGTCCACATGATATTTTGTCAGTTTGACGACTCAGTCCCGGAATACTAGTAAATGGGCATATTTTTAAAACACAAAGACCTACTGATACCGAATCTATATACAGTACAAAACGAAGTCACCTCCCGCCTACTGTCCCTCTGATGTATGTAGTAGGACAATACGCGAACGTAAAGATATTTGCGATGAAAATTTTGAAAAAGTTTTTTTATGCCTTTACACTTTGTGTTTCCATTTAACCTTTTCGCTTGGCTGCAGTGGTAACGGCCAAAAATTCATAACAGAAAATGTTGCAGACCGTTTTCTGGTCTTTTAAGTTCTATGGCGGTTGATCAGGTGACCTATCGGGGTTGGAGCTTTTTATCCCCCGACTAAAGAGGGAGGGGTCGAACTGTGTATCTGTGTTTATGTCTATGGTGTCGTAGCTCCCGAACGGATCGACCGATTTGGGTGTGGTTGTCTTTATGTGAAAGGCAGTTTAATCAAGATGATTCTTAGCTTTGTTTCATTAACATCGGTTTTGTAGTTAAGGAAATATTTGAGTATATGCATTCTTGGTCGGGGGTTATCCGACTTTTTCTGACGATTAGGAAGTTTTGAAGTAAGTTTACTTTAAGAAAATTTTCCTTTGCAGCTGTAGCAACCTCTAGATCGTTAGCCTATTGAACTAGTGGAGCTAACATACTTAAAGACATTTCTTTGGCAGTTTCACCGAGCCTTGCGGCTGTACCAGATATCACATCCGACTGAGAAGCGGGTGGCACTAAAGTTGCTCCAGAACCTCAGAGCTGTTAGTCACAAGGTGCGTACCATGCAAAAACTAGATTACAATTACATATTATGCTAAAGTGATATTCAACGCTGGATGCTCATCTCCATTAGGTGGTACCTTCTAGTGGTCTCCATGCGAAGATTCGAAACAACGTTTGACACTTGTACGATTCGGATGTGGAATGAGTTCCCAGCCACAGTGTTTCCATTGTACTATGACATAGGATCGTTCAAGAGGTATATTACAGGTCTCCTTAGAGGCGGACAACGCAATAGTAGCACCTCTTGTGTTGCTGATGTTCATAGCCGGCGGTGACCACTTTCCATCTGCTTGCCTGTTTGTCTGCCGTGTAACATAAAAAATAATAGTTGATATCAAAATCCGAAAAAAGGGTCCCTGGCTGGCAGATTTACCGCTAGCCGCTAGGCCGGGATTTTCGTAGTCAAGTAGAAGAAATTTATATCAGAATTATTATGCATCATCATCATCATCACAGCCCATAACAGTCCACTGCAGGACTGAGGGCCTCTCCTACTAGAGGGGAGGTTGTTGCCATAATCTCCACGCAGGCGGGTTGGAGATCGCAGTGTTATAATATAACTGGAAATCTCTGCTGCCCATTTTCCAGCTTACGGAGTCTCTAGAAGATATGCCTCGAACACATTAGTCGCCTTGTACGACACCCACGAGTGTAAGGAGTATGTGCTATTCTACTTTGCTGGACACCGGACACCACACGGCCATTACGCATCATCTCTTCTTATTTTCTTTTATGTTTTTTTTTATATCATACAGTAGGCAAACGGGCCACCTGCTGGAAAGTGGTCACCACTGCCTATAGACATTAGCAACACCAAGAGTATCGCCAATGCGTTGCCCCCCTCTATAACACGTTGCTCTGGCAGCAAAAAGACGAATGCCCCTCTACTGCCAAAGCCACGGTTCCCCAAATCCCAATCTAATGGAGCACTGGAAACCTTACTCACCGGCAGAAACACAACACTATTTAAAAGAGCATTGTTTAGCTGCGGTATTCTGTAAGGTGACGCACAGTGTCATGTGGTTCGGTGATTGCAGGTGCATTCCTTTATTTTGGACCTTCCGGGGTCCGTGAGTGCGCGGCATACCACCGAAGCGATGGACGGCGAAGATGAAGAGTTTAAGGGCAAGAAAGATATCAGATACCTTAAGGAACTCATTAAAAATCTCGGTCGAAAGTACTCAAAAGATATTTTATTTGATAGGCACTGACATGGCGATTACTCCACCAACGAGAGTGAGGCGTTGTCCTAATTGGCAACGGTCGTGCGACCATGGTCGTACCAATTTAGTTAGCCGACTAATAGGAGACTTCAGAACCACCCGTCACACGACCGTGGTCGAACGACCGTTGCCAATCAGGACAGCGCCTGAAGCTCTTAAGTTTTTGAAAGTCGGGTAAAATTTAGAAAAAGACCCCAATGCGTTGTATTCAAATTATTCTGAAATTTTATGCTGACTTTTTATGCAATAGTTTTCTAAACCAAGAGATCTATGGATTTACAAAAATATTTTTGAAGTTAACTTTTTCAAGTGTTCTCGATGGACATTTTAATGTGTTACCATAAAGAGCAGCATATTCCCAAATTATCAATACTGAAACCCCTGTGAAACCAGGAAACCTGCTATAAAAATTTGCAATTTATCACTTTTTTCTTAAATCTACTTCAAGGAAGCATTTTGTGGATTACTATACCTCTTAAAGAAGGTGGGTTTACGATATTTACTATCATTCGACCACAAACCAAATTTTATTAGTTGCAAAGATACAAGCAGTCAAATCAAATTGACCTTATCAAAAAGTAAAAAAACAAACGTCAATAATCATAGGTGTTAATAGTTGACAGGAGCGTCGGTAGCCGAGTGTTTAAGGTATAGACTTCGCAGTATTCAAATCCCATTGCGGTACCAATGACTCTTTTCTGAATGATACTATAACTTAGTTGAACAAGAACCGATGCTCTTACGATGAGGGAAAACATCGTGATGGAACCTGCACATTCAGGCGACTAAATGTGTAACCATGATCCAATCCGATCAGGTTTAGTCATAATCATAATCATCACAACCCATATCAGTCCACTGCAGAACTTAGGGGCTCTCCCACGAAAGAGGAGGTTATTGCCATAATCTCCACGCTCGGCAGGCGGGTTGGAGATCGCAGTGTTATAAATATAACAATGGAAAACGCTGCTGCCCATTTCCCAGTCTATAGACTCTAGATCTTTTGCCTCGAAAACATTAGTCGCCTTGTATGATACCCATGAGTGTAAGGAATGGTGCTATTCTACTCTGCCGGACACCACACGGCTAGAGGGCAGTCTCTTTTTGGAAGAAAATCATTATCATTATCATCCCAACGTTTATTCCAGCTTATGTTAGGGTTCGCTTTCCTACTTTTCCGTCTGCACTTCGCTCGGTCTTCAGCATACATGAGTCGTAAGCGGTTCACTCTCAGCGGTACCAATCCATCGCTTGCTAGGGCTTCCGCAGGATCTCTCTCCTGATATTGGCAAGTAAGTATTCCTGTAATTCGATACAATTTATATCAGATTGCACTTTTTGGATAAATATCAATAAGAGTTTATTTGATTAGTATAAGTCCTCCTCCGCTAACTCTTGAACGAATAGATAATTCTCGTTTTGATAGCGCCTGCCATTGACATATATATTACGCCTAGCCACTTAAAAACTCTGAATTGGTTTATCGCTTAGTTATTTTTCTTCATTTATTACCACGTTTTACATTCCTAGCAAGCTTTGTATTTATTTTTAATTTTCGGGTACGGCTTGAAAATACCAGTTTGCGTTTCTCTTGGGATTATTCCGTCTATAATTTATATTTGTAAAATACATGCTAAGAACAAAGCCCGAGCGAAGGAGCGTAATATTCAAGTCAAGTAAAGATCCTAAAGGAAATCCTTGTTTTTCTGTTTACCTATCTACTTGAGCTGTTATAAATTCTGAAGAGGTCCCTAAGATTCGTCAAGAAATAACCTTCTTTGTAATAAACTTTGCTAGGTGCTCGTAACAAACTACTTCAACTAAGTACTTTATTTTTGCGCTATCTACTCAAAATTTCTTAATAACTTACTAGTTAGTTAACTAAGTGTAACAATTCCTTTGAACTCCGGAACAAAGACCCGAGATACTTTAACGACCATTATCTATATCTTTTTAGGTATTATTATGTATACTTTAGGTATATGAATTAGTTTTAAAATCATAACTTGCAAGTCAGGATTTCAATAATTTATTTAAAAAGTAAAACAGTCTATTTATTTTTTATTGGCATCCGAGTAATAAAAACATAGGCCTCGCGACTGTCATTGGCATTACAATCATTATGTACTTATCTTTTAAATGCATTTAACTGCTGTAAAACTGTGTAATGAACTAATAAATAAATACAGCAGATTGCTGAACATATGGGGTCTGGTGTATAGCGCTTCCATCATGCATCGATACTTACCTAGTCTCCTTTTGCATCCCACGATCAGTCCGCCGGCCCCTTTCCGCCATCGGGAGACGCGAGTATGTTGTGGGTCATCCAACTATCCGCACGAGCCGCTTTAGTGCAAGCTTTATAATGCGAACGGCTAAGGAATGGAACGCGTTGCCTGCGAGTGTTCCCTGATCATTCATAATCTAGACGCCATTAAGGCTAGAGTGAATAGGCTGTTCCTAGACAGGCATGCTCCATCATCGGCCGCATCGACACTTACTAACAGGTGAGATGGCGGTCAACTACCTGGCTAGTCCAAATAATAAAAAAAAGATCAGTTTGACGTGAAATTCGTCCTTGAATCGACGGAAACCTTGGAAGCGAATAAAGCGTTGGATCCTATCGTCAGTTTTTCACTCCAAAGAAAGAAACCCTTTCAAGTCTAATGAAATTAAAGAAAAAATGAAAAGAAAACATTTATCAACGTTTTCACTGAAGCGAATTTTTTCTTCAGAGATGAGCGAAGAGTTTTTTTCCCTAGATAAACATGCTTGTCGGTGGTACTCATCATCAACGTCAAATTGATCGTGATATCGTATCATACTTAGTGCACGATATTTTTTCAGAATGTTCTATGATACTCAAATAAAACATTATGATGATTATGAAACTGGATACATCTTTATTTACATCAAAAATCGTTTTTACCAAAATAAAAGCCGTGTCGTTTTGTTTCTAATATAAACGTATATTTATATAATTTTATCACCATCTATTACTGACCTTATGTGCAGAAACTATGCCAAAGCAGAACATATTTACATAATATATATTTCAATATCAACTGTGTGTCCTGTATTTAGCTTAGCCCCTTGTGTATAAAAGTAATTACCAAATAAATAATTATAATACTCAGAACAACCTCGATGTGTTTGTTCGGTAGGCTGTTTCAAGTATTTTTAGGATATATGTTTCATGTTTATGTTGATACATAGGGATACTATATGTCATTCAGTATATGCAGAGTGGTCCTCTAGGCCAGGAGGGCGGACCTGGCGGAAGCAGCGGCAGCAGCGACATCGTTCGCGTTTCCTCCGCTTGCAGCAAGGCTCAAGAACTGTGGGTGAAAAAACAAGTCTTTAATAATGTTTGTATATCAATGACTATCGGGAGGTCTAAGTCAAAATTTTTTTGTTACAACATATGGTTAGGAAAGTAGGAAGAAAAGGCACGGGGGCTAGTGGCCGCCCCAGAGTCGGAGATAGGATTTTACGCCGACAACGGCTATGTCAGACAGTCGGACAGCCAGGTCATTTCGTAGCAAAAGACTCGAAAATCAGATTATGTGTGAAAAGCTTGTGGAATGAGAAATTCAAGCTACCATTTATGCGAAATCTAGTATACGTTTTTCTGAAAAAATCACGCTTGCTCTTGGTTTCGATGCGATGTTGTTTCTACGTTTAAAAATGTTTTTTTTTTCCACTGGGTACTTCAGGCTCCATATCCATAACCATTTTCACCAGACCATCTTGAACCTCCACAGATCAGATTAGTGCAACTGTGTTAGTTGGGTTTTTTCAACATCATCACGTTTGCTGACTATGGAGATTTGAGAATATTCCTGTCTTGGCTCAAAGAGGTGGTGGTGAAGGTCCGCCCTGGCTTGACAGGGACCACCACTTCCGGCATTATAAATTATAGTTATTGTTGATTTGTAGATCCTTTTAAGTTATTATTTGCTTACAAAACTGAAGCGTGATTGTGTGATTTCTCATCTGTTTTTTGTTTTGACGGATTCACGAGTATATTAAGGAGCGAAAAGGTTTTTACGGGACAACGCGTGGGTGATGCTCCTGGTATAGCAAACGTCTATAGGCTGCGGTGTCTGCTTACCATCAGGCAGGCCGTAAGCTTGTTTGCCATCTTACTGGTTTAAAAAGAAGTATTTCTGTGCGATTAGTGTTTGTTGACATCGATGGTTTGTTTACATGTTCTGAGACAAATTCCAATGATAGAATGATGAAACTGGTACTAACTCTCACGATCTGCGGCTGGGCCCTGCGCACGGCGTTAGTGACAGCTGGGATGGAGGCGGCGGTGACGGCGGCGCCGACGTTGTTACTGCGGATGTTGAACGCGGTGTACAGCCTCCTGGCCGCGCAGTATTCCTCGTTGGACAGACTGTGGACAGACGGCAGGTTAAAAAAAAGAAGACAAACGAGGAGACGGACCACCTGTTGGAATGTGGTATCTATCGCTCATAACGCATGTGACTCGTAGGTGTTACCTAAAACATGTGTAGATGTCGTCACTTCAGTTCTAGTATTTGATTTAAATGTATTTGAGTCTAGAGCTTATCCCGGCCCGCATTTCTACTCATTCTTCTCCATTTCGCCTGGTCTTCGGCATCCTCGCACCGTAAGCCGTTGGCTCTCGCATCCGACTTAGTGATGTTGATCCATCGCTTCTTGGGTCGCGAGAGCGACATCTATCCTGATACCTGCAGATTTAGGCACCTATTTCCCATGTATCCCTGGGGCTTACGCAACACATGACCAAACTAGTGCAGGCCAGCCTCCTCGAATGTTCCAAGGCCAAGGTTCCACGGATGTACTTGTTACGTACTCGATCGAGTCACGTAACTTCGCACATACACCGCAGCATTTTCATTTTGTTCAGTTAAATGTTGTTTGTAACCAATAGGTTAAAAGTTAAGGTTAGATTAAAGGTTAAAATACATTTTAAAAATGTCACACCAACGACATTGAATTATTTTTAAGCTGAAATTTTTACACTATATAGGTACCATCCTCCAACTAAGTGGGAATTTAATAATGTACGTTGGGAGCACGAACGCGCAGGAATGTTTTATGTGCGAGCAATGTACGTGTCATCTCTCCAAGCATTTCTAGTCGACTCTACTGTGTGTCGCAAACACACAGCAGCTTACAAAATGCATAACGACATAGAAATATTGCAAATTTAGCATGTGGTTTCTACTGAGAAATATACGTAGATGTAACTGTATCGAAAACTAGGTATAGTTCGATAAGATAGCTCAAATATATTTTTATTACTTAGACTAGCCAGGCATCTCACCTGGTGATAAGTGACGATGCGGCCGAATATAAAGCGTGCCTGCTACGAACAGCCTATTCACTCTAGCCTTCTATCTCTGTAGACATTCAACTATGCCGCGGGATCCTGTTGTCAAAAGTGCTCTATGACGCTCAGAAATAATGTGGCTTCCTTTTAGCGAAAGAAATCTACAAATCGGTTCGGTATTTTTGAAGAGCACCCCCGACAAACAATACCTATAGAAGACAATGCCTATAGAAGAGAAATATAGTGTAATAATATTTAGTAGCTATAAAGGAAGTGATAGAGTTATGTACATTAGTTGAATTCTAACCGATGCTCTTACGGTGAGGGAAAACGTGATGAAACCTGTAAATTCAGGCCACTAAATTTGTAACCATGATCTAATCTGGTCAGGTTCTGCTGGTAGCAGGGTCATGGAGGTCAGATGGCAGTCGCTCCACTGTAATTACCTGATCGCCAAATCAAGTCAAGGCAGACCCCGGGCACTCGTGCCAACCGGGACATTAACGCCAAGATGATGAAAGGGGGTGATAGAATAATGGAAATAGATAAAAATAATACTCACGGGAGGTTGGAAGAGCTGTTCAGGATGCCGTCCCAAGCAGCCTCAAATTGGTAGGTCCTACCGCCTCCAGCGCAGTTTCCGACTGGTCCACCCTACAATTCAGAAAATGTAGATAATAGGCTTATATGAATTCTTGTTATTCTTCTTTCATAATGTGATATACTTTGTAAGTTAAAGAGGGAAATCTGTTATTGGCATAAGCAAATTGTAATGCTGTTGATTTCCTAATTATCTACATATATAAAAAAAAGTAGACAACATTAACTTTTCTAGTTCATTATGCACAACGTCTTTTTTATTGCCTAGGGAGGTACATGGCCGGACAGGCCACCTGATTGAAAGAGTCACCATCATCCAGAACATCAGCATCCTAAGGGGAGCGGATGTGGTGTCGGCCTTTGAGGTACCTGTAGACATCCCTTTTTGATGAACCCCTTGTTATAGGGTAAAAAAAGAAAGATTTTAGAACTTTTCCATTCGACCCCTTAGCTTAAGATACATAAATTTAGGTTTGAACTTTAGTGTTTTCAGTGGCGGATCTAGGATTTTGGTATGTAAGGGGCTGGGCTTGACTGTTTATTAATACCGACAAACTATTTTGGCGTTGTAGCTATCTAAGAAACTACATACAACAAAGTAACTGCAAAAAACGAAAAGAAAATTAATAAGTCAGAGACGTGAGCTCGAAATCGATCGATTAGAACAACTGCAAGACTTAAAAAAATCATAGTAAAAACGCGTTTTGGTAATTTTTATACGAAAACCAAGCGGGACACTTAATGCGCTTATTACAATTAGCTAAATTCAGAAGCAAAAAGCGTGAGAGCAAATCAAAGTTCATAAAAATAAGGTACATTTTTGTACCATGTCTTTTGAAAAGCGGAAGGATGCGTAATATAATATTAGTGATATAAAAATGAACCTTATTTTATAAGAAATACATTTCACTTTTATTTGCTCACGTTTTCTGCTTCTGAATTGTAACGACAAATCAAGAAAGAAGACTGAATATTAGCCGTATAAAGAAGCACGCACTAAAAATATAAAAATCTCCCAAAAGAAAGAGTGTATTTATTACACTCTTTCTCTGACAGCTTCTTTACAGATTTCAAACATTTCTAAAAAACCATTTGAGACAGCTCTCGCAAGTCGAAGTAAAGGCTTCAAACATAAATTCATAGCGTTGATGGGGTCATTCATCAGCTTTCCGTAACAATACTACGGGTTGAGACAATGTTAGGCGGCAACGCGTGATGGATGACCGCTCTGGTCGTACTCGATTATGATTTATGGTGCAGGCAATGCCATTAGGATGCAATGGATAACAAAGCAACAGAGAACCGGTAGACGATTCGTTTAACTAGTTATTTTGCTCGAATTTGTGTAATTAACATGAAATCGAAGTATCATATGATGACATGGAACATGTGGATTATGAAATCGTTGATGTTGATGAATGACAGTTACCACCTTACCATTTTCCGGTCAATGTGTATCAAAATGTACCTATGTGTTGATTAGGTTCATTCGAAACGTGTTTGTTGATTCGTTCATAAGCTATAAATACTAGGTAATAGTTTATAAAATGAAGAATGTTTCCCTTGAAGAAAATATTGGATCTATGTTGGACTACTTCGGACGGACAGGTCCACCTGATGGATTGTGGCCACCGTCGGACGGGTCCACAGTATAGAGGAAGATATAACTCACAGCGTAACGCTGGGTGTTGGTGTTGGTGGCGAGCCTAGCGATATTGTCGATGTTGGCGGCCAGGCGTCCCACGAAGCTCCTAGCGTTGGTGTTACCACTGGCGTAGGAGTTTATTACCTGGAAAAACAATTAATTTTTTGTATTATTTATTTTGTTTATTTTATTTTATTGTATTTAGATGTCTCACAGCTTACAACAATTAGATAAGTACAACAGCATAACTTCCATCAGCAGAGATAAATTTCACAAATTGACTTTACGACGAGGTCTAGAACATTGAAATATTTAGTGTAGTGTGTAATTTTAGAATCAAAGATAGTGCTGAGTTTTTCATGTATTTTCACAATAACCTTTTGTACACTAATTGTAGTGGAGCTGACAAACTGTTTGAAGTCATCCTCCGGCAGACCACAAACAGGAATGAAACTGAACTAACCCAATCAATTTTAATCGAGTTTCTGTCCGCCTTTCATTAAGTTTTGGACAGACGATATCTACACCTGTATATAAGGGGTCACCGTTATCCCACTAACTAAGGGGATTTCCGGCTATCCATTAGCAACAGTGGCTATTTGTTTATTTCATAATACTTGGAGACAAACCAGCAAGCTGGCCTACGATCTCAACGATCAAGCACCACCGAGCGGGTCACGAATATGTTGCCGGTCTTTGAGAAAGGTCGGCCATCCTTCAGCAGTATTCTCCACTAAGATCATTCCCTAGAATGGTCAGTACATGGCAGGAAGCTTCTAGAAAAGCGGACTACGATAGTTGAGCGCTACTAATCCAGGTGTTGCGCGTAGATTGAACCTCTTTCTTGTTTTCCTCTATAATAAAAGATGAAATAAAAAGAGGAAGCAGTATGTATATAATGGAAACTTTACAGCGGCAGCTTCGCAAGAGTTCCCGGCGACTCCGGTGGAGAGTTCTCCAAGGATAGCCAGGATCTGGGACACGGCGAGGGCTTGACTGGCCGCATTGCCGTTGGCGAGGTCCCTTACGGACTCCAGTAAACTGAGGATGTAGATGTTCTGATCGGCGTTGTCGACGAGCTCCGACGAGGCGTCGATGACACCTCTGAAATGAAGCCACGTTGCATAATTAATATTTTTGTTTACATTTATATTACAATCTCATAAATGACATCCAGTAATTGCCGTGTCACGTTAATCGGTCTTCTAGGTAGTACATAAATTAAGGTTCTAACTAAAAAATTTCCAATTAGTTTCATTTATGGTCTGTTTTTAAAAACAATGTGACCATCGCGGTCTGTTTCTACTTTTTACGGCAGAATAAAAAAAGGAACAGAATTCAATTTTATGTCTTACTAGCGGCCCGCCCCGGCTTCGCACGGGTAGTAAACCTTAACAAATTATACACCTGAACCTTCGTCATGAATCACGTTGTCTAAAACCGCACTATGTAGTCTGTGTGTGAATACCGCATGAAAATCCGTTTAGTAGTTCTTGAGTTTATCGCGTACAGAATGACAGTAAGACACGGCGTGGGACTTCGTTTTATAATATGAAGTAATTATATTATACTTAAGTATGTACTGAGTAGTGTCCCGTTACAAACAAGACACCATATTACGATCACAAAAGTTCCAACCGTCTCCTCAACCATTTTAGAGGGAAGGGGGCGACCCGGCTCCTGACGGCCGTATTTCTTGACATTGACTCCCCTCCCGTACGTACCCCGTGCTGCCTAGATAGCCGAGCGGACTGAGCGGCGAACACGCGACTTTTTTCTAATATTCACATTTTTAAACTCGTGATATCTTTCGAATGGAATGTCTGAATTGAATAATTCAAAAAGTTATATAAAGGTATTGAAGCAGTCGTGAATATGAAGTAATTGATTTTGATAAGGATTAATACCAAGGTACAAATAAAGAGCGTTTTTAGCGGCGGCTTTTTAATTAAATTTTGAAAATAAAAGAACACTTATTGTGACATAACTAAAATGTATGACATATACTGTTGCACACTTTTTGTAGATAATGATGTGTTCTGCAAAGTCGAAGTACATTATTTTGTTCAATCATCAATAGTTTTCGCAGCGCACGCGATGTAAGGAATTTTTTTGGTATTTTTTTACACCTTGGGTTACATTATTGGAGTTTTGTTAATGATCCGTATTTTTTTAGAAAATATAATATAGCCTATGTCACCCGGGGATAGTGTAGCTTCCCAACGGTGAAAGAATTTTTGAAATCGGTCCAGTAGTTTCGAAGCCTATTCAATACAAACAAACAAACAAACAAAAAATCAAACATTTCCTCTTTATAATATTAGTATAGTTAAGCAGGGCCAATCGTAGTAAAAGTAACTTAAATAAACAAATGAACGAGCAGAACGAGTTGAAAATATTTGAAATTTTTAGTTACAAAGCTAAGGTGAATAATGAATTTATGAGCGAGCAGAGCGAGCTCGAAGTACATGACATTTTGGGTCTATGAGCTGAGGTTATTGTAATAAAAGTAACTGAAATCAATTATTGAGAATCGACTTTTTTTACATTTTGTCACTTAGATGCTGGGGTGATCATAATAAAAGTAACTCAAATGAAGTGTGTTAATAGTGTGTGCGAGCGGAGTAATCTTTAAAGCTGGGGTGATCAATAAATGAGCAAACGGAGCGAGCTAGAAATTTTTGACATTTTGGCTCTTAGATGCTGTAACTCAAATTAATGAATGAGCGATCATTTTGGTGCTGACATTTTAGTACTTAACAGTAACTCTCATAAAAGTAACTTAGGGAAACCAATGAATGAGCGTTTGCAATGAGCTCGAAATTTTTGGAGTCTTAGCTCTTGAACGATTTGTGAATATGTATGATATGAAAAGTAACTGAAAACAATCACATTTTAAACATTTGTATCTTAAAAGTTGGGGTAACCGCCAATGTGAATGATTGAGCGATCGCAGTGAGCTAGGAATTTTTGCCTATTTAAAAAAATAATAAATGTTTATTTTTTCCCATTAATTTGAGGTTTGGCTCATAAAACCGAGCATGTACTCAAGTAAAACAAGTGTTTACTTAAGGTCCGAAGGTTGGCGGTCCGCCAGCTTGTGATCCCAACCGTAAGTATAATTCCCGATGAATTTTCAGCTTATAAATGCTAAAAACACTTTACGCTGTACATTGGGTACTTTTTATCGTCATCGGGCTAAAGCTAGTCATCTTGGCGTTAATATTCCGGTTGTGCTCTCGCTCACGAGGGCCCGGGGTCCGACCATGATCCAGGATTTGGCGATCAGGTAATTACATTGGAGCGACTGCGATCTGACCTCCGTGACTCTGCTACCAGAAGAACCTGGCTAGATTGGATCATGGTTACAAGTTCAGTTGTCTGAATTTGCAGGTTTCATCACGATGCTTTCGTTAAAACAGCGGTCGCAATCTACGTTTTACGTTAAATGTAATAAAAATAATTGTGTTTGGTTAAACAATTGATCTCGCCACGTAAGTGTAGGCCGTGGAGAGGGAGCGAGTAACCATCATGTTATAAAGCACGTTCTATTTTCTTAGACGAAATAAGTTCCGTGTAAGTTTTGTGATGGAAGCGTGCTATATAGATCAAGCTATACTTTCTGACCAAAATGTAGGGTTTGTAGAAGTAGTGGCTTGGCTCTTCATGACATCTGATGATTTTTTTTCTGTGAAACCATTGAGAGCCGAGTACGAGGCTTGGCCAACCAATTTTACATGAAATGTTTTTGGTGGGATACCTTTTTGTTATAAACTTATTTCTAGCCAGATTACTGAATTTCAGCGTACTAGCACACCAGGAAGTGCTCTATTATGCTTATAATAATATAATAAATAGATCTGTATGCGGTTAAAAATAAAAGATTTTTTGTCTTCGTATTTACGAACAAGTCCCAGATGTACCAAATATTTATCATATACCAAAGTATACATACAAAATTTCAGCTTTCTAACACCTTGGAAAGTGCCCTTTAGATTTAATTGTTAATACGTCCTTCTATTTTGCTTATATATTTTAATATTGGCCCCAAAATGTGACCAGGATGATTCTAAATTTATTAGTAGGAGCTTAGCCCAACAAGAAGGCGGCCTATGGATGGTCTAACAGTGAGATGATAATTTTACCCTAGTGATCAATCCCGAACAATTGCAATCTTCGGCATACTCACGTTGTAAGAGCTGTTAGCTCACGTTCCAACTCAGAGATGGTGATTCAGCTTCAGGGGCGTTCTGAAACCGCTCGCACGCTCGAGTGCTCACCTTCTTATGCTTGTCTTTTCCATTTCTAGCTATTTACCACGAGTGTGAAATAGGTAGCGAGCCCTCGCGTGACTGCGAGCGGTTTCAAAAATAGAGCCACTGAACCCGGGGACGTCTTTCCTGATACCGACAGGTTGTTCCTATTTTCGGCAGCGTGAAAGTCCGTACATACATACCACATGTGTCCCACAGGTGGGGTAGGCAGAAACAATGGACGGCCACTTTGCTCTGTCCTGACACAATTCCCTAGCCTCGCATATATCCACAACTCTTTTCATACATATGAAAGTCCATAGTTGGACTTTATACTATTCCACAAGAATGAATTTGCTAATCTCGATGGCTATAATGATATATTATTAAACTAACCTCAGAGTGTTGAGCGAGGGTCTGGGGATTTCATTGATGCCATACTGGGTGACCCCGACAGAGGGAGCGGCTAACGCGCTCTGGAAAAACAAACAAACATGTCATCATCATTATTATATTAGTTTATGAATTAGCTGAAGAGGCAGTGTGCTTGCGGACGAACCGACAACCGCTGGGGCGGTTTTATCTGGTGGTAGGACTTTGTCAAGTCCGCCTGGGTGAGTACCACCGCCTTATCTATTTCTGCCGCCAAGCAACAATGCTTGCATTGTTGTGTTCCAGTTTGAAGGATAACCATTACAGGCATGAGGCATTTTAGTTTAGTGACAACGCACTTGCGGTTCAGCATTTTTGTTGCCTGCAACCTAAATGCATGAATCGTAGATGTTATGGGCTACAGTTACAGCTTACCATCTGGTAGGCTGTCTGCTCAGTTGTCACTGCGTCGTAGTATGGAAAAATAAACGAATTTTTGAGACGAAATCGCTATTTGGCATCACAAGGTTTTTGCTGGATACGACAAGCCGAGGACGGGGTGCGTTGTGGGAGACCGATATTTACCAGAGAACTAGTATAGGCTGATTATGATGATACGTTTAGGGTGTTCTACCCCGACAACGGTTGTAAAAATGTTGGTTACTGAACTTGGTCTTGAGTCTATCAATAAATAAATTAAGAGCGTGGCTTCATAGTTACACATTCAGTCGCCTGAATGTGCAGGTTTCATCACGATGTCTTCCCTCACCGTAAGAGCATTGGTTAGTATTCAACTAATGTACATAACTCGGCCAAGAGTGATTTGTACATGGCGGCAGTGGGATTCGAACCCGGTACCTCTCGCTTGCGAGTTGGATACCGTTACCACACGGCCACCGACGCCTCGCTACTGATACCTAATTAAAGACGTTACATAAAAATAGAAAAGTACATAGACACATTGCACAAATAATGAAAAATGAAAAACAAAATAACTTACCGAAGCTACGAGCAATACCAAAACGAAATGCAGCATTGTGCTGGTCTAAAGTTGACCAATTCGGTATATACTATACACGCTGTCTCTGTTTTGGGTCTCTATATATAACAAATTATAACAATAGCAACAAATTTCTGACAACTGTCCAAATATTAGAACCTCTACGATACAAATTATTTGCGAAAACATACTGCAGGAAGTAACTTGAACCCTAACGTAAACTACACAAGCATCAATATTTAACAACCAATGGCGTTTTAAGGAATTTATAACTTTGTAAATTCATTAGTTCGGAACAAAGAGATTAATTAAACCGTTTTGTCTTTTGTTTATTTAGTTGAGCATTAACGTAAGCTGTTAAGTACAATGCGCAATTATGATGTTTTCTTGTTTCGACGTCATACGTTAAGTCAATTTCAGTCAAGGTGTTGTAAGGGGAGTTTATACAATTTCATCTAAGTAGAATAAAGAGCCTAGAGTATAATATTTTTAACGCTTGATGCATGGGCTTTTCTGAAAAACAGCGCTGTCACAGGCATGAGCCCTCACAGCATTATGCTGAGACTGGTCCATTTCGGTTTCCGTTATATCACTGGCTGATCTTATGTAATTTTCAATAATTATAATTAACTGTACTCACCTTAGGTTAAGGAGGTAATGGAGATCCGATTAAATTACTAGCTATGTCTATGTCTACCTTGATCGTTCTTCTGAGGAATGGAAGAAAGTCGTTCACGGTCGACAGCAATGGTGTCTTCAAGTGTCAGAGCCGTCGGAGGCCAATATCCTATTAGGGTTGCTGAGCTAGCGTAGCAGTAGTATAGACCCTACAATATGATCTAATGTTTTAATTATGATTTCTAAATTAGTTTCCAAGACAAAGATAAAAGATAAAGCATTTACGAGGACGTCTCTTCCCGCATTCAACACGCAACACCGCCAGTGTACACACCCCTTAACTTTATAGTCAAGGAATATTTCACTTACCTACTGGTGTCGGTATAATTTATTAGAATACCTAACCGAAGTTTAAACAAGAGAATTATAATTTTCACTTTTATTTAAAAGTATACCGTTATAAATCTGTATATTTCCATAAGACTGGGAGAGTTTTATGTACATGTACACCGTTATTATAAAGTTGAATAACATCGGATGATATCGCCTGCCCTTAGAGAGCTATGAATTTTCGTCCACCTTCAGTGATAAACGCGCAGAAAATCTCCGAAAGTAGGATAGAAAGTACAATCTGTCGCCAATCGGAATTAAACCTAGGTTCTATTCATGCACTTACAACCGTATTTAAAAACATAAATATCTAAAAGATGTGAGATCTCATACTTTAGTGGGCGAGGCCTTAACTCCTGCAATGATGATGATGATGAGGGCCGTATTGAACGCAGTGCGTTCACTTAGCAGAGCCGGTGTCTGAAGTATCTTATAGTAACACTGTTTTACTTAGACAAGCACTGTTTGGAACATTGGTGTCACCGCAGGAGAATTGTCTTATGCCTGTGATGACTACCTTATTTTTCAGCAGCAAGCATTGTTGCGTGGTACCACCATTTGTACGGGAGCTGGGGTCCGACCGCCTAACTCGATGCTATCTCTTATAACTTGCGATTGTGTTTCATTATACCATCTCTACTATCCAAAATAAATAAACGAATAAATAAAATATAAGTATTTATATTTTACCCTATTCCTATTAATGATATCGTCGGTGGCCGGGCGGTTGAGTATCCGACTCGTAAGCGAGAGGTACCGGGTTCAAATCCCGCTGCGGCTATGTACCAATGACTCTTTTCTGAGTTATGTACATTAGTTGAATTCTAACCGATGCTCCTACGGTGAAGGAAAACATCGTGATGAAACCTGCACATTCAGGAAACAGAATTTGTAACCATGATTCAATCTGACTATATTCCCCTGGTAGCAGAGGTCAGATGGTAGTCGCTCCACTGTAATTACCTCGCCAAATCCTGGATCATGGTCAAGGCGGACCCCGGGCCCTCGTCCTCGAGAGCACAACCGGGACATTAACGCTAAGATTATGACTACAATGATATCGTCGCTTACTCTATAATTCGTAAAACGTCATACAATGACTGGGATTTAAAGTTTACGCGGTGTAACACTTGACGTCGTCTCAAAGAGCGAGCTGTGGTTTACAACTGAGTACTTAAATCGTTTATTGCTAGTTTCTGTCAGTTCAAAGGTTAGTGCTGAATCACTAGTCTAGTATTAACTTGGGTATAAAAGGAATCTCTCTGAAGAGGGTATATACGAGTACCTAGGTCCCGTCTCGTCCCGAGTAGGGAAGCTTTACCTTACATAGGTATAGCTCAGCAACATATCCCACATTTCAACGTTGCGATCAATAATGTTTCTTAGAGAATTGAATTACTGAATACCGCAGCCAAATAATACTGGTTTTAGTACTAAGTATTGCGTTCCTGACTGTGATCAAGGTCTCCAGCGCCCCGTGGGGAGCCGTGGCTGTGGCAGTGAAACGTGTTCCGGGATTTTAGAGGCGGGTCACGCATTGGTGATACCCCTGATGTTGTTAATGTCCATAGGTGGCGCTACGATACCGATGCCCGGTAGCTAGGCTAACACTACGCAGCAGCTAGGCCAACGCAAAACAGCAGCTAGGTAAACACTACCCGGCAGCTAGGCCAACACTACACGGTAGCTACGCCGATCCTATACGGTGGCTACGTCTTCGCTACACAATTGATACCAAATAATTTACAGGAAGGTCTTCAAATTATTTTAACTATGTAAATCGTTCCAACTGAATAGGAAAAACATTATCGATCAATTTCCTAATCATACAGCCGTATTGAACGCAGTGTGGTCACTTAGCAAAGCGCCGAGTAAATTTGCTCCAAATTCTTTTTTTTTTATATCCGTCGGTAGGCAAACAGGCACGCGGGCCACCTGATGGAAAGTGGTCACCACTGCCTATAGACATTAGCAACACCAAGAGTATCGCCAATGCGTTGACAAAATTTTCAATAGGACACGTGAAATATTAGACAAATTTTGTTCACGTTAGCAATGAAAAATGCACTACGTAACGTAACAAAGTTTCCCTCACGTAAAGTCTGTTGTAATCTCTCGTAAGCTAGATAAAACGCAGTTCATTCCCCCACTTAGACTGTGCTTGTATTTGGTACTTAGCCTGATTACCTTCTCAACTATTTGCTTTACAACAACTTTTGCTTTTGAAATGATAAGTTGGTTGACTTATGGTGATAAAACTATTTATGCTATTAGAAAATATGCCATTACCCAAAATTTGAATTGCAGGTTACCCTACGCTACACTTACCTTACACCTATCCTGGCCTCGTTACCCATTTTTTTCTTGCATACAAACCACCGCACAAAGCAAAAAAATATTCACATCGTCAAGCCGTTCTTGAGTTTTAGCGAGACTAAGGAACAGCAATTGATTTTTATATAAATAGCTATTTAAGGTATTTTATAATAGATATATGCAAACGAACAAGCCTGATGGAAAATGATCGCCGCCGCCCATGGGGTGCCTATGGGCCACCGGCTTCTACCGGAGAGTTGCGAATTTGAGATACGCTCGTGTCTTATACATTTCAATATCGTACCAGCCCGGGAATACCGCAGCAGGAAGATCTTTCCACATGGTCATACATTCTTGAAAAGCGTACGGTAGTGACCGACTCTGAGCGTCTGAGAGTGATGATGTCTTTTGATGAGGGAAAACATCGTGATGAAACCTACGTATTCAGGCAACTGAATTAGTAACCATAGTTCAATCTGGTCAGGTTCCTCTTGTAGCTGGGTCACGGAGGTCAGATTATAGGATCTCTACTGTAATTACTTGATCTACTAACGCCTGGCGGCAAGGTTAATAGGTTTCCCTACTAGTTTGGATCATAGTTACACATTCAGTCGCCGTAAGATCATCGGTAAGACTTCCACTACTATTAAAGTCAGGAAAAGTCATTGGTACATAACAACACTCTCGCAGACGAGTCGCGATTTCTGGTCATTAACCGCTCACATCCCAAGTATCCGCTAATCTATTGTTATCAATTCTCGCGACCCACTATTGTGTCGCTAGAACGTGACAGGTTAAGCCACCAACGTTTTACATTACAGTGTACTTTGGTAGCTACATTACTGGACGTGTGATCATCAAGACCGAATGTGTTACGATGATACAATGTAGGCAGATTCCCCTGTCAACAGGGTCACGGAGGTCAAATGGCAGTCGCTCCACTGTAATTACCTATCCCGGATCATGGTCAAGCCGGGCCCCGGGCCCTCGCGCGCGAGATTACAACCGGGATATTAACGCCAAGAAGATTATTATTTTTTTGTTCATAGTCACTTATGAAGGTAGAACGGCTAGAATTTTAATTAGTATTAGGGCAGTATGGTTTGATTGTCCATAAAATTCGTTAAATGTGAAACGATGACTAACATCCAAACATCATCCTACAGCAAACGTTTGTAGGTAACATTTTGAATCACATAAATAAGAATAACTGAGAATAGAATCTACCTACATAAATGTGTCCAGAAATAAAGATAATCCCTAGCAGGAAGCCGTAGTTTAGTAAAACAATTTCACAGTGGCTTCAGACCCTGTATATTTATGAAGCGACAGCATACTGCGCAAGTATTACTGCAGTCTTACAAAGTCAAATCTGAAGAAAGGGTGGGGCGTGACTTTGGGAGGGCAAAAGAAGTTACTGGCTAATGTGCTTATTATATTTGACTTAATTCAGTACCAAAAAGTGTGAGAGCAAAATAAAGTGTAAACTTTTGTATTACTTCAATTATGTTACGCGTCGTTGAATTTTTCAAAAGGCGCGATACAAAAATTTACCTTATTTTATGAGCAAAACATTCCACTTTGATTTGCTCTCACGCTTTTTGCTTCTGATTTTAGGCGACTGGATTTAGCGAAATGTGATAAGAGCGTAAACTATTCGTAAAGATCGACGGTGGCGCAATGACTCGTAAGCGACAGGTACAGTGGAGTTCATTAATATGTGAGCATTACCAAGGATAAATGTACATGAAAGGGTACTTATATATCTGAGCAGATTCACCAATCAAACACATGAACATCTGCTCAGATATATAAGTACCCTTCCATGTACATTTATATTTGAAGACTTGGCAATGCTCACATATTAATGAACTCGACTGTACCGATTTCAATCGCCAGTGCCGCCTTATACCAATGTCTCTTTCTGATTCGTAAGTCATAAGTTGCTTAAAACCGCCGACTAAGTAAATATAAAAGTGATAATAACATTATGATATAACATAAGTTTTATACCAACCTATGCTCTTACGGTGAGAGAAAACATAGGATACCAATATCAATGTTTACAGTAGGCTGCGTTATTGGCTTATCAAGCAGGCATTCTATAGTTATAAAGAATTGTTGATGTGACAAGCCTCTTCACATCCATTACCGACAGATATAACTGACACCTGTATACCCAAACAGCAAGTAAATTAGCGTAGGCACTTTGCTAAGTGAACGCACTGCGTTCAATACGGTTCTTCAATGTAACAATGTTTCCAAACATTGGGTACATTGGGAACATTGGGTACGACTTTAAAATCTACAAGAAATGAAAGAAAATGCAAGTAAAGGCCGTCAAGTCACATTCGTGACTCCTCGGGCATAGACCGATACCTTATGGGTGGCGGTGATCACTTTCCGTTAGGTGGCGCTTTCTCGTTTGCCTTCCTTTAACTATTCATCATCATCGTCCTAGCGCTATCTCGGCCTCTGCCAAGGTCCTCTTTCCTACTCATTCTTCTCCACTTCTCCCGGTCTTCGGCATCCTCGCGTCGTAGGCCGTTGGCTCTCGCATCCGACACAGCGATGTCAATCCATCGCTTCTTGGATCGCCCACGTGGTCTCTTACCTGATACCGGCAGATTCAGGCACCTATTTCCGACGTATCACTGAGGCGCTGTCCTTATTGGCAGTGATCGTGCGACAGGCGGTTTTAAGGTCCCCTATTGGTCGGATAATATCCGTCGTACGACCAAGGTCGCACTACCGTTGCCACTTAGGACAGCGCACAGCTTATGCCAAGGCTGCCACGGATGTACTATCTACTCCCTACCTTCCTATCTACTCGCTTTATCTATTTAGGTATACAAAAAAGTTTTCTTTTTAACATGTTCCCTTGGTGAAGGACTCCCCGCCCCCACAGGCGCGCGCCCAAACCTCCCGCGCAGCTAAAGTCGAAGATAATCCTGTCTTTCCTGTGGGATCTTCTTTGTGATTGCAAACGGGGTCTTGAAACAAAGAAACTAAAGGTACGACGAGACGCTACTTTGATGATGAAAGTTCCAAGCTTTTCGGTAAGTAAGAGGTGGATTAAGAAAAGGCAAGTTTTACTACCTATTTACTTATTTAGTAGCGGAGTGGGTGGAACAATGTAAGAAGGTGTCTATTTAAAAGGAATTTAGAGAAGTCTTCTCGTCGGTATGTGGATTTACTGGGTCCAAGTGTCATATACAACTTAGTAGCGTTTTGCGCTTAGAATACTAATTTGTGGACTTCGAGTCTAGAACTAGAGTAAGAATGACAATCAAAATGATTGAATTTCTAAACGGTATTGTGGTATGATCGTTTATAGTGTTTATCAGTAATAGTGTCTTTAATGAATAGAGTCTTGATTAATTAAACTTGATCATGCCACTGCTATGACAGTGTGTAAGGAAAGGGGATGAAGCCGCATGATCCGCCATTAGATACACGATGTCTTGGCACTTAGTTTACACGATTACAGGAAGTTTACACGATGTCGTTTGTAAAGACATTTAATCAATTAAAGCGTCCAATAAGCAAGATATAGTATTGACCTACGCCTGTGAGATACGGGCATGAGTTAAGGATTTTTTTTATTGCATCTAATTATTAAGCGACTTAATCTTAAGTAAGGTTGGCCGTGTGGTGTCTGGCAGAGTAGAATAGCAACAACCCCTTAAACTCGTGAGTGTCGTTCAAGGCGACTAATGTTTTCGAGGTAAAATATCTAGTCTCCGTAGGCTGGAAAATGGGCTGCAGCGTTTTCCATTGTTATATTTATAACACTGCGATCTCCAACCAAGCGTGGAGGTTATGGCAATAACCTTCACTTTCGTGGAATGGCCCTAAGTCCTGCAGTGGATTGTCATGGGCTGTGATGATGAATGATTACGAGAAGGTTACTCTGACTCTGGTGGGAGTATCGACCCTCTATGACGAATAAAATTAAAGATTGTAATTTTTTATGTTTATTAACCATTTTAAATCTTTATAACCGGACGACAATAAAGCACTGATTTATACTTCGCCTCATATTCTTTATTCTCTGTTAGGGATAAGCGTGCCCTTTCCGATAATGGTGTCAGTTACCTGTGGCCTGCGAGCGCGAAAATTGCTGGCTGAATAAATATTTGCCCTTCACTCGAGAAAAGAATCACCCTGTGGAGACAGATAAGCTCGAGCCAGCCATAAATAATTTATTAACTGCCGCAGTTTCCTTTGACAGTGATGTGAGGAATGCTAGAAGGGCCTACTAAGTTAAAATCGAAATATCATAATGCTTGGACAAATTCACACAGTGCCATCTAGCCCCAAAGTAAGCAAAGCTTGTGTTATGGGTGTAAGATAACTGATATACTTTTTTAAAATACATACTTGTAATACATATGACACCCAGACCCGTAACAGAAATTAAAATTCGTCGATTCAATTTCTGCTCGGCCGGGAATCGAACCCGTGACCTCTGAGTGGCGACCGGCATGTTAACCAACTGAACCATTTAGGTCATCATTACTCAAAGGTGCGCAATTAAATACTTTCAGACGGTTTCATGTATTCGGGTTTTTCATTCTGTTTCAGGTTTCATCAGATTTATGTAGAGTGTGAGCAATCCAAACGGGTCACTGAGGAGAAATCTGCAACAATAAAAATAAAAAATAAAAAATTCGTGGCTAAATTTAGCCCAAACTAAGCAAAGCATATACTAGATAACTGATATACTACATACATACTTATTATACATAGAACACCCAGACCCGTAACAGAAATTAAAATTCATCATTTCAATTTCTGCCCAGCCGGGAATCGAACCCGGGACCTCTTGCGTGGCAGACCGGCTGTTGACTGTTGAACCACTCAGGTCGTCTATAAAATATAAAGGCAATGTAGTTTTTAACCGCCGACGATATAGGGGGGTGTCATAAGTTTGACGTATGTACCTGTGGCTCTGTGTATATGTGGAGGTACGTGTCTGTCCCGAACGGATGGACCGATTTCGATTCGGTGTTCTTTATTTGATAGGCAGTTTAATCGAGATGGTTATTAGCATTGTTTCATTAAAATCGGTCGAGTAGTTTGGAAAATCATCGTCATACTATCTTAGCGTTAATGTCCCGCTTGTTTGAACGAGGGTCCGGGGTCCGCCTTAACCATCCAGGATTTAAAGTGGTTTAGAATATATTTGAGTGTAATGTAATATTGGTCGGGGGTGTTCTGCCAATTTCTGTCGGTTACGTTATACCTATATATTATACCAATTTAAATTACCTGACCTGCCAAATCCTGGATCATGGTCACGGCGGACTCCAGGCCCTCGTGCGCGAGAGCACAACCTGGACATTAACGCCAAGGTGATTATTTATTTATTTATTTATCGTATGGCTTTCAAGTTCCTACTGCTACTTAAATTTTCAATTTACATTTCGTCAAGTAGGCGAGAGCTTCGGCCGAAAGGGACTGAAAATCTTCCGCTTGCCCGCTGTACTTGGTATCCGGTATTATTATATTATACCAATTTAAAAATAAGACTAACTTACGTTACTATTTTCGTACCTAATGCACAAACAGAAATCAAATTCGGTTTTAAAACAGGTTAGGTACCATAACCTGTGATAATACCGGTCTTCCCCACTTGGAACGTTACTAGGAACGACTGAGAATATTATTCCCAGTCATACCTACCTAGTCGGTTCGAACAGTGAGAGAAATAGAAAGTGGACTAGCGTTCATCGGTCATATTGTTTCGAATTAAATATTTTTCAATCTACCATTTAGATTTTAGCAAAACAATTTTCAATTTAACCTCATTATCAGCATAAATACATATATTTGCAGAGAAAACATGAGGCGAGTAAATTAAAACCTATTGTATTTTCTTACAAATAAAATTGTGAACACACGTGTGTAAATAATGTACGCTGTACATTATTTACACAGTGTACAGCGTACATTATTTACACACGTGTTTATTATTTACGTTGTTGTTTATTTAGTGACGTGATAGTTTACGTCTAGACAATTTAAGAGTATAAATATGACCGTTGAGAGAAGGTTTTATGAATATAATATTTATGTTTCGGGTTATTTGATGACTCATGTGGCCACATGCCCAAACGGAAGATTTTTACTGTTAGGGGAACCTATTATGAAATAAAAATAAACTCTCTTTTTTTTTGTGTCAATTTTTAGTCTATTGAATGTTACGACGACGTTTTTCTCAACAAGGTGCAAAAGTCGTTTGTTCTTGCATCAGCGAACATGCCCGACGCGCTACAGATTCTTGGGAGCCCAAACAGAAAGCTCAAACCGGAGCCCAAACCCAAAAATAAATAAACATTCGTTTATTTATCATGGTATAAAATACACAATAAAAAAATAGAGATGTATAAATACATAACAAAAAAAAACTAAACGAGACGGAACGGTTTACAATATAAATATTACTTACATGTCCATAGTCTCTGCCTACCTGTGGGACACAGGCGTGAACTTTATGTATGTATGTACTTACATGCCATGTTGGCAAGGAAATATTTGCATGTTAAAAGATGATTTGCCATCAAGTGCGCTGTTGTTCGAATTCCTCGACAGCAAAAAATGTTTGTGCGTTAGAGTTACCACTTACTTCGTCACCTCATCCTTATAATTTGACGCAATATTCCATGATCCGAACTTGTCGACACAAAGTTCAGAGCAAGTCTCAAGTCCAACATTACTATTATTAAGTCACAAACTTCACAGAACTCTTATCTCGATCTAAAATAAAGTGTCAAACTTACAAGTTGTTTAAAGTGTAGACAGTTTAAAGCTATGAAAATCTTTTAACAGTTTCAACAGTGGCATAATGAATTACAAGCCTCAATCGTTATGAAAGAAAAGCGTAAGATTATTTGAAAATACTATTCCACATTTAAAAAGGATTGTTTCATATTCTGTGATTCCGCGAACCTCATTCTAGGCGATAGTAGATAGGTTTAGTTGTTAAAACAACCAAAGGTAGGTAAATCATAAGTCAGCTCAGCTGATAGAAAGAGTCAACTATACGTTGCCTGGGTGCTTATTTGGCATATCTACCATTGAACAGGATAGAAAGCCTTGGCAGTTTCACGACATAGGGAGACGCGATACGGGCAAGCGTTTCATACTTATGTCGTCGATCTTCCAACTATTTGCACAAGCCCCTTTGGCTTGACTTTTATAATGCGTACGGCTAAGGAGTGGAACGCATTGCCTGCGAGTGTGTTCCCTGATCAATATAATCTGGATGCCTTCAAGGCTAGAGTGAATAGGATGCTCCAAGACGGGCATGCTCCATCTTTGGCCGCATCGTCACTTACCAACAGGTGAGATGGCGGTCAAATGCCTGACTAGTAAATTATAAAAAAAAGAGTTAATTTTTGATAGTGAATTTGGTCCATATCCCAAATAAGCTCTGAGGTGTGGTGTAGTTCATGACTTCTACAATTCATGCGGCGCGAACTATACTCTTACATACATCATGCAAACCATCATACCGTTACACCAGCATTCAGAATCGTTACTATAGGTCTCACAGTGCGCGCGAACGCACTCAGTTCTAATTAACAACACTTGAGTGGCGCGGCACTATGCGTCGTCACAAAGAACGAAATTTATTAATTTAGAGCCGTATTAAAGGTATGATCTGTTTATTCTGGCTTGTCTTATTTGGTGAACAAACAATGCCCAAAATCACGACTTGCCGTATCAATCACGCTACGTATATTGTGTATAAATGTCTTGAATTATACAAGAAATACATAGAATGTGAATTTCCACGAATACTGCTGCACATTATCCATTTAAATACATAATTTGCTGAACCAAATAGGACAAGTCAGTTTGGACAGATTATAGTATATGGTGGGCACTTATGTATCAGGCGAGCACTTTACTTAGACATTGTGAATAGGTACGGATAGCCCTGCCTGCCTGAAAAAAGAAGAGACAGCTGCCCACATCCTGCAGACATGCGAGGGGGTGGCATCATACAGGCTTGAGCATCTCCGACAACCACAAGCCCTTCCGGAGAAATTTGTAAAACTGAAAGGATTGCTACATAGCAACCCTTCCAGGAAACATTTTTATTTTTAACAAACAAGGCAGGCATTTGACCGCCATCTCACCTGCGTGACGATGCGGCCGAAGATGAAGAATGCCCGTCTTGGAACAGCCTATTCATTCTAGCCTTAAAGGCATCCAGATTATATTGATCAGGAAACATACTCGCAGGCAACGCATTCCATTTCTTACATTCATTTATTTCCTGGAAGAGTTAGAATAGCAAGAACATTAAGGCATTTAGGACTACATCACGTCCGCGCAGAATAGGCGTAAGTTCGTTAGTTTTTTTTTTTCACTTATGTCAATGTTGTCCTGTTAGCACCTACTTAAGCACTCTCTGCATGGTTTGCTAGTTGACTGTTAGACAAAGCCTCAATGGCTTTAAGTCCGCCAATTGCTGTAATTTGTGCAATAAAGTTTTTAAATAAATAAATGTGGAAACGGATACATCTATCATAGGTACGGGTGCTATAGGGTAAAACCTAGATAAGTCATTGTACCTACTATACCATGACAGTGTACCACTCCGACAAATGACGCTTCAAAGTTATCAAATGTTTATTTAACGCTACCTCCCTGAAATATTGCAAAGTTATGGATATTACCGTTTGTGCTGTTTTATTTTCACGCAACGGGCTATTGGAGAGTCATTTAAAAATATTATTGTATACACATTTTGCATGTTAACGTTTCTCAGAATGCTGCCGTAATGTATACTTTTTGCATCAGTTTTCAACTGATAAAATTTGAAGAGTATTTTAAGCGTTTCAGTTAACACTGGACTGCGGAACCATGCACGTATTAAGTTTACCAGCTTTTTATAGTAACTACATAGTAAATACACCGTAAGTAAGTTGTTAATTAATAATTTAATCTTGTTAACGCCGTGCTGACTTATCCGCAACAAATGAGTTAGATTTGATTTAAAATGTAATGTAGCTGATAGGCGTAAAACAATTGATTCATTGCAACAAAATCGATTCACGGTGGATCTAACAAGAAAATATATTTTCTTATGTAACTATCGAATTGGCCTGACTCTGTTCGTAAAAAATTTTGATTTGTGATATTGGCTATACTTACAGATAAGTTTAGATAGTTGCACGATATTGCAATTGAAATAAGTATAATCTTGATAAAGTGATCTAGTGGATTAGTACTTAACTTCATCATCATGCTCTCGCGCACGAGGGCCCGGGGTCCGCTTTGACCATGATCCAGGATTTGGCAGGTCAGGTAATTACAGTGGAGCGACTGCCATCTGACCTCCAGGACCCTGCTAGCAGGGGAACCTGACCAGATTGGGGATCATGGTTACACATTGATGTGAATGTGCAGCTTTCATCACGATGTTTTCCCTCACCGTAAGACACACAGTCAGACGATAGCGCTTTTTAACAATACGTAGATTTCATCGTTCTATAGCTTGGTTATTTTCATCAGTCGTAAATCTGTGTTACAGTTTGTTCGTCACAGTCAGCTGAGACGGTGAACAATCGTCGAAAACTCCAGGGATTAGTTACCTTTGGACACCTTAAATCTTCCTTATAATGCAGTACAGGATTATCGTGTGCATCATTCTTTTAATATCAAGGGTAAGTCTACTTATTATTAGATATTATGTCACCAGTGGACTGATTACGTAACTCTGTTGCTAACAATTCTTTATTTATTTAACCGTTTATTGTGCATAGTGAATAACAGGCAAAGTAATAAATGGCACAACAGGCGCTATTTATTTCTAAAGAAATCTCTTCCAGAAGGCCTTCGGAAGCGTGATGTGATCATGAGACGCCGATAGGACGTGCACAATAATACCTATCTAAATAGGCATATATATAAGTTTATTTATTCTACTTACACACATAAGTATCTATAAATATATACATACATACATACATATCGATTATAATAAAAAATCTAAAAAACTTTAAAAAAGTAATAAAAGATATAAATGAAACTAAAAGTTTAGGTTTTAAGAACAGATCTGGTGCCACCGAGATCCATATTTACTTCTGTCTCTTTAGTTTTACTGAAAAAGAAAGTTTTCTTTCATAAGAAGAAGAAAATTGTAGTAAATTACGGTGCTACAAAAAAGAGTATAAATAAAATAAAATTGAACTAAAATATTTCAATACAAAATTTTGTTCACTGTTGCTAAGTTATACGTGATTTTGCACACTTTGCATACGTAGTGGCGCCCTCATTTTTAGTTTACTCTTTCTTGTAGCACTGTACATCTATTAGTTCACTGTAGTATCTATTGTTCACAATCCTTTGCATGCTTTGCATGGGTACACGTGAGGTGAAAAAAGCGGCATTATTCATTTGTGAGTCCCGGAGTTGGAGCTGCACCTGCACTTGGCCAAGGCCCTGCGCTCTGCCTAAATAGTCGGCTCGTCGATACACCGCGGCTTGACGTTATATACCCAGTCCTGTCCAGCTTGGTAACTTGGTAAGCAGGGCGATGCACCTGCCTGATAAAGCGCTTCAGTTGCCCTAAAGTTTGGTTACAAAGTATAATTTCTTTACAGGAAAACTACCTCAATAAATCAACAGGGACCATATTCAGTCTTGTTTTGTGACGTTTAACACTACAAAACATAAGAGTGTCTGTTTTCCTCCAAACGGAGCCCATTCCACCTATCTGCATGACAGGAATAAACTCGGTACCGTCTCAAAGGTTAGGCGATACTTCCCATCGTATCTTCTTTGCTGTCGCACTTCGCAAGGTTTGCAAAGGAATTGTAGTATCTGATTCCTCCAGCACTTCCACTTTTAGACCCCTAGACACTTCACCCTTTGGCAGACATTTCACCCTTATGTCGTGGATATACTAGCTATCCGTGTGTCCCTTTGGATCGATCTTTCTAAAGCGCACAGCTATGAAGGAATGAAACGCTTAGCCTGCCACTCTAGACTCCCTTAAGACTATAAAGAACAGGATATTGCTATTCTAGACAGGCATGTTCCAGCCTCAGCCGCATAGTCTCTAACAATCACATGAGACGGCGGTCACATGCTTGTCTAAAGTGTTTGAGCGTCAGAAAGATTATTCAAGAGATGTTGATAACAAGACAGCTACACAATGTATATTTTATGCCGTGGAGTCCAAAGGATTATTTGCACAGACATGCTAATGTTGGCAATTTCATTTTGCAAAGAGATCCAGACGAAAAGACTGAAGGACCTGAGCGTTCAATTTGGCCCGAGCTTTTCGCTTCATCCACTGCTTCACTGGGTGTGCAACATCACCATTTTTCTCACGGTATACGTAAGGTATACATAGGCTTGACCACAGCACAAGATAAGGAATCCTTTTTCTAGCTGAGCAATCAAATAAGTCTCCTTCCCATTATCAGTAGATGTACTCCATATGGTTTAAAAGTGCGTGGTCCAGATGGAGTCCTGGAAATGACGTAGGAATACGGTACACCGCAGTATACATTTGCCTCCTGCCTGCCACTTCTACCTCCTTACACATACATCCGTCATGAGGCACTCTAAAGAAGTTGAAGGTTAAGGTTAAGATTGCATCACGCCGGTTACCAAGCTGGATAGATCTTGGCACAGTGTAATGGCAAGTGCCTGTCTAGACCAACGAGCCGCCTATTTTGGCAGAGTACAAGGACCTGGACAAGTGCGTCTCCAGCTCCAACTCCGGGACTCGATTGCTGCTGTCTCCACCTCCCGTGCCAGTTAGCTTCTAAAGTGTGTAACAGCTCTTGCACAACAGATGTAAGTAATTACAAATTTCTTTCAACTTCTTTTGGACAAATGTTGAACATTCTTTTACGTTTTGGAGTGAAACTGAAGAATGTACGGATCTGGGTGGCACCAGATCGTTTTATTAAAACTTATATTTTCATGTTCACATGCATTTTCAATATTTCCAGATAGTCCGTTTATAGATAATAGGATAAATGACATTATGTCATTACGTACTTAGCAGGTGTACCTACCCTTTCCAATATGTAATTCTGATGACTCACTTCGTTTCAGCGCCACCGTGTTTACGAAAACATCTTTATATATATAATTCTTCTGTGAGTGTGTATGTCACTGAACTTCTCTCAAACGACTGGACCGATTTTGATGAAATTTTTTGTGTGTGTTCAAGGGGATCTGGGAATGGTTTAGATTCACGATTTTTTAAAAAAAGTTTGAAATTTTCAAATTAAAGACGTGTAGACAGGACAACGTCTGTCGGGTCCGCTAGTATTATACATATAAAAAAAGCCCTCTTATGCTACTAAATATCTAAAATTCAACCTCGGAAGATAAAAAATACTCCTAATTCGAATTTGGCGACATCGCGCGGAGATCGTGTTAGGGCTGTGCACTCTGACGATAGTATGGTTTTGCAACTGACAGTTGCAATGGCATGGTTGTTGGGGTTGGCGCCTTCTTCACCACCCCTCGCGGCCAAGCTACGGGGTGAACCACCAATGGGTGAAGCCTAGCGAGCGAAGTACGTAGGGACGGGCTTACAAGCGCGGGACTGCCCCAATGTCCAATTTGGATGTTGCTGCCACGGTGTGGCTGGGACGTCGCCGGAGCCTCGAAGAACCGTCGTGCGTCGATTCGGAGGGATAATTCTACGCCATCCGGGGGTCTCTCCCAGAGGTGGGAACCTCGGGTCAAAGTCGCTCAACCGCCCCAGCGTTGCAGCCACAGCACACAGCACATAACGCTAGCGCCTTGTAAATCTGTCGAACCGAGCGGTGTGGGGTCAACCCGCAGGGACGCAAATGCAGCGACAGCGTCACGTTGGTGACGCACTTCTTGGTGTTACTCGCCATGACTTTCGATATGACATAAATTTCGCTGTTGCACAATAATGATGACGCAGACGACGCTTCGTGCGACCGCGCCAGTGTTACGTTAGCAACTCAAGCCCCGGTGTTCTTGCATTCCGGATTAACTTTTGTAAAGATTAGTTTTTATTAGTTTGAATATATATTTTTCAAACTATAGTATTGACACGATTGAATGTAATGTCATTGGTATAGTACTTTTTGCGTCGTTTACCCCGCACATGCTTTCGAGTGCAATACTTTAGATTTTCAAACTGTCTCCAGGCTGTTTATACGTGCTTTTATATAATTTCACTTGTATGTATTTGTATAACGGGGATGACATTTATCTAGCTCATCGTAGTGCGAAGCGAGTCGGCCCACGGGTCCAATGCACATTACCAGTATCGGCTTCGTACATACCTTTGCAAAGCCCAACTAACCTAACATTATTTATCGCTAATTATATGCCTGTGTTTACCATACTTTTTATAACATATACATTATGAAAAACTCACAATACGACTAAAGTAATGGATCAATTTGACTAAAAATTTAAATGGAGGGATGACTCCTTAGCGCCAACGACCGTTTCTAAGTTTGACTTGTCTATTTGTGGATCTGTTTATGGGTGTGTCTGTCTTTGGCATGTTAGCTATCGAACGGATAAACCGATTTCGATAAATCATCTCATCTTGGCGTTAATATCCCGGTTGTGCTCTCGCGCTCAAGTGCCCGGGGTCCACCTTGACCATCCGGTCCGGCTTCATCGAGATAGTTTCATTAATAGTATACTTGGTCGTAGATTTCTCGCACTTTTCCTGTCGGTGAGGTTAGATTATTTTAGGTTATTATTAACTGGTTTTTATGTGGTTGTTCCAGGCATCAGCCCAATCGGAGGATGAGGACGCCTCGAGGACAATGCCTAGTCAATCGCAAGGGTTCCTCTCCAGCATCGACCAGTACCTCAACCGCCCCCTCCCTCAGCTACCAATACAACCCCTAATGCGCTTTTCCTTTGAAGTACCCAACAAAATGCAGAAGCAATTCTTCGACGCTTTCAGCAACGGCTTCAACGAACTGAGGACTATGTCGGTTTGATTCGGGTTAAATGGTATAATTACAAAGTACATCAATGACAGCGTATGTTTTATTTCCTGGTACAGTACAAGAGTGCATTATCACTTGAAGAATTGTTTTCCTTGTTTTGTTTTGTTTCATCATCACAGCCCGTAACAGTCCACTGCAGGACTTAGGGCCTCTCCTACGATAGGGGAGGGTATTACCATAATCTCCACGCTTGGTAGGCAGGTTGGATATCGCAGTGTTTAAATATAACAATGGAAAATGCTGCTGCCCATTTTCCAGACTACGGAGACTCTTGATCTTTTGCCTCGAAAACATTAGTCGCCTTGTACGACACCCATGAGTGTGAAGGGTTGGTGCTATTCTACTCTGCCGGACACCACACGGCCAGGTTTGCTTACTTATTAAATAAGGGGGCATTAGCTGTCCCTTATACCCCCAGGGTATTTTTTACATATTAAATAAAAAATTATTTCATGAATGCTATAAATACCGTTAACACCTGCACAGTAGTGCAAAGGAATTTGATTCTTAAGATGGTCATGCATTTATTCTCTTGCATTGCACATGCTCCTGGGGCATTATAACGTCATTTTTAAACTGTTACATTAATAATCAGACATTGATTACTCTTTTCCTTGTTTCTTGACGCGCACTTTTGTTCACGAGTAGCCGGATATTCCGCGCATATAAACAAAGGTACGAGGCAAGTCATCATAATCTTGCCGTTAATGTCTCGCGCACGTGGGCCCGGGGTCCGGCTTGACCATGATCCAGGATTTGGCAGGTCAGGTGGCAATTATAGTGGAGCGTCTGCCATCTGACCTCCATGACCCTGCTACCAGGGGAACCTGACAAGATTGGATCATGGTTACACATCCAGTCGCCTGAATGTGCAGGTTTCATCACGATGTTCATCACAAGTAAACATAGGAAAATATTTTTTTTCCGAAGAAAGGCTATAAAATATTAAACCAACAAGGTTCTTGGGATAATTACAGCCGTAACTGATATTTTTCCAGCATATTAAGTAATTTAAGATAATACGGAAGAATGTAGCGTCCTTTTAGTGATCGGATAACTTTCGAAATCGGATAAGTAGTTTCGGAGATTACTTCTAATATTTACAAAAGCATCGACCGCGAAGGTCGGCCTTGTGATATCAGAGTTTCCCCTCTTTTTTCATGAAAGGATGAAAAAAGAGGGGAATGCTAGTTATTAAAATTGCTCATATAATGCCATGCTAATTCCGCGGGAACGAAGTCAGAATCATCATCAAACACTGCAGGATTTAGGGCCTCTCCTACGAAAGGGATTATTGCCATAATCTCCACGCTTGGCAGGCGGGTTGGAGATCGAAGCGTTATAACAATAGAAAAAGCTGCTGCCCATTTTCCATCGTACGGAGACTCAAAATCTTTTGCCTCGAAAACATTAGTCGCCTTGTACGACACGAGTGTAAGGGGTTGGTGCTATTCTACTCTGCCGGACAATTACACCACACGGGTTATGAAACATCTCTGTAGAACTGTGATGTTTAATAAGTAGGTATTATGTATTTATAGTATTGTATTTTAGTGATATAGGTTTATTAGTATTAATGAAATATGTCACAGTAATGTCCAGTAGAACAGACTTACCACCTATCCTAGTGTATATTCTGTTTCTAGGTGTCTAAGGTTGCCTGGAAGAAATCGCTTTAAGCGATAAGGCCGCCGGTTGCTTTTCTTTTTTTTTCCTCTGTTTTTGTTTTATTTTATGTATAAGCAATAAAGAAATTTTCATTCATTCTTTCAACAAAGGGTTTTTAAATGCCCGCGGACACGGAGGAGCAAATTATTATTTTTAAAACCGCTCGCATCCACGCGAGCGCTCGCGTACGCTACCTATCTCTTTCACACTCGTGCTAAGTTGCTAGAGATTGAAAAGACATGCAGCAGAAGGCGAGCGCTCGTCCTAAAAATAGGGAGCGACCTAAAAGTCTTGCTACTCTTAAACAATTACCAATTCTAATTCTAAAATAATAAGCTTTGTTAATAGAGTTAGTAGCTTATGCCCGTGACTTCGCCCGTGTAAAATTCGGTTATAACCTTATAACGTTCCAGACCCGTTCCCGCGCAAAGCACATATACTATATTTATTTATTTAAACTTTATGCACATATTACATACAATGGCAGATTTAATGCTTCATAGCTTTCTCTACCAGTCAACCGGAGAGTTGATAGTAAGAAATATTACAGTGCGGTGCAGGACCTATATTCTGCTATTGAGGCTATATATTCTGGGCCATAAGCTTATTTTATTGCCAAATTTTATTAAAATCCGTTCAGTAGTTTTTGCGTGAAGGAGGAACAAACATCCAAACATACATTCTTACAATTTTTCGCATTTATAATATTATAGTAGGATGTGTATCAGTCAAATGACTACAATATGAATTTCTATCAAATTCTATTTATTACTGAATATTACCTTCGACTGCAGTCCATTGTCCCATACAATTTTCATATTAAACGTAAATAGCTCAATTAACTGTAACATAACAGTGGCTTGCATTATTTGCAAGATTATTATTGAATTCAATAACAAATAACGTATTTGTTTAATCGCACGGTGCCAACTAGGCAATTTAAGATGAATAGTAAAACAATGTCTATATTGCAGGGTCTTACTAAGGGAATGTCTGGATGTAATATTCCTGTCGATCTGTCTGTCTGAACAAGAATTGCAGCAGTGGGAGTGTTTGTACTGCCTAGCTATGGTAAATGATTTAGCAATCTACTATAGGTATAGCACTACTAGAATGGTAAGTAGTCTGTCGGTCAATCGGTAGTCAAACAGCAAGCTATGGACGTCAGCAACACCAGGGGTATAATCACTTTTCAAATTTTATACTACTAAGGTGGACGGTAAGCACATGTAGTATGTAGTTTGGCACAAAATAGGAAATGACCCATCCACTGTCAAAGCCTCATCATGTCAGTTGAAAGACGCCCAATGCTAGGCATAGGCCTCCCCCAGGGATCTCCACAAAGGCCGGTCCTGTGCCTTCCGCATCACGCTGGTACCAGGTCTTTACCACCTTGTGGGAGGCCTACCCACGCTGCGTCTTCCGGTACGTGGTCGCCACTCGAGAACTTTACTGCCCCATTGGCCATCTGTTCTTTGAGCTATGTGACCTGCCTACTACCACTTTAGCCTGGAAATCCTTAGGGCTACCGACATAGCCATTGGGCTAGCGACTTTGGTTCGCTTGCTGTCAAAACCTATCAGGTAGATATTTCCGGTTACTTCTACCACGGCCCCTGCACGACGACAGTTATAAAAGCAGGGTGTAAGAAAGAAAATTGCAACAAATTCCTGATATCACAGTGTAGGTAGTTTTCAAGGAAGTGAATGGATTGATCGATGTACAACACCAACGCAATTCTACCTATTCGCGATTCTACACAATATGGATTCCGCACAACTGACATTCATCACATTATTTATTCCACACAGTCTTCAATTATACACAAACGCGTTTCTTCCTGTTCGCGATTCTACACAATATTAATTCCACACAAATGCTGCCATTCAACAGATTCGCTATTCCAAAATGCTGGGGACCTGGGACTGGCTGACTTAGACCTGGACCTAAGTTTAATGGAACTAGTCAAGGTTGGCCAAGGTCAACCCTAATTAACAAACCTAGTCCAATGCTTTGTCGGTTGGCTGGGTTTGACCTTGGTCAACCTTTACTAGGTCCTGGTCTTATTCTAAGCTTGGGTATACAACCAGTCTCAGGGTGCCCAGCGTTGACCAGGTTCGATGATCAGAGTTGATCTTGGTCAATATTTACTAGGTCCACTAAACTTAGACCCTGGTCTAGTTCTAGCTGAGGTTACAATACAACCATTCCCATGGTGCCCAGCGTTGACGAATGTGTGAATGGCAGTCCAGGGTCCACAGCGTTAACCAGGCTGGTTGGATCATATTTAGGATCAGAGTTATTATGAGACTTCTATGAGCAACGCGTTCCAATTTGGTCTGTCAGTGTAAATCAACAATACATTAACGGGCCGCCTGCCCTTAAAAGCATGGGTGGCCTAGTGGTTATAGTATCCGACTCATAAGCGAGAGGGACTGGGTTTGAATCCCACTGCCGCCATGTACTAATGACTTTTTTCTGATACATGTACATTAGTTGAATACTAACCGATGCTCTTAGGGTGAGGGCAAACATCATGATGAAACCTGCTCATTCAGGTGACCAAATGTGTAAGTAACAATGATCCAATTTGTTCAGGTTCCCGTGGTAGCAGGTCAGATGGCAGTCGCTCCACTTAAAAGCGTGGGTGGCCTAGTAGTTATAGTATCCGACTCATAAGCGAGAGGGACTGGGTTTGAATCCCACTGCCGCCATGTACTAATGACTTTTTTATGATACATGTACATTAGTTGAATACTAACCGATGCTCTTAGGGTGAGGGCAAACATCATGATGAAACCTGCTCATTCAGGTGACCAAATGTGTAAGTAACAATGATCCAATTTGTTCAGGTTCCCGTGGTAGCAGGTCAGATGGCAGTCGCTCCACTGTAATTACTTGATCTGCCAATCCTGGATCATGGCCAATGCAGACCCTGGGCTCTCGTGAGCGAGAGGACAACCGGCACATTAACGCCAAGATGACGAGACGATTTAAAATATGTAACGAATATGTGAAATAGCGAATCTGGTGAATCGCAGCAATCGTTAACGGGAAGAAACGCGTTTGTGTATAATTGAAGACTGTGGAATAAATAATGTGTTGAATGTCAGTTGTGCGGAATTCATATTGTGTAGAATCGCGAATATGTAGAATTGCGTTTGTGTTGTACATCGATCAATCCAAATGAATATGCTCTACCGCGGCCAGCAGTTGTTCTTGTCATGTTTTCCAAAAATCCGGATATTAGGCAAGAAATGTTTGATCCGATCTGTTCAATAGGTAAGCACAAAGAAACTACAATTTTGGCTTTTACGATTCTCCTGCTGACTGCACTGGGAATTGACGTAGAATTTTATAAATAGGAAAGACCAAAAGGAACTGAAAGTATTGCATTCGTATCTGAAGGAAGACGAGGTCGAATGAAGGTGCTGCGATAAAGAAATAATTCTGCAAATATTTTAATTCAAGATGTCAGATAAAAGGGTGATATTCGTTTTCTTATTTGTAAGTATTTTAATCTACCACACAGAGTGCCACAGAGTTGATTGCCTGTCTTGTACCGGAGGTATTTCGCAGATTATGCTCAGGAGCTTCATGAGCTTATTTATTTATATTGAAGCTTTATTACACTAAAACTCAAACTCAAAATTTATTTATTGATTAGGACATTAAATATATCTTTCAATCATCAAAAAGGAGGGGTTAGGTAACGAGGAAGGAAACACACAATGACACGTTGGCCGCCCCAACGTGCCTTAAAGCGGACTTAGCGCGGACTTTAAGCTATCAAAGCTTATTTGCCAGTCAACCAGTAGGCCATACGTAGCCCAAAACAGAACAGAGATGCAAGTAACTATACTTAATTTATTTTTTTATCCTATCCATTTATCTCTCGAAGCAATGCCTTAGGTACTTATCCTTGTGTTTCTATATAACTAGCAACCCGCCCTGGTTCGCATGGGTAGAAATCTTATCAAATTGTACACCTCAACGTTCCTCATGAATCACTGTGTCTATTGGTGAAAACCGCATGAAAATCTGTTCAGTAGTTTTTGAGTTTATCGCGAACAGACAGATAGACGCGGCGTGGGACTTTGTTTTATAATATGTAGTGAAATCCCGGTGCTTATTTGCCATTTTCTGGATTTCTGCGAAACCGCATACGATAGGTTTATCAAATAAATTCCATACCAGTAAGCTCAAATTTGGTCTTCGAATTTGGTAAGAGCGAATCTGGCATGGCGCACATGAAAAAAAAAATACAGGTGACGGCGCCCTCCAAGTGTCCTCCTAATATTTCAAAAGTCAACGTTTCAGCAACGTCATTCACAATTGTTTTACGGCCGCTACATGATGCCACCGCAACCTACTTTTATAGCTGTTTGCTATAAAAGTAGGTTGCGGTTTGCTATAAAAGTAGGTTGCGGTAGAAGTGTGAAGGTTGCCAGTGTGAGTACACCATGAAAAAACTTGGTGTTAGGTATCGGTAGGTACTAATGTCTATTTTGCTGTAACAGGCCTTGGTGTTACCAGCACTAGCGCAGGAGTGGATGTGGACCCCGCCACTAAGACCGGGGTCAACGGTTCCCTTGAGAATATCCCGAAACGATGAGGTGAATGTCGTTGATATAATACTAAAATTTTTAAAACTGTAATTTCGGTGTTTGCAATAGTACGTATCTTGACGTTAATTGTCCAGACCAGGACCATGTCCGGGGTCCGCCTTGACCATGATCCAGGATTTGGCAGATCAAGTAATTACAGTGGAGCGACTACCACCTGACCTCCGTGACCCTGTTAACGGGGGAACCTGACCAGATTGGATCATCGTTACACATTCAGTCGCCTGAATGGGCAGGTTTTATAACGATGTTTTACCGTAAGACCATCGGTTAGTGTTCAGCTAATGTACATAACTTAGACAAAGGTCATTGGTACTGAGCGGCACTGGGGTTCGATCTGGTAGATCTCGGTTACGAGTCGGACCCCTTAAGTAATATCGCCACCGACGCTCTACGATGTTTCTATAGAAACCATTCTGAAGAAAAGATTACTGGCGCCCCCTCACAGTCATTTTGTATTTTTCTATTGAAGCACTTTTGGCATCAATCCAGGCGTCAATATCCAGGTTCTGCTCTCGAGAGCGAAAGCCCGGGATCCGCCTTGACTATTATGGTCATTTGATCATGATTGAAGCGGGGAATAATCCATTCAAGATATTCCATTTTGATTTGACAGATCAGATGTTTACAGTTGGCAACTGCCATTTGATTGCCGTAACCCCGTTAATAGGGGAACCTGACCAGTTTGTGTCTATGTCTACACTCAGGCGCCTGAATTTACAGGTTTCCTCACAGTCCTCCTTTAGTCATAATTTCACTAACGATTAACAATTTCATATTACAGCCTGATTTGGAATCCGGAAACCCGATCACTTCTGCCTCTCTGAGACAAAGAGTGTCTGATCTTAGAGGACGTGTCAGCGATCTTATACCGAGAACCCGCCCCCGTAATACTGGGTAATTTACCTAAGGACGACTTGCACCAAATTATTAAACGCATTTAAGTTCATACTTAAACAAAAAAACTTAATAAATAACATTAAACGTCAGCCTTAAACGTGTTTATGAATTCTTAAAAGTGTTTAAGAATTCTTGAACGTTTGGTGCAAGCCGGGCTAAGTGCAATAAATGAGTAAGAAATAAAATATTAAATTGTGTAACAAGGGAACGTTCGTTTTATTCTGCCCATGTTTCTTTACTTGTTTAGGTTATTGCTATCGATCGACGACTCAAGCTTCGGAAGATCGATCAATCAATCGAAATAGTATGCCATTGATGAAACTACATATTTTATAATAAGAAAGTTTCGAAATCATTCATCGGTAGAATTATCATTATAACTTACTTACAAGCAAATAGAGTTGCTAAAAAATTTCAAGAAGAAGGGTGTTATGAAATAGAGCCATATAAAAATATAGTATCATTATCATTATTTTTTTTACAAATTGTTTGACACCCTTATCGAATATCCCTTCGCTGTTCTATCGGGCACACCTAATAAAGTGGATATTTTTTTTTATTACGTATGTAGGTACTTTTTATTTAAAAAAAAAAGGGTTTCTTTTGACACGAAGAAAGTGTTGGCGCCTGCAGATGCAACCGTATTAGTGAAAGAGTTCTAGAAATCGTTGAACCGATCACTTAATCTTAGTTTGTGCCTCGTACGGACTTACCTTTTCAATAGACCTTCCGTCTCCATTATCTGATCAGCTCGATTTTTCAGTCTAATGAGGTCACCTACCTTGGTATTCAAGTTGATACCTTTACTCGTTCCTGAGAATAAGCGTCTTTTCCGAAAGGCAGACAGACGGACAATAGTGTTCCTATACGGTTCCATTTTCATCTCTACAGAAAAACTAAACAGCTAGATATTAGTGACTTCGTACGACACGTCGTAGTCGGGTAGTAAAAAAGGGGTATGACAATTTTTTGACAATTTATTTTGTTGTGCATGACTACACATTCACATCGATAACTCCCTGGCAATCTGCCGCTATTTTGTTTGATTTTGTACCGCCAGTGACAGTGTCAGAGCACACTCATAAATGAGTGGCCATTTTTATGCTTCACTCATGATTTTAGAGAGTATCCATCCGTATTTTTTCAGGTCTATTGTACCTAGTATAACCGACCATAATATGGTGGTCATAAATATATTGTGCCATTTTTATGCTTCACTCATGATTTTAGAGAGTATCCATCCGTATTTTTTCAGGTCTATTGTACCTAGTATAACCGACCATAATATGGTGGTCATAAATATATTGTGCCATTTTTATGCTTCACTCATGATTTTAGAGAGTATCCATCCGTATTTTTTCAGGTCTATTGTACCTAGTATAACCGACCATAATATGGTGGTCATAAATATATTGTGCCATTTTTATGCTTCACTCATGATTTTAAAGAGTATCCATCCGTATTTTTTCAGGTCTATTGTACCTAGTATAACCGACCATAATATGGTGGTCATAAATATATTGTATTTATGACCAGCAGCAAATAAATGTAGGCTTGATGATGATGACAAACATAAATTATAATCCTTCTTACTCATCGCCTATATGTATTTAGAACAAAATGCACCACTGAACCATGCACAGAGCGGTGGCTCGTCTAATATTCCATTAGAGCCTACAACCTCGTTACAGTTTTAACGAACTGCGAACAGCTGGTCAGACCAAATGGCATATGAGGGCTGACGAATTGCGCGCCTCGTGCGCCTTACATGCGGTAATTGCTGTGTTAAATTCATGCCAGCAGCAAATTCGTACAGCATTTTTGAGCTCGATGTTATGGGAAATGTAGTTGTTAAAGGAAAAGCAAAACAATGTTCTGATCAGCTATAAAATATTGTAACATGCTTTCAAATTATCATACAAGAGAACTGAGGAAAATTTTATGTGGAATGAGTCTAACAAATCGCAATTAAATATAAAATTTAGGCTAGACCAGTCAAGATCCTAACAGATTACAGCGTTAATAATATTACCACAAGGGACTTTACAAGCAAACCAGACGACATCGTGAATTTCATTACATAATTACCTACTTATTAAAGCATTCTTATCAAAGAAGTTGATTGCCACCCATTAGCATCACAGTTTGCCTCCTATTTGGTCAATTAATTGAGATCCTACATACGGTGTGCCACAGGGTCGTATTTTAGGGCCAATACTTTTGGTCCCAACAGAATAACTACTCTCGTCATGTATCTACGGTATGTAAGTCCATTGAATAACAAAGACATCTTCAAGGAGCGCCAATATGATGCCCTGACTTCGTCTCGCCGAATCTAGCCTCAGCCAGCAACCTTCGCAAATCGTCACTCACATCCGTTTGGAGGTCGTCCTAGGCTATGTCTACCGAGTCTAGAAAACGGTGGTTTAAAGTTCGCCAAAACAGAGTATATGGCCAGCTGCAACGCGGTTCCCGAAACCATCGTTGTAGGTAACGAAGCTGACAAAAGAACAGATAAATCCAAATACCTCGGATTACGTGATGCACGAGTCCAGCGATATCGGCCCCGATGTCAAGTCCCGAATCTCTGTAGCTTGGGCCAAATGGCAGGAACTTACGGTAGTCACCTATGACCCTAAAATCCCTGTAGAGCTCAAAGGGCTTATATACAAGAGTATAATTAGACCGGTGATGCACGCTGTGAGACATGGCCAGCGCTGACGAAACTCGTTCGCGAACTCCACGCCAACAAAAAAAAAATGCTGCGGTGGATGTGTGAAGTTACGCGACTCGATCGAGTACGTAACGAGTACATCCGTCGCAGCCTTGGCGTGAGGAATATCGCAGATAAGATCGAGGAGGCTCGTCTGCGCTGGTTTTGGTCACGTGTTGCGTAAGCCTCAGGAATAGGTGTGAAATATGTGCCGGTATCAGGAAAAAGACCTCGTGGGCGATCTAAGAAGCGATGGATTGACATCGTTGAGTCGAATGCGAGAGCCAACGGCTTACGACGAATGAATGAGACGAAGAAGAGAATGAGTAAGACAGCGGACCCTGGCAGTAGCCGGGATTAGCGCTAAGACGGTGATGATGATGGCTAACAATCTATAGTCTGAAAATAAATTATTTAGTAGAAACCTACTGTAAGCACTAAATAGACGAATTTGGTTTCCTTCTCGATTTCTTCCATTGCCAACATTGAGGCTGGATTTCTTTCCAAAACGCTAAAGATTGCTAACTCTGGTATTAGTATCATTTGCATTACTTGGCAGTCCATATCATCCTACCTCAACTTATCAATGAACGAATATTATGTTTAATAAAAAGTACAATTATCTAAACTGACGTTTTGCCCGCAACAATACAACAATTGCAAATGCAACAATTATTCCCATTAAATGTAAATAGTAGAATACATTTATTCATAAGCTCTATTGTCGTATAAATAAATTACGATTGTGTTTAATCGCATGGTGCCTACTAGTCAATTATAGGATGAATTAGATGACATGGACTCTTACGCAGAGACTTAGTAAGAGAAAGTACGAGTATGTATGCTTAACTTTCTTTATTTTTGAATTTATGAACTTGCAGACTTTGTCACACAATGCTTATGCAGATTTAGGTTCTGTACTGATATTATATGATATGATTTATTTTCATAAATTGTTTTATGGGACAGAGGCGTTAGCTTTATGTATGTAAATTTACATGTCACCAATCCGTATTTACTATAGGTTATTTGATTATTTAAATATTTATTCGATAAACTAGTTATTAAATAAGGTGTTTGTTGAAGTAAAAATATTTCAACAAACACCACCACTTGCAGCCATCCTATCCACCTACATTTTCGTTTGAAATCTACAAATTGAATTTATAATAAGGTACCATGAAAACAAATAATAATAAAATATTTTAAGAGATCTCGCCATTTCTCTCAGTTCTGAGTGCAATTTGCAAATACATACCTGGCACTTATCTGGAAATGTCCAATAAGTGTTCGCCAGAACGGCCGATTGTGATGGCAATTTTTTTAGAATCACTTTGTACGATACGTAAGTGAATTGCCCTGCCGACCATTCAGATATCTAAGATCATAATAGAAATATAGAAGTTATACGGATTACGGGTACGCTGCATAACCCCACTATGTTACGAAAAGAGGCATCGGAAAACTAACTAAAAAAACCTGATACCTATTTACAAAACAGGCTTGCAGTATTTTTAATATGTTACGTAAGATGCTGGTCTCTATATTATACATAACCGTAAGTATTATCTTTAAAAAAATAATTATTCATCGGCCATACAGCGATCTGCGAGTACAGTATAATAACACATGCAGTATAATATTATTTACTATTTTAAGACAGTTTAAGAGAGGTTTAGGAGAGTTTACTTATTTTAAGAGAGGTAGGGCATACCGGGGTATCACGTTCGAATTGGAGCCGCCCGACTGGGGAAGTACCTCCACCTTACAGAATATTGCAGCTAAATAATACTCTTTTAAATAGTATTGTGTTTCTGCCGGTGAGTAAGGTTTCCAGTGCTCAATGGGGTGGGGATTTGGGGAACCGTGGCTTTGGCAGTGGAGTGGCTTTTGCCTTTTTGCTGCCAGAGCAACGTGTTATAGAGGTGGGCAACGCATTGGCGATACTCTTGGTGTTGCTAATGTCTATAGGCAGTGGTGACTACTTCCCATCAGGTGGCCCGCTTGCCTGTTTGCCTATCGTATGTCATAAAAAAAATATCGCATTTATAAATGCATTAATCGTAGATGTCGCAGTTGCGTTGTCACTGTTAAGACTAAGATGAAATGCCTCATTCCCGTGCGCTGGCTACCTTATCCTCCAAACCGAAACACAACAATGCAAGCATTGTTGCTTGGCGGCAGAAATTGATATGGCGGTGGTACTTACCCCGGTGGACAGCTCAGGCTTGACAGAGCCCTACTACTTGATAATATGAGGCACTACTATTATCGCAAAGATTTTTTACAATCTCGCTGTTGTAGGTGACGATATGGTCAGCACTTGCAGAGGCGACGACGCCGGAGGAAGTCCAAACACATGAGGTGAACTTATTTTGTTCTATTTCTTTAGAAGATAAAACGATAATTATAGAAAATGTTCAACATGACAATAGTAAATCAATGATAATGTGTACTTTATGATACATAGGTAGATTCAATTCAAGAGATTCGTAAGCGAGAGGTACTGAATTCCAACTCCAGAGCCGCCATATACCCTTTTTCTAAGTAATGTACAAAAGTTGAACACTAACCGACGCTCTTACTGTGTGGGAAAACATCGTGGTCATCCTCACAGCCCATAACAGTCCACTGCACGACTTAGGGCCTCTCCCACGGAAGGGGAGGTTATTGCCATATTCTCCACGCTTGGAGATCGCAGTTTAACCATGGAAAAAGCTGCTGCCTATTTTACAGCCTACGGAGGCTCTGGATATTCTGTCTCGATAACATTAGTCGCCTTGTACGACACCCACGAGTGTAAGGGGTTGGTGCTATTCTACTCCGCCGGACACCACACGGCTAACATCGTGATAAAACCTGCAAATTCAGGCTAGTGATCATTTAACCATGATCCAAACTGGTTAGGTTTCCCCGTACCAATGACTCTTTTCTGAGTTATGTGCATTAGTTGAATACCAACCGATGCTCTTACGGTGAGGGAAACCACGTGATGAAACCTGCACATTCAGGCGACTGGATGTGTAACTATGATCCAATCTGGTCAGGTTTCCCTGGTAGCACCGACGTCAGATGAGAATCACTTCACAGTAATTATCTGATCTGCCAAAACTTGGATCATGGTCAAGGCGGATTTCAGGCGCTCGTGTGCGAGAACATAACCGGGACATTTACGCCAAGATAACAACAATACAATAAAAATAGACAAAATATAAAACTATATTAAATAAACAACAACACAACACAACAATAACTAAACAATACTGAAAACATAACTAAGTATAACTAAATTAATTAACACTAAAAAAAAATTATCAACCAAAATGCTGGCGGCATTGCCACGATGAATGTCAATGTTCAGAGGCTGTCCCAAATTATAAAGGCCAGCATATTGGCATAATATTGAATGCGACAATGATACACCTAAGCTTTGGCTGCTCACAAATTATTTCTGTCCGAAAGATCAATGTCCGCTATAATTATTTCCAACCCATTTGTCACGAGATAAGTGAGATGGGATCATTTTTGGCAACGTCTGTAGAACGATAGTACCCTCTTTCCATTAATGAAACGGATTGTTATCCGACTTCTTACAACCTCGCGACTTGTTACAGACGTCGACATTGTCAGCTCTTGCAGAGGAGGTGATGATCAACGCAACAGGTCCCGCACAAAACGATTACCAATTCGGGACATTGGTACCAACTGTGGAGAATATATGGCAAACCATTACGGTAAATCTTATTATCCGTACATTTTGTATCTCAGTTTCGGTTATAGTTGCATGAACGGTTCCCCTCCTCCATTTTGTCTCGTAGCTTCTTGCACCGCTTACCCTTTTTAACTCAATATCTTTTGGTTGACTGGTAGATAAGGCTATTTTATCTTTAAGTCCGTTATTGTACAATTTGGTGTATAAAGTTTTAATGAATAATTAAATAAATTTATAGGTTTTAAAACTATCGTAGTTTAAAATTGTCACACATAACAGGTTTTTTACCTGGGGAGCACGACAGAAATAAAACGCGGTGATTTCTCGAAAACTATCATTACTAGATATTGATATAAGAACCGTGGTTTAAAGTTCGTTTTGGCGCCTTATCGAAATTATTAAGCAATAGAGTATGAATTGGCCATGAAATGTGATTCTATAAAGTTTGATAGTGATCGGATCAACAGAAAAGGGAGAGGTTACGCTTGGGTAGGTTCCATATAAAAATCGATATAGAAAGGGCAGGGGAAAGGAAGTATAGGAGTTGGGTACGGGTAGGGTAGGAGAAGGGGTAGTGGTTTGGTACAGGTAGGGTAAAAATCGATGTAGAGAAGGGTAGAGAGATGCGAGAAGATGAACGGATGGATGGATGGATGGAGATGGTCTGTTAGACAAGACTTATTATTTGGGAAAACCGGTTTGTTTGTCGGGTGCGAGACTGATAAAAATATAATGATGAAATGTAATTCCTGTTACAGCCGACTGCACCAGAGAGCACTACACAAGCGGCCAATTTTAGAGAGCGTCTCATCAAATCCGTAGTGGAGTTCCCAATACGCGCAATAAGGTTGATTATCCCCTCCCGAGTAAGAAAACGCTTGAGACGAAGAAGAAATGAATAAATGATTCACAAACAATCGATATCTATTTATTTATTAAAGCTTTATGCACAAAAGTACAGTGGCGCACTTAAAGCTAAAATAGCCTTATCTACCAGTCAACAGGGATAATCTAAGCCTGAGAAAGGTAGGCGATATCCTTAATTTCATTCATCTGCAGCATGCAATAAACATAGCGGAAGAAATCACAGGCATAAGTTAGTAATGTTATGTTTTTACATCTGCTTCCAAGTCATAATTAAATGTCGCCGCTGGTACTAGAGTAGAAAAAGTTATATAAAAAAAGTTAATTAATCAAATATAAATAAAACAGAAAGGAGAAATTATCCTTAACCTTACATCACTACATATTAATATTAAAAGAACAATGTTGCACACCGCGTCGATAAATTCAAAAACTACTGAACGGATTTTTGACGAAGGTGTATAATTTGTTAAAGTGCAAAACCTTTTTAAAGCCGGTGCGGGTCGCTGGTCAATATTTATACAACAGTAAACAAAGTGTGTCTGTACATTGCATATATTTACAAAAAAAATAATTTAGGGCGATGAAGAAACAGTAACAGAATAAGAATAAAATAAAAATCTGTCTAAACAGACATACAAACAAACGTACACTCTAATCTCTAGAACTACTAGACGGATTAGAATGAAACTCTTTTTGTCGTGTAGCCTGTGCAACATATAGGGTATAATTTATTTTAGAAACTGGGACACGTCTGACACTAGGATCGGTATTTCGCGCAACCGGGGACATCGACAGCGATGACAAAGCCCATATATCCGTGGCATGGGCCAAATGGGGGGAGGTGACGAGTATCCTTTCTGACCCCAAAATGATTAGAAAAAATTACATTCATTTATTGCCCAAAGTGAAAACAAGTACATAAAATGACGGTAGATACAAACAATGTGCATTCATTGAGGGTTCGTCAATACTTTGCAATTAATTACCTATATCATCATCACCACAGCCCATAACAGTCCACTACAGGACTTTGGGCCTCTCCCGCAAAAGGGGAGGTTATTGCCATAATCTCCACGCTTGGCAGGCGGGTTGGAGATCGCAGTGTTGCAAACATAACAATGAAAAACGCTGCTGCCCATTTTCCAGTTTATGGAGACTAGATATTTTGCCTCTAGACGTTAGTCGCCTTGTACGACACCCACGAGTGTAAGGGGTTGGTGCTATTCTACTCTACCAGTCACCACACGGCTAATTACCTATATGTATAAAATAATTTATGAAACATAAATATAAACAATGCCGATGAAGAATAAAAGATGAACATGTTCATGTTTACAAGAAAATGATCCAGTTCACGGCAGTGATACTTTACTTGGCCTCTATTTTGAGTAGCACAAGCAGGAGTTGCTCGACACGGAAATGAAGACGCTGCGCTGGATGTGTAGTTTCTTCCAACGTGCGACAGGCACGGGAAGGAGAGCCTGGTCCACGATGCGATGGCTAGACGCAGCTTTGGCCATCTGGTTTGATAAGTTAGTGAAGTTATACAAACCATTTTTTTTGTTAATAGGACAGCCTCTTGGGAACTTTACTCGAATTAAGTGCTAGATATGGGTGCTAAATAACGTCACGGTGGTATCACTGTGACTTTATAAACTCACCACCAAAAATTGTGAAGACCGAGCGAAGTGGACCGGAAGAAAACCGGGGGAGCCGGACCATATTATTATTTTATCGCCAAGGCGATGATGTTGATAACATGGCAGCATTTACTTTCCATAGAAGCTGAAGTTTCATTTATGTATTTTTAAATTAAAAGTTGGATTGTATGAATTTCAGTGTGTGTTGTGTGTTTTAAAAATATTTATATTGAATAAAAGTATTGAGTTGAATTACAATGTAGTAAATCAGTTACCTTCACGCTTCCAGCACGAATCGGCGATTACACCTTCTGTATTGTTATGACCCGTGAGATATTGGGACTTGCTTGTGTAACACTTGTTTAGCAATTGTGGGTTTAGTATCCGACCACGGTTGACGGAACGTCATAATTTTATTTGTTTTGTACATAATATATCTGGGGACCAGGAAGTTCCTCTTTGCAAGAAGAGCAGAAAAGGGGCGCTACCTATACAGGAACAGTTTCGTCGAGTTTTCAGAGAGTCATATCTTCGAACAGGATATTTTTAAAATAGCTGAAATTTTCAGAATACAACAAGGAACCAAGAACGAACTTTTCCAGATTATGTAGGTACTACAAATACATCGATTTTGACCGTCTGAGCATTTCCCGAAGAATTTCATTATATTATTATGTTTATACATTATTTGTTTTGGCCTCGAACGCATTTTATTTCATCATTTTGCTAGAACTTTCAGAACAACTTGTTACTGTAAGTGATTGGTATTGTTATGTTTTATGACCAATAAAGTGTTTATCTATCTACCTATCTGACATGTGACACATATCTATTAAACAACAATAAAAGAAAAGAAAATAATCGGACCATCAAAACATTAACCAGTAAATTACTGACTTAGAATAATGTCATGTTTAGGGTTATCAAACAGTCCGATTAAATTACAGGTTTAGTTTATTTTTCAGCCCGATTGCGGCACAATATGTCAATCATCTTGACACTAGTCTCCGCCTATTAGATTTTTTTAGCACTATACTACACCAATATAGGCGCAGTCTTTCGTAGAACGACGACGAAACTACAATCAACTATGTTGAGTGCATTAATGTCCAGAATTGAAAATACAAAATGGCCATTGCTAGGACCAAACATGTGGGTACTCGAGAAATGGTCAATGTGGCAAACAAGGCAAGGCTTTAAAAGAGCGTACGACAACATAATTCAGTTTACTGTGGCTTGTTTTATAATGACTATGTACGTGGAATTGTGGACAGTGAGAGACAACCCCAGTTTGGCATTGCGTAATTTATCCTTCAGCATACTTGGGTCAACATGCTTCACCAAGGCACTGACTTTCATCCTTTGGCAAAATGGTTGGCGTAAAATTATATTGTACGTCACGGAATTGGAAGCAAAGCAAAGATCTCAGCAAGATGTTGAAGTGAACGCTATTATTGACGAATATACAAAATATGCGAAGGATTTAAATAAATTCTACGCGTTTCTTGCTGGTAGTACTGTTGTTAATGCGGTTTTAATGCCGCTCTCGATTCACTTGTTCACTGACAACCCTGAGTTTGTTTTTGAAGTAATGAGCTCGTGGTCTCCGCTGGATAAAACCCAAGGCTTCGGGCTCTGGATTCACTTTATAATGCAGACTTCTGCTTACATCTGGGGTGGAGGCGTCGTGTGGGGATACGACACTTTGTCATTCACATTAATGTCCTTCATAGAAGGGCAATTGAGAATTTTAAAATTAAACTGTGAGAGAATATTTGGTGATGGCACAGTTGTTGTGGGTGATGACGAGGCTCTGGAAAGACTGAAAGCTTGTCACATATTTTATATTAGACTAGTCAGGTAAGTAATTTTTTGAGGGTAGAAAATATTTATCTGAATAGTAGCTACTGCTTTTTGTTTCAATAATCAAAAATTGTATATATTTTTCTGTAACACAACTGCAACGTCTGACAAAACAAATAATTATAGAAAATCTTAATGACTACCAGTTACATTTGTTTTAATTTTTTCAGACATACAACTATTATGAATTCTCATTTATCTCCAGTTATGTTTTTTTATGTAATTGTTTGCTCCTTGATGATATGTGCATCTGCATACAGAATAACGAAGGTAATAATGCATTTTTGTTATTATGAAATTTTACACAACGGTTTAAAAATATTATTGATATTTATCCATAAATATTATTAATGGATATTTATTATAGAGGAATAGATCATTGTACACATTGTTATTTACCGTCACTGACAAAACATCACCAATTTAAAACAATCTCTTTAAGTTATCACTACTAAATATTTAGACGTATTAAAATATGTTACGTAAGCGTGAGCATTACGTATTAAAAAAAAGGACTTTCTGAGCATACCTAACTGTCGAAATTCATACAGCCTTTTGGAAGTTACGAGGTAATAAAAAATTTAAAATGGTAGGTAGGTTTGGTATGCCTATATATTGATTTTAGGGCTTATGATATTGTAATTAGGCAGAGACTAGATTATCGAGAGCCAAATTTTTTTTTCATTTTTCGCATTCATTTTCGTCGGTTTAGAGCCCTTCTGTCGCCCTTTTTACCCGACTGCCAAGCAAAGTTTTTCGATCGTATCTTGTATGAATGTTTGTATGTAAATTTTTTATTACCTCGTAACTTCCAAAAGGCTGTATGAATTTCGACAGTTTAGGTATCGTTAGATTCGTCTAAAAATAGCTTTGTTTTAAAATTTTCGGGGTTTTAATAGCAGTCGGGGTTTTTAGTTTCTCAACTACTTTTTTTATTCAAGAAGATATTTATATAAATAATTCCATCCAATGTATCATCCCATTAATTGACAGGTGTCGTGACTAATGTTACAAAGGCAGACTATAGATTGCATGAGAGATGGCAGAAATTATGGCAATAACCTCCACACTAATGTGAAGCAGGCTCTAGTCCATCAGTAGACTCTTATAGTCTAATGATGACGGTGAATAATATTGGACAAAAATACACAGAATACATAACACATTTCACAAGCAAAACGTACGACAAATTTTAATATTAGAGGCCTTTATACGTAAAAATCGGACTGCGATAAACGCCACGCGCCATTCCTGCCCTCGTTCCGAACCGTACGTGTAAACGCGCATGACAGTTTGATTCGCGGTTTGAACCGGCGGTATTGTTCGCGTTTCGGATTGCGATCTCGAAGCGCAGTCCGATCTTTACGTTTATAGGCCACTATTGTTGATTTCAGTTTGTATTAATAGTATCTATCTTTAAAGGACGATAACGTTGGATACCTGGAGCTGATATTTATTGTGGAATATGTGGTTGCGCTTATTTTTCAACTATTTCTCTTCTCTTGGCACGCTACTAAGATACGTTATATGGTGAGTGACCAAGAAAGACCTATAAAAAAAGAAGGCCGATCAAGTGCGACAACTATAATAAATTGTGTGTGTTGAGGGGGAGAGGGGGTGGGGGTAGTTAATGGCTAGCGGTTCGGACTCGTAACCGAGAAGTACCAAGTTCGAACCCCAGTGTGACTTTTTCAGTTATTAGGAATTTCGAACCCACCTGGATTTTTAGAAACGCCTGATTAATTACAATTATTATTTTTTCTCAGGCGTTTGGGCATTAATTTTCGCTTACAACTTACTTAAACAGGCGCTTTCGGTCTACAGGTCGAAATTAGTTGATTATCCTACATATATCCTATATTTATCCTCCGTACATTACTTCAACACATGATAGTCTTACAGTGAGGGAAAACATAGTGAGAACCATTATTAAATCTACTCAGATTGTCCTATTAACAGGGTCACGGAGGTCACATGACAGTCACGCCATTGTAATTACCTGATATGCCAATCCTGGATCATGGTTAAGGCTGACCCCGGCTCCTCGCGAGCGAGAGCAAGAATAGAGTCTTGATCAAATAGGCAAGATCATGCAAAATTGACAGTGTGTGGGGATATAGGGAAAGACGTCATGCCACTTGTCGATGTCTGGGGTAAGATGGTGGGCTGTCTGCTCGATATCACTGAGAATCATAAGAAAAAAGATAGGTCCTTGCATGCGAGAGTGCAACCGGGATATTAATGCGAAGATTGTTTTTTTTAGTTTCCTTATTGGATTGTACGTTATTTACTTTTTCCGTCACAGTCAGCGTTATAGTTGTCACCCTCAAATGCTCTTTTTCTCTATTGAAACGAACTTCGCCATGTTTCAGTTGTTTGACAGTTCTATGAGTTACAAAATTCCCTTTATTTTCCAGAGCACCACAATCCACTACGGTGCCTTCTCTAGCCAGTGGTACAATCGCAGTGCAGCCGTTAACAAATCTACACTACTACTCCTGAGCCATTTCAATGTAAAACCAATTGTCTTTACCGCTGGCCCTTTCACACAATTGAACCTAGATACATTCGTACAGGTAAGGTTTTGCCTTAAGCAGGCCGTGTGGTGTCCGGTAGAGTACAATAGCACCAACCCCTTTACACTCTTCGGTGTCGTACAATAGTCGCCATGTACCACTTTTGTTTGCTTGTTTGTAATCTCTTTATTGCTTCAATTTATAACATTACAGGAAATAAAAATACAGTTTATAATGCAAAGGCGAGCTTATCCCACAACGGGATTTTTTCCAGCTAACCTTTGATAAGCCGAAAGGACCACAGATGGCGGTTCATACTTGGGGAGAATTAAGTTTTTTACTCTGATTTTTGAGGCAACGTTCCGTAGACCATTAGACAATACACCGATTTCCTCAGACAAATGCTACAGACTTAACGGAGTAGCCTCATATCATCTGAGCTGAACTTTTAAGTCGACACCCTAGTGAAGAGTTTTCTCTAAGGTTTAATGATATTATCTGTTACAGATTTTGAGAGCTTCATACAGTTATTACACACTACTGAAGTAATTGCAACTAATAACGCACGGGAGGGCTACCTGCACAAAGAAAATAATTAGTTTTAAATGTCTAGAAAAACTTAAGTCCTCTCAAAGAAATATTCTTCGTATTCTAATCAAAATGTGCATTACTGAATCGTAGGCAATAAACATGTAGTTTATATGTATATGGAATTTTTTATTGTGTAAACTTGTGGACTATTGGATCGTAAAAAGCTATTAAGGTCTTTGAGACTTACTATATTTCGTGCCAAATTGATTGGCAATAGCTTGTCTTGAGCTCTCGGGCAAGAAAAGGCATTACCTCATGCAAAATGTATGAAAACCGTCATACAATATTAACGAATACGACTATCGCTGAGAAAGCTGTAATGATTATGATAGATCAATAATTTTTGCAGTTATTTATTTATTTATTGGTATTGTATGTTAAAACGGACAAATACTAACTATACTGAAGTGTCGGTACGTACCTGCTTATCTTCTTGTTTTATTGTGTCGAGGAAGCGCATTTGTCAGGAACGGCCGTGTTGAAGAGAATTCCTTACCATTCCAAGTCATAGAGTTTGAAGACGATGACTTGGAGATTGACCGTTGGCCGCGTACTCTCTGCAAGCTTGACGTCAGATGGATATACAGCTGAATCTTTCCTACCTATCTCGAGTTGCAGTGGCATTCTACCAGGATGTCATTGTCGAGTTGAATATGCATTTTAAAAAGAAGAAGAATAGTTGGATATTATTTATTGGTATGTAGGGCTAAGTGCCCAGTATTTACACTTCTGTCATAAATTGTTGAGTTTTCGAGCTGTCGACAGATACCTATCAAGGCTACAAGGCTACTTCCATTCAGACGACTAAATATGTAACCATGATACAGTCTGGTCTTATTTGCCTGGTAACAAGGTCCCGGAGGCCTGATGGCAGGCGCGCCACTGTAATTACCTGATCTTTCAAATCCTGGATCTCCGTCCCACGCGTGCGATTTACGCTAAGAAGCATTTTATTGTTCTAAGAATGCTGACTTTTTTAAACTGATACCAGATTGGTCAATCAAGTGTGACCTTCTTACCATCCTTCTTACCGTCCTTCTTGCCATCCTTCTTGAAGAATAGTAAGAACCATTTTTATTACCATCAGCGATGATGCTGCGCCTGCTCAAAACCGTCTGTGTAAAGCATTATTTTGTACTCTACATACATAGTATATAACGTAACCGACAGAAAATATCGAATACGAGTCGAAACATTCATTCTGCACAATAAATGGTTTAATAAAATAAATAAATACCGCCCGACAAGTGTGTAGACTTGTAGTGATAGGAACTCAAATATTTGCTAACAAAGCGAAGAACAATCTCTTAAACTGGCTTTCAAGTAGAGAAAATCGCAATTAAATCGTTCCATCCTTTTGGGAGCTACGATGTCACAGACAGATACAGATAGCCACAGATACACACGTCAAACATATAATACCCCTTTTTTTGTCAAGGTTAGGTTAGGTCTGTCTGTTTGTCTGTTTTCGCTAACTCCTCCTAAACCACACAACGGATTTTGAAGCGGTTTTCACTATCAGTTAGAAAATTTCATCCGAAAGGTTTATTATGTACGATACATGCATATTTTTGTAAAGAAAAGCCGAGAAAAACCGTGCAAAGCTGGGGCGGCTCGCTTGTATCGAAACGAAAGAACATGAAAGCAAGCCCTTGCTTTACGAGTATGTTCGTTTTGTCTAAATTACACATGTGTGTTAAATCTTCTCTGAGTAAATAAACAACTTCGTATTGCTTCTCATATATTTTATTTACCATGTTCCTTTGAACATATCTCCATTACTGGGTCCTATTTGCTTTTAAGTCGTGAACGATTTCCTTCACACGTTCCGGCAAATTGGTCACTCTCTTCACGACGCCTTCTATCACATCTCTCGCTTTGTCAATCACGGATTTGCCAGTTGTAGGAGGCTGTAACAAGGAATTATGAGGTTAAAGGTCGCGCCGAATGGATTGGCAAAAGCGTGCAACGATCTCTTGAACAAATGAAGTTATTTAATGAAAAAGATCAAATTAAATAATTTTTCCATAGCAAGCTTTTATCGCGCGTTCTCTATGATCAGTATTTATCAAGACTTATCAAACGAGCCCAAACTCGATGGGCCATGCGTAATTTAGAAGTTCCTATGGCCACATTCTCGGTATTATAACATTGGACTCTCACCGAAAAGTGCAAAATTTCAGCTCAATCGGAAACCGGAAAATGGATCAAATTTGACTTGCAATATTCTATTACGAACTGTGAAACTAAATAAACGCACGTAAAATACAGGAAAGGTTTCTAAACTTCTCTTTTCCGTTAAATTGTAACAAGTACGACTATTTAAAGCATTATAGCTATATGACCGAGAGATCAATGCCCGCTATTGCCAATCTATTTGGGACGAACTTTAGTGCAATGCATTATCTATACATAGTGTAAAGCAAAGTCGCTTCCCGCCGTCTGTCCCTATGTATCTTTGTACGCTTAGATCATTTAAACTACGCAACGGATTTTAATGCGGTTTCCAACAATACAGAGATTGAAGAGGAAGATTTATGAGCTAGAAAAAAATGGTAGATAGAGGTAAAGTAGGTGTAAGCGAACGAAGTCCAACTAGTGCAGTATGACTTTTAAATGGAAGTCGTAAAAAATAAGCGCGACAACGATAATACAATATGTGGCAAAAAAAGGAACTAACCGCCAATAGAGACACCAATCAAGGAAAGACATCTGACGCCCTCTCGCGATTATCTTTATCAACACCTTCCTCATCAATACTCATCCATAATCGCAGAGAGCTATGGGTTAGGGCCTATTTAGACGTCACCGCTTGCACACCGGACAGAAAACGTGTACGTGGCGTGCCCGCATAGGCACAACGTGCAGTCTGTCCTATTGTTGCGAACACGACGCGGTAACTATACGACTTGATATCATTGAGGGCATTGTTATTGTATATTGCTACATCTGAATTGCTATGTCTTGTAATAATGACGGTGACTATAGCACAGGAGTTTCTTCTCCTATTTTAGTCACCAGATTTTTAATGTAACTACATACAAATACTGTTATAAGCTTATAAGTATAGACGTCAGAATACCCTGTATAAGTGTTTACACGAATAAATATTATTTATTTATAATTTATTTATTGCAATAATCTCTACACTTCGCAGCGGATTGGAGATCAGAGTGTTGAAACTATCCGGACAGAAAATGCTGCTGTACTTTTTATGGTTTACGCCAGTGAGTGGTTTTTAATTTGATAATTAAAGAAATTAAAATAAGGATATAAAATCCTTGTGAATAGATGGCGCTGTATTCTTATGTCAAGTTTCAAATATTATTGTTCCTTCTATATGTTTAACGTATTAGCACTAAATTGCGCCATCTATTTGACGATAACAAAAACTGTTTTAAATGTTATCTTGAAAACCCTTAATTGGCTTTTTGGGGTTGATGCTAGACTGGATATAGTCACCTGAACGGGAATGTCATTCTATTTGTTGGAAGTTGTTACGGAGGGGAGGTATTCTTGATGGCCTTGGCTGTTTGTCAAAATTAGTTCCATTTACAGTCACGAGCAAAGTTATAAATTATAAAGTGGTCACCAATGCATGGCCAGACATCGAAATACAATTTTTCAATTAAGTTTCCTAATCATCCGAGGAAAAGCAAGTATTTTGATGGGATAATTTATTTACATAATTAAGAAATAATGCTGCATTCACGACACGTGGCCGAATAAATAACTGTGATTGCCCATATCAAGGCATAAAATAATTTGTCCGAAGATTAATTCATTAACTACACTACTGGTGGAATTTATATGAAATTTGCTACGGTGCTGGAAACCTGGTAATGGTAAAGCAAGTAAGAATTCGGATGCTATTAAAAGCCGCAGTAGTAAAATGTTATTTTGACGAAATTTATACATATACTTACGATGAGATATTTTAAGATGATATTGACAATAAGAACGTTGACGAAAGTAGATATAATATCATGTGATGATCCATTGTATCTAGACGGTTGAATATCAACTCCTAGGCGATGGTTCCAGTCGCGTAAGGCGCTGTCCTAATTGGCAACGGTCGTGCGATCATCAATCAATATCAACCGCAACAGATAACACGGTGCTCGTGTTATCAGTCCAGTAGTATTGCAAAGGAGATCGAAGTTTTATTTTCTCTCTAATATGTGTGTGTTGAAACCTTTTAAATCGCCTTTGAGCCATTTTTTTATTTGCACTTGGCAATCACCTTGGAAGCGAATTATCTGAAAACTTGCGACCTTAAAGACAAAATCACTTAATTTTTTATTACATTTAGTGATCGTCTGAGTGTTCTCTATCGCTTTATAATATTTATATTATTTCTGATCGCTACTGGCAGGCGACAATAAAACAAATCTCAGTTTTTAATGTATGTTCCGGGTTTCCTAATCAGTTTGCCACCCTGGACTCATAGACCTGTTTAGAATACCCATGGACATAGGGTGCCGTGTGGTTTCAGACACTGGCTCTCGCTGTTTGATGGCTCAAAGCTGATTGACATTCAACTCTGAATGTCTGGCCACAGTGGATGTCAATATGGATGGGATGTTTTTTATACTAGAGGGAAGAAAATGAGCGGGCTTATATACAGAGTGACTTCAAATTCAAGATACCAAAGATGCATGTGCTTGTGATAACAAATAACTTTTACTAAGGCACCAATATGAAATACCCCTTGGTATCATGAATTTACAGCCACCCAGTATAACACTTACCATCAGGTAATAGAAGCGAGACACCTGATGGTGAGTGATCACCTCTGCTCGTCACAACCCGAGTATAGAGAAATTGTCTTCGAGAAAGGTGAACACGATTCTTGAGGGTTCCAAGGGCCAAGGACAAATTGGCCACGTGGAAACACATACGAACTTGATCATGAAAACGTGGTTTCACGCGACTGAATGTGTCACCATGATTCAATCTGGTCAGGTTCTTCTAGTAGCAAGGTCACGGAGGTCAGATACTTAACTGATCTACCAAATCCTGGATCTTTGTCAAGGCGGATCCCGGGCGTTCGTGCGCGAGAGCGCAACCGGGACATCAACGCTAAGATGATTTTTTTTATTGTTTGTGAAAATGCCGTAGAATCACACATCATACAACTTTAGCAAGATAATTAAGTTACTTGAGCAAATTTCGAAAAAAATAATAACACTGCTATAGGTGCAGTTTTTGCCCCTTTGCCTTTGCCCCTGACCCCTTTTTGTGGACAAAACCTCAACAGTTTCAAGTTTATAAACTTAATGAAAAAACTTCACCTCCGCTGGTAGTGGTGATCCCGAGGATGGCCCATGAGAGTTCACCGGTTCATTTGTTGTCGGTGACGACGACTCTTGAGCGAACACTGACATTGTCGACGCCTGTAACAGTGAAACACACACACAGAGCTTATAACAGTCCACAGCTGGGTTTGAAGCTCGTTCACAGTAATAGAGGACATTGCCGTAATCTAAATGCTTAGCACGCGGGTGTTGAAAGTAAGAGAACTTTTCAATAGATTTCCTGTTTCTGTGACTTTATTACAGTGCCCCAAACTTAACCGGTCCAATGGCCAAAACTGGAACTAAGGGTCGCCAGTTTGAAAGGTAATACTATCCCTTGATATAAGAATGAATTTGATGTCACCCTAGATACAACAGAAAACTAACGGAGGTTGTAGTTGGTTGATTTTGGTAACAAAATCAGTCTTTTGTTAGTTTGGTTGGTGGCGGATATTAGAAGCCTTAGGCACGCAATTTAAAAGATTTATTTATCGGAAAATTATTTTAACTGGAGATAGGTAAACCAACTCGCGCCACACGGCGTCTCTTGAGCATTTTGTGGAGATCAAAAGTCGTTGTGATTTTTATTTACCACTAAGGTGGCAAACAAGCACACGGCCAGCCTGATTCTAAGCAGTCAAGCAGTCATGCAATGCAATACCAGGGATGTAATCACCCACGCGTTGCCGACCCCGTAAAAACCTTTTCACCCCTTTGTTGAAGAACTCCATGTTGTACTCTCCAGAGAAAACCTCTCCGGTGCAGTGCCAGCATTCATTTGTCGTAACTTTGCAAACAGCGTCTAATATTTTATTTTTTTCGCAATTTAAAAATAATGCACATCATAATAAAGTACAAGTTTTGTAGTAAACAAACAATAATACTCACGATTACGAAGAATAGGATCAGCATTTTACGGAACATGTTCATGTCTTTTGATTTCAACGGCTATTTTGTAATGTTATTCTGGGTTCATTCGACCAAATCTGCCAATAGGTTCTAATATAATACTTTCCGCGCGCACGAGTGTTAGTCATACTTATCCGCGAAATTCGACGTCATTGGGCAGTGCAGTCGTCAGGCGAATTCGTAAAACAGTTATTTTATTCTTTAATAAATTGGCGATTTTTTGCTGAACGGTATGCACCGAGCCGGGTCCGAGCCGAGAATTATTTTAACAATACTACTTAAAAGCTAAGCTAAGCTAAGGGTGAGCTATTCAAAAAAATATTACTCAACAGGATGAACATCTTGGCAATATCCCAACTCCACGATTTCGGGTCAGGGAGAAGCACGCGCCTGTTGAACAAGTTCAGCATATTGTCGACGTCATAGACAGATGCCTGGAGAGTCAGAAGTACTGCTCTGTAACATTCTTAGATACAAGCCAGGCATTTGACAAAGTATGCCATCAAGGCCACCACAAGGTCATATACAAGCTAAACAAACAATTACCATATTAATTTATCAACATCTCAAAATCGTATCTCGACGAAATAAGCTTCCTAGTCACACAAAATAATGAGTGTTCAATTCTTCGAGAGATAAAATCAGGTGTACCTCAGAGCAGCCTACTGGGTCCGACATTGTAACTTATATACTTCGCCGACCAGCCTATATCTGGAAACACATCTATAGTAGCCTTTGCTGGTGACACAGCAATGCTATCCTCTGACACTGGTCCGGGAGCTGCTTTAAAGAATTTGCAGAAGCATCCAGACAAGGCCCGTACTTGGCTGAAATTGTAGAGAATAAAGGCAAATCAAACCAAGTCGAAACATGTAACCGGTGTAAAAATTGCTTAAGATGTGTTCTCAGATGTAGGCAGGACGGCGGGGTAAATAACGTACAATATCGGACCCAGTAGGCTGCTCTAAGGGACACCTGATTTTTTTTCTCGAAGAATGAGCAGTTTTCCAATAGGTATCTAAAGCATTCCTAACCACTCACTAGATGGCGCCCGACAATTTTGGTAATTGATAATAGCTTGAAATAGGTTCTTAGCAAGCAGGATATAAACACTGGGTACGTTGCATTGGATAATATTGTATTTGTCACTAGTTTTCAACCATTTTAGAGGTTGTAATAATAATGGAACATAGTGCCAACTTCTATAAATATTTCTTTTTACACTTCGTTCAACCTTTAACAGTTATGTTTATATAAATAAACATTTTATTTTTAAGTTTAGTATTAGTTGGCTGCATGAAATCACTGCCACCATCATACAGATTACAAAAAGATTACCAAAATTGCAGGAGCGCCATCTATTGATGCTTTTTGAAAACAACTATAAATACCTACTGGAAAACTCCTCATTGAACACTCATTATTTTGTTTGACTAGGAAGCTTCTTTTGTCGAGATCAGATTTTAAGATGTTGATAAATGAGTGTGGTAGTAGCTTCTTTAGCGTCTATATGAGACCTTGATGCCATACTTTGTCTAATGCCTGGCTTATATCTAAGAATGTTACAGAGCAGTACTTCTGACTCTTCAGGCATCTGCCTGTGAAGTCGACAATACGGTGCACTTCTTCAATAGTGCCGTGCTTTTCCCTGAAATCAAATTAGGGGTTAGATAGGATATTGCCTAGACATTAAGGATGGACATCCATTCATCCCGTTGAGAAATACTTTTTTGAATAGCTTACCAATATTGGCCTATACAACGTCGTTTCTTGAGGTGGTTTGCCGGGTTTATGGACTATCATCACTTGAGCTATCTTCCATTGGCTAGGGAAATGCTCTAGCCTTATACAGGCTATGAAATCTTAACCAGACTCATTATTCCTTTGTGCGGTAGGTGTTTCAGCAGGGTTGCGCCTATTTGATCAAGTCCTGGGGATTTGCCTTTTTAAACATTTTTAATTTATCTTTGGGCCTCACTTGGACATGTACTTTTGAATGGTAGACACAGTCGACAATAGAGCCGAACATGTATTTGTTTTATGATAGAGGGAGAAACGAGAAAGCGGGTCTCCTGATGAAAAGTGGTCACCCGCAATATTAGGGCGTCTCCCGCTACCCCCAGGAAGTCATCCGCAATACCCGGGGTGTCACCCGTAACACCCAGGGAATCACCCGCAACACGCGGTGAGTCATCCGTAACACCCGGGAGGTCATCTGCAACACCCTAGGAGTCGCGATCGCGTTGCCAACCTTTAAAGTAGGTGAAGGGTCATTTCATAAGGGTTTCATTGTCGTAACGGTAATATATTCACACTTACCCTCACTTAGGCTCTGCGTATGAGACGATGTTATCTAATTCATCTCGTAATTGATTAGTAAGGCAGCGTGTGATTAAACAGGTACGTTAATTATTTTTACGACTCGATCGTGGAAACAGGGCTTGCCGGCCATGTACGGTTAATTGTGGTATTTTTGTCTAATATGTGAATATTGCGTTTTATGCAGATGCCAGATTTGGATAATATTGACGATTTGCATTTGACACGTTATTTTAATTGAGAATGCAATTGTTTGACTTTAAATTTTATCAAAAGAATCAAGGTATCCCAGCAATTCTGACCAAAATTGAATGTTTTAAGTTATATTCATTCAATCTTTGGTCACGAGGGAATGTAGGACATCTCCCGATAAATCCTACGTACGATACTGAAACCAAAACTTTTTTCATTTCTCTCTGTCTGTATCTTGGCCGCACATCACATCGAAACTACTGAATTAACTCAAATGAAACTTGGTATGATTTGAGTTCATACTACGAGCTAGGACACTGGATACTTTTTATCCCGAAATTCATCACGGTTCCCTTGGGAGAGGGGATGGAAGTCATATCGTGTTCTTAGTTGTTTTTCATTAACACGTAGTAGCTGATGTAATTTATACTTTTTTGTTAAAAAGAGGTATTTTAAAGATTGACCCGTAAATATTTCAAGGTCTTCGATGTTGTAGTTCAGAAATTACACCTCATTAGTACCTCCAAATAACTTGAAATTCGGGATGGACAGGAACCTTTTGTTTTTAATTTTAATAATACTTTTTTTAAATAGTATTGTGTTTTTGCCGGTGAGTAAGGTTTCCAGTGCTCCATGGGGTGGGGATTTGGGGAACCGTGGAGTGGCATTTGCCTTTTTGCTGCCAGAGCAACGTGTTATAGAGGAGACCAACGCGTTGGCGATACTCTTGGTGTTGCTAATGTCTTAAGGCAGTAGTGACCACTTTCCATCAGGTGGCCCGCTTGCCTATTTACATACCATATGACATAAAAAAAAATTGTCTAGCCAGGCATTTGACCGTTGAACGTAAGGCTCATCTTAAGCTGGCGTGTGCACTTTATTGTGAAAGAAAACACCGACCATTACAATATACGGATATATTAGTGAAATTTAATGCTTATATAGGGATATCAGGAATGGAAATCCGAACAACCTTTATTATGAGGCTGACTATGAAATCGCAAAAGAAAATCAGATCAGAAACAGAATACCATTCTTAAATTCATTGCCGTGCGGCAATTCTTTAACCATCTATGTCCATCAGGTGGGCCGTAAGCTTGTTTGCCACCCTAAGGTGGTAAGGTGGTGGTATAAAAAAAAGAAATTGACATTTTGTTGCAATTTTACCAAAGAAATTGGACATTGTTCTATAATATGTTCAATATCTTTGAATTTTACTAAATATTATTTATTTATTTCATTATTTATACTTCATGCACAAACAGTACATTGGCGGACTTAAAGCTAAAATAGCATTATCTACCAGTCTACCAGGAGAGATAACAGTTGACAAAAGGTATGCGGTGCAGGAAGATTACTTACAAGTAAAGATTACACATAAGCTTATTTAACCACCATCAAATTTATAAAAATAAATAAATAATAATAAATAGACTAAAAGTTAAAAGTAGCAATAGATATTTTACACGAATTAATTAACTGCATGAGTTACCCAAAATTATTCAGATACTTAAACCTTTTTTTTTTTTTTTTTTCTCTAAGATGGTCTACCTATTTGACAAGTAGGTAGAGCATTGCAATTACAATCTAGCCTAAAGACTAATAAGTAATTTAAATTTAACATAATTTGCTAGGTTAGAATAATATAAGAATGTGTCCATTAACACCTTTTCTTATTGTCTCTATTAAGGGGAAGACACATTGTTATTGTGTTCTTTGCAGTAAGCACTCATCGCACTACTTATCACTAATATTCACTACACTAACTCAAAAGGTTTTGTCCTTTTTAGTCTTCGCACTATGTTCGTGTTGTCAAGGAGCTGGATAGCCTCGACATTCACATGATGATGAAGCCTTCTTTCATGGGCTTCGGCGTGTTTTTTAATTATAGTTGCAACAAGATCCACATTGAGGTCCCGGTGAAGATCATTGTTTCTAATGTACCAGGGCGCATTTACAATGTCCCTCAGTACTTTGTTTTGAAAGCGTTGTATCATCTGTGTGTTGCTTTGTTTGGTACAGCCCCATAGCTGAATACCATAAGTCCATACTGGCATTAGGACTTGTTTGTACAAAAGTAGTTTGTTGTGTACTGATAAAGAAGAGTGCTTTCCAAGTAGCCAAGTACATCTTTTTGTAGCGAAGTTCTAATTCGTCGCGTTTCTTTTTGACATGAGCTTTCCAGCGAAGCTTTGCGTCTAAGGTCATGCCTAAATATTTAGCTGTGTTTTTGTGCGGTATTGCTTGATTGTTTATAAATACCGGATGATAAGACGGTCTTTTGTTAGTAAAATCGACATGAATCGATTTTGACTCATTTAATTTGATTCGCCACTTCACTGTCCAATCAAATATAGTGTTGATAGCTGTTTGCAGTTTCGTTACTGCTTCTTCTTAAGTGGACCCTGTAGCCATGATAGCCGTATCATCCGCAAAGGTTGCAATGATGTTATCTTTTAGTTCTGGAATATCACAAGTGTATAATAAATACAACATCGGACCTAGGACGCTTCCTTGTGGTACTCCAGCTTTTATGTACTTAAGTTCTGAATATTCCTCATCCTGTCTAACTCGAAATATTCTCTGCGTAAGATAAGATTCCAGAATATCTGCAAACTGCTTCGGAAGTTTATGTCTTATTTTGTGCATAAGACAGACGTTACGAACAGACTTTATTTTCTTCTAATGTTTTTTCTATTAAACTAGTTATTCTGTGCACTTGATCGATTGTTGAATGCTTCTCCCTAAATCCAAACTGATAATCAGGGATAAGCTTTCTTTCTTCTATTATGGGGCTCAGTCGTCTTAATAGGAGCTTTTCGAACAACTTTGACATAACTGGCAATAGAGAAATTGGTCTATAGGATGTTATTTCTTGAGGTGGTTTTCCAGGTTTCGGTATCATAATGATTTCTGCAACTTTCCACATAGCAGGCACGTATTTTAGTCTAAACGAAGCATTGATAAGGGTGGTAAGTTTTACGATGGCTTTACGTGGAAGATTTTGGAGAATATCGCCCGTAATTAGATCAAAGCCAGGAGCTTTATTTTTCTTTAAGCGTTTTATCTCAGTCTGAACCTCTTTAGGGGTAACGAGTTTTATTTCTAATCTATCATTACAAGATGCTTCCTCCAGATCTGTGTTCTCAGAGTTATGCATGTTAGGTTGGAATATTTGTTCCAGGTGATTAGCAAATCTAATAGCTTTTTGTTTATTATTTATGGCCCACCCCCCATTAGTTTCTTTGATGGGAGGTATGTGTAAGGTTAACGTCTTTATGTGCTTTATTGTTTTCCACAAGGAGTAATCAGTTGTGCGATCACTAGTTAACTTTCTTAGGTAGATATTCGTAGATTCGTCACGAAAGTTCTGAATTTCTTCCCTTACTTTTTTTGTTAAGTAGTTTAGCCGCGTTTTGTCCACGGGATATCTACTTTGTTGCCATTTGCGTCTTTGCATTCTCTTTTCTTTAAGGAGGTTTAGAATTTCGGCTGGATAGCAGTTACCTTTTGATCTCTTCTTCACTGTTGGTGTATTTTTCCAGGCACATTGCTGTATATTTGTAATGAATTTACTTAGATCTGTATCTAGCTCTTGTGGACTTTTTAAAGAAACATTAAGTTTAGTAATAGAGTCTAGATCATGTTTAAAGCTTTCCCAGTCTGTTTTCTTGTTTGACAGGGTAACACTGCTCTCTTTTAGTATTATGCTCTCACTAAGAGTCAAAATTATTGGTGAGTGATCTGAGCTCATTTCATATCCTTCCTCAATGTGAAGAAAACTAGTTGGTATATTTTTACATATAAAAAAGTCAATGAGGTCTGGGACTTTATTACGATCAGTGGGCCAATACGTTGGTTTTGCGGTTGATATTACGCCACAATTTATATATCTAGTAGCATAAAGAAGCTCTTTCCCTTTAGTTGTAGTTAATCTTGATCCCCAGTGGATGTGTTTAGCATTAAAATCACCTCAAAGTATGAATCTGTTACCTAGATTGTATAGAAGGTTTTTATACTGTTCGCGTTTTAGGCAATACTTTGGTGGACAGTATATGGCGGAAATGGTTACAGGGTAACGTTTAGTTCTTACACAAACAGCCACTGTTTGTATAGCCTGTTCCTCACATTTATGCTCTTCATAATGGTAAATATTTTCTTTTATTATGACAGTGCTTCCTCCCCTTGCAGTGTTATCAGGGTGTAAAGCATGATAGACTTTATAGTCTTTGATTTTTATAAACGACTCTCTGATATTAGGCAAATATCAATATTGTTTGTGCTTAGAACCACTTGTAACTCATTTAGATGTTTTGCGAGCCCATTCGCATTCCATGCCATAATTTTGAGTCCCATAGTCATTTCCCTTGTTTGGATGTAGCAATTTTAGTGCTGTTTTCAAGTTTCTTCAACCTTTTATCAAATGAGGTTAAAAGATCTAAAATTCTATTAATCTTTGAATCTGTATTGGAGCTAGCAGATGATGGATTGGAGCTAGACTGTTGAGACGGTTGGGCTCCCTTTGTAACTTGTGCAAATGACAGGCTTTTGGTGACCTGCTTGCCCATATGATTTTGGTCCATTGTCTTCTTGCTTTTATTGGTATTGAATGCTGGACCGGATGTAGTTGTCACATTTTTCTTTAGAGTTTTGTTTTTTAAGAACTGTAGTTCTTTAGCTACAATACACCCTCTGTAACTTGCCGGGTGAGGTTCGCCACAATGAACGCACTTTGGCTTGTCATCTGCTGGTTTATTACAGTCTCTAGTTAAATGCTTTCCTGTACACTTAACACACCTTGGTTCTTTTGAACAGTATTTTTGAGTATGACCATAGACTTGACACCGTTTACATTGCGGTATGAGCTTGGATGTTTTTAGTGGTTGAATATCAACTTTGCAGCCCAGTATAGACCTTAAGTTATAAATATTATTTATGTCTTCATCTTTTTGGAACGAAAGCATAAACATGTTGAGCGGTTGCTTATTTCTCCAGCTGAGTTTGTTGACCGCTTCGTTAATTTTATATCCTTTGTTATTAAGGTCTTCCACGATTCTTTCTGGAGTACACGACGAATGGAGGTTTTTGGCCATTACCCTTATCGGTCGGTCCTGTTTATTCTCGTAGGAGTGCCACAGGCACTTGTTCGCAAGCAACAGTTCGGTAATTGCTCTGTACGCGTTTTCATTATTTGCATTTATCTTTGCGGTGTCGCCATTCAACATTTTTATGATAAACGTGTCTTTGTTTATACTTGCCGAAAGGAGATCATAGAATTTCTGGTAGTTCATGATATTTTCGACAACTATGGGCGGAGGAAGTGGAACTTTTTTCACTTTTTCTTCTTTAGTGGTTCCGTCGGAATTGGATCCTTCTTGTGGTGTAGGGGAGTGTGTTGTGTTCAGTTTCCTTTTCTTACGACTAATTTTCCGTACCCACTCAGTTTCTTTGGCCAATTCCTCTTCATCTGTCTCATACTGCTTTTGGTGTTTGCCAGTATCAGTACTTACAGTGGTTAAGGATATATGTTCCTGGAGTAGAATGTTTTGCTCCTGAGTCTTCTTTAATTCTAGTTGCAGAGTTTCTACTTGCTTGCTAAGGTCGCGTACCAAACTTTCGAATTTCTCACGATTACTTTTTTTTTCGGAGTAATGGTTGTATAACAGAAACTCATTTTCTGTTTTAAGTTTTATTGGACTTTTGCCATAATTAATCACTAAATTGATGTAACTTCGCCTTAATAATGATTTGAATTACACAACATTACACTGAACGTTTGTGATTCACGCACAATAACTGGGTCATCGCGGCCGTAGCCGAGTAGAAGACGCGGAGTAGGCTGCAGCGTCAGCGCTTTACGCGAGCACGAAACTAGCGCAAGAGCGTCTGCGCAGCGACTATACTCGACGGAAGTCGAACAAACGAAACCCCAATTAAATTAAAATTAATTCGTGTAAAATAGCAATAGATATTTTACACGAATTAATTAACTGCATGAGTTACCCAAAATTATTCAGGTACTTGAAGCTTTATGAAGTAAAGAGATGAAAAACGAATAAAGGAACAAGGAATAAATTAGGAGCTAAGGAGTGTTCAGGAAATGGTTTAGTACTGCTCTCTTAAAACAGAATTTCCTAGATATTAATCTTATGTCAGGGGGAAGATCATTCCAGAGTCTCATCGCTGTTAAAGCAAACGAATTAGAAATAAACCCAGTCCGATGAAGAGGGAAATTCAATAAAAGATTGTTTGAAGAACGGAGATTACGGTCATGATTATCAGAGAGAAACTGGAATTTACATTTTAAGTATTTTGGAATAGCTGGGTCGTGTAAAATTGAATGAAGGAGAGAAAGAGTTCTTAAGTTACGGCGTTGTCGAATGGAAAGCCACTTGAGCTTAGCTCGGTAAACCGAGACATGATCATACTTGCGCAAACCAAAGATGAATCTTATGCAGTTGTTAAGAAGACGATCTAACTTACAGAGAAGGCCTTGGTTTGCGCCAGTGTAGCATACATCGCCGTAATCAATAATAGGCAGAATCAAAGATTGCACAAGTAGCAATTTGGTAGCAGGGGAAAGGAAAAATTTAAATCTATAGAGGGAACAAAGAGTCGCGGTGACCTTCCTGCTGACCTCTGTCACATGCGGTACCCAGCTGAGAGTGCTGTCAATGTAAAGCCCCAGATCCTTTACCTGGGAAGAGTACGGGATAATTGTACCATTGTAATGTAAAGGTGGCACCAGGGAGAGATCAAGGCGTTTAATTGCGTACGGGCTGCCCATAATAATAGCTTGGCATTTGGATGGATTGACGTGTATACCAAATCTTGATGACCAGTCCAGGATGGTTTGGAGCTCGCAGTCAAGAGCACTAATTGCATCAGAAATGTTAGCAGCCTCAGCATTTGCATATATCTGGAGATCATCAGCATATAGATGATAGGAGCATTTTAAGTTTAGGGTCAGCTGGTTAATGAAAATAGCAAACAGAAGAGGAGAAAGAATTCCTGCTTGAGGAACGCCAGCATCAAGGTTGCACCAGCTAGAAGTTGACCCATCCGCTCGAACGGCTTGCTGTCGTCCACGGAGATAGGATGTGAACCAGTCCGTCACTGAGGATTATGCTCCAAGATGAGATAAAACAGCCAGTAGTATGTCATGATCGACATTATTAAAAGCATTGGAGAAGTCAATCAATACAAGGGCCGTCAATCTAGTTCTCTCCATGCTGTCCCTCACGTCTTCGGTAACTTTGAGTAAGGCCGTAGCCGTACTATGCCCAGGCCGGAAACCGGACTGGAACGGACTAATGAGTGCATTGGAGAAGACAAACGACGACACCTGCTTGTGGACAAGGGCCTCGAGAATTTTGGATAGATAAGGAAGAATAGAAATTGGTCTAAAATGGTTTAAGGAAGATGGAGAGGAAATTTTAGGAAGAGGAATGACCAATGCTTTACGCCACAAGTCAGGAAAAGAACAGGATGACAGAGAAAAGTTCACAATATGGGTCAACATTGGAAGAACGGAGTTGAGAATATGACAAATCATGACTTTATTGATATCGTCACAACCCACAGCCTTGGAGTCCAAAGATGACAGCGTTTTTCTAACCTCATCCTCAGTGGCTGGAGAAAAGTCGAACTTCTGACTTAAGGGTGGTGGCAGGGCAGCAATGTATTCAATAGTTTCTGATTTAGTGGCCTGGTCTAACTGTGAAAATTTAGAAAAATGCTGATTGAAAGTATCTGAGCCAAACGGCAGTTTCTGTTGAGCAGCCTGTGGCTTCCCAACCCCCACCGACTTCAAAAACTTCCAGATGTTGGCAACAGAGGAATTGGCTAGGTTTTTATAGAAATAACGCTGTTTAGCGTTTCTGACGATTTTGTTGCAGATATTACAGTTTTGAACCGTGAATCGCACATCAAGCGATACACTTTAACCTTTGGATCATCTTTATGCCGACGTAATTGGGACTGTTTTTGCAGTGCAAGTGCCACACTCCATGTGCGGTGCATATCGTTCCATCACCAAACGAGGAGAGCCTTGGCGAAATGACACTGTTTTACAGTCGAAATTACAAAAACTACTCGCACTACCTACGGTGCTTCAACATTTATTGTGCGAATAGCAACGAAACTCTCTACCTGACTTTGATAAATACAACCTAGGAGTTTTCAAATCCTAAGTAAAATACTTCATTTTTATAATAGTGTTTAACCGCAAACCACAGTGCTGCTTAATATGAATAAGGCGCAGGCACAGCTCAAATATTTTTACTAAATGAAATTAATGAAACAAAGCCAAAAACCACCTTTATTAACGGACAAAAAATACCTGCGTCGAAATCTACTCATCCATTCAGGAGTTACGGTGACGCATAGAGACACACCTTCTTTCGCGTTGGCGGTTAACAAAAATCGCTAAGTTCGACGCGCGTAGGCAAACATGTAAGCCGGCTACCTGATGGAAAGCGGTCACCGCTGCCTATAGACATTCCCTCCTCTATAGCACATTACTCTAGCAGCAAAAAGGTGAATGCTCCTCCATTGGCAAAGCTACGGTTCTCTGAATCCCTACTGGAAAATTTTCCCAAGCCAGAAACACAATACTTTTTGAAATAGTATTGTTTGGCTGCGGTATTCTGTAAGGTGGAGGGAGGGTACATCACCAATCGGGCGGCTCCAATCCAAACGTGGTACCCTGCTATGCCTACATCTCTTAAACATGATATTAATAATGAAGGGACACAATAACAAGATCCTGATTTTATAATCAAGAATCCGGTAGCTGGTTCTATTCATTTTAATGCTCGATCGTTTATTATTTTACGTTCGGCGACAACAGGATAATGTGAACCTCTCAAATCGTGAAGGGACTCAATATCGATCCCTGTGGAACACCCAAAAAGACTTCCGATTTTCTAATCCAGATTCCGGTAGTTAGCTCCATTCGTTTTAATGCTTGATCATTATTTATTCTTTTACGTTCGAGGACAACATGGCAATGTGAACTCCCAAATCGTGAACGGACACAATACCGATCCCTGTGGAACGCCCGAAACGACATTCGATTTTTTAAATTCAGAATCCGATAATTTGTTCCATCCGTTTTAATTGTTTGTAATTTAATCTATAACTAAATCATTTATTTTTCTAATCAAAGTATCTAAACGAAAAAAGGCGGACCAGGTAACAAACTATGCTAATTTTGCTGACACAAAATAGATGCAAGTGTCCACATTTTTAGCTTGTACTAGCTTTTGGGAATACTAAAATAATAAAAAATTATAATCATCTTGGCATTAATGTCCCGGTTGTGCTGTCGCGCACGGGGGCCCGGGGTTCGCCTTGACCATGATCCAGGATTTGGCAGATCAGGTAATTACACTGCAGCATCTGCTATCTGTCCTCCGTGACTCTGCTACCAGGGGAACCTGACCAGATTGGATAAAGCTTGGTCGTCTGAATGTGCAGGATTCATCACGATGTTTTCCCTCACCATAGGAAATTATCAACTAATCTCATTGGTCCGTGGGGGCAGTATGATTCCAACCCGGTACTTCGATCCGACTCGCTTATCTTTACCACTAAGACGCTTTAGGACCGCTTCACACTTTTGGTAATACTTCTTCTTCGATAAGTCGAGTCGATGGACTAAACTAAATACTAAAATATGTATTATTTATGTTATGTTCTGTTTTGTTATAAGCATAAATATTAAGGAAATAAGGGGTTTGATATACCTATCGACAATTAGCCATCCTCATTTACACTATAGTGTTCGCACGCACTATCCGTACTCAACTTCTTTCCATAAAAATCTAATTCTCATCATCATCATCAGCAGCCCATTACAGATTTGAGCGACCATCCTCTATCACAGGGAGGGTTTTGCCATAATCTCCACACTTGGCAGACGGGTTGGAGAACGCAGAATTTTCTGTTTTATAGATGTCCAAGCTGGTTAGCCTTTAGCTTCCTTTTATGGCACCCGAAAGCTGATGGGATTGGACAAAACTAAATAAAACTATCTATGGCTGATAGGAGTTATGCTATTGTACATATTTTATTGTTGTAAGCTGTGTGACATTCGAATACAATAACATAAAAATAAAATGGCGAAACGTAATTGTAATTATCCGTTCTGCTGTAGGCTATGTAACACATTTTTCGCTTCAATAAGTTAATCAAAGTAGTGCGATGTTAAATGCCAATACCCGCCATGTACTATTGCCACGATTAAAAGTCGTAACCATAATTACCGTCTCAGTTTAATCACACGGTGCCTATTAATCAATCATGAGATGAATTAGATATAGGTTCTAGCGCAGAGACTTCGTAAGGGTAAGAATTATTAAGGTATGTAAACCGTCCTTGTCTTGAACAGAGTAAAGTTTTAAGTGAAACCAATAACGATAATATTACTACTGATGAGGTACCGCCAATCGTCTTGAACAAGTCCCGTGACTGCGCGCTGGGGATTTTAACTAAGGACATATAAAATGCCTTTGAAAACCTTTGCCCACTCTGTCAAAAATAGTCGGGATATTAGCCTCAAAATCTTCTTCTTAGTCGTGCACTCTTGCCAGCGTGGTCGTGGTCGAGTCGCCAATGCCGCCATCGCGATGCAGCGCCATGTATCTTTGTGTTTCTTGTTATTAGCCTCAATATATACCTGCCGATATTCAATACCTTATCCTTATCCAGATTTTTATTATACCTATTACCTGATGATATTGTAACAGCCTTTTTATTGTTCAAAGCTCCATTAAGTGTAGGTATTAGGTCTATTCTCCTGGTGAGATGAGGCATCTGAAAACCTGGCGCATATGGCCGGCGTCACAAGATGCAGCTGTTTGCGAACGTCCACGAAATCCACAAAACTCAAATATCAACAAAAAGCTTGCATGTGGTGATTAACAACCTTTCTAACTCGGCAGAGTCCTACCACCTGATCAAATGGCACAATCAAAGCCTATGAGGATTAAGTTGTCTAGTGAAAGTAATGTCTGCAAAAAGAGTAGCACCATCGTAGAACTCTAAGCTGGAAAACTAAGAAACAAATTCCGGCAACTCGCCTAGTGTACACCAAAAGCACACAAGCGCATGCACTTAGTCTATGTTCGTATGGTGAAACCCAACAAATCTTCCCATTTTCATGTTAATTACAAGGATGTCAGGAGGCAATTAGACTTGCTCCTTGAAAGCAAATAAATATTTTCCTCGTCTCCGGATCCTTATTGACCTGCAGCCTGCACTGCCTAATGATTAAGACTTTGTAGATGCGTAGGATCATAAAGTTTCACTACCTAGTGGAAGTAATTGTGAGATTAGGTTGAATAAAGCCGTTATAAATATATGTTTTGCTGGATCTACTCTTGAACATGTTACGCGAAATGCTAATCGTTGTATATATAATCGTAAGTGTTTTTGGAAGGAGTATCAATGAAAGGTAAAAAACGGAATAAGGGAACGTGCTGGAGTGAAATAAGATGTAGTGACTAGGATAGAGAAAGGAATGCTGAGTTGGTTTGGTCACGAAGAGAGGATGAATGAAAAGAGATTAACGAAAAATAAACATATATATGGCAGGAGTGAATGGAAGCATTAGAAGGGAAGTGCACCCTACACCGATGAGCATGTATGAAATGGTTGATGAATGTGGAAGAAGCGAGAGATTTGTCTAGACCGTACCAGATGGGACGATGGACCCCGTATTTGCCTTGAGGACTTTCATTGAGGGATAAATATCAAAGAACACGCCACTGCATTTCCTGTTCCTGGATATGCCGTAGGCCTTTGACTGTGTCTCTCGGTAGGTGATCTAGTGGGCATTGCCGTCGAAGTCGGTGCCCAAGGCCTATATTGACATTACCACGATTTCGATTTAAGGCCTTGCCACATACAAAGCTCGGCGCGAGCGCGGCGTGAGCGCGGTGCGATATTTGCTAGGCAACCATCGCGCGGCGCGATAGTTGCTAGGCAACCATCGCGCGGCGCGATGGTTGCCTAGCAAATAACGCGCCGCGCTCGCGCCGAGCTTTGTATGTGGCAAGGCCTTTAATAGTGAGGACTGCTGTTGGTGACCCGTTTCCTATTACCATTGGGGTACATCAGGACTCTGTGCTCAGCCCACTTCTATTCAACGTGATATTAGACGTATTATCAGACAGAATTCGAGACTACCATTAGTTGTTCTCACGGTATGCACACGATATCGCAGCAGATACCGCGCTGATAGACTCGGACAAGAGGCAATTAGTCCAACGTGTATAAAAGTGAAAGGAGGCACTTGAGAACGGTGGTCTGAAGATTAATGTGGCGAAGACAGAGTACATGGCATGCTGTGCGCATAGGGGAAGATGAAGTCAAGCGCAGAGATCAGGCCAGATACCTGGGATCTGTACTTAGCGCAACCGGGGACATCGACAGCAACGTCAAAGCCCGAATATCCGCAGCTTGGGCCAGATGGCGGGAGGTGACAGCTGTCATTGTGACCCTAAAATGCCGATAAAGCTGAAGGAACAGGTTTATAAGACCATAATTAGACCTGCTCTTAATAGAGCCTTAATAGAGCGACACAAGCAGAATGTGGTGTTTAATTAATCAATCCTCTTGCAGTACTTCAGGTATTCCTTGCACACATCCATCTATAAACAGTCAAATAAGTCACACTCGGATGCTGATGCCAGGAGCGCGTTAAGCATACCCAAGGCTCGAATAATGGGTGAATTGGCGTAGGAAACGGTTCTGACCGCGGGAGTAGTCGAAAAGTGGTCTTAGTTAAACCCTGGGAACCGAATGTACAAATAGTTGTACCGCTCTGGACACCAGGTCAAGCCAGTCTGACTCACCACGCAAAATACGACAAACCATTACCAAACGGTAGTAATTACGCCTCAGAGGTAAGAGAATTAAAGCCTAGGAACCCCTGAAGAAATTTAGTCGGGTACAAAAAAGGGTAATTAATACCCATAAATTTATTTGTAGAGAAAACGAAGGAATGCCTTTTGAATCTTCTCCAGAAGCAAGGCGTAAGTACATTGGTAAGGGTTCCACACTATCGATGACGATTCCAGCTTTGATCTAACCAAGGCAGTCTAAACTAGCTTGATTGCTGCGGGATCGCAAAATTCTCTGGCGTTCCTGATAACAAAACCTAACCTTTTGTAACACCCCACTGCAAGGTCCCTAATATGTCCGTGGAAGTTCAAGGCTGAGTCAAATGTGACGCCCAAATCCTTGACCTTCGTGACGCGCCTAATTACTTCATGGCCAAGCTTGTACTAAGCAGTTATTGGGTTTTTAGATCTGCTGAATGATATCACACAGCACTTATCAGGATTGAAGAGAAGTTTGTTTTCAACGCTCCATTCCAGTACCGCGTAGATATCATTCTGCAAGGATAAACAATCTGACACTGTATCCACGACATGAATGAGTTTGAGGTGATCTGCATAGAGCAGACCTTCAGCTGAGCTAAGATCAGATAATCAGATTGATCATTATGTTAAATAAAAGCGGACCCTGTACAGAGCCCTGGCTTACACCAGAACGTGTGTGATATAGATCCGACAGGAAACAACCATGGCGTACATACTGCTGCTTATCAGTCATGTAGCTGGCAAAGAGCTGCAGCAACTGTGGTGATAAACCAATGGCTCAGAGCCTACCCAGAAACACATCATTATCCACCCGGTCAAACGCCTTTTTGAAGTCCAAGTAAAGGATATCAACTTGAGCCCCTTGATCCAGATTTTCGGATATCATGTTGACCAATGTCACTAAATTGGTATTAACCGATCTATTTGACCTAAACCTATGCTGAGCCTCGCACAAATAAGGTTTAATCTGCGAAGATATACGATTATGGAGAATGCACTTGTATATCTTGGCCGAAGACGATTGAATCGCTATGGGTCTGCAATTCGTAACATCGGAAGAGTCACCAGACTTAGGAATCGGCGTGATACGGGTAGTTTTCCAGCGTTGTGGGTAAACACTTGTGGACAACGACAAATTAAGATAGAATTAAGATATTAAAATAGAAATAGGACCCACGAGCACATCCTTGCAGCCTTTTATTATAAACGCAGTTACATGATCTGGACCAACCGAAAGTTTTCTTTGTTAAAACACTAAACATAACCATTCGAATGGTGAACTGTCTGCTTCACTAGTCACATTGTCAATTGTTTATAAGGTGGTAGGACTCTATCAACCCTGAGGAGTCCCCTTGGGTGAAAACCACCGCCTTATCTATTTTTGCCGCCAAGATACAATGGCTGCATTCATGTGTTCAGGTTTGAAGGATAAGGTAGCCAACGCAATCACAGGCATGAGGCAATTCATTTTAGTCCTCACAGTGACAACGCACCTGCGGTTCTGCGTTTTTGTTGCTTGCATCGTAAATCTTGAATCGTAGATGTTATGGGCGACAGTTACCACATACCAAAAGGTAGGCTGCCTGCTCGTGTGTCACTGCGTAGCATAAAATAATCTCTTTCTAATTTGTTACAGACTTCGATATTACTCGCCTTAGCAGAAGAGACAGCATTGAACGCTACAACTGACGTCAACGTTACGTTGCCTTCCCATAAAATATCCATAGGACCTGGGGTGAATTTGTTCCTATATATTTTATTGCTTAGGGTGGCACATGGACGGACGGTTCATCTGATGGAAAACGGTCACCGTCGTCCAGGACATCTGCAACCTAAGGGGAGCGAACGCGGTGCCGGGTTTAATTTTCTAAGATAAAATAAAAATATTATGAATACTGGAGTAGATAAATAGCGATGAGCATGGATCATAAAGGAACATGGAGTTTTTAATAATGAATTGAGAAGGGATTATTCGTTATCGTACTACTCAATTTGAAGTGGCCACCATCATCATCATTATCATCATAATAACACTTCACTTTAGACTTTGAGTCTCATACAATAGTCACTCATACACGCATTTCTTATTTTTTTTGATAATTTGTATCATCATCATCTCGGCGTCATGTCCCGGTTGCGTTCCCGCTCGGCACGTAAGATCCGGGGTCCGCCTAATTTCGATAATTTGTATAAAATAATAATAATCTTCTTGGCGTTAATGTCCCGGTTGTGCTTTCGCGCACGAGGGCCCGGGGTCCGCCTTGACCATGATCCAGGATTTGGCAGGTCAGGTAATTACAGTGGAGCGACTGCCATCTGACATCCATGACCCTGCTACCAAGGGAACCTGATCAGATTGGATCATGTAAGTAAGTAAGTAAGTAAGTAAAAACTCTTAATTGCACACACAAAAAATTATACATAACAAGAAATAAGAAAAACAATTTATATGCGCGCAAAGGCGGCCTTATCGCTTTAAGCGATCTCTTCCAGACAACCTTTGGGAAGAGGTAAGTTATCACTGTATCTCATAGTAGTGCAAGAGCAATTAAGGGAAAAAACTAAAAGATGTGCTTACACATGTCATCATAAAATATATATATAAAGAGAATACTATAAATATATTATTATTAAACTATGGATAAACATAATTCTATACAATAAACATAATTTTATATACACAATAAAATAACTATAATTTTTGCAAACAAACAGTTTTTGAGAGGAAATATTCGTGTACCTTCTTTTTGAAGATGGGTAACGATGTACTGTGACGTATTTGTCGGGGCAAAGCATCCCACAGGTGAGTAGATTGGATTGTAAAAGATTCCTTATAATAACCCGACCGCGTAAAAGGGGCTCTGAGGAGATTGTCAGATTTGGACCGGAGACCACGGTCGTGTTCAGCACCAAGAAACTGAAACCGCTCGGACAAATATCCCGGTGTGAGTGGATTGTGGAGGACATTATAAACTAATATGAGTGTATGTGCATCCCTTCGTAACCTGACCGGAAGCCACCCTAGCTGAGTACGGAAATCTGAGACGTGGTCGAACTTGCGCAGCCCGAATATGAACCTGATGCAGAGATTTTGTAGACGCTGAAGCTTATTGAGCAGGTCCTCATTGAGATCCAAGTAACAGGTATCCGCATAATTCAAAATGGGGAGCAGCAACGCTTGCGCAAGCTCGACTTTAGTCTTAAACGGCAACAGGTTCTTCCACCGCTTCAGCGCTCCAGCCGCAGCAAACATCCTCCGACTCACCTCCGACACTTGCGGTGCCTAGGACAGCGTACTGTCGAAGTAAACCCCCAGATTCCTAACTACTGTATCAAAAACCAGTGGCGTATTTTCGAACATGACTGGTGGGAGATCGTCCAAGCTAAACCGAGCCAGCTGCTTCGTTCCACCAATAATAATTACTTGAGATTTACTTGGATTTACCGTAAGGCCATGCCTACAACTCCAATCAAGTAACGCCGCCAGGTCGCAGTTAATCTTAGCAATGCCTGCCGCAATATCATCAACCGGTACCTGTGCATAGACTTGTAGATCATCCGCGTATAGGTAGTACTGGCACTTAAGGATAGGGGTAAGGAAATTTATAAATATGGAAAATAAGAGAGGCGACAGGACTCCGCCCTGAGGCACACCAGCCGCGACATCGCAAAAGGAAGACACTCCTCCATCATAACGGATACACTGTCTTCGTCCGTATAGGTAGCTACAAAACCACTCCACCGCTACAAGAGACACTCCAAGTGACTGTAACATCGCAAGAAGAATATCGAAATCTACCGTATTAAAGGCGTTACTAAAATCAAGCAGTGCGAGGATGGTGATCTGTTGATTTGACATTCCCAAGCGGATGTCATCAGACACCTTAACAAGAGCTGTCACTGTACTGTGCCCCGGACGGAAGCCAGATTGGATTGGACTGAGGAGGGAATAAATGTTTAGAAATGAACACAGTTGTTGGTGTACAAGACGTTCCAAGACCTTAGAAAGGAATGGCAGGATAGAGATCGGACGGTACTGGGAAAGAGAAACAGGGTTGCTGGATTTTGGGATCGGGATATATATATATAATAGCAGCCTGTCGCCAACAGTCAGGGAACATGCCAGTGTCAAGCGAGAAATAAAATAAATGACTGAGGATTGGAAGGACGCAAGGGACAAAATAATCATTTTCCGGCTGATCCCATCACACCCCTCAGCATTCGATGAAATAGACATAATATGTGACTTAATATCTCGCTCCGACACGGCACTGAAGTGGAAAGGTGCATAGGAAGGAGGGCCCACAGAAGACAATGCCCGCAATGTAGCCTGCTTAGTGGGGACGGGTAGTTGACAAGAGGAGGTGAAATGTTGATTTAAGGATTCGATATCGAGGTTAGGGATAGAGGAAGCACTGTTTTTACCAATACCAAGGGATTTAAGGAAGGAACAGACCTTCGCAGGATCGCGATTTTGCACAGAGTCATGGATGTAACGCCGTTGCGCATCCCTACACAGCCTGCTGCAGCGGTTCCTCAGCTCTTTATATTTGCTACATAAGATGTCAGAGGGGTTATTTTTGTACTTCGTTTTTGCAGCATTTCTCTTATGCATAAGTAACTTCAAGTCATCCGTGAGCCAGGGCGCGGGAAGATGCTTTATTTTTATAAGGCGTATAGGAGCATGCACATCAAATAGCTGGGTCAGCATGGTATTAAAAACTTCAAGCTTATCGTCCACAGAATTAGCATCAAAAACAAGGCTCCAATCAATTTTATGGAGATCAGACATAAATGTGGTATCATTAAAATTTCTAAATGTTCGCTGCATGACCACGCGACGTTTAACTCTAGTACACTTAACCTTAAAAGACACGTAAATAAGGTCATGGTATGAAAAAGCATCGGCAGAATGTTGGCCGTGTGAGTAAACGTGGTCAGTAGAAGAAACTATAGCAAGATCCAGTAAAGATGGAGAGCAATTTGGAAACTTGTGAGTTGCTGACAAAGGAAGTATATTTAAATTTGTGGCATTGACTAGTGAGCGTAAACGCGCTGATCGTGAGTCATTTTTAATGAGGCAGGTATTAAAATCACCCATTATAATTGTGTGATCTGCAAAGGGAACAAAATCCTCAAGAAGAGTCTCAAATTGCGTGAAATAATCAATTAACAGAGAGGGACTGTACACAACACCTAATAAAATCTTAGAATTTTCGACCAAAACTTCCAAAAATATGTGCTCAGCCCTACATGGTTACATATCCAGTCGCCTGAATGTGCAGGATTCATCACGATGTTTTCCCTCACCGTAAGAGCATCGGTTAGTATTCAACTAATGTACATAACTCATACAACACTCATTGGTACATGGGAGCAGGTTCGAACCCGAGACCTCTGGCTTACGAGTCGTATACTCTAACCGCTCGGCCACCGACGCTCCCGATAATTTGTATATTCCATTATATTTGACGAACTCTTTTCTCTCTATTAAATGTATTATCTTGTGTAAGAGTAATAAATAAAATCTAAATCTAAATCAAGTGCATAAGGTCAAATTTTACGTGCGTCAATCAAAGTTGATACAATGTACTGGTATCAACTGCATAAAATATTCTATTGCTGGACTTGCGCCTCCTCCACATCATTGGACGGTTTTCCATACCCGTCCACGGGTTGGAGATCACAGCATTGGAAATAATACGCTACAGGAATCCTCCTGCGATCAGGATGACTATGTCAAACCATCGCGGATCGACGGATGCACATAAGAAAATACTTCTATACTAATTCACAGTTTATGGTAAATAGGTATTCCTTTTCTGAGTTCTTGTCAGAATATTCTAGTGATGTTTTATTTGTTATGGTTCATTTTGGTTGCAGTTTAAGAAATAAAATACCGCGGCTGTAAATGGCAAATTTTGGCAAAAACGTAATTTAGAGGTATATGTCGGCTATAAACATACGAACAGATGAACAGAGCTAATAATGTCTCAAAGTTTAGTGATCTGAGAAAATAAAGCTCTAAGATGTATTTGTGTGTGGTGTAAAGTGTAGTACAATCTTTAGTTTTTACAAAAAAAAAAACGTAAACTAGAAGCAGTTTTACTGGGTTACTGGGTGACAAAATATTTCAAATTAAAAAAAATATTGTTCTTTGTGTGTATGAAGTTTTATAATTTTGCACGTCTAAACATTTATTTTGTTTATTAATAAGTATTTGAAGGTCATTATTAGATTATGTTACCAGAAATATAAAAATGTTACAGTTTTCGTGGGTCGGCAAATAAACTTTAAAAAATCACAGATTGCATCCATTACCGAGTGGTGCGCTTTTACGTATCTCGATAATGCGCTTATTACACATGCCTAAATTCAGTTACTAAATTCAGAAGCAAATAGCGTAAGACCAAATCAAAATAGAATGTATTGCTCATGAAATAAGGTCATGTATTTGTATCACGGCTTTTGTAAAGCGGAGCGACACGTAACATAATATGTGATACAAAAATGGACCTTATTCTATAAGCTATACATTTCACTTTGATTTGCTGTCACGCTTTTTGCTTTTGAATTTAGTATCTGAATTTAGGCATGTGTAATTAGCGCATAATTCACTAATATGATTTTCATATAAATCTACCCATCAAAATTCATATTTAGAGTTACGATAATAAAAAACGATATTTTATAATAAAAAATTATAAATTGTAGGAATCGTCGGTCTGAAAAAAAAATGGAACTGGAAATGAAATAGAGCTTTTCAACTCTTCAGCACGCATTTGGGACATGAAAACGTGTAGCAAAATGGATAAAAGTAATTCTACTCGCTCTCGCAAGTAAATAAAGTTAATATCAAAGTGTAAAACAATCCTTTGTATAGGACCTTGCCAAAAACCATAGAAGTATTCTACCCCCGGAGATAAAAATAAAAATGTTTGACTCTGCAAAAAGTAAAATAATACGATACAAATATTTCAAACACCGAACGAACTAGCAAAAATCTTTTATGACCAGAATACTTATATTTTGCCCTTATGTACTTTCTACTGCGATTTTACCGCGGCAGGTAATAGGTGGCTTTACCTTGCATATTGCCTTAATTTATACCAAAGACTCTTTTTTGAGTTATGTACATTAGTTGATCACTAATCGAAGCCTACGGTGAGGGAAAACATCGTTATGAAACCTGCACATTTAGGCGCCTGAATGTGTTGCCATGGTCCAATCTGGTCAGGTTCCCTTGTTCACAAGGTCTCGGAATCAGATGACAGTCGCTGATCGCTGATCTGCCAAGTCCTCGACTGGGGTACCGTAGGGAACCGTGGCTTTGGCAGTGGAGGGAATTTTGCCTTTTTGCTGCCTGAGCAACGTGTTATAGAGGTGGGCAACGCATTGGCGATACTCTTGGTGTTGGTAATGTCTATAGGCAGCGGTGATCACTTTCCATCAGGTAGCCCGCTTGCCTGTTTGCCTACCGTACGCCATAAAAAAAGGAAAATCCTGGAGGTCAAGGCTGACTCCGCGCCCTCGCGTGCGAGAACACCAAGCCAAGGCCAACATGAATATAATTTTTTATTATTCTTTGTTGCAGACGATTCCAGAAGGTGACATACCTGTAATGCATAAAGCGGTAAATGTACTAGGAGATCTTCTCCAGAAGGCGATGGGGTTGCCTGAGCGCATTTTGGAGATAGCTACAGGACAGGACAGGAGACGTAATTATAAATAAAACTCCCAACTTAAAAACCGATTGTTTCACTCCCCTACGATTGTAAGTACGACTTCGAGCATGAGGCTACACTTTAAAAATAATCTTGGCGTTAATGTCCCGGTTGTGCTCCCGCACCGCGCCCGGGGTTTGCCTTGAGCATGATCCGGTATTAGGCAGATCAGGTAATTACAGTGGAGCAACTGCCATCTGACCTCCGTGACCCTGTTACAAGGGGAACCTGACCAGATTGGATCATGGTTACACATTCAGTCGCCTGAATGTGTAGGTTTCATCACGATGTTTTCATTCGCCGTAATAGCATTGATTAGTGATTGAACTATACATCAGTTGATAACATGAGAAAAGACTCATTGGTACAGTGCCATAAGGTGGTAGTGGGATTTCGGGACCTCTCGCTTACAAGTCGGACCCCTTAACCACTAGACCATTGACGCTCATGGGGCTGCAAACATAATTTAATACCCTTTAAGTCGGTCTGAAATCCATATTTGATGTCAAATTCATACAAAATTCAAATGCTTAGAGCGGACATGGTAAGAGTAAAATGAGTCGTATTGTATAACTTGCGGGTTTACAGAGTAGCACTTTGATCACATCACAACATCAGCAAAGATACGGGAAGTCCTAGTCATCCCAACTAAAATTATGAGTCATCGTCATCCTAGTGGTCAATCCCGACTTATGACAGTGTTCCTTATGATATGTGGAAAATAGAACGAATAAAGGAAAAATGTGCAGTTGGCCGTGTGGTGTCCGGCAGAGTAGAATAGCACCAACCCCTTACACTCGTGGGTGTCGTACAAAGCTACTAATCTTTTCGAGGCAAAAGATCAAGAGTCTCCGTAGTCTGGAAAATGGGCAGCAGCATTTTCCATTGTTATATTTAAACACTGCGATCTCCAATCCGCCTGCCAAGCGTGGAGATTATGGCAATAACCTCCCCTTTCTTGGGAGAGGCCCTAAGTTCTGCAGTGGACTGTTACGGGCTGTGATGATGAACGAAAAATGCTTAATTAAAGAGGTTTAACGGGAGGTCCGTAACGAACGCTAGCCGACTTTTGATGTAGAGCTCGTCTAGGCTAAAATGACGCGCCCCACTATCGCATTAACGCACACAAGCAAATTTAAAATATGGACGCAATACATATACAAATGCCGCTGTAATTGGTCATTCACTTGCTGGTGAGACACCAACGTAGGAGCTCGCGTCGTTCGATTGGAGCAGTCGACGCTCCCACACAGATGAAGTGACGTTATTAATATTTGCACTCACACATCGAAATCAACTAACTAAGTAGTGGGGCGCGTCATTATAGACTAGACGAGCTCTACCAATATGTAAAAAAAAATTGTGGTGTCAACTTATAAAAGGGACATACCCCTCCACTGTCTCTCAGCGTTACGTTTATGTGACGGGAAGTATACGATCTTATGAACCGTTTTCCAAACTAGCTTTCTACAAATTTCCATAGATGGCGCACTCTGATGACTCAAACATTTTTATAATATCTTGGCTGTATGGCATTAATATTTATCTTTATTTTGATGCAATTTATTTTAGTTCTATTAATTTTACATTTTTATAATTTTATTTATTTATTATTGTACGGTAAAATAATTTACAGATATAATAAAAATATACACTAATACCTACATCTAAAATACCAAAAATATATACAGTAATACATATAAAATATACTAAATTAAACCCTTATAAGTTATAAATATTTTATTATCTAACTAAACTAAATTAAAAAAGATGTAAAAAACAAGGGCCCCGCGGTAAGGTGCCCATCATGGCGGCGGCATTCCCGCGCTGGATGGCGATACTTATCCGCTGCGCGAAAAAGCTGCCGGCACGTGGGTCACCCGTCGCCTCCCTGAGCCGCTTATTAAGCTCCATGAAGAGCGAGTGTGCGCCCGGGCCCCACGGACCCAGTGTCTCGACACCAAATGCGACAAACTCGTATTGTGCGCCGAGACAACTTTACTTGCCCACCTTCGAGCGCTCTCGTATCTCAGCCGCCGCGCCAGCCCGTTTAGCGGTTGCCGGAAGATAGGTCGCAGCTAGTGTGTCGGCGCACGTGGCGTCCCACACCAGCGGGCGACCCATCCTCCATGGTATCCATAAACATCTCGTCAGGTCTCTTGCCATCGTCCCGTGCTATGTGTTGAGGTTCCAGGATTGCGGGGACGTTGGCGCTAACGAGAGACCGTCGCAGGATGTCATTGATCGCGGCGTGACGGGAGAGGCGGCCAGCGCTCGAAGAACAGGCAAGCCCATGGTGACCGAGGCGGTTAATACTCGCTCCACAAGAAGCACAACTATGCTCGATACAAACCTCGGCTCCCAGCCGGAGACCGATGGCGAGACGGAGAGTGGTCGGGTCGATGAAAGTGCCGGTGTTGGAGGATGGATAAGCGTGGAGCCAGTACCCGGATTCTCGTCTAGCAACTGCTTCCAGCCTGGCGCAGTCTTTTAAAGATGGTGAGGTATTAATAGGAGTGTCTAATATGACTTGAGATGAAATGTTGTCCCAGGCCTTTCGAATTTTGGGTGTGGGAGGAAAATTACATTTTTGGATGTCTGTGCTCGTTGGGACTCAATTTTATAAATTAAATGTAATCAATATCTGGTTGACTGGAATATAAAGTTGTGTAGCTTTATGTCTGCCTTAGTACCTCATCGACTAAACGTGCATTAAGTTTAAATAAATAAATAAACTTTAGGTTGGAATGGTAGCACTATAGCAAATTACTAGCTTATAACACGGTTTAATTTGTTCTGAGGCAATGAATGATGACAGTCACACATATGGTATGCCATACAACCACAACAATAGCCACATACAGTCAAATTATTATAATCATGTTTGAGTCTATAGAGCGCGCCATCTCACTGAATTTTTGAGAAGTTACTATTGAAATTGGCTTATTACTACAATATTACTAATATTAATATTACTAATATTACTACAATGGATGCGCAGTTTAAAACACAAGGTGTCAATAAAAATATAAAAAGTTGACTCAAAACTATTCTACTACAGGCTACGCAATACCACAATAGCATTGAATATGAATACTATTATGTAACCCCTAACATGCGTTCGCGTACTATTGCCACGAATGAAAGTCGTAAAAACTAATAACGACATGTTTAATTCCACGGTGGCTATACGTCAATTACGGGCATCGGTATAAATCGTCTCTTGCGCAGTGCCCTAGTAAGGGAACGTATGGAAATTGCTCTTATGAGCGGTCTTAACCGCTTGTTTGCTTAGCCCGTCTGGACTTCGCGGAAGCTTAAGTGATATTCTGAGATTGCCGTTTTCAATAAATTTAGGATTCGCCTAAATTCTTCTTATCACGATTTGGAGGTTGCTGATTGGCTAAAAATTAGTTATGATATAGGCCATTCTTACCTATAGGTATTTAGAGAAAACGGCAATAAGTACATCAATAAGTTTAGACAATAAGTCTGCCAATATTGGAATGGCTTAATTGAAGTTCGACATTTTTTTGGTATTCTGCTGGAAATTTAATGCCAATAGTTTCTCATTGACATTCCATTAGACTATTTCCTAGTCTGATCGTAACTCAATTGTGGACTAAAACGGTAGTATATTGGTTTGTTTTAGAGGGCAACATCAACAATAATTAAACTGAGAGTCAATTAAATAAATAATATTTATTAGCCAAATAATACAACAAACATAACAATGCAATAAATATCTTAATTACTATGTAGGTAGGAAACAATTCAGGCTCTAAAAATATATGAGCAACATATTGATTTCGTGCCTTCTAAACTAGGTGACCCTGTACTATAGGAAATAGTAAGCACTCTTTTGAGCATTTCAAAAGTATGATTTTTAGCCATGACTGGTTTTTAACGGAATTGCGATTGCATTGAATGTTTTTTTTTATAAATTTCGAATTTACATGTCACAATATTCTACTATAATACAGATTATTGGGACAATAGATTTAATTATTATTACTTAATTAAATTTATGTTCAATTAAAAATGTTTACATGTTACGTATCATTAATAGGTAAATGTCATTACGACTCCGTTTGTCTCAATCGTACTTAATGGAGTCTCAAGTACCCTATTTGCCTGCCGCCTGCCCTGCTTGTTGACGTTTAGTTTATAATACTATTACATTATGTATTGGATATATTGCGACCGAATCCGCAGGAAGATGAGGTTAGGAGGCTGATGTAAAGAAATAATTTATAATTGAAATAGTATTGTACATACCTCGAATATGTTACGTGAAATTGTAATCTTTGTTTATATACTCGTAAGTACATATTTTTTATTAATAGAAGGTTTATTCATTGATAGAGCGTGACTACGGTAATATTGACCATAGTTTTTGGGCGGATCACAAATAGTGATGAGACGATTATTATTTAACGGTTATGATTGCGATTATTTCTATTATTTTATAAACCAAACTATCGATAACAAGAGGAATGAGTGACGAAATAATAATAAATATAGGCATGATGACAGGGTCAACATTTTTTAATTGTATTTGGTCCATCTATACTGTGTAGTCTAATATTATCTAGATAGTATTTTTTAAATAATGTAAAATATGCAAAGATAAAGTCTCGAAGTTCGTGACGTCACTTGTCAGTAAACATTTTTCAGGAGTGACTTTATTTCAACGCACTGTATTATCGATATTTTAAGTACCTCTTGTAATATGTGTGTAATACGTATAATATACTTTTTATAATCTACCTGGCGGACTAAAAACGTTCAGAGATCATCTCTGTTGATTGAAACATATTTCTTTTCCTTCATCCTTTGAACATAAAAGACATGTAATAATCGCTAGATAATCGTCGATAATAGTCGATTATGATACATTGTAATCAGAAAGTCTATAAAGCGGCGTTATAGATCGACCACACAAACAGTATATTTTTTCTCTACAACAAAACGAATACATCTCCCGCGGGGGGTGGGAGGGGGAAGTTTTCAGGACTGAACCCGGGGTGCGGGTCACGAAACATCACTTGATGTCATTTTTCGGAAAAAGACCAGAGCAAAAATAAAAATTTGCCAGCCGAGAAGGTAACTGTCCAATCTTTTTCGAAAAACACTTGAGCTCCCTGCCCCGCGACCACGCGTTCTGCCCAAAACAGTATCAAAAATTCCCCCTCCCGACTACCACACCGCAGGCGATTTACCAGAGGGCTTATCCTGAGCTCTTATAGCAGGACCTAAACAGAACTTAGACTAGCTTATGCGCTTATTACGCATTCCTGAATTCAGTCACTAAATTCAGAAACAAAAAGCGTGAGAACAAATCAAAATGTATTGCTTATAGAATAAAGTCCATTTTTGTATCTCGGATTTTTGAAAAGCGGTGCGACACGTGACTTAATATAAGTGCGTTAGAACGAGACGTGTCACATAAGCTTGTCTCGTTCTAAGCAGGGCAGTTCTGTTTAGGTCCTGTTGTAAGAGCTCATGGTAAGCTCCCAGTAGTGTTGTGGATCCTTGTCGTTGACCCTTTGACGCATAGCTAGCCCGCTATAGCTAGCTAGCACGCTAGCCCTCACAGTGACAACGCACCTGCGGTTCTGCATTTTTGTTACTTGCAACCTAAATGTATGAATTGTAGATATTATGGGCGACAGTTACCACTTACCATCAGGTGGGTTAGCTGCTCATTTGTCACTGAATAGTATAAAAAACTTTGTACTTACTCTCAGGCGTCGACATTGTCAGCCGTTGCAGAGGAAACGACGCTGAAGGCGGCAGAACCTGAACAAAATATGGTAATCTCAAAGGGGTAATTTATTAACTATAAACTATCGCTTGTTTATTACATAATAGGTATATTTAAATATATCTTACTAGCTGGCCGTCCGCGACTTTGTACGCGTTCACTACACTTTATATCGCGGTCGCTGCCATATTGAATTTATATTCATTTTGACGTTGGTGACCAACCGATCGGTCGGCCTATGACCATCTCAGGGTTCCAGAGAATGTCCCTCCAAAGTTTGGTCAAAATCGGATCAATAGTTTTGCTGCGAAAATATATCAAACAGACAGAGTTATTGTCACATTTATAATGTTAGTTAGGATTCAATATCAATAGCCTGTAACAGCAGGTACACTGTAGAACTTTTTTTTCTTTTTTTATTATCAATAGGCTTGCATTTGACCTCAACTCACCTGATGGAAAGCGACGATGAGGTCGAAGATGTAGTATGCTTGCCTAGAAGATACCTATATGACTCTGAAATACCTATCATTACACTACCTTTCAATACATGGGTACTTATGAATTCACTCCCTGTCATGCTTCAGGAGCCTGCCTGATCTTAAACGGAAGCAACTCAGTACATATCTTCATAAACAAACTAAGTTCACAATCAGATTTACAGACAGGTCTTCTAACTCACGAAACAACAACTCATTGGTGCTAATTGGGGACTAAAGGACCACAGGGTTAAGGTCGCATTATATACAGGATCCCTTCGAGAGCCCTGCGAACGTCCAATAAGACTTATAATAACTTCTGGAGGGCACTGTGATAGCTAAATTTGCACGCCTTATTTATGTACAGAACATAGCCCGAAGGATTTCTAGACTAAACTGGCAGTGGGGCACATAGCTCGAAGAACCAGATGGACGATGAGGCAGTAAAGTTCTCGAGTGGCGACGTACCGGAAGATGCAGCGTGGGTAGGCCTTCCACAAAGTGGACCGACGACCTGGTAAAGATCGCAGGTACCAGCTGAATGCGGATGGCACAGGACCGGCCTTTGTGGAGATCTCTGGAGCAGCAGTGCGGCGACTTTTGGCTGATAAGATGATGATAATGACTTTCGTACCCAGAACTAAGTCAGAGTCTAAGTGCTGAAAAGGGAGCCAATAAACCTAAATCTATATTCTTGTTGTTTCAGTCGGCGCTGGCAACCGATAGACAACAGACAGAGGAAGCGCCGCAGAAGGCAGCAGTATCTGCACAAAATTTGGTAAACCCAAGGCCGTTACTTTTATTTAATCTAAACTATCTTGGATCATCATCATCATCATTTAAACCCCCCTTGGCTTACTTTTATTTAATCTAAATTATCTTCGATTATCATCATTATCTTGCCGTTAATGTCCAGGTTGTGCTCTCACTCACGAGGGCCCGGGGTCCGCCTTGACCATGATCCTGGACTTGGCAGATTAGATAATTACAGTGGAGCAACTGTCATCTGACCTGATTGGAATTTCTCTACTCCAACCTGTTGGAGATATAGGTACTTTTCTTTACACCATTTTTATTGTTATTTATTTATTTATTTATTTATTTATTAGGTTATAGACGAGCAGCATTGTTGCTGATGTGTCTATATCACACAGTGTTGAAATTTATTTTAAATCAAGTAGAGACAGTTTGTTTGACTTCAACCACTCGTCCAGTCTGTTCTTGAAGGAATTCACTGACACAGCTGTCACAACATTTTGTGTATTTTATTGCATTCGTATCAAGAATTCACTCAAATAGGCAGAACGAACCATTTAGATGCAGAAAGCTAGAAGCGTGAATTACTTAATACGGAGATGACTAAACCGGTGATAAGGCGATGTTCTAATTGACAACGGTCGTACGACCATGGTCGTGCGACGGGCGGTTTTGATTTCTCCTATTGGTCAAGATATATTTCAGCATACGTGTTTCCAATTTCAGCGCATCGCGGCAAGCGAGAGGACTGTATTCCACAGAGCAGCTGACGTGATGGGAGGAGTTGTCGAGAGTGTGGTCTACCTACCGGAGCGTGCAAGCAAACTGGTTGAGCCAGCGCTGGCGAGAAGACCTGTATGTGACAGTGCAGTATTTCTTGATACTTTCTAGCGTAAGTTAGGGGCTAAGTTTGTAAGTGAAAGATTATTATCTTCTACATAAGTAGTAATCATCATCACAGCCCATAACAGTCCACTGCAGGACTTAGGGCCTCACCCAGGAGAGAGGAGGTTATTACCATAATCTCCATGTTTGGCAGGCGGGTCGGAGTTCGCAGTGTGGTAAATATAACAGTGGAAAACGCTGCTCCCCATTTTCCAACCTACGGAGGCTCTAGAGAAGACCTTTTGCCCCGAAAACGTTAGCCGCCATGTACGACATCTTTAGCGACATCTATCGCTCCAACAGGGAAACTCAACAATACTCACTTTAGGAGTAGACGAACACAAGTTTGGCAGGCATCCGCACATAGATGGCGCTAACCGTCCTACATCGCGCTAGAGAAATGTGCCAACGGCATATATAAAACTTCCGACGATCAACTGTTGGACCCTTGGTCCCGTGGTCACAACACCCGACCAGGTGGGTAAATACCCTTTTCCACCTTCACCATCTTCGCTTGCCAACATTGGCCGCTACCTTATAACCTTTCACCTCCAAACACCTACGAGTGTAAGGCGCTCACCTGATTGACAATGATGACGGGCGGTTTTAGGTCTCCTATTATTCGGTGGACGTCCATCATACGACCGTTGGCAATTAGGACGGCGCCTGTTGATTTTTATTATTTATTATGATTGATGATTCTATTTTAAATAGTATTCCTCACTTCCAGGCAAATGCACCAAGTGAAAGGACTTTATTCCATAGAGCAGCAGATGTGATGGAAGGTCTCGTCGATTCCGTGGTATCTTTCCCTTATCGTGCCTACAATATGGTAGTGCCAAACCGGCAAGTCCAACGATCTGTATAACATGAACAGTGACAATATTTTCAATATAACATGATAAATACGAAGAAATAAGTATGTTTCATTAAACCCAACGCGAGAAGAGGGGTGTTGTAAGTTTGATTTGTATCTGTCTGTGTGTCTGCCTGTGGCATCGTAGCTCACGAACGGATGGACTGATTTCGATCATCATCATTTTGGCGTTAATGTCCCGGTTGTGCTCTCGAGCACGAGGGCTCGGGGTTCACCTAGACCATGATTCAGGATTTGGCAGACCAGGGGGTCTAAAAAGGCCACATTAGCGTTTCATATTATGATTCATATTAGACTGCCACAAACTTATCTGATGCGGTGGCCAGTGCTGGAACTAAGTGACGCCATTTCGAATTGTCATGTCAATGTTAACAACAGCGACGCTGCAGATAAGTTTGTGTCAAATTAAAATGAATCATATTATGAAACGCTAATGTGGCCTTTTTAGACCCCCTGATAATTACAGTGGAGCGACTGCCATCTGACCTCCGTGACCCTGCTACCAGGAACCTGACCAGATTGGATCACGGTTACAAATTCAGTTGCCTGAATTTGCAGGTTTCATCACGATGTTTTCCCTCACCGTACGAGCATCGTTTAGAATTCAACTAACGTACACAGCTCAGAAAAGAGTCATTGGTACATGGCCGTAGCAGGATTCAAACCCTCTCGCTTACGAGTCGAAAGCTCAACCGCTCGGTCTCCGACGCGCTTTTAGGTATACTCTACATATATTTTTTATAAAATCATAACGAAGAGTATGCATTGCGACAGACTCACCGTAAATGATAGTAAAATTTCTGAGTTGATTTCGATATTGCTTTAATAATTTAGAAAATTTCGCCAGTCGTTTAGTTAGGTAATAATATTCTTTCACGTTTCATGTGTCGCAGTTCGTAAGTGTGGGATTTCCCTAATGCCACAGTCATACAGGTTTTGTTAATGCGACACCTTCAAACCCCTATTGGCTACTTTCCCCCACGAGTCCAAACTTAAACTATTCTTCTATTCTAAGTGAACGCGCTGTAGTTTTTATCCTCCGTTTCCATCTTAAGCCTTGTTAATTTTACAAGGCGATGCCTTGTAGACGGTCTGAACTCGTTATCGACGTTATCGACGACTCGTTATTGACGACCTGAGTGGTTCAATGGTCAACATTGGCCGGCCTGCTACGCAAGAGGTCCCGGGTTCGATTCCCGGCCGGGCAGAAATTGAAATGATGAATTTTAATTTCCGTTACGGGTCTGGATGTTCTATGTATAATATGTATGTATTTAAAAGTATATAAGTAGTTTATCAGTTATCTAGCACCCATAACACAAGCTTTGCTTACTTTGGGGCAAGATGGCGCTGTGTGAATTTGTTCACGATTATTTATTATTTATATTATTATCAAACTTGCTAACTGGGAATTAGATCACTCGAATTTTTTATTTGTAGTAGAGTAGGATACTCTCAAAATGAACTATACCAGCAGTGTAATGTACCTAAACATTATAAAATGGCAACAAATAGCTAGGGAATTCAGCTCTTATTCGCGTTTCTAGTACCTACTTATCATCCTACGATAAGCATACAATTATCCGATTTTGTATAATCTCCAATGCCCCTATCTTAAACCAATAATTCCTCAAGGAACTCCTACCGTGTATTTGGAGGCTAAATGCCCGAAGTTGAGAAACTAGTGTCTCTGCGAAGAGTCTAACCTCCATCAAGGGTGGACAATATCCAGGAAACAATCCAACATCACGTACGTCACGATGACACATCGAGGCGCCGAGCAGCAGGGGACGAGCAGTTATCGCCACCATCGCGTTTCGAGGCCGACCAGTAGTTCCAGAAGACCTCCTTCGTGATTTGGCGACGCAGCCAACCTAGTGGGCAGAAAGATGTCACAAAATCCGGAGATACGCCATCCCCGTGAAGCCAAAGCCCCAGTAACATTTTCACTCAGAGCGTTGGGAAAAGTTTCTGTACTGAGTGTTTCATCGAGGATTAGATAGGAAAAAATCAGGAGAAATGACTTGCACGGTGTTAACTTAATGAGGGTTTAGTTCGCAATATGTCAAACGCTTACAATAAAATAAGAACCTATAGCAACTAGCGACATCAACGATATTATCAAGCAACGAGGTTACATTTTTGTTTTTGTTTTGTTTTTATTTGAGTTGTTCTGAACACTGCGTGTGGAATAGTTACATATTTCCATATTCGGCGCTCCTGAGATTGCGGAAGCTGCGCACACGCACGGATCAATATCACGAAATGCTACTCTACGTGACGTGAACTACGTGACAACCTGATTCATGATTAGTATTTGTTATGTACTTTGGCAATTATTTTTATACCACTAAAGTGGCAAACAAGCTTACGGCCTGCCTGATGTAAAGCAGTCACCAGTAGTTTGCAATGCCAGGGGCATCACTCATGCGCTGACGACACCGTAAAAACCTTCTCACCCCTTTCTTGAAGAACTCCATGTTGTACTCTCCAGGGAAAACCTCTCCGGGTTGTTCATTCCACAACCTTAGTGTGCGTGGGAGAAAGTTCCTTTGGAACCGCACAGTTTGCGTCCAATTTGTCTCCAAGGGGGAAACTGCATTTGTACACTTGGGGTGTGAATCATGTAAAAGGGAAATACCTTTCCTCCCACGTGAAAGATTCCGTATAAAAGAAACATTTAAAGCGTCACAAACTTACCTGAGTCGGTAGCCAAAACTGGGACTAAGTGTCGCCTTTATCAAATGTCATGTCAATGCAAACAAAAGCGACGATCAATGGGTCAGATAGGTTTGTGGCACTGTAATTCGCGTGTTCATCATCACAGCCCGTAACCGTCCACTGCAGAACTTAGGGCCTCTCCCACGAAAGGGGAGGTTATTGCCATAATCTCCACGCTTGGCAGGCGGGTTGGAGAGCAGTGTTTAAATATAACAATGGGAAATGCTGCTGCCCATTTTCTAGACTACGGAGACTCTTGATCTTTTGCTGCGAAAACATTAGTCGCCTTGTAGGACACCCATGAGCGTAAGGGGTTGGTGCTATTCGCGTGTTAATGATACATTATTACTATGCGAATGGCGGTTCACACGCTCATTAAAAAGACTTGTTGCATTTGCGCATGACTTTTATTATTTGCACATAGTTATATATACTATTAAAGAGTTCAGTTGCCGCTTTTATTGTATAAAAGCACCGGTAGTTTTGCATTTTGTTCTAAAACCTAAGCATGAATCGTAAGTGTAGTGGGTGACAGTTACCGCTTACCATCAGGTGGACTGTCTTATCGTCTGTCACTCATCATCATCATCATCATCTTTGAGGTTATGTCCCGGTTGCGCCCCCGCGCGGTACGCGAGGGCCCAGGGTCCGCCTTCCTGCTACTCTTGGCAAACTTCGCTCGGTCTTCGGCATCCTTAGTGGTGAGCTTATTGGCACGCATATCCGTTCTGACTACGTCAAGCCATCGCTTCTTGGGCCGGCCTCTCCTTCCCGTGCCCGGCGGGGGCGGCATGGCCAGACACTTGTTCCCCACATAGCTTGCCGGTCTGCGCAGGACGTGGCCATACCATCGAAGGCGGCACTCTTGCAGCTTTTCTGTGATGTCAAGGACGCCAAGGCTACCCCGAATGTGGGAATTTCAAACGCGATCCTTTCGTGAATCTCCATACATCCACCGCAGCATCTTCATTTCCGTGACGCGCAGCTCCTGCTTGTGCCGCTCTAGTAGGGGCCAAGGCCAAGGTAGAGGCATTTTTATACCAATAAGCTAAGGTGGCAAACAAGCTTACAGCCCGCCTGATAGAAAGCAGTCACCGCAGCTTTCAATACCAGGGGCATTACCCCGACCAGCGTGAAAACCTTTTCACCCCTTTCCTGAAGAACTCTTATGCTAAAATACATCAACTGAAATTATGTAAGATCTACATTATTCTAAAATGTACTTTATTTTTCCAGATAATGAAATGGTGACTATGATGTTGACAGAAAAGAATTCCGACGCTTACAAAAAGTATAACATTAATAAAATCTTCTAAATTAATTCTTTAATGAAATAATTTCTTTGATTTGCGAGGTGATTGTTATCTTTTCCATTGAGTAGCATAGAAATAAGTGTCATTCAATTTAGATCTTGCAAATGTTTGTTTTGGGTATAATAAACACTTAATTATAAAAACAATAATTAAATGTCAAAAACAGGGGTTTTTATTTTGGTACCTCAATCTCCTGAAATGTCAGTCAGTAGAGGTTCAAAGCGAAGGGTATGATGCAAAAGGTGGTGTATACCTAAGTTTTTATGTTTTAATCTTGTGCAACTCGGTGCAACTGAGTACATTTTACATTTTTAGTTTTACGCTCATATCTTTTATATAGTGCATCCTAGCTAAATGTTAGCCTACGACAATGCCTATTGCCTAATTGCGAGGACTAGATATACCTACTAGACCGAATTACATCCAGAATTAGATTCTCTTGAACGTATATTTTCTCAAAGTTTGTTAAAAAAACTTGGTTTTTTAGCTATAGTTTTCTACTACATCCTTTGACAACATTTTTCATTATGGTACTCTATTCAATAGACGTAAATTTTTGTGCTCTTTAATTTACAACTAAGTAACTTTTCGATAGGATTCATTGGTTTGAAGTTGTAAGCGGAAAACCAAACAAGGTACCAAATTTTCGAGGTTATTTAGTTATCAAAAGTTGTCCCGAACGATCTCGTATTACCATATTTATATTTACTCAGTTGCACCCATATATACAAGGTTAAAAAATAAAAACGAATAGGTACACCACCTTTTGCAATTTCTGAACATCTACGGACTAGAGTATACTGATATTCTCCGTTTGCGGCCGACAATATTGTAAAATGAAAATATTCGTATATGACGCGCGTAAAAGGTTCTATGTTCAGTTCAAGCTTGTCCCTATAGGCAGCCAAATCAGTGACTCTAGAGTTCCTTAAGCTAACTTCTTAACTTGATAATGATCCTAATAAGTCAAAACAAAATCTCATCGCTAACGTGCCAGTCATTTATACGCCTTGCCAGATTATTAGTTGCAATGGTTATGTCCTACGCCTCTTGTCTTACACGGGTTACATCCCTTATTCACCACATGCAGCCCATTTGTTAGTAAATAGTCAAATAACATGTTACCTCTCCTATACATGTCTTCATGCATCACACCCCACCGACAGCTGCAACCTGTGACGCCGTACAAAACAGTCATGGGAAAACCTATCGTGTTGAAGAAATTAATTAAATATAGAGAACCAACCAAATTTGGTGTGTTTATTTTGAATAGTTCTTGAGTTATGAAAGGGTCAAAAGTGGCTCCAAATAGCTCGTGTGCTCGTGATATTACACGCGGGTGCGGCTCGCCAGTTCTCTTTTCTTGGCTTGAACTTAGCTCAGTAGCTTACGAACTATTTGGGAATACGTAGACTTTGTCGACGGTATAACACCTATCGGTTAGGTTATTATTCTAAGCCTGTTTACCTACCATAGACGAAAAAGAAAATTGTCAGTCTAGACCGGCCTCCGGTTGCCAAAACTAAAAGTAGATCGGGGCCAGATTAGATTGCTCGCGGGTGGCAAAAGAACTAAATTTGACAGACAGTCTACAATATTAACTCACAATATAAACAATGGCAAAGACGCCATAACCTCAAAGCAATCTTATCTGGCCCCGGGTCTATCTATAAAGAACCCTATATTGTCATTAAATGCAAACAACAGTGACACTGGACGCTGCAAATGCGCTGCAGATAGGTCTGTGACAAATTAATATGAATCATTTTATGAAACACTAACTTCACTCTATCGTTGTTATATTAGACGGCATTATCGATAAAAAATTATTGTTTTTTTATCGATACCTATAATGAGAAGGTATGGTGGCTCTTTGGAGCCGACGTTATAATTTTCCTTTGTATTTTTCAGTAGTCTCGTAGGTACATATAAAATAGATGGAAGCCTCCAAATATGCCAGTGTCGATATATTGTTTTTAACTAGAGACTTGCATATAATAAAACAGACAAAAAGTGTGTCTGTATGAATATATTTACAAAAAAAAAGTTTAGGGCGATGAAGAAATTGTAATATGTCGGAGAAAAGACTGGAGAAGACTCGCCCATGAGCGAGTAATGGCCATCAGAACGTATTTATCGGGATTTCGTAGCAATAAAGGGGCATCTATAGTGTTTTGAGAATGTATTGTCAAATTAAAGCCACATTTACGAGTTTACAATTGTAGCCGAAACCCGCGGGTTATTCGCAAAACCCTCCACCACCCATGGCCAATCTCATCAGGCCGATCCGCGAGAGATGCGCCGGGGCTCTTACTAGTTGCCACATACGCACAGCTTGACTCCCTACACATTGTTAACAGTACATCCTGCGCTCACGTTTCTATTTTCTGGAGCTTTCACGCATCTCTTTAACGCATCAGGATTTACGCTTCTTCGCTCTTGAATGGTTTCTAGTTCTTGGTCCCAATATCCTTGTGGCTGCCGTCGCCGCCATGCTGCTTGTGACGTTGTCATAATAGTTGCCAGCCACCCGTCAGGTGGCGCACCAATCGACATCCAGGAACTATAATAAATATGAAAATAGCGCCGAATTGATTTTGATGGAGTTTTCACAGTTTGGTAGTTTGGGGTCCAATCTAGGTCAAGTTTCATCTGATTCGGTTAGGTAGAACCAGAGATACAGTTTGACCTCTCCGTAGTACTCCGTAGCTTTCATACATTAAAAAATCGTCGGAAAAAATATAGGCTGCCTTAAAACGATTTCCACGCGGACAAAGTCGCGGACAAAAGCTAGTCTAAAATAAATACATTTTTGATAATTTATTGCTTCTTTGGACGGTAAGTACTGCTTAATAATACTTTTTTTTATAATATTAATCATGACGCTTATTTTTTCAGGTGCGCACATTTTTAAATAACAAGAACAAAACAGATGTGAACCCGACTCCTACGGGAAGGATTCCGTATTGAAAAGAAACATTTAAAGTGCCACAAACTTATCTGAGTCGGTAGCCAAAACTGGAACTAAGTGTCGCTTTTTCAAATGTCAAATAAATAAGTACAAAAGCGACACCGTCAATAGATTAGATAAGCTTGTGGTAGTGTAATTCGCGTGATGACGACCCATTGGTTCTAAACGAATGACGCTTACTAACCATCTCAATATAAATATTTCGCGTAACTGTTCACCTTTTCCATACTACAAATTTAATAGTTTAGTTACCGCTTCTCATCAGGGCCTCAAGTCTGCTAATTTACTCAAGCCTCGATTCAATTGTAATTGGACCACAGTCCGCAGCCCGCAGATAAGCTACTATTGCGATTCAATTACTATTCAATAGGAGTCTAGTACATTAGTGGACTCTAGGCCCTGGTGGGTTGCCTGCTCGTGCGACACTGAGTAGCATATTAAAAATATTCAACAGCCCGTCATTGGTAAAAAACTACTAAACTCGGCGGCGGTGACCACTTTCCATCAAGTGGCCCGCATGCTTGTTTGTCTGCCGTATTACATAAAAAAAACGTTTGCGCATGGAACCCTAGAAATTGGAAACATATAAAAACAACCCCAAATTTTTACAGAATAACTTGTTTTGCGCTTGTGGGCCGCGTTCTAAAAACTTTTATTCAAAAAAATTTATTTTTGATAACGACAATGCGTTTCGCAGTTTTTGTATTTCTGCTCGTGGCATTGGTGAGTCTTTATAATTATACAAAAACACCTGCAGTTCTGTATTTTGTTACCTGCAACCACAAAATAGAAAACTAACAGAAGGTCCGCTCCCGTCGTCATCGAAAATTATTATCTTAACTTGCCGACTCACTAGGGTTGCTACTGTATTTATTCTGAATTTTTAAAAGGGTATTTAAAAGATCGAATGGAATTTTAAAGATCGTTTACAATTACATTTCCCTTGCAAAGGACCAATATCTAATCCTTGCCATAATATGATCATGATTGCTTTCCAAGCTCTTCAGATTGTGTTCAAGTGTATTAGATTTTCCATATCAGCTTCAGACATTATGCCTTTAGTAGGCGTAATAATAATCTACTGTTTATTCACTTTTTAAAAATTCGTCGCCTCCTGATTATATCATCAGACCCTGAGAATAACCTTTCCCTGACCTGGGATTTGACCCACTTCCAGATAATTCATACATAAATAAATTATGGAAATGTAATATTATGTTATTAGTCAGTTGATCTGAGGATGGAGTAGGAAGGTGGTCAGCGACCTTTTTTAATATTAGACTAGACAGGCATTTCGGACATTACGGTTTCTTATTCTGTTAAAAACTGTTACGGGGTGCCAGAAACTGTTCAACTATTCCTTGGGACTCTAGCGGAAGATCTTGGTCAAACTCGCTTCATCATCGGCATTAGAACTCGTGGCGGTGCTGAGATTCGACTAGCCTCAAAGTATGAAATGGTCACCCATCAGTTCTTGGACACTGCGTGCGTTGCTTGTATGTTATTAAGTAACCTTAGTTACGTACAAGTAAAATAATGTTCGAAACTGCGTGAGAATGCCTGTAAACGTAACGTCAATGTGTGCGTGACGGAAATGGCGCATTGTTTCCAGCGGACCTTCTGCTTGGCGCGGGCCGTTCTTTATTTTGTGCTGCAACCTTGCGTGAATCGTAAGTGTAATGGGCGACAGTTACCGCTTATCATCAGGTGGGCTGTCTGCTCTTTTGTCACTGCGCAGCTTAAAAACACGTGCGTTATTATCATGATAATTCGAATTATTATGAAATTAACGAAAAAGGGCATTTTAAAGATAATAAATAGTAGAGCGACTGCCATCTGACCTCCGTGACTTTGTAACTTTGTTAACAGAGGAACCTGACCAGATTGGATCATATTTACACATTTAGTCGCCTGAATGTGCAGGTTTCCTCCCGATGTTTTCCCTAAGAGCATCAGTGTACACTTAGAAAAAGTCGTTAGTACATGTCGGCATTAGGATCGGACTCCACATTCTGATATTCATAATATGAGTATATTACTGAAGTACTTCATATACCATATGAAGCCGCACATGTTACTGCTTCCAGCTTTATAAATTAGTAGTAGCTCTTTGAAATATCTTATTTGATGTCAATTATATTCGGTTGATTTCTTGATGATGTACCTATACTTTAATATTTTAATTATCTAAAATAAATGATACCTAGTTGATGTTAATTTAAATTTTATTTTCATTTCAATTTTATTGTACCTATTATGACACTGACATTTATTTTAAATTTTGACAATATTTATAATACCTATTGTTTGACCTACATGTATGGACATTGTCTGAAATAAAATATTTTTAATTTAATTTAATTTATACTCACACTTATTGATTTTATTTTGTTTATATTAGGCATACTTCGCAAGTGGCGATTGTGCTAGCTACGGTAAGTGGATTTAAATTTATGTAACTGAGAATGCGTTCTAAATGGGAAGAATAGGCTAGCCATCGTTATACAGGCTTTGAGACGAGATATAACAAAAAAATTTTACAATCGATCGTATTTTCTGTAGAGAACCTGCAACAGTATCATGGACAAATATCAATCAGCACGCCTTCTAAGTGTCGGAGGCCACGACTCATAGTAGGAAGCCTTTGAAGGACTGATAGCAATATTTATGAATTATTTTTTTATTTAACAAGCATATGGCAAGTAGTTATACCGTAGCCTATGACAATTTCTTAAAATAACAAATGAGTTTGCTATTTATTGACGGCAATAGCAGCATAGAAGATATTGAAACCAGACCACACCAACAGGGGTTAACTTTCAACCGTGGTGGTTGGCCATCTGTGATAATGATAAGCTAGCGACAAGTAAGTAGGGTCCCCAAGGTCGGCCCATCACAGGTTTATTAAGATAAAATAAAGAAAGTTAATAAACAGAAAATATTATGTTGGCCTCTTGAAAAGGTAACGAAATAAAATAAATTAACACTCGACGATGGAGCGAGTCTAGCCTTGGGTCATATTCACTCGGAAAACAGACGCAGGCAACACAAGAAGAACACAAATGTAACATTCGCACTTATCCTCCTCCTCGACCTCGTAAGACTTTTAAAACTGCAGTATTTAAAAATGTTCCTTAATATACAGTCCCGCGCACGTTATGAGTTATTTCCCGTGCGAATTTACCTGATCGGCCCTTTCTCCCAACAGAATGCAAGCCCGGGAGCACGTTCAAATCTTCCGATGGATGCAATTATTGTTTGTGTCCTGACAGCGGATTAAAAGGTAGCGCGGCCTGCACTTTGATGGCGTGTATACAATAATATGAGGTAATGTATAACGTGTGTGAGGTACTTCTCTGCTTGCGAGTCCTATAACCAAGGTTAATCAACACTCGCAGAGTCTGGGTACTGGAGGGGTAACCTAATATCTGGGTGGGAAGCTAACAGGAAGCGTTTCGACGGTCTTCGGCTCCGTAATAGAGACCCTCAGCTATTGTTATCTCTATATTCGCTGTCACACACCAGAGGCTGTTTCAAATATGCAGCAGCAAAGATTTGGAACGACTTCCGTACCTATACGGGGTGTAGTCACAGTCACGAAGGGCATTTTTATTAAACATTGTAAATCTTTGCTGCTCGCGAAGCAGGCCCTGGGGTTTGCCGATTGTCCTTTCGCATATTTTAGTGTGTGTTTTCGCTTCTTTTATTATGCTGTAACTACGTTCACTATAAGATGTGTGTATCTATTGTATAGGGTTTGGCAGAATAGCAGGGGAGTGTGATTTGAGTTACGCTCCTCGAGCCATATGCAGTCAGCACAAGGCGATCAATGTCTTAGAGACAGACCCGCCAGCATCTCCGTATAAACCAGAAAATTTCTGTGTTTTCTGTTGTGTATTTTCAGCACTCCCATTTCTGACCCGTCTGCCAAGCGTAAAGATTACATGGAAAAACCTTCCACAAATCTGACAGGCTCCAGAAATGAAGACTCATAAGTACAGTTCGCGACAGGTCGACATAGCAATTGGGTATGAGCTAAGGATGATGGGAGACGCCCCGTGCACCAGCAAAGCGAGTTGCCGTCTTATTCTTACCGCGTTGACTGCGTATATAAATTTAGATATGGCTCACGTCCTTGCTTGAACAAAAATAAGGAAAACAAGTAAAGAAAATTGCCATGTCGACCTATCAAGAACAGTACACCAGCAACAACCTGGCGCATCCTTGATGATAACGTGTTTTTTCCAGATAATGAAATGGTGACTACGATATGGACAGAACAGAAATCCGACGCTTGTAAAAAGTATACCATAATAAAATCTTCTGTATTAAATCTATAATGTATTCTTTGATTTGCGAGGTACCCCTTGGAAAAATTTGGGATTTTTTTAGATTCTCACTCATCAATTCTATACGGTGAATCTTATCGAAAAGATAAATATGAATAAAACGTGATCTTATTTAGCTCCCTATTTAACATTAAGAACTGAAAATACCGTAATCCTAGAGAGAAAACGTCCAAAAAATAAGTCGAAGAGAAGCGTCAAGCTCAAGCGTCACTTTTTGACAGACAGACAAAGCCACAGGTGCGTCTTTTACGTCGATCGGAGTAGTATTTTGAGCTCCGGTGTGGAGAGCACGTGTCAAAAACGTGGCGCATGAGCCCAAACACCGTGTACCTATACGCAGCAACAGCGCATTTTGAGCTTCGGTTTGGTAAGGAAAACAGGTTATTATCGTTTAAACTGTTAGAACTGCCAGAAATAAAGCAACCAATGGTAGAGACAAACCAACAAAAACCATTCAATGGGAGATCGGCGCCATGCGTCCAACGGAAGGAACTGTAGTAAAATTGTGGATTTAAATTCTATAGGTATTGTATACCTCAATTCACTAGCATTTATAATTAGTTCGCGGGTAAAGGTGCTGGTCGTACAGTAAGTAAGTTTATTATATAAAATCTTATCAGTAAGATGTACTTACTGTTTTTTAACACAAAATAAAATATATGAGATATTTGGAGCGTCGGTGGTCCAACTCGTAAAGGAGATGTCCCGCAATGCTGCCATGTACCAATGACTCTTTTCTGAGTTATGTATTAGTTGAACACTAACCGACGCTCTTACAGCGAGGGAAAACATCAAAAATTAACATGTGTAACCATGATTTAATCTGGTCAGGTTCCTCTGTTAACAGGGTTACGGAGGTCAGACGGCAATCGCTCTTTCCACCTGATCTGTTAAATCCCTACTGCCAAGATAAGGTATCTAGCGCAGTTACAGGCATGACTCCTTGCTGTAACAACCTGCGGTTCTGCATTTTTGTTGACAACATAAGCAGCGAATCAAGAATGCTTATGTAAACTATACATTGTATAAATTAAAGTCGTATTCCGTGTCTGTTTGTATATATTTCCACCAACTACTACTAAACTACGCAAAGGATTCACCATTAGTTAGATAATCACTTTCAGAAGGTATATTGTAAAATCCAGATTAAATCATGTATATGTATACCTACATACATGTATATTGTCCGTGATGCACGAGTCCGGCGATATCGGCCCCAATGTCAAGTCCCAAATCTCTGCAGCTTGGGCCAAATAGCGGGAACTCACGGCAGGCATCTGCGACCCTAAAATCTCTGTAAAGCTCAAAGGGTTTATATACAAGGGTATAATTAGACATGGCCAGCGCTGACGAAACACGTTCGCGAACTCTGAAAATGAAAATGCTGCGGTGTATGTGCGGAGTTATGCGACTCGATCGAGTACGTAACGAGAACAGTCTTGGCGTCAGGGATGTCGCAGAGAACATCGAGGAGGCTCGCCTGCGCTGGTTTGATCAAGTGTTGCGTAATCCTCAGGGATACGTGGAAAATAGGTGCCTGAACCTGCCTTTATCAGGAAAGGGGCCCCGTGGGCGACCCAAGAAGCGATGGATTGACATCGCTCAGTCGAATGCGTAAGCCGGCTTACAACGCGAAGATATTGGCGATCGGGCGAAGTGAAGAAGAATGAGTAGGAAAGCGGAGCCTGGCAGAGCTCGGGATGCGCTAAGGCGATGATGATGGAAACATGCATATGTCGTTGCGCCTAGGAAAGTGGTATATCAGGATCATTGTCATCAGGGTGGTGATATCAGTATTAGATCGTAGTCGTCCAGATAAATTAAAGAAAAGGTTCACATTTACTCCACTGTATTTATTCCAAATCATTTTTGCACATCACTTATAATTTTACTTGAAATCAGAGCAACAATGTAGGCAGTTGAGGTAATTTACATTCTTATTTCAAAGGTGATTTTAAAGTTACCTTATCTTCAAACGTAAATAACACTTTCTATAAACGAAATGTGGAGACAGTTTCAAGACGCGAGTCGTGCCGTCGAGACGCTGTCAGCACGCTCCACCAGGAGGCGTACTTCCACTTCCGATTTCTTCGTCATGAGTCCGTACTATTGACCACATGATTCCATACTATTGACCAGACCGGTAAAGAAAAGCCGAGAAATCCCGTGCGAAGTCGGAGCGGGTGGCTAGTACCTAAATAAAAATGTAGAACAGTAAAGTTGACGTTGACCTTCACACTTGATTGCTGCAAGAAAACTCTACGTTTCTTTATAAATTGCTTATTAAATGAACTTGCACATAATTAATCGTACACGTGGTCTTACAATTTTTTAATAAAAATTTGTTATTTACTGACGGTTGCAATGTTTTTTTTTCTACAATATGGCATTTTCTTCTGTACTTAAAGAAAATAGGAATTCCGAAGGAACATTAAAACTCAGACCCAAACCTGATTCCAAGCCAAAGGTTCTGTCAAGTATCCTGGATATTTGACCAAAGGTTTGGCCTAAGCCGAATGGATTTGAATAACTCAATAAATGAATGGTATAAACTTGACTTATATTGAGATGGCAACCTTTTAATCGTTTTTAAACAACTTTATCCCTCACTTACATAAAGCTCGTACGCACGGGTGGATAGGTATAGCCCGAAGCCCATACCATTCCCATCCGATGGAGGTATGCAATGCAGTGCCTATGCAATGCAATGCAATGCCTGGCATGCTCCGGCCCGGACACAGTTATTTATTTATTGAACAATAACAAAAATCGCTTACAGCGATAAGACTGTATTTGCGTGTTTGTAAATCAGCTGTTATTTCTTATTGATATTAAATCTTTTTGGGCGAGTTTCTCATCATCACAATCCAAAACAGTCCACTGCAGGACTTAGGGCCTCTCCCACGAAATATTAGGTTATTGCCATAATCTCCACGATTGGCAGGCAGGTTGGAGATCGCAGTATCATATATTTAATAATGGAAAGGTCTTTTGCCTAGAACACATTAGTCGCCTCGTACGACACCCACGAGTGTAAGGGGTTGGTGCTATTCTACTCCGCCGGACACCACACGGCTAACCACGTGGCACGGCTACGAGCTTTTACTTACTTAAAAATAAGTTCGACCTATGCCAAACTAGATTGGCCTATAGCTACCAAACTTATCTCAGCCGCAGGACATCCATTGCTGAACATACCAAGCTGTTTTTATAACCCCTAAAGTATAAGTTGATCCATTTTAAAGCTTTATTTATAGAAAACTATCAGACAAACCGACAGACGAAAATAAATAAATAATAATAAACATAAATATGCTTGAACAATTCACACAGCGCCATCTAGCCCCTGCTACATGCATCTACATCTAGTTCTGCGTGGCAGACCGGCAGATTTACTAACTGAACCACTGAGGGGCTATTGACTATGTCAGTGTACAACTGAATTTGACATAAAAAATCTTACACTACTCTAATTTGGTAGACGATATTGCCAGTGGCCAATGTAGATGACGTAGTGTATAATTATCTAGAGTCAAATTCTGATACCAACTGAGGTAGCCTATAGCCCCGCAGCCCGTCAAAATCCTTAACACGATAATGAAATGATTATATGGTATCGTATAATTGGCAATTAGCAATGCATTTAATTTAAATTAGCTATTAGAAAGAAAAAAAAGTATGGCCATAAACAAGATTGATCCACACTTCAGCAATCGCATGATTTCATGGTAGGTATTAATAATTATGAATCGAACAAGTCACATTTGGAAGTCATTACGATGCGTTCAATTTTTTACATTTTTCTCATCGGAATATTGGTAAGTAAAAATTTATTTGGACACCGAAAGATTTTACAATTGCAATGAATAAATAATTATAAATAACCTTGCTGTATAAAAATCATCTTGGCGTTAATATCCTGGTTGGGATGATGATGATGACACTATATGTAACCCTGTAAAAAAATAATCCCAATTCATTTTTCATTTCGTTTCATTCAGAAGGTTTATCTTCATTATAATATCGGCCGAAAGATGTCCACTTCCTCTCGCAGAATTCTCCACAAAGACTCCTGTGCCATACTCATTCAGCTGGTACATGCGACTTTTACTAAGCCGTCAGACCACGACTTGTGGGACGCCTACCGACGCTGCGTCTTCCGCTACGTGGTCACCAGCAAAGTGGTATATTGGGAGCAAGGAGGAGTAATGTTATTAGGAGGCCTAGTGGTTACGCTATCCGACTCGTAAACGAGAGGTACGAACCCCACTGTAGCCATGTCCATTACTTGAACACTAAACGATGCTCATACTGTGAGGGAAACCATCGTGATGAAACCTGCACATTCAGGCTACTGAATGTGTAACCGTGATCAAATTTGGTCATGTTCCCCTTGCAGCAACCTGAGGTCAGATGGCAGTCGCTCCAGTGTAATTACCTGATCTGCCAAATCTTGGATCATGGTCAAGGCGGACCCCGGGCCTACTCGCGCAAGAAACGCCAAGATGACCATGTATATATTAGTATATTTTTTTTCATTAGGTACATATCGTAAGTGGTCGCAGTAGTCGTTATAGATATGGTGCAAAGCTGCGTAATCTCCAGCTCGCTAGTAAGTTTTATTTTTAAATTATTATGACGTACAATTAATGGGAAAGAATTGAATACACTGCAGGAGCGTCGGTGGCCGAGTGGTTACAGTATTCGTATCGTAAGCGGGAGATTCCAGGTTCGAATACCAATGACTCTTTACTGAGTTATGTACATTAGTTGAATACTAACTGACGCTCTTACGGCGAGGGAATCATCGTGATGAAATCTGAACATTCAGGCGACTGAATGTGTAACCATGACCCAATCTAGTCAGGTTCCCCTGGTAGCAGGGTCACGGAGGTCAGATGGCGGTCACTTCACTGTAGGTGATCTGATCTGCCAAATCCAAGATCATGATCAAGGCGAACCCTGGGCCCTCGTGCGCGAGAGAACAACCGGGACATTAACGCCAAGATGATTATTATTATTTATATCATTTAAGGAGGAATAATTTTACCCGAACGAAGTCCTGCGACTTCGACCAGCAAAAGCTAACAAGTTATCAATTTTAAATTTACTAACTTAATACTAAACTAAAACATTTATATACAAACAGTCGATAAATAGCCCGCCTCTGACGGTACCTGGGGCAAAGGTGCCCTTCTCGCTCGCGGCATTGTCGCGTTGAATGGCTATGGCTAACCTTTGCACCAGGTACGAGCCAGAGCGGGAGTCACCTGATTTTTCCCTCAATCTTCGCCCTAACTCGCTCACCATCGCCTTTGCCTCAGAGCCCCAACTGCCCATGGTCTCCACAGTGATGGGCACAAAATAATATTGTGCATCCAACGCCGCATATTTTTGGTGTTTCACCTATAATGCAATATTCTATGAAGCCCTACCTATAATGTTAGCAAGAGAAGCAATGAAGCAAAAGCAAGTTATCTATAATGCAACATTCTAGAGCCTTACCTAATGAGCTTACTTTTCATCAGCTTGTGAACCTGGGAGAAGTTATCCTGCACGCGATGGCTGCAACACTTGTATTTGTAATGAAACTGGTCTAAAAAGAAACAGTCTGTGCACTAAAATCTTATGCATATCACAGGATAAATTGTAAGTAAACTCGTCAAATCATTTTGTAAGGGTCGTATTTAGAGGCTTTCGCATCCTATTATGCGCTTACGCTCTTAGCCGCATTTTCTTACATACACTAGCATTGTACAAGTTGCTCTCGCACGAGAAAAGGTGCGACATAGATACTGCTATTTCTTTCATCGTAGGTGTCCTTTCTATTGAGAGGACACAAACGTCCTATCGCGGCTCAAGCTGTGTCGCGGACACACTTGTGATAGCCGTACTGATGGCTGTAAGGACAGGAGTTTCGGAAGAAAATAAGAAGTCTTGTCAGTGGAACGACTACTTTATTACTCACACTAGCAGCCGCCCCGGCTTCGCACGGGTACCACTACGGGTACACGGGTTACACACGACCGCTGCGTAGGGAGCCGACCGCGCGAGTGAGCCGCGCGGCACTTTATTTCTTGACATTGACTCCCCTCCCGTACCCCGTTGCTAGATAGCCGAGCGGACTGAGCGGCGAACACGCGATTTTTTTCTAATATTCACATTTTTAAACTCGTGATATCTTTCCAGTAGTTTCGAAGCCTATTTATTCAATACAAACAAACAAACAAATAAAAAATCAAACCTTTCCTTCAAATTTCAAATTTCAAAATTTTTATTCAACATAGGTACATTAAAAATACACTTATTGAAAGTCATAAAAAATAAAAAAATACAAATAAAAAATACAAAATACATTACATTCTAATTATGCAATAATGCGTCGCGCGCTGCACCATTCCCGACCATCACCTACTATTAGAGGTCAGTGGATCAAACCCATCGATGCGTGAGTTTATATGTCTGTGGTCATGCCTCACATCACCATGCTAGACCAACAAAAAAAAAAAACTGTCAATTAGAAGTGTCGATGAATGACGCCGCCCACGAAAACAGTATATACAAATTAAATAAATATGTAAACATTACACAATGTAGTAATCGTGTTCACTCATTACTAGTGTATACATTGGAAAACAAATTTTCAGTAAGTACCCGATTTACCATTAAAAGATATTATAAAATAGTTTATACTTATGTAATATAATTTCATTTATCTATGTCATGTTACTTTGTTTTAGATTTCAATTTTATGAATTCAATTGAAAATATTAGTTATATTGAATCAAATTATGTTAGGAATATAAATATGAAATATTATAAGAATGTCAGTAATTAGGATTAAGATTAATGAAAATGAAAAACATTATTCACACAATACCCATTCATTTCAGGTTACACAAGAGTATCCTGCAAATTGTATTCGGAAGGAATAAAAGTACTCAAATTAAGAATTGCTTTGCTGAGTTGGGGGCATCTTAATATCAGACCAAGCTGCTTCATCCGACAGATAATCACTTGATTTGTAATAAGCTTTACTATACAAGACATTTTTAATTACTGTTTTAAATTTATGTATCGGTAAGTTGATTACTTCGTTGGGCAGTTTGTTAAAGAAGTCAATGCTTAAACTTACAAAAGATTTCTTAACCTTACTTAACCTAGATCTGTATACTAGCAATTTATTTTTATTTCTAGTATGTCTATTATGAATGTCAGAGTTTTTTAAATAGTTGTCCAAATTTTTTCTTACATAAACTAGATTCTCATAGATGTACAGGCTAGGTATGGTCATAACATTAATTTCCTTAAATAATTCTCTTAGTGAGTCTCTAGTATGCAATCTTAGATAGCTCTTATTGCTCTTTTTTGCAATACGAAAATCGACTCTATATCCGCAGCATGACCCCACAGTAGGATACCATATGATAGCAAACAGTGGAAGTAGCCAAAATAAACGAGCCTAGCCGTAGAAATATCTGTTAGTTGACGAATTTTTTTTACAGCGTATGCAGCTGAGCTTAGTCTATTAGCCAAATTTCCTAAGTGGGGGCCCCATTGTAATTTAGCATCTATTGTCAGACCTAAAAACACTGTGGAATCAACTAGTTTAATAACCTCATTATCAATTTTTATATTATTTACTACACTATTCACATTTGGCAGTTTGAAATGTATGCATTTAGTTTTTTTTGCATTTAGCACCAAGTTATTCTCTGTGAACCAACTATGCATTAACTCGAGTGCCTCATTTACCCTAGCAATGTCCGGCTTGCACCTCTTGACTCTAAATATCAAAGATGTGTCATCTGCAAATAATATAATCCTTAGGATATTTTGAACTGTGAATGGTAAATCATTTATGTAGATTAAGAAGAGAAATGGGCCCAAAATAGATCCTTGAGGAACTCCCATTTCTATAACTGAGCCTGGAGAATTAACTCTATTTATTTGAATTTTCTGGAGCCTACTTGTCAAATAAGATCTTAATACATTTAGCGCTTTATCTTTAATACCATAGTGCTGAAGCTTTAGTAATAATGTTTCGTGCTCCACACAATCGAAAGCCTTAGATAGGTCGCAGAAAATCCCAATGGCATCCTCGGCTTCCTCCCAAGCCTCAAAAATATATTTGATTAGTGTTGCACCTGCATCAGTAGTTGAGCGACCTTTTGTAAATCCAAATTGGTGATCATGAAACAATCCATTGATATTAAAGTGCATCAGCATTTGGTTAAGAATTATCTTCTCAAATATCTTACTAAACCCTGGTAATACTGATATTTCCTCTTTATAATATTAGTATAGATATAGATTCAGATTGTTGTGTCAGTTATATCTATGTTATATCTCTGTATTTCTTTATTGTGTGCAATAAATTGTTAAATAAATAAATAAAGAAACATAACAGTGTATATGATTAAATAAGATAGCACTACACACCACATATCCACCCTTAAAAAAATACGTTGATGTCTATTTCTTTTTATACAATATAAAGTTGTATAATATCGAAACTGGTTTGGCATTCTTTTGTTAATTCAAAAGCGAAATTTTTTCGACATAAATTATTTAATGGAATTGTTTTTTTCAGCAAAATGAGGTATGTATTCTCTGTATTAATTTGAAAAGGCTAGAAATCTCCTTCCCGATTACTGTAGGTGTTTACCAGGGTTCTGTGCTGAGCCCTTACTTGTTTTGCATTGTGCTCGATGCCCTCTCAGCGGAAATTCAGGATATGCCTCCTTGGCTTATGAAATACGCTGACGACATTGTACTGGTGAGCAAGCTTAGGCAGGATCTTGAGACCAGAGTAAACACGTGGAAGGATGTGCTAGAAAACGGTGGTTTGAAGTTGAATGTTGCCAAAACGGAGTATATGGCCAGCTGCAGTGCAGATCCCGAAACCATCCTTGTAGGTAACGAAGCTGTTAATAGAACAGATAAATCCAAATACCTCGGATCCGTGATGCATGAGTCCGGCGATATCGGCTCCGATGTCAAGTCCCGAATCTCTGCCAATGGCGGGAACTCACAGCAGTCACCTGTGACCCTAAAATCCCTGTAACGCTCAAAGGCCTTATATACAAGAGTATAATTAGACCGATGATGCTCTATGGACGTGAGATTTGGCTAGCGCTAACAAAACACGTTCGCGAACTTCACACCAACGAAATGAAAATGCTGCGGTGGATGTGCGGAGTTACGCGATTCGATCGAGTACGTTACGAGTACATCCGTGGCAGCCTTGGCGTGAGGGTTGTCGCAGATTAGATCGAGGAGGCTTGCCTGCGCTGGTTTGGTCAAGTGCTGCGTAAGCCTCAGGGATACGTGGAAAATAGATGCCTGAATATGCCGGTATCAGGAAAGAGGCCCCGTGGGCGACCCAAGAAGCGATGGATTGACATCGCTGAGTCGAATGCGAAAGCCAACAGCTTACGACGAGAAGATGTCGAAGACCGGGCGAAGTAAAGAAGATTGAGGAGGAAAGCGGACCCTGGCAGAGGCCGGAATAAGCGCTAGGACGATGAAGATGAGATATTAAAGTTTTCTATCGATTGGCATAATTTTTATGAGTGGCCAAAACGTCTATATTTTATCAAAATGGCGGAAAGTGGGTGTTTACCGAAATGTTCAAAGCTATTTAGTATACAATTATATTTACGTAAAAAGTTTTGGCCTAATATTAGGAATACTGTGTACTGTATGGCAACGATTCCAAAACATACAATTTATGACGGAATGTAATTCCATTCTTAGCTAGTGGAATGTAAACAAATCCCACTGATTCCATTTATATAAATCCGCTCTCTGTGCACTGGAAGGTTCCATCTCGACACTTTCAAATTTCACAGCCGACAGAGAGGCACCGGAATCTACTAACCATCCATATTTAGAACTGTGTACCGTTTTTGTCTCCGTACTCTGTTCGTAAAATTCTGCAGACTGTCTATCATATAGCGTATATTATGATTATTATTATGTGATGATGACGAATGAGCATCCCTAAACGGGCGTCTTGGACCCCATTCTCGTCTTCGACCTTGAGAATAACCACGTGTACTGGTTGATGATGACTCACCTGATGGTGTAGACCCGTCTCCTCGGGAATATCCACCTCTAAATTGAAATCTAAAGTACCTCAGTGGGGACCTGTAATTGTGGTACTTACTCCCACGAAAGGGGAGGTTATTGCCATAATCTCCACAATTTAAATATAACAATAGAAAATGCTGCTGCCCATTTTGCAGCCTACGGAGACTCTTGATCTTTTACCTCGCCTTGTACGACACCCATGAGTGTAAGGGGTTGGTGCTATTCTACTCTGCCGGACACCACACGGCGTAACCACCCCCATGTCGAGCAGTAAATATCGTCTCCTGGCCATCAGCGCCGCGCGAAGACAGTAGCATCTTGATCTTTCGCCGCTCGAATAGCATCCTTGAAGACGTCCATCTTTTAACTACTATCTTGTTGTATACAGGCGGACGTCTTCATTATTTAATCAGTTTTGCTTACTTGGTGATTTCGATAAATCTTCTAATAATCCTACGTAGCGTTCTGTCAATACTAAATCGAGCTCTATAAACGAGTTTTTATATTAAAATAAAACCATGAACAATAATTATGAAATTAATTATTAATTATTTTTTTAATTAATTATTAGTGAAACTAGCTTTACGGGAAAGATAATTGAATGTCATTTATGTGTGCCGTGCATGTGCACCATGATATTTTTTTTTTATTTTTTTTATTTATTAATCCTTACAATATTTCGTACATTCTGTCTTACTTATATTTACCCTGCCAAACTGCATAACAGTTTGTTGGCAATGGTGTTTCTCTCGTAATACAATCCGGATAACGCTTACAACTGGTTAACAAATTCATCACTTAGTTTTACTTACACAACCAACTTGTAATCCTGTGCATACACAATAAGTGGAGCCATACAGATAGTTCATTACATACTCATATACTACACCACTATACACCCCGGGACGGGTCCCAAGGTATACAACGGTGCAACACATGACTATGAATACCGTGCGACGGTTGCTCATTGGGTGGACCCAACGAGCAACCGGCACACAGCACTGCATAGGTACAAATCTGTGAATGTCTTTAACTCACACAAGCAACCCATATGAGCTAGTCTTGAGCATATATAATAATAAATAGAGCCATACAGATAGATCATTACATACCCATATATTACACCACTATACACCCCGGGACGGGTCCCAAGGTATACAACGGTGCAACACACAAGCATGAATACCGTGCGACGGCTGCTCATTGGGTGGGCCCAACGAGCAACCGCCACACAGCACCACGCAGATACACCTCTGTACATGTCTTTTACTTACACAACCAACCCACATGAGCTAATCTTGTGCATATACAATAAGTGGAGCCTATAAAATAATAAATGCAGAATGCATACATAACAAATAGAGCCATACAGATAGTTCATAACATACCCATATATTACACCACTATACACCCCGGGACGGGTCCCAAGGTATACAACGGTGCAACACACGAGCATGAATACCGTGCGCCGGTTGCTCATTGGGTGGGCCCAACAAGCAACCGCCACACAGCATGAACACATCAGCTAATCTTGTGCATATACAATAAGTGGAGCCCATAAAATAATAAATGCAGATGGTCAGTTCCCCTGGTAGCAGGGTCACGGAGGTCAGATGGTACTCGCTCCACTGTAATTACCTGATCGCGATATTCTGGATCATGGTCAAGGCGGACCCCGGGCCCTCGTACTCGAGCCAAGATGACGATGATGATGATGATGTGTGCTGTGCATGTTTGGTGTTGTAAGTAACAAAAGCTTAACTTAATCTTGTGTTTACAGCATGTATTTAGGACAAAAGCCAAGATTTAAGCCCTTTACTCATCAATTAAATACATGGGAAGACCGGAAAGACGACTAGAAGAGAAGACCGGATTAAACAAAAAAATTTAAGTTACGAAATCAATTATTGTGTTTATTTGTTTGCCTATTTTTTATTTGTTTGGAACACCAACAGCTTACCTAATACCTAAGAGTGTCAGACGCAATCGCAAGAGACAAAACTGCGATGCACGCTTACGCGACAGCTCGTCACTGCGACGAACGTTACTGCGACGAACGTCACCGCGACGAACGTCACCGCGACGAACGTCACCGCGACGAACGTCACTGCGAAGAACGTCACCGCGACGAACGTCACTGCGACGAACGTTACTGCGACGAACGTTACTACGACAGAAAAATGAACAATTAATTTTTTTTATACCACTAAGGTAGCAAACAAGCTTGCAGCCTGCCTGATGGTAAGCAGTCACCGCAGCCTATGGACGTTTGTAATACCAGGGACATCACCCACGCGTAGCCGACCCCGTAAAAACCTTTTAACCCCTTTCTTGAAGAACTCCATGCTGTACTCTCCAGGGAAAACCTCTCCAGGTAGTTCATTCCACAACTTTAGTGTGCATGGGAGAAAGTTCCTTTGGAACCGCACAGTTCGCGACCAATTTGGCTCCAAGGTGTGAGGATGAACTCCTTGATTTGTATAGATAATTGGTGTAAACAGAGCCATTGATAGGAGCTCAAAGATAAGAACATTTCCAACAAGCGAATCTTCTTGCAAGGCAGCTTGCGAGCCTAGTTGACTCGCTACTATCCGATAGATTCACACCACTGTACTTACCTCCTTTGCTAATATCTTTGGCAATGTACATCGGGCAAGAGATAGTACCTCCCGTAGGATTGGATAATGGAACCGTCTGTTACCAATTACCCGTCTCCCTCTCAGAAACGGCATGAATTCGATCTGCAGTATTGACTGAGCTTTCTTCCAGACCTCGAACAGGCAAGACACCTCGACGCCTCGTATAAAAGGAAGGTCCAGGAACGGTTATAAAACCGGCAAATGAGGATAGATCCGCGGTTTGTATGGTTGCGGCGCGTGATGATAGAAGGGTGTTTTAGGGGGACTCGAGAGTTAGGGAGAACAATTATAAGACTAATTAAGATTTACCTATAAGGAGAGCAGAGGAGATGGTGCAGGATAGGAAGAGGTAGCGATATCTGGTGTCGGAGGCCAAGATCCACTTTGGGTCGCTGAGCCAGCGTAAGTAAGCCAAGTAAGTATGAGGAGAGCGATCTAGTTCGTTTCACACCACCCATATTGCCACGGCTTACAGAGCCGTGTGTATAGAATAGAATAGAATAGAATAGAAAAAAATTATTTGGCACTCCATAAGAAGAAATTTATTTCTGACGACGGACTACTAACTAATTACTAACTTAAGCCGCATGTGTATGCTGCAGTAACGCAAAAAGGTCATGGCTCAGCACAGTGTTGCTTGGGAGAGCAACACACTGATATTCTGCAAAGACCCGCAAAGAAGGGTGCACGGTAAACTACGATACCATTAATGAGGTGCAACTACCCAATTATCAGCATAGAGTCTAGTAATTTGTGTAATGTGTGTGTTATCAATTGTCAATTTCACTATAATATATTCACTGCAGTAAAATAAATTAAGTAAAGATGCTTATACATATACATACATGTATAAAATAATACTTATTACGCCTACAAATCCTATCCAAAGACATACGTGGAGGTATGTCTTTGACGCTGCTGGATAGGATTTGTAGGCGTAATAAGTATTATTTTATTGCAAAAAGTGTCCTGGTATACCCTCTACCTGAATTTTTAAAATATAGCATCTGTAGTGCTTCTTAAACGTACACTGTGAACCTAACAATCTTAAAGGAGGAGGTATGTTGTTCCAGCACTTTGTTGCTTAATATCGGAAGCTGCCCCTTAACGCTGCAGAACCATGTTTGTGAACCGCCAGAGGAATACGAGCCGATCTATTGCCGTACTTTTCCTGTAGACAAGTGAAGTTCAGCTTACTATACAAGTATTCCGGTCGTTTAAATTTCACTACGTCAAACAGCATACATGCAAGATGAAATTTTTGTCTAGACGCCATATTTAACATAGACTTGCTATTAAGATATGGGGATATGTGACTACGATATGGTATATTGAAGCAGAATCGGCAGCAAGCGTTCTGCACGCGTTGCAGCAATCGCTGTGTTTTAGCTAACAATCGCGGGCCATAAACCGTGTCTCCATAGTTTAAACGAGACAGAATCAGAGATTCACATAGTCTGACGCGAACTTCCTCACTCAGCAAGTCACGGACCCTATACAACACTTTCAAGCGAAAGAAGCAATTCCTTACCAAATCAAGAACATGGCTGTCAAAGCGAAGGAAATTGTCCATATTAATGCCAAGGTTTTTAGCCCGATGTACCAATTCTATATTTGCATCATTAATACGTACTGTTGGATTTTGAATTACTATTTTATTAATTTGCTTGGGGATGCCCAATATCATAAATTTCGATTTCAATGGGTTTAACAACAAGCCATTCCTTCTGGACCATGCTGAAATACTTTCAAGATCTTCATTCATCTTATCCACTGCATGCTTAATATTTACTGGCATATCAGAAATGTAAAGTTGAACATCATCTGCATAACAATGGTAAGAACAATGTTTTATAGCATTAGTAAGATCCGCACTATATATTACGAAGAGAAGAGGCCCCAAAATAGATCCCTGTGGCACCCCACGTTGTACATTCTGCGATTTCGACAATTTTACACTACCATCCCTCCCGAGAAGTTTGACTGATTGGTAGCGATTGTCCAGATAGCTACCAAACCAAGCAATGGTATTACTGTCAAGTCCATAGTAAGACAGTTTAGAAAGTAAGAGTGACGTGTTTATGCTATCGAAGGCACGAGAGAAGTCAAGCAGTGTCAATATAGTTCCTCTGCCAACATCTTGTTTAGCTAGTATGTTATCCGTTACATCCAGAAGAGCAGATATAGTACCACGACCCCTACGAAAACCTGACTGTACTTTAGGTAATATACCATTTACTTCAATAAATTTATACAATTGAGCATGTATAGCTTTCTCTAATACTTTTGACAAGAAAGGTAATATACTTATTGGTCTTAACTCTTTAAGAGTCGTGGGACTACTTACCTTGGGCAACGGAGTAACCATCGCCATTTTCCAACATGTAGGAACAACACCTGTAACTATTGAGTAATTCATAATATAAGTTATGACAGGCAGAGTGCGTGGAAGTGTGAGCAATATCATATCCCTGCTTATGCCATCCGCACCAACTGCGTTACTTTTAATTGAAGTTATATAGCGAAACACGTCACTCTCACTTACAGTAGCAAGGCTCAAAGTGGAGTCACAATATTTGTGGGAAATAAAGTAGTTAATTTCTGATTTCGGAAGACTGCTTAGTCCCTGCACATTCAAAAAATGAGCATTAATAGCATCAGCATCGCCAAAGGAAGTCTCGGGAAGATGACCCTGGTTTATGGGATCGATTAGTATCTTTTCTTTTACATTTTTCCATAACGATCTACTATCCTGAAATTTTGAATTGATATGATGGTTGAAATAGGCACGCTTTTCACTATATACAGCACTGACCACCAATCGTTTTAGCTCCTTATAGCTTTGCCTATCTGCTTCCGATTTTGACTTTCTGTATTTCTCGTGTGCACTATTCCGCAGGTCAATCATGGCCAAAATCGTTTCAGTAATCCATGGCAACGAACGGTCATCCTTTATCTTAATTGTTTTAAGTGGTGCATGATGGTCAAAGAGGGATAAAAGTAACTCGATAAACTTATCGACCATAGTGTCCACCGTTGTTAATTCGAATATGGATTCCCAGTCGAGATGGTTATTTAGGTCATGATTAAAAATTTCATCATTGATGTTTTTGATTGGTCTGTATGTAACAACTTTAGAAAGACACTTCTCTTTTTAAGAGACAACGTAACACTGACCATAGCATGACCAAGTGTCCCTGTAATGTTAGACACGATTACCTCCCTTGCACTTAAACGTGAATCAGTGCACACGAGATCAATCAAAGTTTCCGACTCATTCGTAAAATGCGTCGGTTGTGTAACTAGCTGTGTGAGTTGCATGTAATTAAGAAAATTTGGAAATTTCACTGTCTTACCACAATTTCCATCGAGCATATTGACATTAAAATCCCCTAACAACACCATGTGATCGTGCTTGGAGAAAAATGTCACTGACTCAGTCAACGCGTCAATAAACAGGTCAATATCTACCCACTGTGGGCGATATGCGGTTCCAATAACCAACTTCTGTCCATTTATCTTGACAGACATCCACATCTGTTCAATTGACGCGTTGGGATGCTTTAGGAGGCGCGCAGATACATCGCGCTTTATGTAGAATGCAACTCCTCCACCTCGGCCACCGCGCATGTGCACCGGTCGTGGCACACTTCGCAGACGGTAACCGGGCGGCGCGGGCGCGCGTGCCTCCTGGCCCGCACGCAACCAAGTTTCATTAATTGCAACGATGTCAGCGTTGAAACGTTTCATGGCAATGAGAAAATCATCCTGTTTGGTGTTCACAGAACCCGCATTGTAGAGGCCCAATCTAAAAAGTTTTGTTTTAGAAGCCATAAGCATAAACAAAAAAAAGAAGCAACTATACCGCGTAAGCAACGTATATGTCGCAGCCATCTGATTAAATCAGCCATTTAATGAGAAGGCTAGTCAGTCAGTTGAACGCCGGCATTCAATTGAGTTGCTAAATGAAAACTAGACAAGTAGTTGAATGTAACGTTCGGCTACTTGGCTAAACGTTATTTAGCCGTTTTGTTAAATGATATGTTTAGTTAGAGTGACGTAACTTATGTAATAAAGAAATTATTAGTGGCAACAAATTCATTCAGTAAGTATACAATTAATTGTATCGCGAGTACCTATGCATTTACAACAATAAAAACTTTAAATATACAATGGCACGAAACATTGACAGTCATTTATGTTTCTAATTATAAGTATAAATAGAAACTGAACTAATTAAGTTATCTTAATTCCACCACACTACCACAAAACCACAGTTAAAACGAAAAAAATACAAAATGATTGCTTGCTGTGAGAGCTGTCTGACGCCATATTTATTTTGGCACTACCAGCGCCGAAGTGGATAAAATTTGAACTACATTTAAATCACCTGCCTGATTTAGCGTCAGCCGTCTTTAAAGGGCTAGCTTACTATAAGCCATCTAATTAAACGTTGAGTGTTGCTAGTCCAATGAAAGACCAGTCTAGGCATTTAATTGCATGCCGGCGTTTAATTAACGGACTAGCCCTTTCATTAAATGGCTCATTTAACCAAAAGGCTGCGACATATACATAAGTATATAGTTTTAAGCATAATAAATAAATATAATGTGATATATAAATTGTAAAGTGTAAGCCATGCTAAAACATTACTGCAGCACACCCATATATAATTAAGCAATATAGTCAAGCTCACAAGGTAAACATATATATTATAAGCAGCTACTGCAGCGATAACATGAGCAATATTAAAACAACAAGCCACATCAGCAAGAGCTATAGGCGAAATTTGTACCTTAAACAGAAATTTCACCTACAGCTCTTGCAGGCAAAGACTTTTCAAAACCTGTAGGATACAAGCCATCAGCTCAACTGATAGTAAGTTATCACCACATATGGATACCGTAACCACAAGGTTCCAATTTATATATAGAACTTTGTGCCCGCAGTACACGGGGGGTCTTCAAGAAAGGTATAAGCAACAGTACCATAGGCTCACCACCATCGATGCCGAAGACCGAGCGAAGTGGACCAGGAGTAGCAGGAAGGCGGATCCCGGACCCTCGCGTGCCGCGCGGGGCGCAACCGGGACATAACGCCAAGATGATGATGATGAGGATGACCATAGGCCATAATGTCGGAAAATACAGTGCATACATTTTTTTTGTGTTTAAAACAAATATTTCTTCAAATATAATGGAAACACGTATAGAATTTTATTCATTATATGATACCCTTCTCATGACGTCAATTGAACAAGTGTTTAAGTGCAATACAACCCAGCAACAGCTATGATAAACAAGAACAGGTGCAGATGTTGCCTTGAACTCACCAGACAATAATTTTAATAATTGCTTTTCATTCCTATGCAAAGCGGTACACGTCGCCAATAACAGCACGACATATAATTTCAGAAAACAAATGCAGAACCGCAAGCGCGTTGTCACTGAGAACCTAGGGATAGTATGCCTCATGCCTGTGATTCCATCAGTTGTCTTGTCCTTCAACCCATAAAACAATTTAAATTTAAAAACAATAAATAAAAAATCATAATCTTGGCGTTAATGTCCCGGTTGAGCTCTCGCGCAAGAGGACCCAGGGTCCGCCTTGACCATGATCCTGGATTTGGCAGATCAGATAATTACAGGAGAGAGACTGCTCTCTGACTTCCATTACCTTGCTACCAGCCTGACCAGATTAGATCATGGTTACACATTCAGTGGCCTGAATGTGCAGGTTTCATCACGATGTTTTGCCTAAGAACCTACCGTTTGAGAATCGGTTAGTGTCGGTTACATAACTCAGAAAAGAGTTATTGGTGCATGGCCACAGTGGCATTTGAACCTGGTACCTCTCGTTTACGAGTCGGATACCTTAAGCACTCGGCCACTGACGCTCCTGAAATCCAGAAACAGTAACACAAGCGTTAAATATTAGTCCTTGGTGTCAGAAACAGATAAGGCGGGGATATTCATCCCAGTCTTATGACAACGTGCTTGCGAAACCGAGAACTAAAGTTAAACAACGCGTGCTGACGCCGGTAACTGGGTGGCTGACTGTTTCGGACTTCATGGCTAATCGAGCTTTAGCACCGCAACGAGTTCGCTATTCCCACCAACACCACTTTTTCAAAATAAGGCCAAAGGTACGGTAAAAGTACTCAGAAATAAAATTAGACCAAGTTTTGGTCACAATTCAATGTTTGGGTATATAATTTAGGCAGAATAAACTTGTGGCCAATAACTTGTCCAATTTTATTTCTAAGTACTTACTTTAAAAGGCCGAGAGTTTTGGGCTGGAACCTTGGCCTTATTTTACACAAGTATTTTTGGGTCATCTAATATCATTTTTCTGAGTTCATTATCCGAGTGGATAATCCCGCCGCTTTTGCCAGGGTCCACTGTCCGCATGTTTCTACTCTTTCTCCTCCACTTCGCCCGGTCTTAGGAATCGCGTCGTTAGCAATTGGCTCTCGCATCCGACTCGTCCTGTTCCTGATACGGGCAGGTTTGGGAATCAGTTTCCCACGTATCCTGTGACTTACCAAACCAGCCAACCACGCTAGGCAGGCGGGTTGAAAGTCACAGTTTTAATAACAGATTTAATTTTGTTACCTCCATAAGTTAAGAGGCCAACATAATATTTTCATCAACGAGCTGGCCAGTCTGCACCGCAACAGGGTAGCCCATCGTGCAACATCTTCTACGCTGCAATTGCCGCCAATTTTGTAAGATCAAGAGCAAACCCATTTGTTATTAATAATGGTAATAGACTACGGTATAACTACTTGCCGTATCATCATCATAGCCCATAACAGTCCACTGCAGGACTTAAGGCCTCTCGCACGAAAGGGGAGGTTATTGCCATAATCTCCACGCTTGGCAGGCGGGTTGGAGATCGCTGTGTAATAAATATAATAATGGAAAACGCTGCTACCCATTTTCCAGCTTGCGGATACTCTAGATCTTTTGCCTCGAAAACAGTCGCCTTGTATGACACTCACGAGTGTAAGAGGTTGATGCTTTTCTACTCTGTCGGACACCACACGGCTAACCGGCAATATTACATGAAAACTGTTCTAAGGTTTTCTGTTTCGTTAAATTGTTACGGATATGACTATTTAAAGCGTTACAGCTATCGCTTTGACCGCTTACAAATTAGTTCTGACCAAGAGATCAATGTTCGCTATTGAAACTTCATTTGGCACGATCAAATGTAATAATTTTGGTTCAAAACGGCAAAAAAATAAGGCATCAGATATTAATACAGCTGAGTACACAGAAGACATTGATCTTTAGATAGTTTTCAGCAACATCCATCTTTCGGCCGGCGAAACAGCCGACCTGCTTAATCCTCTGGACTCCGTACAGAAACGCGCTGTACGAGTTGTCGACGATCACATACAAACAAGGAAGTTAGAACCATTGGCTAACCGAAGGGACTTTGGCTCCCTGTGTGTGTTTTATCGGCTGTACAATGGGGATTGTTCCGAGGAACTTTTCGATCTGATGCCCACAGCACAATTCCGCCATCGCACAACCCGCCGTGGGCTGGGTACTCATCCCAACTACGTAGACCCTCTGTTGGTCACCACGCGAAGGTTCGAAAGAACGTTTCTCGCTCGTACGATTCAGATGTGGAATGAGCTCCCCAGCCACAGTGTTTCCTTTGGACTATGACATGGCATCGTTCAAGAGGTATATTAGAGGTCTCTTTCGAGGCGGGCAACGCATTGGTGACTACCCTGGTGTTGCTGATGTCCATAGGCGGCGGTGACAACTTTCCATCAGGTGGCCCGCTTGGTCTGCCGTGTAACAAAAAAAAAAACATTAGTAAAAGAACACTTTTAAATCCATTCATAAATATGTATGTAATAAATACAAATCCATTATAAAGAAAAGTGATAAATGTTGTTTATTCTTATATGAAGTCATAATAGCGGAGAAGGTACTGCAGACGTGTTATAAACAGTGGCCTAACAGCTGCTGTGTTGAGAAATAGTGCAAAAAAGAAACTAGTTAGACAGAAAAATATTTAAAATGCGTCATTTGTTTGTGATTTTTCAGTTCATGGTAAGTTCTTACTAAATCTTGAAAATATTCTACTTAGAATATTTAAAACAAGTTTAAGTTTTGACAATATTGCCAACAATGACAATATTTTTTGTAAAAAGTTTTATGTTCAAGTATCACCATAAATGCGGTTGAGAATGACGTTTTACGTTTCTTTGTATGAAGATTTTGTTTAAGTATCAACTTAAATGCGATTAAGAATTTGGTGCAAGCCGCCCGAATCTGTAACATTACATAAGAAATTTAAAACTGTATGACATTTAAAACAAGTTTAAAACTCTATTTGAGTCTATTACAAATGCTTCTTCTATTTTTCGTTTCAATGGTTAACTCACGGGTCGCAGGCCAGGTTTAATAAACTCTTAAATCACGTTAACAAAAAAATACTTTGTAAACTCAACTCGGTAGAGTTTATGCAGTAGGCATTTGCTTTTAGGTACCATGTAGGATGTTTAAAATTAAAATTGGTGGGTGGAAATATTATAATGTACAGTACCTACGTATCTAGGCATAATTCACTTTAACAATGGTTCAGTGATCAACATGCCGGTCTGCCACACAAGGATTCTGCCGGGCAGAAATTGAATTAATGAATTTTAATTTATGTTACGGGTTAGGCTGTTTAAGCAAAAAGATTGGAATTGGTGTTAATTTTTTTTCTCTATGGTAATAAGTATAGAAAAAGTAATTAAGTAGTAGGAATATAAGATATCTAGCACTAATAGCACACTTTGCTAGTGTGTGAATTTGTCCACGATTATTTATTTATTTTAATTTTTTATTTGTAGTAGTCATACAATTATTAAATATTTTTTACATTTAATGTTTATTGTTTCAGACATGTTTGATATACTTTGTGAGCGGTACCAATAAGTGTAAGTGTAATTTTATTTTAGTAATTACAGTTAAGCTCAAAAAGCAATGGTTCTGCAGGTTCAGATTTAAAGTGGTAAATAATTTATTCCCTTTTAAATAGAGTTGGGGATATTTACGGATACGTGGGTACTAGGAAGTCACCACTGGAGAGCACGTCTACTCTGCCACAATTGTCATTGGTTGATTTTAGCATATTAGAGACAAGGGTACACTAAAGAAATTTGACATATATTTTGGGCATAACAGAAGATTCTTGATATTTGACATTGTCAAGTAATAAACAAAACAGATATAAAATACATTTTGTATCAGTGGTAGGGACTCTGTCAAGCCTAAGATGTCCACCTGGGTGAGTAGCACAGTCTTATCTATTTCTAACGCCAAGCTAAAATGTGAAGTTGAAAAAGTTGTGATTCGATTTGAAGGATCAGATAGCCAGCGCGATTAGGCATGAGGCAGACAGGTATGAGGCGTGAGCCATTTTGTTTTAGTCCTCAGCAATAACAACGCACCTGCAGTTCTGCATTTTTGTTCTATATTCTGCAAACGTACCTAGATGTTATGGGCGCCAGTTACCGCTTATCATCAGGTGCAAAGCAAGGCGAAGTGGAGAAGAAAGAGCAGGAAAGCGGAGCGGCAGAAGCCGAGATTGACCGCTCGGAACATGATAATGATGATAGTCTTACAGCTCAAACGACGACATGAGTTGACAAGCATGTGTTTATAGATATCAAATCATCCTTTATCGCGCTATCTAAAATTCTATTGTACTTACATATTAATAATTTTTCGTCGTACAGGTTGCAAGCCAGGATCGACGTTTCCTGCTGGTGACGGCTGCAATACGTGTGTCTGCGGCAAGGACGGTCGTAAGGACAATGCTCAGTGCACTGCGAAAGCATGCGCAGGAAGTACGTACAAAAATCTACATAGCACATTTATCAACAAAACGGAGGCTAAAGCTTTATTTATAATCTACAATTACAGACCTACACAATTTATTTTACACGTGGCCAGAATCAGAACTGGGGTCTACTCCTGTTAAGTCTGCTTTTAGATTATGGCGTTCCTGTCATTGTTTATGTTGTGAGTTGTTCTTGTTGGCTGTTTGTAAAGTTTAGTTCCTTTGACATCCGCGAGCAATGAGGAGTTTTCCAATAGGTATTTAAGGCATTCCTAACCACTCACTAGATGGCGCCCCGACAATTTTGGTAATTGATAATCGCTTGAAATAGGTTCTTAGCAAACAGGATATAAACCCTGGGTACGTTGTATTGGATAATATTATATTTGTCAATAGTTTTCAACCATTTTAGAGGTTGTAATAATAATGGAACATAGTGCCAACTTCTATAAATAGATATTTATTTTTACACTTCGTTCAACCTTTAACAGTTATGTTTATATTAATAAACACTTTATTTTCAAGTTTAGTATTAGTTGGCTGCATGAAATCACTGCCACCATCATACAGATTTAAAGAAGATTACCAAGATTGTAGGAGCGCCATCTATTGATGCTTTTTGAAACAAACTATCAATACCTACTGGAAAACTCCTCATACTAGCGAGACAACTAGTCTAACGCGGCCATCTTGTAAAGCATTACTTCCGACAGAAAGCTGGACATAAATAATAAGTCCATGCAACTGTAGTTGATGTTTGACAACTAATCCCTCATCCAAGAGACACATACGTTACGTATAATCTATTTCAACATTTAGTACCTTTGTAAAGTGGCGCTGTATGTTGTTCCACCTAACAACCACAGGGCTTTAAGGATGAAACGCTTTTTTACTAGCTACATAATATAGTAGCTAGATTTTATGATTTTATCGGATTTTACAGATCCGTTTCGTTTCGCAGATCCTTTCGTCTATACTACCTTCCTACCTGCATGTTATTATGTTCACCTGTTAAATAAAATATTAATCACTTATTCTCTCAGAATGTGTCCCGGGCTCGACATTCCCAGCAGACGATGGTTGCAACACGTGCATCTGCCCAAAGAACGGCAAAAAGGCCAATGCCGCTTGCACTGAAAAAGCTTGCATTGACGAACGTAAGCAAATCTATACAATATTTATTTCTATTCTGTTGTGACTTATATAAGCACCTATGTATTCTCATACCTACGAGTATAGAACCAGTCACAAGCTGAAACTATAGATACATAGCAGGAAAGCGGAGCGGCAGAAGCCGAGATTGACAGCTCGGAACATGATAATGATGATAGTCTTACAGCTCAAACGACGACATGAGTTGACAAGCATGTCTTTATAGATTTCAAATCATAAAGTTCCCGTCACGGAAAAAGAATGCTGAGACACAGTGGAGGAAGATTATCGGTCCCCTTCATACCACCAACTTCTTACCTATATATTTTTCTCATACTTCAACACGAGGCCATGGTTCGCATCAAAATCCCCGAAGACGCAGCGAAATGCCTTAACGATCGTATGGTCTATATGAAAGTGACCACTGTATCAAAACGTCCACTCCATTAGGATGGACAAGGAGAAGCGGACAGGGGACCCTCGAGAGAGCAGAACCAGGACTGCCAAGCCAAGATGATGTTGATCTAAAGGACTGCTTTTGTACCTTTCAATCAGATTGCATCCCGGGTACGACGTTCCCTGCGGATGACGGGTGCAACACGTGCACTTGCGGATCCGATGGAATCAAGGCCAATGCTGGGTGCACTAAGATAGCATGCCGTGATAAAAAGAGTAAGTTCATAGTCCATAGTTCCGAGTTCAACGTCAAAGCAAAAGGTTGTAGAAATAGTGTAAATCAATGATTTTTTGTAAAATCCTTGGTGTATGTACAATATAAATCTCATTCCACAACTTAAGAGTGTATAGAAGAAAGATCCTCAATACACTCTTAAGTTGAAGAAAGAAGAAAGAAGAGAAGAAAGAGTATGCATTAAACTGCGGGAGGTATTTTCTTTAAACGCTGAGTTTTTTTTAAGTATGTACCTACAATATGGAGTTCTTTAGTTCTACGCCTGGTATTGCAAATGTTCATCAGGTGGGCCGTATACATATTTGTAAATAAATGGTGCTGTAACCGTAGGTAGATACCAAACGACAACAATGATAGCTTAGAACAAAACAAATTTGAGAGTACTGCAGCGACAGAGGAACTCGGCCCCTTAACTAAGATGATGATGTTGAATACTTAGAGAACTTTCCTTATCCTACAGGGATAATCTAAGGGAAATCATCTGCTTTTCCTCGTAATGATGGAAATCGTATTTCCACGAGCTACTGAATAAGCAGCATAAAGATGCATCCACCGGACCTCCCTCCGAATCAAGGACTCGTGCCATCGATAACGCCTGAAGAAGTCGAGGTGGCTCTTCGCCGCATGAAGAATCGGAAAGCCATCGGACTCGATGGAGTCCCTATTGAGGCGTGGAAATCGATGGTTCTTGTGGTGTGAGCATCCTTACCGACCTTTATAACCGCATACTCCTTACCGGGATGATACCAAACCAATGGAGGCTGAGTATAATTACCACAGTTTTTAAAGGTAAGGATTCAGTGCGGGAGTGCACCAACTACCGAGGTATAAAGGTGATGTCTCACACCATGAAGCTCTTTGAACGAATTGTGGACTCTCGAATCTGACGGGAGTGTACAATCTCGGATTGTCAGTATGGGTTTCGGCCGGATTGTGGGACCATGGACCCCGTATTTGCCCTAAGAACTCTCATGGAGGGATACAGATCAAGGAACACGCCCCTGTATTTCCTGTTTCTGGACATGCAGAAGGCCTTTGACTCTGTCCCTCGTCAATACCTGAGGCCTATATTGACATTATCCAGATATGTACCGCAATTCCGATTCCATAGTTAGGACTGCTGTTGGCAATACCAACCCTTTCCCGATTACCGTTGGAGTACACCAGGGCTCTGTGCTCAGCCCACTTCTGTTCAACGTGATATTAGACGTACTGTCAGACAGCATCCGAAACTATCACGAGGTACCTCCGTGGCTACTTATGTATGCTGACGATATCGCGTTGACAGACTCTGACATGGGCTGAGTCGCTTGAGAACGGCGGTCTGAAGATAAATGTGGCGAAGACAGAGTACATGGCTTGCAACAGTACAGACCCCCTACCCATCCGCATAGGTGAAGAGGAAGTCAAACGAACGGATCAGGCCAGATACCTGGGGTCAGTACTAAGCCCCACTGGTGACATCGACAGCGACGTCAAAGCCCGAATATCCGCGGGTTGGGCAAAATGGCAGGAGGTGACGGTCATTTGTGACCCCCAAGCTGCCGATGAAACTGAAGGGACAGGTCAACAAGTCCATTATAAGACATGTTCTCTTATACGGCAGCGAGACTTGGCCGCTACTAGAGCGACACAAGCAGGAGTTGCGAGTCACGGAAATAAAGATGCTGCGGTGGATGTGTGGTATTTCCCGCAAAGATCGGGTGTGGAGCACCCACATCCGCGTTAGCCTTCGTGTCCGTGTGATTATGTGAGGAACAGATGTCTGGCCATGCCCCCCCCCCATTACGAGTGACATGCGTGCCAACGGACTCACTATGAAGGATGCCGAAAACCGAGCAAAGTGGACTAGATATAGCAGGAAGGCGGACCCCGGGCACCAGCGTGTAGCGCGGTGGCGCAACCGGGATATAACGCCAAGATGATGATGATTATGGAAAACGGTCACCGTCGACCAGGACATATGTAACGCAACGGCATCAAGGAGAACTCGCAGTGTACCTTAATTATCTGTATAAAAAATATGTTTTTACTTAAGTTTTTTATACTATACAACTTAAAAATAAACTCATATTACCGCTAGAGAAGTGTGCCAACTCCCGCGGCATATACTCTCGACGATCAACGGACCCCTGGTCCTTTTTCCATCTTTGCATGCCAACATTGGCAGCTACCTCATCCCTTCACGGCCACATTCTAAACGACTACTTTTATACCTTTCAATCAGATTGCATCCCGGGAACGACGTTCCCTGCGGATGACGGGTGCAACACGTGCACTTGCGGATCCGATGGAATCAAGGCCAATGCTGGGTGCACTAAGATAGCATGCCGTGATAAAAAGAGTAAGTTCACACATATAGTAGTTCCGTGTTCATCCTCAAAGCAAAAGGTTGGAAAAATAGCGTACCTCAATGATCCTTGGTGTATCTACAATATAAATCTCATTCCACAACTCAAGAGTGTGGAAGAAAGTTCCTCGGACTATACAATAAACTGAGGGAGGAGATTTCGCCACGCGCTCTTAGCTTGTGAAATGAGCTCTTTTCCTGCTGAAATTTTCTTTGGTGTATACAACATGGAGTTTTTAAAGGCTAGTTCTATTCCTGGTGTTGCAAACGTTCATTAGGCGGTATACGCATTTGCCACCTTATGCCCAAGTTATATATAGCTTTTGCGACGAGCATGGGTTTAATGGAAAAAACTACAACGCAAAATCACAGGGTCAAAAGGAAGAGGAAGACCAAGGAAACAGTATATGGATCAAGTAAATGAATGGTAGCCTAGTGTAGATTACTGACCTCATCCTCATCACAGCCGTTGTACGTCCACTGCTGATCAAAGGCCTCTAGCGTAAAAAGCTCCCCAAATTCAGCGATGATGTAAGATGGTCGCAATAAGTCTAAGGCGCTGTCCTAATTGGCAATGCTCGTGCGACCATGGTCGTCCGACGGATGTCACCTAACCAAAATTAGATTTAACATGACGACCATGGCCGTTTGACCGCTGCCAAATAAGACTTTTTGGCTACGCAGAATGTGCATCCTGAACAGAACTTCAGGATACACATTGGAAGTGGAGAACCACTTCTCCTAATATCCATTGGTATTCAATTTTCGCTGCTTTGCTTCTGCTGCTGCTATTCAAGTAAGATATAAATGCAAGAGTACCTACTACCTATATCGAAATATCTTCCATAAGTTGATTGTAAGGGATCTCGTATATTTGAACTTGTTAATTTTTGCCATATTTGTTATTTTTATTACTATACGTTACAGAGCTTTTCACATACTAACTTAAAATATATGTTTGTTAAAGATGGTTATAATTAAAAACATAAGGCTTTCAGAAACCTGGGCCATTTACACAGCACCAGCAGTGCACTAGTTAACGAGTGCTCTGTTGAATACGTTTGATGGTTTGAACCCAGTGCCTTCAGGAATCCCGTCTTTTCACTCCTCCTAGTTCGCATATCTCCATTTATGTATCACTAAAAGTCGCATTAATATTCTATGAAACTTCCAAGGTTGGGCATAAAGTGATGTGAATTAAGAATGTTAAAATTCGTATAAAGCTCTAATAGTTATTCGAAAATCGCGTAAAATTTTTTTTTGTATAAAAAAAAAGTGACATATACTTTTGAGGAGTGGTGCTATTATCTTTAGCTATATACTTTTAGTAATACCTGTAGTTCCACCTAACAACCACGGGGCTTTAAGGATAAAATGTTTTTTTTTTCTAGCTACATAATTTAGTAGCTAGATTTTATCTTTTTTATCGAATTTTACAGATCTGTTTCGGTTAGCAGATCCGTTCGTCTATACTACCTTCCTACCTGCAAGTTATTATGTTGTAATTATCTTTTTTTAACGGATTTTACAGATCCGTTCGTCTATACTACCTACCTACAGTGGCGTAGCATAGGTCACTAGCACCCGGTGCGGATTCCAAATTTGCCGCCCTCTTATTTTTGTAATCCATTATAAAAAATTTGGGGCATGGTAAAAAGAGTACTTTTATTGATTAACACTAACCTGAAAAGTGAAATTAACATTTTTTGACATAGAGTAAAGTTTTGTAAAGTTTGGTAACTACCTAACTCTAAATATTATCTAACTAGATATTATATATTTATTTGGCATGTTACTATTTTCGTTCCGATTGTACCTGCGCGCACCGGCGCTCGCAGCTAGGTAACAACAAAAAAAATGACGAAAAAAACACTGAAAGAAATTAACTTTTTGTTATATTTTAAGTAAGTAGTAAGTAAGTAAGTAAAAACTCTTTATTGCACACATACTATAAGACAATATACAGAAATCAGCATTATATACATGCGCGCAAAGGCGGTCTTATCGCTTTAAGCAATCTCTCCCAGACAACCTTTGGGAAAAGGTAATGTTAATTTTTTTTTCTAACTGCCACCTCCGCAGCGCCGCCCCCGGAAAGGGCCGCCCGGTGCGGACCGCACCCCCCACCCCCCACCCCCCCCATGCTACGCCACTGCCTACCTACATGATTATGTTCACCTGTTGAATATAATATTAATCGCTTGTTACTCTCAGGTTGCGTGCCGGGCTCGACATTCCCAGCAGACGATGGTTGCAACACTTGCATCTGCCCAAAAAACGGCAAAAAGGCCAATGCCGCTTGTACTGAGAAAGCTTGTAATGATGAACGTAAGCATCTATAGTTAGGTAATAATAATAATACTATTTCTTCATCATCATCATATCAGCCGGAAGACGCTCATTGCTGGGGATAAGCCTCCCTCAGAGATCTCCACGAACTTGTGTCTTTCGCATCTAGCTGGTACCTGCGATCTTTACCAGATAGTGGGAGGCCTACCCCGCTGCGTGTTTCTGTCCCATCGGCCATCTGTTCTGCGAGCTATGTGCCCTAACCACTTGCGTATCTCCATCTCACGGTTCCAATCAGTTCCCGAGACTGTTCAACCGGTGCCAAGGTCCCCAGCGGAATATCTTGGCCAACCTCGCTTCAACAATGGTATTAAGAGGCATACGAGTACATAACCAGTGACGAGCTCGTTGTGGTGCTGAAATTCGATTAGCCTCAAAGTACCAAACGGTCACCCATCATGTTATCGGACTCTGTGTGAGTATCTGAACTATCGTTGTTGGTCTAGCAAGTGCGCTGCCACTAGACCAGAGCCGCATCCTATCTATAATAAGTTGTAGAATATAAGAAATCATCTGAAAAAAGGAAATAGCTTTTTCTGTTTTGTTGGGACTTATATAGGCACTTATATGTTCATACTTACGAGTATAGAACCAGTACGAATCCGCAACTATATATAGATCGACCACCAACTGGTATATCGCCCGCGGTAAGGTACGCGGGGGGGAGGCGATCCGTGGTTGTATCGGGGCTGAAAGCGGGGGCGCGGGGCAGAGAACTCCAGTGTTTTTCCGCAAAACGTTATTAAGTGACGTGCCCCGCGCCGCGCTTCCCGCGCCCCGCATTCATTCCTAAAACTTTACCCTCCCACCCCCCGTGGACTGGATCAGCTGTGGTCGATCTGTAGCCGTTGTGCATTATTTACCACCTTTAGTGACGTGGTATTCATAAGTATAAACGGTCTCATTATTGTTGTTTTAGGGTGCAAGCCGGGATCGACGTTCACGGCCAGCGATGGATGCAATAATTGCACATGTGGTGACGACGGACTTAAGAACAACGCGCAGTGCACTTTGATGCTGTGCGAGGAACGTATGTACAAAATCCACTAATGCATCGATTGAGGGGCAAGAGGTAGGTGGGAGGGTGATGTTCCGAGGTTGAACGCGGGGCGCGGGGCGCCGAGCAGTGACCATTTGTTCGCGAAACGTCACTTGATGACGTGTCACGGAAAACATTGAGCTCCCTGCGTTCAGTCCCGAAACCATGGACGTCGACCATCCCGCCTACCAAACCGCTGGCGATGTAGGTAACAGTTAGATACTGTTGTGATTGATCCATAGAACCAGATAGAGTACTACGAAAGTAGAGTCTACATTTAAGCCATAGCGGCTTACGGAATACGTAATCACATTATTAACTTTTGAAAGTTTCTCTTTTTATTGTTCTTTGAAGGTTGCAAGCCGGGGTCCACATTTATTGCTGATGATGGCTGCAACACCTGCATCTGCGCTTCTGACGGCATTAAAGCTAACGCTAGCTGTACCAAAATCGATTGCTCTTATCGTATGTATTGAAGATATAATACTTTTCAGATATTTTCTCAGATATTTTTATAACTGTAGGTATAAAAGATTAATTTTGTGCAGAATTTATATATTTTTATGTCGGTGATAAATAATGCTCATCGGCTAATTCGACTTCGTAATGCGTCTCTGTCGAACCCATATGAGTAAATACGAAACTATAACTAAAATAGAGAGGTGAGAATCATCCTAGAAAAAAAGAAATAGTATAAACTTTTGGGATTCTGTAAAAGGCAAATCGCATTCGCGGCATGTTCGCGAGATCTGGACGCACCACACCTGGATGACAGTGACCCCTTTCCATCAGATGGTTCTGACCATAGAAAAATAAGTAGTTAGAAAAGCTAAGTAGGCGGTGCAGTCGCGCCACAACTATGCGCAAATGGGCTAATTTCATTCAAAAGACGCGAACGCGCCGTCAGTCTCTTGCGGAATTCAATGGAGAGCGCATCAAAAAAAGCTGTGCCTAAAATGTTAAAAATATGCCATCTTGCGCAATAGTTAATTGCGAGCAAGAAGCTAATAGACTTCTATAAAAAAGAGGAGTGATTTCATTTCACCGTTAAGTCTAAAAAACAATTTATTTATAATTTATTTATTTAAAATATATTTATCAATATTTTACTAAAAATATTCACCCGCGCTCAGGATTGCGCCCAATCTAGTGCTGTGCACATGAACCGACCTTATCGATAAATTATTTTGTTTATCGATATAATATATTTGTAGTACCTATAGTAGAATTGACATCTAAAAAGGAGAAGATTCTTATTTCGATTGAATGTTCTTTTATTGTAGGTACGTGTGTTCCTTGAAATTTTCGTCAATTGCGGACCGATTTTGATATTAGTTTTTAGCACACAGGGGCACAGCAGGGGCACGGGTGGGGTTCAGGTGGGGGTATGATGCAGTTACCTTAACACTAAAATAAAATAAAATAAATACCTAATTATAGACAAATTCACACAGCGCCATCTAGCCCTAAACTTAGCAAAGCTTGTATTATGGGTGCTAGATAATTTATATAGTACTTATACCCTTTTTTTTAAATACATACTTATTAATCATAGAACACCCAGACCCGTTACAGAAATTAAAATTCATCATTTAAATTTCTGCCCGGCCGGGAAACGAACCCGCAACCTCTTGTATGGCAAACTAGCATGTTAACCACTGAACTACTCAGGAAGACACACACTATCGTACTCCTGACATATTCCTGCCATACCCCTACGGTAAATCTACCATACCCCTACTCTCTCTATCTCCTCTCTACGCGTCCTTGAACCCCGCCCCACCCCCCTTAACATAATAACATTTTCAATTCATTATTATTAAATAATAAATACCATAATAATAGTTAGAATGTTATCGAAATATTAATATCGACAAGAATTCGTTTTGTCAATCCCTAGCGTAAATGTAAATTCAGAGAGGATTTACAGCACACATGCAACGCAATGTGTGTATGTGGTAGTGACCGATTGACTAATCACAGCGCTCCGTTTGAATTTGACTGTGCATATTAAGTTGCATGAGTAGTGGTAAATATAGTGGGGTCGGGAATGGCGGCTTCGGTTTCGGTACTAACGGCGAAGATGCCACTTCTATCGTGTTCTGTGGTTCTGACCGAGTGCGACCAAGGCAATCAAAAATGTGCCAATGATGCTTACAATTAGGACTAACATATTGGGGGGTTATCATCATCTTCATCACTATCAACCACCAAGCCAACTTCTTCTGCGCGTAGTCCCTTTGTTGACAGACGGACGAGGCGCGACGTATCGGTTTTTCCTTAACGGGTTGTGCAGGCCAAAATATGATAAGCTGGCCATACCCGTTTATGCCAATCGGCATGAAGAATGCCCAAGGCAGCTTTAACACCGACATCCGTCAAAAGTGTCGCCACGGCTTCAACTGAACGTCACTGCCAATAGGACTATAGGTATGAACGTCTATAGCTAGCATTAGTTGCCAAATACCACAGTAATGAAGGATGGTAGTCGGAAAGCGCTTTCAGTAACCTTGAAATCACTTTTCTACAACAAAAGAGCAGACCCCGGGATTTCAGTTGATGATGAAAACGCGTTATTTGCAGGTTGCAAGCCAGGCGCCACGTTCATTGCTGATGATGGGTGTAACACCTGCGTTTGCGGGTCGGACGGGATCAAGGAGAACTCGCAGTGTACCTTGATGAGCTGTGTGGAAAGTATGTTATTACTTAATCTCTTTATACAATATAACTTAAGGGAAAGACTCTTTTAAACCCCCTACAAAAAAATTGGGCTGTTATAAGTTTGACGTGTGTATCTGTGGCTTTGTGTATCTGTCTGTGGCATCGTAGCTTCCGAACGGATGAATCGATTTGGATGCAGTTTTCTATATTTGAAAGCTAGTTTAATCATGATGGTTGTCAGCTGACTTGTTTCATTAAAATCGGTTTAGTAGTAGAGAAAATATTGGAGTATATGTGAGCTTGATCGGGGTTTATCCGGCTATTCTGTCGGTTAGGTTATCGTCTGTCTGCTATGCCGATGTCGGTTGTTGTAACTTAGCAAATTGACAAACTTGAAAGTAACGCCTAATAAACTAATGCTGAGGGTCATGGCTGCTTTGAATTATTTTCTCTAGCGCCAGCTCACTCTATCTTCGGCAGCATGAGTATCGTAGATATCATTAATGTTAAGGGATACGTTGAATATCTTAGAAGCTTCATATTCTAAAGGACTCAGTAGTTGCTAACATTACCTACCTTCTGTAAAGTTCCCGTCACGGACAAACAATCCTGAGCGAGGAGGAGTGGAAAAAAGTTATCTGTCCTCTTCATACCACCATCTTATTACCTATATATTTTGCCCATACTTCAACACAAGACCAGAAATCACATCAAGAACCCCGAAGACGCAGCGATATGCCTTTATATTCATATGGTCCATTATATCAAAGTGTCCACTGTATCAAAACGTCCACTCCATTAGGATGGACAAAGAGAAGTAAGACAGCAAACTCCGGGCCCTCGCGATAGCAGAACCGGAACAGCCAAGTCAAGATGATGTTCTAAATGGCTGCCTTTGTACTTTTGAAACAGATTGCATCCCGGGTACGACATTCCCTGCGGATGACGGGTGCAACACGTGCACTTGCGGCCCCAATGGCATCAAGGCCAGTGCTAGGTGCACTAAGATGGCGTGCCGTGATAAAAGGAGTAAGTTCATAGTTCATAGTACCGAGTTCAACCTCAAAGCAAAAGGTTGTGGAAATAGTATAATGATTTTTTTGTAAATCCTATAATATAAATCTCATTCCACAACTTAAGAGTGTATGGAAGAAAGATCCTCAGAGTATGCATAAAACTGCGGGATGCATTTTCTTCAAACACTGAGATAACATATTTTCCTAAGTATGTAAAATATGGAGTTATTTAGTTAATTCTTCGCCTGGTATTGCAAACGTTCATCAAGTGTGCCGTATACATATTTGTAATTGAATGGTGCTGTAGCCGTAGATACAAAACGACAACAATGATAGCTTAGAACAGAACAAATTTGAGAGTACTGCAGCGACAAAGGAATCGACCCCTTAACAAAGATGATGATGTTGAATACTTAGAGAACTTTCTTTATCCAATAGTCATACTTTAGGGAAATCATCTTCTTTTCCTCGCAATGATGGAAAACGGTCACCGTCGACCAGGACATCTGTAACCCAAGGCATCAAGCAGAACTGGCAGTGTACCTTGATGCTCTGTGTAAAAATATGTTATTATTTTATTTTTTTATACAATACAACTTAAAAATAAACCAGTTCCCATCCGGGGAAGGCTCTTTTTAACCCACAACAAAAAAGAGGGTTGTTATAAGTTTGACGTGTGTATCTGTGGCTTTGTGTATCTGTCTGCGGCATCGTAGCTCCCGTATGGGTGAACCGATTTCGATGCGATTTCCTATATTTGAAAGCCAGATTAATCATCATCATCATCATCATCATCATCTCGGCGTTAAATCCCGGTTGCGCCCCCGCGCTACACGCGGGTGCCCGGGGTCCGCCCTCCTGCTATGTCTAGTCCACTTTGCTCGGTCTTCGGCATCCTTCATAGTGAGTCCGTTGGCACGCATGTCACTCTTAACGACGTCCAGCCATCGCTTCTTGGGCCGGCCTCTCCTTCTCGTGCCTGGTGGGGGCGGCATGGCCAGACATCTGTTCCCCACATAATCATGATGGCTAAAATCCGTTTAGAAGTACAGAAAATATTGGAGTATATGTGAGCTTGATCGAGATTTATCCGGCTATTCTGTCTGCTATGCCGATATCGGTTGTTGTAACTTTGTAATTTGACAAACTTGCAAGTAACGCCTAATAAACTAATGCTGAGGGTCATGGCTTCTTTGAATTATTTTCTCTAGCGCCAGCTCACTCTATCGTCGGCAGCATGAGCATCGTAGATATCATTAATGTTAAGGGATACGTTGAATATCTTAGAAACTTCATGTTCTAAAGGACTCGGCAGTTGCTTACAAAACCTACTTACTTTTTGTAAAGTTCCCGACACGGAAAAAGAATGCTGAGCGACAGTGGAGGAAGATTATCTGTACCCTTAATACCACCAACTTCTTACCATCTCTTTCTATGTATATTTTTCTCATACTTCATCACATGACCAGCGATCACATCAAGAATGCCGAAGACCCAGCGAAATGGACAAGAAAGAGTAGGAAAGCAGAACCCGGGCCCTCGCGTGAGTAGAACGAGGACTGCTAAGCAAAGATGATTCTATGTTCTACAACCTCTATGCTCCAATAGGGAAGTAGTAGACCAGTACATATAGATGGCGCTGACCGTCCTACACCGCGCTAGAGAAGTGTGCCAACATTCCGCAGCAAATATCCTATTTCCAACGATTGACTGTCATACCCCTGGTCCCCTGATTATAAGAGTTGGCCAGGTGGGTAATTACCCTTTTCCACCTTATCCTTCATTGCATGCCAACATTGGCGGCTACCTCATCCTACCACCAAATTCTAAAGGGCTGCTTTTGTACCTTTCAAGCAGATTGCATCCCGGGTACGACGTTCCCTGCAGATGACGGGTGTAACACGTGCACTTGCGGCCCCGATGGAATCAAGGCCAATGCTGGGTGCACTAAGATCGCGTGCCGTGATAAAAAGAGTAAGTTCACACATATAGTAGTTCCGTGTTCATACTCAAAGCAAAAGGTTGTAGAAATAGCGTTCCTCAATGATCCTTGGTATATCTACAATATAAATGTCATTCTACAACTTAAGACTGTGGAAGAAAGTTCCTCGGACTATGCATAAAACTAAGCGGGACAATTACTTCCACGCACTCTTAGCTTGTGAAATTATCCCCTGTTGAGATTTTCTCGAGTGTGTACAACATGGAGTTCTTAACGCTAGTTCTACCCCTGGTACCTATTGCAATCGTTCACCGGACGGACCGTGCACTTGTTTGCCACCGTAAGCCCAAGTTCTTCTTCTTCTATTGGTATCTCCACTACTGGAGGTTGGCCGTCAGCTCAGCGAACTTAGACTTGTCCTGTGCCAGGCGAAACAGTTACGAAGCCACGATTTCTTTCTTCGTCCAGCGTTACGTCTCCCCTCGATTTTGCCCATCATGATCAATTAGAGAAGGTGGTACCTTCCGTGACGTAATGCGTGGCTAAGATACGCGACTTTCCTCTATTTGAAAGTCTGCAACAGTTCTCGACTCCTACCGACGCGCTGGAGAACTTTCACGTTGGAAACCTTTTGTGTCCAGCTGATACGTAGCATTCTCCAATAACACCACATCTCGACAACGTTTCAAGAAAGCTTCGAGAGTCAGCTTTTAGAGTCCAAGCTTCGCTACCGTGCAGTACCACAGGCCAGACGAAGCACTGGAGCAACCTTACTCGCAGCTTAACCGATAATTTGCGACTGCACAAAACTTTCTCCATTCTCTTGAAGGTTGCTCGGGCAATTTCAATCCGTGTCCGAATTTACTGTTTGCTGTCCCATTCCTCATTCACCTAAGCGCCGAGATGTTTATACATTGACACTTGCTCGATATCTGATCCAGCCACTGTGATTTTAGGGGTTTGCTGATCCTTTATCCAAGATGCTTTGATCAGGCCCAAGTTATATGTAGCTTTGGCGGCGAGCTTGGGTTAGTATGGAAAAGACTATAACGGAAAATCGCAACGCGCGTTAGATATTCATGTAATTTTAAAGTGAAATAATTGTTAGCCGAATTAACATTAGAAGTAACATTCAATCATGTTTACATACTTTTAATCTAAAATCTATGTTCAATACATCGGCCATAGAAAACATAGAGCTAAATGGGTTGACCACATTGGTACATACTTAGACAGGAAGGACTGAATATCATGATATTGGGGGCTAAATTAATATTTCTTCTAAGACATATTTTAGGAAGTCTTAGTCGTATTAGCTAGTATTAAAACATTTTACAGCTGTAATTAAACTCATGATCATGAACTATGTACAGTCAGCGGCAGACTTATGCCGAGAGGTCTGTTCACTCAGCAGCTGACTGTACATATGGTAAAACAAACACGTATAAACCATTTAGGTTCTTTGGTTCTCCCTCTTCAATTTTATCCATAGTAATAAAATATTATTTTTTAACATTTCTTTCAGATTCACCATAACAAGAGTGAAACTGTAACATCAATAACTCCTGTACAAACATCTCACTTTGATACTACAATGAGTACCTACTGTGTCATCGAATTCGGGGATTTATGAAATTCATTCATTCAAGACGAAATCTACAGCGGCATCCCAAAAGAGCTATTGGATTTTGACAACTAAACACACCAGAGGCCAACTTGGAATTACTTGATATTATCTAAGAGAGGAATGGATATTCGGAAAAGATCAGGACGCACATTCTGCGTAGCCAAGAGTTAGAGTGATTGCAACCATCTTTCAACATGATTTTATGACGATGATGAGGGCAATATTTTACACTAGCGTGAATCCATTAATTAACAATAAAGAATTCAGGCTAGTGTGGATCATTGACTTCATCATCATCATCACAGCCGTTGTACGTCCACTGCTGACCAAAGGCCTTCACCGTACAGTTCCCCGAAATCAGCGGTGATGTAAGATGCTCGCAATCACTCTAAGCGCTGTCCTAATTGGCAACAGTGGTGTGGCCATGGTCATACAACGGACGTCGCCTAACCAATAGGAGGCCTCAAAACCGCCCGTCGCACAATCATGGCCATATCACCGCAGCCAAATAGGACAACGCCTAACTCTGTTTTTGGCTACGCAGAATGTGCGTCCTGAACTTCTCCACTTCTCCGAATATCTATTTCTATTCAATTTTTTATTGTCTACTTCTGCTGCTGCTATTCAAGTAAAGTATACATGCAAGAGTACGTACTACCTATATCAAAATGTCTTCCATAAGTTGATTGTCGTATATTTGAACTTGTTAATTCTTGTTATGCTTGTTGTTTTTATTATTATGCGTTACAGAGCTTTTGACATACTAAATTAAAATCTATGTTTATTAAACATGGTTAAAGTTAAAACTAAGGCTTCCGGTAACCTGAGCCGTACACACAGCACCAGCAGTGCACTAGTTAACGAGTGCTCTGTTGAATACGTTTGATGGTCTGAACCCAGTGTATTCAGGAATTTTGTACCTACGGGCGGCCCGTACTCTGAAATCAGTCTTGCTAACTCTACGATAACCGTATTTATTACAAATTGATAAGTAACATTTTTAATTAATTTGTAAGCTAACGTTTAAAATTACATTTACGTTTGTTCTTGCATAAATCAATTGTTATTGTTTATTGTTTATTTATTATATAGCTCGCAGTCCCTAGTAAATTAGATTTTGTCAAAACTGCGTTTGAGTCGGCATTCTCCACCGAGGCCAAAAATGCTTGGCAGTTGGCTTGCCCGGAGTCGGACCCTCCGGCTAATCCGAGACGGATCCGGACGGAGATCCGGACGAGCCACTCTGCAGATTAGTGCGAAACAACCTTTTGAGCGCATCAACCAATTCTGCAGAGCGTGCTCACCTCCTGGCAGCTGGCGAGTGGGAGTCGGGTCTCTGGCTACAGGCAATGCCCTCTAAAAACATCGGCACTTTACTCGACCGTGCCACTTTTAGGATTGCCACGGCCCTTCGTCTTGGTGCGCCCTGTAGCGCTCCTCATCAATGCCGTTGTGGTCGTCCTGTAGACCAGCTCGGCCACCACGGCTTGTCTTGCAGCAGGAGCGCTGGTCACATTCCTCGTCACGCGGAATTGAACGATGTCATCCGCCGGGCCTTTACCACCGCTGGTGCACCCGCAGTGCTGGAACCGATTGGGTTAGCCCGCGATGACGGTAAGAGGCCCGCCGGAATGACACTCACTCCGTGGAAGCTGGGACGGCCTCTGGTATGGGATGCTACTTGCATCGATACCCTTGCGCCGTCTCATCTTCCAGTGACCGCGTGTCAGGCTGCGACGGGTGCTGCCGCAGCTGAGAACGCCAAGCGGCGCAAATATGCTAGTCTCAGTGGCGATTACATATTTGCGCCATTTGGCGTTGAAACACTTGGGCCGTGGGGACCAGGCGCACATTCCTTATTTCGGGAGTTATCTAAGCGCCTGGTCCAAATTATAAATCACCAGAAGGCTGGCCTCTTTTTGGGTCAGCGTTTAAGCCTCCCTATTCAGCGGGGCAACGCGGCCAGCCTTCTGGGGACTTTTCCAAATTCGGGGGACCTGGGTCAAGTTTTTTTTTTTTTAGTTTAGTTAGAATTAAGGTAGGTGTTAGAGTAAGTTTTTTTTTTTTTTAATGTTAATAATTGTAAATTGTAATTTAAATTGTAAATAAATGATTCTCTTTTCGTGTTTTTATGAATTTTTGTAGGAAGTATTTTTTCTGTTTATATTTAACTGAATATAAAGTCATTTAAATTTGCACATTTATTTTATTACACTTTTGTTAGTGACCCGATGTTGCACATAGAAAAGATGAATAAAACCCTTTTAACAAAAAAGCTAACTATGTGTCACGATCAAAAGTATCGGTGCCGTGACACTTTAAAGAAAGGTAAGGTCAAGAATACCTTAAACACTGGTTGGTTGGTTATGAAAGGGTAATGAATGTGGAAGAAGCGACAGAGATTTGTCAGAACCGTAGCAATTGGAAGTATGTGGTCTCTGCCTACCCCTACGGGAAAAAGACGTGTAGTAATTATGCTATAAAGCTTGCGTTGGAGTCCTTTTCCTAAAGGACTAATCAATCAGGAAGGAGGTAATCACCAAAATCTGTGTCGGAGGCGTACAGAATTATCCAGGACTTGTAATTATAGGTCAATACAAAGAAGAAGTAGTAGTACCACAGAAATCAGAATAAGATAAATCAATAGAAGCCCTATGCGCGCGTGACTTTGTCGCCATGCAGATGCCCATAGTATCTGTCAAATGATAGTTTTGCGTAGTAGTAAACATTATGCGCAGTAGTGTACGAGCTGGTGGCGAGAACCGATCTCGATAGTTTGAAGGGCCACATGACATTTCCATTTCATCATCACAGCCCATAACAGTCCACTGCAGGACTAAGGGCCTATCTCACGAAAGGGGAGGTTATATGCTTGGCCGGCGAGTTGGAGATCGCAGTGTTATAAATATAACAATGGAAAACGCTGCTGCCCATTTTCCAGCCACCGGGGACTAGATCTTTTGCCTCGAAAACATTAGTCGCCTTGTACGGCACCCACGAGTGTAAGGGGTTGGTGCTATTCTACTCTGCCGTACACCACACGGCCATTTCTATTTACTTAACATAATTTATGTGAGTAGTGCAGACTATAGTAGGTACACCAAAGAGAAAATATGTGAGTAAAGATGTTGTGCTTTTTTTTTATATGGCTTTCATCGTATACGAACGATGATTCTGCCAATAACAAATAAACTGATGCACAGTATTTCATAACATTCAAGAACGGTGGTTTTTACTTTGGGCGGTTTACTGAAAAAATATGCGAGACCTACTTGACGAAACAACTAAGAATTTCTAAAGGTTATTACTGTTATAGTTTATTATAGTTAGTTTCGTTCAGATTGATTGTTTTATCTTGACGTCTGACGTATTTGTTCTTCGAAAATTGGACAATCTAGTGTCAGTTGCTGAGGAAGAGATTACGCGGGTCAAAGTAGAATAATATTTACAACAAGATAACGATAGTTTATGACAAAAATGTCTGCTCATTTCTGGTATAACGGTTATGTACTTACTGTAAGCATTACAATGTCTTATCAATTGGTTTACTTACGTGCTTATTTTCTATTTTTCTAAAATTACATGAGATAATCTAAACTTCAACGTATTTCAGATAATTAGTTAGTTAATATCAACTAATTGGTTTATCTTTCACAAACATATTATGACTATCAAGTAGAGGTCACGCTGATAAGATGTTTATTTCACAAATATTTCCTATATATAAACAGAACTCATTATAGTTTTGAAACTGTTAGATTCACTACTTATTTCGAAGCTCGTGGCTTTATTCAGGTAAGCATTTTTGGAAATAAGATATAACAATGCGTTATGCTTCACCTACTTCGGTTTATTTTAAACTTATTTAATAATACTTTTATTTTCAGGCAAAAATGCGTTTCACATTTTTATTCTTCCTACTGGTCGCTATGGTAAGTTCAACAACTATTATGATAATTTCCTGATTATTAAGATTATAGATTGGTAGATCCTAGATAGAAGTAGCTCGATTATTAATACAACGGCAAGTACCTAAACTCTGTTAAATCTGAGTTGTCCGTCTGGATAGAGAAATGCTAAACAAATTTGTCAAATTATTGTATATGGACTCTCGCACGTATCTATAAATCACCATCATCATCATAGCACCCGCAACACCATCCTGACAGTGATAGCGGACCGGCTGGACAGTCGCTTCGATAAGCACTGGACCAGGCTACACCTCAGCATTTGTACGAATGTGGTGATTTAGGTCATTGAGTAGCTGTTGTCTGCATGTATCTGTATCTGTTGGACTGTTATAATGCCAATGCTGTTGTCTCTGGCCTGTTAAGCACATGTATTTTGTTTTTGTGATTCCGATTATAACCTCATGATTAGTAAGTCTTTGTCATTTCCATATCTTGCTATCTTCATAGTTATTGTTATTATAGATATTCAATTTCATAATACTTATTAATAATCTAATCTTATATTATAAAATATTGCTTGTAATAAATTATAAATCTTGACAAATTACCTTTGTAAGGCAACTTATGGGCCAATCGGCCTGAAATAAATCATTTTTATTTTATTTTATTTTATTTTTATTTTATTATTTATTTATAGCGATCAATCTTGGCTACCGCCAGGGTCCGCTTTACTACTTTTTGTCCTCCATTTTGCCCGATCTTCGGCACCCTCACCTCACGCCGTTGGCTCTCCGACTCCGAGATCTCAATCCATAGCTACTTGGGTCTGATACAGCCAGGGTTCCCTGGGGCTTACGCTATACGTGACCAAACCAGGGCAGCGTATCTATAAAAAGTTGTAACAATTACTGTCCGATTTCATCGTTTTCGTTTCATTACATCACACATTACAGCTACAGCGCATAGGTCAGTGCATTTTTATGTTAACCTTTTCTGTACCTTTTGATTGAAGGTAGGTTTAGATGGTTATAGCCTAGTACCATCCACATATCTACTATTGTGTTATCTACATCTGCCACCGTTTAGCAATATGTTGCGTTAGTGTCTTCCGTCTTGAGGAAGACGATAAGGTTGGCAAGAGCTGTTGGGCCCTACTAGGATCCACACCACGTACTTGTGGTACAGCATAATTATTTTGTTAAATCCACTCTTGTAGAATTTCAACCGCATATCGATTGTTGAAGGAAGGGTCTGCTTGATATTCAGTAGCATTTTTCCAAAAATAGTAATACCTAGGTACTAATAAAAACATTAATTTTCAGGTCCTCTTCGTCAGCGGCAACGAAAATGCAGCAGAAACTAATGATGATAGTAAGTGCTTGTTCAAACCTAAATCTATTGACGAACTTAAAATGTTGCGAATCATGCACGGCTAGGTTCGTATTTATTTTATATACACGCGTACGACAGAGACGACGCTTTACAACCAAACTTGCCGATGTGCAATATGTACCTACCTCCGACCAAGGACAGAACAAAATAACAGAAAAAGATAACTGAAAAAAAAATACTGACGAATACTCGCTAAAATCATGAGTGAAGCATAAAAATGGTCGCCCATTTATGTGTGTGCTTTGACTCCGTCACTGGCGTGACAGTGGCGGCGGATTGTCAGACCTGATGTATCTGTAAATTATCAAGAAATTGTCGCCCCTTGCATGCCTTGCACTGTAGAATGGCGTCTGAATTTTTTAGGCCCGTACCACCGGCCTTTGTAATTGGTACATATCTAATTGGAAGCCAGAGTTTTCTCTGAGTAGAAATGTAATAAACAATACTTGCTTACAGGTTGTACGCCCGGAGAAAATTTTATGAACAAATGCAACACCTGCGTCTGTGGCGTCGAGGGTCTGAAGAGTGAAGCGGAGTGCACACGGATAGGTTGTTCATAGAACGGGGAAAAGTAGGTTGTTTACTTTACCTTAAGGAGATGCAAGGTCGGACAGGCCACCTGATGGAAAGCGTCCACCGTCCAGGACATCTGCAGTCTAAGGGGAGCGGAAGCGGTGCCGACCTTTGAGAACATGTGTAAACATGCCCTGTGAAGTTATAGTGCAAAGGAAAGCCTTCGGGATTTTGATTGATGTAAACTTTATTGTACTAAAAGAAGAGAGGTTACGTGCGCGATGAATGACTGTGATGATGAGCTTAGAGAAAATTTAGCTCAAAAACAATATTTTAGTTTGATGTTAGTTTTTTTTAAATAATCTGTGTGGTACACACTTGTTGAAATAAATTTAACAGTTAAACAGCCATTGTAAAATATATATGACATCGTTATTGTAGGTACATAGGTACTATTTATGACAAGAATCAGTTTTGAATTATTTACAGACGACCATGGCTGGTATTATACTAAGGATACATTATTTATAAGTCAACCAATCCATTTTTCAACTCGAACGGCATGTTACATTCATATTATGGCCGTTGTTAGGGGTTTCAAGACTCAGCGCCTCTTTGGGTCGCTGCTGAAGGTAGGTCCGGGAGTTGCAGTGGTGGAAATGAGTGCACAGCATAATTGCCAAAGACGCAAAGTTTAGAGCTAAGTGCTCACAAAAATGTTATACAGAATTTGCCGCGACTATCTACCTTTTTTTTTTTTTTTTTATGTCTTACGGTAGGCAAACAGGCAAGCGGGCCACCTGATGGAAAGTGGTCACCACTGCCTATAGACATTAGCAACACCAAGAGTATCGCTAATGCGTTGCCCACCTCTATAACACGTTGCTCTGGCAGCAAAAAGCAAATGCCACTCCACTGCCAAAGCCACGGTTCCCCAAATCCCTACCCCATGGAGCACTGGAAACCTTACTCACCGGCAGAAACACAATACTATTTAAAAGAGTATTATTTAGCTGCGATATTCTGTAAGGTGGAGGTACTTCCCCAGTCGGGCGGCTCCAATTCGAACGAGATACCCCGCTATGCCCTACCTCTCTCTACCTACGCTAAGTTTAAAAACCATTCTAGATCTATTAGTGAAGGTCTATTATTAGCTAGCAGTTTTATAATTAAGTACTTTGTTTGATAAGCTGATGATCTTCCAATTGACATTTTAATTGTATTATATATTTGTTTCAGGAAGCTGACCTCATTCTAAAATGGCGAATGAAGATTATAACTATTATTTTATTATACAACAATTAAAATTAAATGAATATCTCATAAAAAATAATGCATACCTATTATTTCTCTGTTCCTGACACATAATTTTAGTGCAGGTACATCACAGCTGTCCCCGGTGGCCGTGTGGAGTTTGGCAAAATCCCTTACATATGTGGGTGTTCAGGCTTGAGCCTCCACTACATTTGTGAAGGGTTTTCTCCACAATCTCCATGCTCGGCAGACGGGTATTGAAAATGTTTTAACAAAAATGCAGCTGCCCATTATCATCTGGTCTCCATAAGTCCTGGATGGTAAGGTATTTAGCACAATTACAGGCGTGAGGCATTTCATCTTAGTCCTCATAGTGACAATGCACCTGCGGTTTTGCTATTTTGTTGTCTACAACCTAAATGCATGAATCGTAGATGTTATGAGCAACAGTTACCACTTAACATCATGTGGGCTGCTGCTTGTTTGTCACTGCATACTATAAAAAAGGCCAACATGGTTAGCCTTCTGGTCACTGAACTACATTCTGTCTGGGAAGATAGGACAACTTTCACGTATCCCAGTGCAAGGTCATCCAGGGGTAATACCTTACTGCACAGCACCGAGTCCTTGTCATGGACATCCAGGTACTACGCTGCAAACCGTCTATTAAATGGTGGACTCTGAGAGATATGAGCCAGGAGTTCTTGGAGGCAGCCGAAAGCCTCGATTGGTGTGCTAAGTGTGAAACCACCAATGAGCTCTGGAGCAACTATTAGAAATCCATCCTCAAACTCGGACTACCAGTACTCGGCACGTCTAAAAGCGGCAGCACAATAACTCGTCTTCGTATAAGTAGGTGCACTTGGGAGGTAAGCGGCGAGCTAAAATGGTTGTGGCAAAGGCGCGGTAGGCTCAGCTGGCCCCGCTGGCCTGCATAGGCTGGGATAAGCACTAGGACGACGACGATGAGTAAGGTGTTCGCAGGAAGCTGTCTTTATTTCTTATCGTCTGAGGCTTCACCATGATCTATGATTTTGGCAGATCAAGTAATTAAAGTATAGCGACAGCAAAGACCTTCGTGACCCTGTTTCTAGGCGATTTACAGATAAACATTCTTGATCGCAGTGATGCCGCGATGACATGTAAGATGTGTTGTCGGATAATAACAATATTTATTTCAATATAAATTTTCGCTTTGCTATGACAACGTTTCCAGCCCACGATATGTCACATTTCATCGTTGCGCCCACGAATGTTGTCGAGAATCGACCGACAGACCTGATTAGTACACGGTATTCAGTTGTGCATATTCAGCTGCCTGAACATGAAGGTTTCCTAATATTGTTTCCTCGTTACCGTAAATAATGCGCCAAAATATTACATGTATAATAATTGCAAACACCACGGGACCTATTCTCAATATTGAATTAGAGATTAGATTTTTTTAGATTTAGATTCATTTATTCACAAAAACATTACAATCTTCAATACAACACATTGGTAAACCTCTTTGAGGTTTGTCTCAACGATAATTTCGCCTTCGCCATCACACATACAATATTAATAAGTAGGTACTTATGCTGTTACTTCATTACATAATTTCTACACACCTACAATATTACTATACACAGTTACATACATACTGTCACGCCTTTCCCCGTATTCAGGTACTTTGCCTACACATTATCAAAGGAAGTTTCCTATGGAATGTGCAATAAGTCAAGATACCCAGTACTAAGTACTTTAACTTACTGCACATTATTTCCACTCCGAACAACATCGCACACCGTCTCTCGCCGACACCGACGTCCGCGCAGCGCGGAACTGGTTCTTCACTCCAACCTTATACAGGGCGCTCTCATGCTACCTACATGAACATGTTTATGGTTTGTTGGAAGGAAATGTTGCTTTAGCAGATATTTTATCGAATTCTCATTTATTTTGTCTAATAGGTCTCTAGGTAGGTTGTTTATGAGATCGGGAAGAATATACTCAGATGTTCTTTCACCATAATAATTTGTAAATCTTGGTTTAGTGAGTATTTTTTTTTATGATTGTCTAGTTACCTTACGTGAGACACTTAGATGTTGTATTTCAGTTCTAAAAAATTGTTCCTTTAATATTGCATATTTTATGTTTTCTTGTACTGGTAGTACCTTACAAAATTTAAAGATACCCTCTTCGTTTACTATTTTCTTTTTTACGTTGTTAGGTATTACTAGTTTCAGCAGCCGTATCTGCAACCTATATATCTGGTCAATGTACGTTTTAAACGTGCGACCATAGCTACTGAGTCCATACGAAATAATACTTTCCGCAAGTGCTGTATACATGTTTATGCGGGTTGCATATGGAATCCTGTTCTTTATGACGTAAAATTTAGCTAATAGAGCTCGCAACTTATCGCACACCGAGTCTATATGCCGTCCCCAGTTGAATCTGTTATCAATTATCAGGCCAAGATATTTTTGTTCTGCCGCGATATCTAATGCAGGGCAACCACACGTCCCATGCCTGGTGTTGTTATGTAAGCATTTATGCTCATGAGCTGTGATTATTATATTAGGACTCGGGCGACTATTATGACTGGAGTGTATATGCATGAGTTTGGTTTTTTCGGAGTTCAACACCAAGCCGGCATCATGTGACCATTTGCAAATAACGTCGAAGTCATGTTGCAGGTTTTTAATTGCTAGACCTATGTCCTTATCAGCCGCTACTAGGCATGTATCGTCCGCATATTGATAGATCTTACAGTATTTCAGAGCTCCATTTAGGTCATTTACGTATGCTAGGTAGTGTAAGGGTCCCAGCACTGAACCTTGTGCGGTTCCCTCTGAGACCTCCACACTCCTACTGACACATTCGCCCACTTTTACTTGATATGATCTGTTATGTAAGTAACTCTTGCACCATTCCAAGACAGGACCACGTATTCCAGAATCTTCTAGTTTCTCTATAAGGGTGTTATGTCTTAACGTGTCGAAAGCTTTGCTGTAGTCTATAAAGATAACCAATACATGTTGCTGACCATCGAGACACTTATTTATATCGTCAGTAAATCGTGACAACAACAAAGCGGTACTTTTTTTGGGCTGAAACCCAAATTGGTTTGGAGAGATAATTCCTTGAGTGTGATAGTAAGCATGTATTTGGTCACTAATGTATTTTTCGATGACCTTGTCTACAGCAGGAAGGACCGTTATAGGTCTATATTTAGAATAGTCCTTACTATCACCACTCTTAAATATTGGCCTAACTAGCCCTCTTTTTAGCTCGTCCGGATAACAACCCGTTGCAAGACTTACGTTAATCAACTTCGCGATGACACTGGAAATCCTCTCTGCAATTGCCTTAAGGTCAGCAGGTCTAATGCCATCAATTCCGGGAGCTTTGTTTGTTTTCAGGTTCTTAATTATCTTATATGTCCCTTTATCAGTCGCTCTAACAAGTCTCATAGAAGTATCTGCTTTTTGTCTATAAATATTTTCGTCAAGCAACTTAGTACTTACAAGATACTCGTAGTAAGCATATATATTTTTAATTAAACTAGTTAGACATTTGATCCATCTCACCTGGTGGTAAATCACGATGCGGCCGATGATGGAGCATGCCAGTTTAGAAACAGCCTATTCACTTTAGCCTTGAAGGCGTCTAGATGACAATGATCAGAAAACACACTTGCAGGTAACTCGTTCTATTCCTTAGCTGTACGCGTTAAAAAGGTCGAACTAAAACATCCACAATATAAGGATGAAGCGCTCGCCCGGATCGCGTATTACGATGGCGGAAAGGGGCCGGCGGAATGATGTCGTGCAACTGCTTCGCATACTCCGAAATGCAACCAGTAGAAGACCTGTATTCGAATCGCAGCGTTCGACATGCAACGTGTGGTTGACAGCAGTAGAGATTTAGCTCGAACGTTACCGTCGTCTAATATTGTATGTTACTGTAGTCATTCGAAGACATTGTTGTGCGTTTGCTTTTTCGGTGTTCTAATGCGTAAACATGTCTGGACATGTATGGATTACAGTATTAGTATTGGTTTTGATTCAGATCATGGTACAAGGCAACTACTAGGACCAGGACTTGGACTTGAACCTGAGTATGGACCTGGACCTGAACCTAGACCCGGACCTGTGCCTGAACTTACCTAGACCTAGACTGGGAGATGTGCTTGAGTGCGCATCTTCTCACTCATACTGATATGAGAAACTAGTAGGAATAACTACTGATTCTGTCTATAAAGTAAACCGACTTGGGAAACTATAATCTATAGAAATATAAATAGAAAATATTTATTTACACACAATAACACCACAAACACAACAAATTTCACAAAGGTGTTGAATCACTGACCTCCAAATAGGTATTTTATTGAGGTCAGTGGTTCGACTCCAGAGCCGTCGTAAAACAAAAAATTTTTAAAAAGTATTAAGAAAAAGTGACTTAAAAATGCACAAACAAAGTCATTAATAATAAACAACATGAAATGAGGAAACAATAACTTACATGAATGGAAGAAAAATGAAGAACAGAGTCGTTGCATGTGGATGTTGTGTGTAAAAGGGATATCACTCAGCTTCATGCCCTGGCGGAGACCAGGGCGCTGGTTTTAAGTAAGACCTGCTGAGTGAGGCACGGACGAAGACGTTTTAAATAGATAAATATAACGTGTGGAGTGTAAAATACGTGTTTAGTGTAATGTGTAATTAATTGTATGGATGTACTGGCCGCAACGAAGGTCAACAATATAATAACAACTTATGTACCGAACCACAATCTAAGATTGATCGAAATCTACAAGTAAGCAAAACTGATTGAATAATGAAAACGTCCGTCTGTATACAAAAAGATAGTTATTCAAAATCATGTTGCTTACTTGTTGATTTTAATCAACCTTCAAATTTCTCAAGTCGCTTAACTTTTTAGACATAGTATATTTATTCTTGTTTGAAGACTCTTATCGTCTTTTGGCTACAATAAATACAAATATATTGGACATTATATAGACAATAGAGATTACAGTGATCTTTTAGATAGATATTTGTGAGTAAAGATAATGTCGAATGCGAGAATAGGGCCCCACAACGGTTTCCATCATGTTTGCTTTAGAAAACAAGGCATATTCATTGATTAGTATTAGTATTATTCAATTATACATTTCAATTACTCGCTGTTCAAATTACTCGCAGCGCTCTGTCCGTATCGGAGATTGCATAATTAACCGCCGTGTGTTCCCTTTGGGGTAAATATTTTTTATAATTGCTTTGGGAGGCCCACTGACGGCCGGTCCACCTGATGGGAAGCAGTCACCGTCGTCCCGGACATCTGCAACCTAAGGGGAGCGGATGCGGTTTCAGCCTCTGAGGTACCTGTAGACATGTCTTTTGAAGAACCCCATGTTATAGTGCAAAAGAAAGGCTTCGGGAGCTCATTCCACATCTTGCACGTGCGCAGTAAATAGGCTCGCGTTGCCCGTACGTTAATTGGATTCCAAGCATCTATATGGTGTGAATGAAATCTCTCCCATCGTCGGAGGGTGCAGTGGGTTGTCTAGTTTGTACGGTTCAGGCACGAATTTTGACCTCAGAGCCTACCAGAATACCTTTTGAGGGACACTGTTGATGCATCTGTGCTGGGCCTTGAATGTAAAAGGAGGGCCAGGAAAGTATGTTAAGCTTAAAATATCGACGTCTGAAAGAGCAAGCATAGCCGGAGTAACCTATATGTGTCCAATGTGGTGATAGATCTACTTCAGGGATCGGCTTTAAGCCCGTATTTGTTCGTCCTGATTAGGGACGCATTAACATCAGTCATACATGGGGAGGCACCCTGGTGTATGCTATTCGCCGACGACATTGTCCATGTCGGAGATAATGCACACGAAGTCCAGAGCAGGCGGGGAAAATGGCAGGAAAAAGTAGAGAGTGATGGTAAATGGTAACTGTCGCCCATTACATCTACAATTCACACATTTAGGTAGCAGGTAAAAAAAATGCTAAACCGCAGGTGCGTTGTCACTGTGAGGACTAAGATGAAATGCCTGTAATTTCGCTGGTTACCCGAATGAATTAACTGTGATAATTGATCTAGATTACATAGCCTATCCCAACCAGTGTGATTAGACTTCCGGTACCTGGAGTCATTGATCCAGAATGTTGGCAAATTTGACAGTAACGTGAACAATAGAATAAGTGCGGGATGGATGAAATGGCGGATTCACCGCATGCCTTTTAAACTTAAAGGGTAAAATCTTAAAAAAAAACCGTATTGTATAGATCAATTGGATCCGAATTCTGAGCCTCCAATGCGACAGATGAAAGATGAGTGCATGTGGCGTAAATGAGAATGTAAAGATGAATGAGTGGAGTGACGAGAATGGACAAAATAACGAATACGGGAAGTTTGAAAATAGCCGCCAGTGCCGGAAAAACTGAAGAGCAATTTTGCGGAGGGATGAAAGTCATGTGACAAGGAAGGTGTAGAATTTGAATGGATATTTCAGTATATGATGGATACTTCAGTACAGAGCGACCTAAGACAAAAAGATGGAATGACGATATGCGGGTGATTGGAGTAAGAGAGTTAAATGGAAGAAAGAAACATTTTTTTTTATTACAAACAAGGCAGGCATTTGGCCGCCATCTCACCTGTTGGTAAAGTGGCGATGCGGCCGAAGATGAAGCATGCCCGTCTTGGAACAGCCTATTCACTCTAGCCTTAAAGGCATCCAGATTATATTGATCAGAGAACACACTCGCAGGCAAAGCGTTCCATTCCTTAGCCGTACGCATTATAAAGGTCGAGCCAAAGCGGTTCGTGCGGATAGCTGGAAGATCCACGACATAAGAATGAAACGCTCGCCCGATTCGCGTTTCCCGATGGCGGAAAGGGGCCGGCGGAATGAGGTCGTGCAGCTGCTTCACACACTCTCCGAAATGTAATCTGTAGAAGACCGACAGACGCGCAACCCTACAGATCCCTGAGGAACTCCCGCGTCGATAGCCTGGAGATTAGACGAGTAGCCATCAATAACTACACGGATTGAACGTTCACACCAAAAATCCGATATCCAGGTGCAAAAGCCAACAGGAATACCAAATGAAGGAAGCTTGCTTAGAAGGCAAGCATGCCAAACCCTGTCAAAGGCCTTAGAGATATCAAGAGACACAGCAAGGGCCTCGCCATGTAGCTCAATGGCCTCACTCCATAATTGTGTAGCATACACCAGAAGATCCCCAGTAGACCGACCACGGCGGAATCCGTACTGAGGTCGCTGAGGAGATCGTTACCTTCAAGATGCGCAAGGAGTTTGTTGTTCAGTGCACGTTCCATAATCTTACAGAGTATGGAAGTGACCGAAATAAGGCGGTAATTGGAAGGGTCGGCACGGCTGCCTTTTTTGGGCACGGGCTGCACATTGGCAAGCTTCCACGACTTAGGTACAATACCAGTCTCAAGTGAGAGGCGATACAGGCACGTGAGAACAGGAGACAGCTCGGGGGCACATCTACGCAGGACTATTGCCGGTATACCATCAGGTCCACTAGACTTGTTCACGTCCAGACTCCGCAGGATTTTCAATATCTCTTTCTGATGTATTCGCACCTCTGCCATAGCGCAGTCAGTACGGGGTGAGATAGGTGGTGTTTTTCCTGCAGTATCCAAACGCAAATTCGCCGCAAAAAGAAAAACAAGCAAATTTGCTTTCTCTTCAGCAGCATGGGCCAATGTTCCGTCTGTCCGTCTGTCTGGCAACGGAGGCAACGAAGACTGGCTAAAATTTGATTCGACCGCTTTTGCCAAAGACCAAAACGCCTTACTCCCAGGAGGGTAACAGGCCAGTTTAGCGCCAATCCGGCTTATGTGATCGAATCGAGCCCTGCGTAGCGTCCTTTTGCAAGACTTGGAGGCGAGATTAAAGGCTCTCTTCAGTTTGCGAGTATCCGGAGACATATGCGCTCGAGCCTCAGCCCAGGCAGAGTATGCCACCTGCTTCAGCACTTCAGCGCGACTGCACTCAGCACTAAACCATGGTCGAGACCTGCCGTTCATCGCTGCGTACTCCATACCCTGCCGTATAATCGCGGTAGCGGCTTCAGCACAATTCGACGGATCGCCCGAAGAGAAGCATGCCATAAAATAGAGAAACTAGACCCCTCAAAGCACCTTAGACGCCGAATGCAGATGTCTTCGCGAGCGTACACAGACTCCGGCACGAGGTACAAACCTGTGCTCGAGAATACTCTCACCCAGGGTATACACCCTGGGTGGCTGAGGTACGCCGCGTCAGCCGTACATCTGATCTGCGTCACAGTGAGGAACAGCAGCTGTGGTTGTTCAGTTTCAAGGTGGTAGTGGACTGCATCGAGATTTGAGTGCAGGCCTCGGATGTTAGTGAGGTGCAGTTTGAGTGGGAGGGAGTGCAGCCGCTGTTTAACGTTTCTCTTTTTTTACTGTTCATGAGTTTGAGTGGAAAGGTTGTTTCAGGAGGATGGCAGTTGGACGAGGTAGCGCTCCGCCCACCAGCAAACATGCTCACCAATACCGCACGGGAAGGTGCCTGACGCGGAGACCGCGGGGACGCCCGAACCCCCCCAAATTGGCAACCTGGCCCTCCCATCCGGTCGCCAACCGGCAAGGTAGAGCAATCTGGGATTTTTCGTAAGATGGCGGGGCAGCCTTTCACTGGTGGCTAACCAGCTACTTGGGCCCCCAACTATCTACGGTCGGCCAGCGGCGGCACCGTGCTTCGGATCCCGCTGCCCTCCGAAGCCAGGCACCCGGTACGGGAGTGGTGAGCATCAAGAAAAAGACGGTTACGCAGAGCGACCACAACTGTCCAGGCCCATCCTTCTAAGCGGCTACTCCAGACATCGCAACGAAACACGGCTGGGCCGCTTGACGAGGCGTTCGCCTGGAGGGTGGTGACCAGCCACGGCCGAAGCCTACCACCAGAGAGAGAGCTGTCCATTTTGCACTACCCGGGGATCACGCGTAGGGTATCGAGAGTCATGGAGCCCAAAGTGGGCATCGCCTACGGACGCGGACAGCATTGATCCCCAAATATATTATGCCGACACCTTCCAGAAATCCTATAAAACTAATTCAATGTTTTTATTCCCAGATTTCAAAATGCGTCATAGCTTGTTCTTCTTCGTAATGTCTTTGGTAAGTTAAATTAATGTCGAGCAAATCTAAAAAAAACGAGGAAGACGTGTCCGTATTTAAATACTTTAAGCAGTGAATATAGGGCTCCGTAGTTAAGTACTTAAACGAGAACGCTAAAATAGCAGCACTGGGCACTTCTTCTTCTTATCGAGTCGATGGACTTAACTCCCCCTTACACTTTGTTCGCCCAGTATTCGGCGACGCATATAGCCTTCGGACTGGCCTCGAACAAGTCCTCCATTATGCAAGTTGCACGCCGAGCATGAAATGAGATGGTCCATGGTTTGCGGAGATACGCGACAGTCACAGGAAGAATTTTTCTTTTATATAGCTTAGGAATTTGAACATGGTCGACGGACTATTCACGCAGTACGCGTCCTTCAGGAGTGGGTGAACAGGAAACACGTGCTGACTTCCCGTCTGGTGCAGATACTGCCTGTGCACGACTGTTTAGGAAAGTATCTGCAATTCGTAAGGCAATACGATTATATTAAAGAGGAAACAAAATTAATGTACTTTTCCACTTCACATTCACAATTGAGTCCCGGTTTCGATTCCCGGCCGAGCAAAATTTGAAATAATGGATTTTAATTTCTGTTACGGGTCTGGGTGTAGTATGTATAATAAGTATGTATTTTAATAAAGTATATAGTAGTTTATCAGATATATAGCACACCCACAAGCTTTTCTTGCTTTAAGGCTAGATGGCGCTGTGTGAATTTGTCTAACCTAATTTAAAAATAAACTTTTTCTATAGTCAAAGAGCATAACTGGAGTGTATTTAATCGGTATAGTTCTTTCAGATATTTGCAGTAAGCGTGTCCTTTAGGTTGTTACGCTCTAGTGAAGACTACGATGGTGACGACGATTATGACGAAGGTGGTGATTATACTAACACGGCGGATTACGACCTTGACGCCGTATGGGTACCCCCGTCCGGGGGTTTCACAATATATGATGCAATCAACGCGACACGTTAGTAGGCTTTGTGATAATTGATGTGGCCAATTATAGAGATGCGGCCAGACTTGCAAATTTATTATATTTTTGTATAATTTAGTTTAGATTTCATCATCATCATCTCGGCGTTTTATGCCGGTTGCGCTCCCGCGCGGCGCGTGAGGGCATGGGGTCCGCTGTATCAGCTGGCTGGCTGCTTCCTAGATCGGCCCTGCTGCAGTGATGTATAAGTAGAGTGCTGAATAGATAAGGCGGTAGTACCCATCCAGGTGTCCTCTCTCTCCAACCATGGAAGGTAATTTAGGACTTAGAATGAGAGCGTCGGTGGCCGGATGGTAAGGGTCCGACTCGCAAGCGAGATGTCCCTTGTTCAAACCCACTGCGGCCATATACCAGTGACTCCTTTCTGAGTTATGTACATTAGTTGAATACTAACCGATGCTCTTACGGCGAGGGAAAACATCGTGATAAAACTTGCACATTCAGGCGACTTAATGTGTAACCATGATCCAATCTGGTCAGGCTCCCCTGGTAGCAGGGTCACGGAGGTCAGATAGCAGTCGCTCCACTGTAATTACCTGATCTTCCAAATCCTGGATTATGGTCAAAGCGGGACGCGGGCTCTCGTGCGCTGGAGCAGAACCGGGACATTAACGCCAAGATGATTATTTTTATACAGGCTGAATTTAGAGGAACATGCGCCCCCCTTTCCTCAATCGAGGCTGGAGGCCGGAGGGCTGCTGCTTCTGTCATGCGGAGGCACGAACCGCTTTCCTCAACCTTTTTTATGCGAACTGCTAAGTGTGTTCCCCGAACAGTATACCTAAAGGCCAGACTGAATAGGTTGTTTCTTGGCAGGCAGGCAGTCTCTGATGTAATTGATTTTGTTATTGATATTTAATCTAGACTGCGTGCCTAATCACCGGTACTACCTCGAAGACGGCTGCAATTGGTGCCACTGCCCCAACAGTGGCATCCAGGACGAAGGATTTTGCCCACTGATAAGAACTTTGTGCTTCGGCCCGATATTGCCAATAGGCCAAGGTTAGCTTTATTTAATTCATAATGACTTATACATACATAAAGTTCAAAGTAAAATCCGAATAGCTGCTCAAGTGGATTCTTGCCTTGGTTTTGAATACTCCAAATCCCCAAGGGAGCACTGGAGACCTTACCCATCGGCAGAAACAAAATACTTTTTAAGATCGTATTGCTTGGTTGCGGTATTGTGTCAGGTGGAGATATTCCCTAGAGGGGCGGCTCAAATTCGAACGGGTTACTCCGCTATGCCATACCTCTCTCAACATCATCATATCAGCTGTAAGACGTCCACTGCTGGGCATAGGCCTCCCCCAGAGATCTCCACAAAGGCCGGTCCTGTGCCTCCCGCATTCAGCTAGTACCTGCAATATTCACCAGGTCGTCGGCCCACCTTGTGGGAGGCCTACTCGAGAACATTACAGCCCCATTGGCCACTTTAGCCTAGCAATCCTTCGGGCTATGTCGGTGACCTCGGTTCGCTTGTGGATCTCTTTATTTCTGATTCTGTCGCGCAACGAGACTCCGAGCATTTCTCCATACCGACGATTAAGAATACATCCTACAGTTTTTGACACATTCAACGTCAAATGTTGGAGGGTCTCTCCCTGTACAGTTGTTTGCAAATAGTTTGCCCACTGTTTGAAACATACTTTGACATTAAATATCTTGAAAACGGTTGATTGATTGTTTTACGTATTGGTATGCAAGGAAGGAGGTTCTCATCCCTGTGCACATATTCGCTCACGGTATTATCTTGAAAATTGAAGGGCGGATTTTTTTTTGCGCGTCGTCGCCCACATCTTATATGTTTATGAACCGCTGTTGCCTACTTTAGCATTGGATATCTCGAAAACTGTAGGATGGTTTTTTATGGTTCCATACAAAATGAATTTAAAGAAGTCTTGGAAATCCTTTGCACTTTACTTGCACATACTTTTACTTTCAATACAATTTTTTTCCTAGTCCAGGTTTTCCCAGCATCTTTTATTATTTAATCAAATTAATAGAATAATCATTTTTCAGGTTTATCTAAACTTAAATGGAATCTTTTTTGACTGACCTTAAAATTAGATTAATCTTCAAATAAAAAAATTGCAGATAAATACCGATTTGTTTTTCATTTACTTTAACATTCCACCTAGACGACCTCACGCTAGTTTTTGGCCTACTAATAAGGGTATGGTACTGGCAACCACTTTTTTCTCATTATCATCATCATATCAGCCAGTAGACGCCCACTGCTGGGCATAGGCCTCCCCCAGAGATCTCCACAAAGACCGGTCCTGTGCTTTCCGCATCCAGCTGGTACCTGCGATCCTTACAAGGTCGTCGGTCCACCTTGAAGGAGGCCTACCCACGCTGCGTCTACCGGTACGTGGTCGCCACTCGAGAACTTTACTGTACTTTTTTTAGTAATTGCCAAACTAAAAGTTTTGTATTTAGTAGTTTTCACCTGAATCGCTATTGTTTCGAATACTAAATTAGATAAGAAAAATGTTTGATTGATTTGTCATTCCTATTTTTGAATCGCACGCCTTGATACGAACGGATTTTAATTTTGATTTACGGCATTAGAAGTTGTATATTTTGATGCATGATGCCGATTTTCCCTAATATTAACCTGGGTGTTGCCAATATGATTTAAAAAAAATGAAATTTTCATTCCAAATTTCAAAATTGAAAACCATTCGAATCGAGGCGAGCGATTTAAAAAATAGAGCTCCAGATGAATAAAGAGCACCGAGTGCGACTGCCCGACTGCATCACCTTAATTAACATCAATGATCAAGGACGTACCAGTTTGTCTTGGATTATATAACATCAGATACAGGGATAGTCAACTCGACAACAATGGAGGAGGTTCCCAATTCACCGATGTTTTCTCCAAACATCAACCGATTTTACTCGTTCTTGTTATAGTGTTCCACGGCTTTGTATACGGTAGGGTATAGCGTGGGTCAGCTCCCCACGAGACGGACGGCGATCGTGAATGCGTATGCCGATGGATGCAAGAAGTATAAGTATTAGATTATAATACTTATACCAAGTCCGAAGGGCTTAATAAAAAAAATTATCTGTATGGCAACTTATGACAAGTTTTTTAAAAGTAATAGAACGTCATTCATAAAAGTCATAACAAACAATTTGATTTCTGTAGGATTGTTTATTATCGTGAGTTATGAAAAATATTATTAAATAATGGGCAAAACAATTAAAAAGGAAGTGAGAGAGGTAATTTTCAGCATGGTTAATAATTTAGTCAAACTAAAAGTACAAGTTCAAGCCACTTTTCTTATGCGCACTGCAAAGGACTGGAACTCTCTACCTGAGTCATTGTTCCCCGATACGTATAACCTTGGGGTCTTCAAATCAAGAGTGAATAGGTATCTTCTAGGCACGCATGCTACATCTTCGACCTCATCGTCGCTTTCCATCAGGTGAGTTGAGGTCAAATGCAAACCTATTATTAATAAAATAAAACTGAATGATTACAAGAAGGACTGACAAGGACAGATTATCCCCAGATTATTGTCATATCCACATTTTATAATTTTTACTACTGTCAGTCAATACGGACTTATCGCGGACCTATTATATTACGGGTCACGGAAAAACCAGCGAATCAGCGAATACTTGTGATATGATTTATTAGGTATCTCAAAAATCACATTCAGAGATTTTTTGTCGCTTCTTTCCTTTCTATGCACGATGACGTTAATGCCCTTAGGTCTCTGGTGCAGGCGTCGCTGAAAACGAAAAATTTAAAGTTGTAAGTAATTATTTAAATAACGGCAACTATTTAGTGACAAATATTTCTATTGTTAAACTGTAATTAAAAAATAAAACCCACAATATGACTCAATCAACTACTTTTCTACGCTCTACAGTTTCCTTCAAACTTGAAACACAATTTAAGATTACTATGAACACCATTATTACTTTGTATACAAAGGCGAAGCTTAAGCACAAGAATAGCAAATCCTTTAAAAATGCCTGGTTACTGTTTTATTTCCTTGCAAATCGGTGACACGCTAAAAACATTGAACGAAATAGACAAAATTGATATCGCTCGTACTATTGAATGTCAGTCTCAGGAATTAGAGAATCAAATACAGATTAGAAATGACGACCTTTTAATTATATCACAAAATATCAGGAGCATATATAGCAATTTTGATGATTTTATTGCCACTTTAACCACCTTCTCATTTCAAACAGATATCATTATTCTGACCGAATGTCGGTTAAGCCCGAATAAAACCTTACCGCAACTAAATAATTACCTAGCTTATTCCACGAGCCACCAATTAAATCAAAATGACGGTGTAGTGGTGTATGTTAGAAAAGAACTAAAGCATAAGATTAAAGAGATAAGGTTATCGTTAGCATCATGCCTACAGATCGAGGTTTTAAATAATATCGTCTTGGGCATTTACCGATCTCCATCACACCCCAATACGGATAGTTTTGTAAACTCGCTAAGCACACATTTAGAAACACTAAACTCATCCAAGGGCATCATTATTGCGGGTGATATAAATATAAACATTCGTTTAAAAATCTCGGAACTGGCACAGGAACGTAAAAATAGAATAAAATATTTGAACATGTTGTCATTTTATGGCATATTAGCCGGTCATACTTTACCTACTCGCGAGCAAAACTGCTTAGATCATTTCATGTTAAGGCTCGACAAAACAAAACACATAGCAACAATTGCAGTGATGCATACTACTATTACAGATCATTTTACAACATTCCTGTCCATCTCAAAATTAAAATACCTACCAAAAGATAAAAGAACTAAAACCACAGTTAATTATGAAAATGCCTTAAAATATATAAAAAGTAAAAACCTATCCGAATTGTTGCACTGTGACAACCCTAATACTGTTGCTAATTGTTTAATAGATCATATATCTGAAAGCTTAAATATGAATACAACCATAAGACCTGTACCTTGTAGCAAACGAATTGTTAAGCCTTGGATTTCTCAGGGAATGTTGCGGTGTATTAGGAATCGTGACAAACTACAAAAAAAATCTCGCAGCGACTCCTATAATGAAGTCCTTCGTATAACATACCGTCGGTATAGAAATTACTGCAATAATTTAATAAAATCTCTAAAAAGAAAATATGAGAGAGATATACTCACGAACTCGTTAAATAACAACAAATTATTGTGGAAAAACATAAAATATATAACAAATTCTAGCAAAGCACACACTTCAAACACAGATCTACTTAATATTAAATCTTCGCCTTGCGAATCAGCGAATTACATAAATAATTACTTTGTAAATATAGGTAAGGAATTGGCTAATAAAATTCAACCTGTAGCAACAACAAACACAAGTGATACCATCTTACCTGGTTTACAAAAAAGTCAAAATTCATTTGCTCTGCTGCACACAGATTATGATGAGGTGAAAGATATATTGATGAATTTGAAGTCAGATAGTGCCCCTGGCTGGGATAATATCCCCATATTATTTCTAAAACTAGCGTGTAGTAAAATTGTACCTATAATTACTCACCTGATAAACTTGTGCTTTGATAAAGGTATCTTTCCTGCCCCTCTAAAACAATCGTTTATAACACCAGTTCACAAGGGTGGGGACAGGGACGATATTAACAATTACAGACCTATTTCGGTACTACCTGCTCTTTCAAAAATTTTAGAAAAGGCTCTAAATGTAAGATTGCTGAATTATTTGAACAAATTCAATTTGGTTTCAGACGAGGAAAGTCGACAGAAGATGCTGTTTCTGAGCTAAGCTCTATTGTCACAGAACAACTTGATAATAAAAATAAATGTCTGGCGGTTTTCCTTGATCTGAAAAAAGCATTCGATACCGTCTCTGTTCCTATCCTCGTACACAAACTGGAAAACATTGGAATTCGAGGTGTTCCACTTGATCTTTTTAAAAACTATCTGTCGGAAAGAATACAGAAAGTAAAACTGCATGGTTGCGACAGTAATGGTTTCCTCAGTGACGGGGCGGGCGTGTCTTACGGTGTGCCTCAGGGAAGCGTTCTAGGACCAACTCTTTTTCTTATTTACATAAATGACCTTTGTACCATGAACATTGAAAACGCTAAAATCCTGTCGTATGCCGATGACACGGCCGTGATCTTCACTGGGGCATCCTGGGAATCTGTTAAGACTCTTGCTGAATGTGGTCTGGCCAAAATATCTACGTGGTTACAACGTAATCTCCTTACGTTAAACACCTCCAAGACAAATTATATTTGTTTTGGTATTTATAATAGTTCTCAACCAGGCCATGATTTCAATGTCAAAATACATAGTTGTAGAGATGACACTGATACAATCAACTGCAACTGCCCAATCATTGAAAAAGTTCCTCACACTAGATATCTGGGTGTCATTGTCGATCAGAGATTATCATGGTATCCGCACATTGAACATGTCATAAAAAGACTGAGAAAGCTTGTTTGGATATTTAAAACACTTAGACACGTAATGCCAAACCGTCCTCGTGAATTGAAAGATTCCCCCAAGCATCTTCTCAATCAAATATATATTTCTCTCGTACAATCTGTACTGGTATATTGCATTCCGATCTGGGGTGGAGCGGCAAAAACCCAATTTCTTGATTTAGAACGAGCTCAACGAGCACTAATCAAGGTTATGTATTTTAAAAGAATACGATTTCCGACTGAAATCCTGTATCAAACTAGTAACCTCCTCACTGTTCGAAAGTTATATTTGCTTCTAACATTATTAAAAACCCACAGATCACTCAGATATGACCCCACTCTTTTGAACAAAAGAAGGAAAGACGTAGTAATACAGGGTTCAGCACCAAAAACTACTTTTACCAGTCACCAATTTGTATTTCAGTCGGCGTATCTTTATAATAAAATAAACAAAGAAATTTTTATTTATGACAAACAGTACAGTGATTGCAAAAACATACTGACGAAATGGCTACATAGTAAAACTTATGAAGAGACCGAATCTTTATTGGAGCGTACCGTTTAATAATAGTTCATGATACACAATTAAGAACACACACAAACACACATACACACACACACACACACACACATACACATACACACACACACACACATACACACACACACACGCGCAGTTTACTTATTTTTACATAATGTGCCTTATATATTTTTATATATACCATACATAGATATATATATGTATATATACATGGATTGTATTATTGTTAAATAGAAAAAACTCACCTGTACCTACCTCTATAATTACCATAGGAAGAGCGGAGCCTCCTACCACAGGCTTTTAGCTTAAAAGGAGGCTCCAACGACAGTAGATTTAAGGAAAAAATTGTGAAAGAAATAAAGATATTTTAATATTTTTTTAATAATTTAAAAAGCATTCACTAGGGACCACGACACTATAGTATGACATCGAATTAAAGACCAAAAGGTTAAACAAATGGGTTACTACTATAAAAAAATGACGGTAATTACATAGATTAAACAAAATTAAGATAGACGCTTTACTTGTGGTGGTCGGCGTACACATCATGAGTGTACATCCTGATAGCTCCCTTATCCCCTCAGGGCCGCAGAAGCAGGTGTTGCAGCCATCGTTAAGAGGGAAATTCGTACCAGGTTCACAGTCTGCACAAAATAATAAGCGAAGACAAATAATAAAAATAAAATAATTAATCTTGGCGTTAACATCCCGGTTGTGCTCTCGATAACGAGGGTCCGGGGTCCGCCTTGACCATGATCCAGGATTTGGCGGTCAGGCAATTAATTACAGTGGAGCGACTACCATCTGACCTCCGTGATCCTGCTACCAGGGGAACCTGCCCAGATTGAATTATGGTTACAAATTCAGTTGCCTGAATTTGCAGGTTTCATCACGATGTTTTCATTCACAGTAAGAGCATCGGTTGAAATTCAACTAATGTAGGTACATAACTCAGAAAAGAGCGAAGACAAATAATGATGGCATTATTTGTATGAGCGGTGGTACCCATTCCAATAGTATAAGTATGGTATAAGGGCAACCGCATGCATTCGCTTTCTGGTCAGGTTTTTTAATTCGTATTTTGAACGCGTCCAATCAGAATCCACGAAGACCAATCAAAATCCTGCATGAAATGTATCGCAGACTCTGATTGGTCGAATTTGATATTCGTATTTGGAAACCTTACACGCTGTTGGCTAGCTATTTTCTAACCGTACCACAAAATATGAATACCTACTAACCGCACAAAAGTTAAAATGCGCTAGTTCTAAATGTTAGTCTGTTCTGGGTTATCCAGTACTAAACATATCAACAATGAGTTTATTCTATTTGCGTTTCCCCCATGGCTACATTGGGGAAAGGCTTACAGTATATTCAAGATTTTGGTGCATGGCATATGTAATTCGTCAAATGATCACGCGTGACTGGTTTTTAAAAAGTGAAAAAATAATAAATAATAATCTTGGCGTCAATATTTCGGTTGCGCTCTCGCGAGGAAGGGCCCGGGTTCCGCCTTGGCCATGTTCCAGGATTTGGCAGATCAGGTAATTACAGTGAAGCGACTGCCATCTGCCCTCCGTGACCCTAATGGGGAACCTGACCAGATTGGATCATTACCGATTCTCCTGCAGTGAGGGAAAACATCGTTATGAATCCTGCACATTTAAGCGACTAAATATGTAACTATGATCCAATCTAGTCAGGTTTCCCTGTTAGCAGGGTCACGGAGGTCAGATGGCAGTCGCTCCACTGTAATTACCTGGACCATGGTCAATGCGGACCCCGGGCCCTCGCGCGTGAGAGCACAACCAGGACTTTAATGCCAAGATAATTATTATTTTACAATAATTAGCCAAGACCAAGCAAACGAGCTCAAACTCAGTGGTTTTATCTTGCGTAGTTTCGGAGTTCCTATAGCCTCCTTTCGTCTCTATCATCAGATCAGCTCCATGGTACTTATAACATTGTCACCGAACTATCTATCTATGTTATCTAAATAACCTATTCAAAATGCCAGCCCATTCGGCAATCAGGAAGTCGTTGCAAGATTTGCTACGAACACACACCGGGACAGGCGAAGGCAAATAAAAGTTTGTAAAATACTTACATTTCTCATTTTCTTCCAGCGGTTTTCCACTTACAGCGTACATCTGCAATGAAATATTAATAATTAATCTAAGTAAGATTTTGATTTTTAGCCACTCAATAAAAATAGATGATCTCGAAAACAGCTAAAAAATTTAAACAGTATTAGCCCGACGTACACGATTTCTGCACGATATGTCCCAAATTTAGCAATTTTGCTCTCTATACTTATGACAGAAAGTTTATTTTATTACTAGCAAACAAACGCGCAGCGCCAGAATAGTACCGCGTAGTAATCGTGTCGCACCCGTACTGTCACTGCGTTGCACGCGCGACTGCACGTTTTCCGTCCGGTTGCTACGCGGTGACTATGCGGGCACGACGCGTACGCGTTTACTGTCATTTTGTAAGCGGCGACGTAAACAGGCCCTGACATACTTCTTTCCTCTTCATTATTGTGTAGGTATATTTTTATCACTGCGATCTCCAACACGCCTGCCGCTGCCGTGGAGATTATGGCACTAACCTCTCCTTGCGTGGGAGAGGCCCTTAGTCCTGCAGTGGACTGTTATGGGCTGTGATGATGTACCTCTGACACAATAAATAACAGAAGCACTTACCAATGATATAAGTAGCAGAAAGAAGCCAAGTCGCATTTTGAGATCTGAAAACAGTTTCTGTATTGTAAAATGATTCAGGATTACGACAACGGAATTAAGTTAGATACTGACTCTTTTCTGTGTTATGTACCCACATTAGAAAGAAAGAAAGAAAGAAAGAAAGAAGACATTTATTACACGTAGATACCACGACACGACAATAAGGTACAAAAAAAAACAAGGTAATTAAAATACATAAAAAAAATAAAAATAAAGTTAGAAAATAAAAAAAAAACAGAATAATAATAAATGTACCTACAGGCAACTATTCCCAGTGGCATTGTTAAAACTCCGTGTCGCGGCTTCCATTAGTTGAATACTAACCGATGCTCTGACGGTGAGGGAAAAGATCAGGTTCCCCTGGTAGCAGGGTCATAGAAGTCAGATAGCAGTCGCTCCACTGTAATTATCTGATCTACCAAATACTGGATCATGGTCAAGGCGGACCCCGGGCTGATTATTTCTTTTATTAATTAAGTTAGACACTAAATATTTTACTTACAATTTAATTTTTCAATAACTGTTTGAAAAACCACACTATAGACGCGTTCCTTTGACTGATGAAACAAAACTAATGTTGTTCAATATAGATACTTAGAGTTATCACTACTTTGAACTTGAACTTTGGCACAATTTTATTTAATATAAGTCTTTATTTGATAAGCCAGTTAAAACTCAATACAATAATTATATCTAATTAATATAACTTATTACTAAGTATATTATGGCCTGTATTTTAAATACGTACAAATTATTTATGTCCCCTGATTCTCAAGCTAAGTGAAACTTGTGTTATGAGAATCAGTGGTTCCACACTGTGTCTGCCACAATAATTTGCAAACTGACATTATGCCTGTTCTTATGTACATTTTAAAACAAACAAAGAGAGAAAAAAAAGTAACGCAATATAATCTAGAGAGTGTATTTGGTTGTGTGTGTTTTAAATTTTGTTTAAGATTATGCGAGTTCAGTGAGTTGAGTTTAAGATTTCCGTCGATTATGTTATACATTTTCGCACTTATGTATTTGTACTGCCTTCCGGCATAGGATGTTCGACAAATCTCGTTGGGGCAGGCTTGTTTCATTCGTCTACCTGGTTTAGGGTCGTGTATTAATGGGGTAGTAGAGTGGCGTCGTAGTAAGCATTGCATTTTATAAATTTGCCTAACAGTTAGGACTTCAGTTTCTTCATAAAGAGCGTGCGTAGGGTTTCTAAACGGTTTATGATTTGCAACTTTAAGTACTGCCCTTTGGGCCCTCTCAAGAGTCAAAAATATGGTTTTAGCCGCACCACCCCAAACCGGAATACAGTAAGATAACAAAGATTCACAGAGAGCAGTGTAGACCATGTCAAGAATGAATTTATTTTCTAAAACTCTTAACTTTTTAAAGACAAAAATCAGTTTTCTGACACGATTTGTCAACTGATTTACGTGTGGATACCACGTGAGACATTCATCAACCACCACTCCTAGATATTTAATAGTAGGTACCCGGCTGAGAGCGGGACAACAACAGTCCACATCATCGAAGCAACTGTGAGCCCTTACATTGACAGAGTGCGCGGTTGGCAAAAGATGTTTTCTTAGACCAAATGTGATATATTTCGTCTTATCTGCATTGAGGGTCAAATTTTTGCAGAAAGCCATTTAGCGGCGTGAGTAAGTGCATTTTCTGCGAGTAGGGCCGTCTTCTGCCAGTCATCACCCTGAACTATCAGGGCGGTGTCATCTGCATAGCAGACTATTTTACAGTTCGGAAGAGCCAGTTGACAAAGATCATTAACGTAGATTGTGAACAAAGTGGGACCCAATATACTGCCCTGCGGGACACCAAATGTTATAGGTGCATCCTGACTTACACACGAACCGATGGTCACACACTGAGGGCGATTACTTAAATAATCCAAAAGCAATTCATCTCCAGTTTCTTAATTAACAGTGGGATAGAGACCGTGTCGAAGGCTTTTAAGAGGTCAAGGAAGACACCAATGCACTTCTTGTTTTTGTCAACACCTTGTACAATATCATTACAAAGAGAAGCAATAGCATCCTACGTTGATTTACCCCTTCTGAAACCAAATTGCGATTTGGAATTTGAAATGGATTTATAACGACTAGAAAACGCTATACTTTGCAATTTGCTTCAAGTAAAATCTCTTGATTTCATATGACGCAAATTAAGTGTGTAGAGCAATATGTGTTTAATAGTTTTTTACATACCATTACACCTTGACAATTTGAGACCACTCTACTTAAATAACAGTAATAACTAACCAAAACCTAAACAGAACTTACACACGCACACGCACACACTTCTTTAGTTTAATTATTATAATTATAATAGCATATTTTTATTCTTGTAATAAATTAATTGCTATTTTTATCTTGTATACAGGGTGTCCCGTAAGGTTACGACAAGTTTGGATAGGGTGATCGAGGAAGTCACTTGGGTCACCAGAAAAATATAAAAAAAACGCTCTTGAATATTTTTTAAATTATGCCAATTTTTGTTTTTTATCAAAAATTTAACACCCGTTGAGCCTATTTCATTAACTGTGACTACAAATATTGCTTTAGAAAAAAAATAAAAAGGTGTTATGTAAACTTAAATTAACCTTTCTACAATCTGAAATAAAAATACAATAAAAAATCATGTTTTTTCCTTGCCAAGGACTTAACAATTACGATTTCACTCAACTTAATCAGAGTGTCCTGAAAAAAAATATACTATGCATCTCTGCAAGTTTCTTTAAATGTTAGCTTATTTTATCACCATTCTAAAATAGTATGACACTTATTTAGTTAATTCATAATAATTATAAAATTAATTGTAAAGTAAAAAAAAAAACAATATACAGGTCGGCAACAAAGTTTAACAAAATTAAAAGTATGTATAACATTACCTATGTAATGTTTATGATAATATATTTACCGATACACAGTAAACTAAAACAAATAAAAGCAGTAGACAGGTAGATTTCTAAAGGATTCTTGCTTGCTGACAGCTTGCAAAGCAAAAGCATGGCAATGGTTCTTTTCAGGAAATCTGGATTTGGGTATAGGTAGTATGTAGGTGGGCTGTGGGGGTTCCGGTCGTAAGCTGGTGGGCCAATGTACTGTACTAGCCGTTAAACAGGCCAGGACTTCAACCAGTCACCATTTTGGAGTGGATGGATGGGTGAAAAATTGCATTCTAAATGTTGGCTTTTAAAGATGAAAATTGGTCTAAAATGGTAAATTTACATTTCTGACTTCAGGAAATGGAGCGTTCCCTCCACTATTCCGTATCTGGGAAAGAAGGATGGAAGGGCACGGGACAGGATAGGTGGAAATCAGAGCAGGAAAGTGGGCTAGGTAGCGTCTACACAATTAACTAGACACCGGACTCACCTGAGTTTAAACAGTAACATAAAGCACATGTGGTCACAAAACAACACATTTTTAAACGTCATTTAGGGGAAAACGTTAATTTGTTGAAAAAGTTGAAATAAAAAAGGAAATTAGCTTCGCGCTCAAAGCGCCTTCAAAAAATGGGCCTAGCACGTCCTAATCAATTAGCCAGAATAGTTTGCCAAAAAGGGGAAAAATAGAAATATGGAAATAAAAAAATTAAGAAATAGGGTCTGACAACACAGATTAAAATTTGTACAAGGCTATCATAATCTCAAAAAACAAGAAATAAATAAATAAAAGTAATAAATAAAAGAAATATAAATACATAAACTATAGGATAACCAGACATTATGCCGTAAAAATGGTACAATATCTGGCAACAGACAAAAGTGGTAACACCTGCGCTCGACTGTAACTTCCTGACTTGCGCAGCGAGTAGGCGTCTACCGCGAAAACACATGATAGAGCGCCTGAAAGCGATAGATAGCGATAGGCATAAATGTGACGTCAAACATTTTATTTATTACAGATGAGCCACTCATATCAATAATTTTAGTTTTCAATTGACCGCCGAAGTCACAAAATTTGGGCCTCTATGGAGATATGATGCAGCATTTAATACATTTCACTAAAAATATAAACCATAATACAGTTACTATACCTCAAACGAATGAAAGAACGTCGGGAGAAATATAGTATGGGTGTCGAACCACCTTAAGATATTTTAATTCGTGACTGAAATCACAACTATAATAAGACCACGCTAAGTCCTAATCGCTTAAAAAAAAATCTGTATGGCTACTTATGCCATATCATTTTTCCGTCATAGAACGTCATTCATAAAAGTCATAACAAAGAATTTGACTGACTTGAAAAATATTATTAAGGTGATTGGCACAATGGAACGCAGCAGCAAAGCAGAGGGCGCCACCCTCTCGGAACATACTGATTCCGTAAATTAAATTAATTTAAAATGGTTAAAACAAACATCTTGTTATAGAAATATTTACATTCAGTTGATTAAACAGTGATAAGCCTGTGTTAATGTTATATTATGGTGGAACTAAATATTTTGAAAACTGAGTAACGGAACACCTATCTGACAATCCTGGAGACCTCACTTCACAGCAGCGGCCTATTTGATACCTTTTTATGTAGAAAGTACAGCGCCACAAACTTATCTGACCCGCACCCCGACCGCCTAATATTTGAATTGAATGTCACCCTCTTCTAGCAATAGGATATATTTACAACATTATTATCAGTTTAGTGTAAGTATATATGATGGGCAAGTATTCAGATATACTACTATATACTTTAGATTATAGTCAGAAGGCGATGCATTTCGATCATGATTGTGATCGACTTCAATTTATTTGTCAGTTTGACGAATTAGTCCGTGGTATTGTTGATGGATTCCATACGAAAGAAGAGATAATGAAACGAAAAATACGCGGGTGTACGAAATATTATCCAAGAACGAAAGATCGTAGACAAGGACAGATTATCCAATCGATTACCATATCCACACTTTATAATTTCTACCACTGTCAGTCAATACGGACTTATCATGGACCTATTATATTAACAACCACTGTGTACTCGTTTACTAGGATGGGTCACGGAAAAACCAGTAAATACTCGTGATATGATTTATTAAGTATCTCAAAATCACATACAGAGATTTTACGTCGCTTCTTTCCTTTCTATGCACGATGACCTTAATGAGTTTAGGTCTCTGGTGCAGGCGTCGCTGAAAACGAATAATTAAAGTTGTAATTATTTAAATAACGACAACTATTTAGTGACAAATATTTCTATTGTTAAACTGTAATTTAAAAATAAAAAGCTTTCACTAGGGACCACGACACTGGTTGAGCAGGTGAGGGCCCCATGACGGTAATTACTTAGATTTAATAAAATGAAGATAGACGCTTTACTTGTGGTGGTCGGCGGACACTTCATGAGTGTACATGGTGATAGCTCCCTTATCCCTTCAGGGCCGCAGTAGCACGTGTTGCAGTTGTTACGACGGAAACGCGTACCAGGTTCACAGTCTGCACAAAATAATAAGCGAAGACAAATAATAAAAATAAAAATAATTATTCTTGGCGTTGATATCCCGGTTGTGCTCTCGATAACGAGTGCCCGGGGTCTGCATTGACCATGATCCAGGATTTAGCGGTCAGGCAATTACAGTAGAGCGACTACCATCTGACCTCCGTGACCCAGCAACCAGGGGAAACTGACCAGATTGGATCATGGTTACAAATTCAGTTGCCTGATTTTACGGCTTCATCACGATGTTTTCACTCACCGTAAGAGCATCGGTTAGAATTCAACTAATGTACATAACTCAGAAAAGAGTCATTGGGTACATGGCCGCAGCGGTATTCGAACCCGGTACCGCTCGCTTACCAGTTGGATACTCAACCGCCCGGCAACCGACGCTCTCGAGCGAAGACAAATAATGATGGCATTATTTGTATGAGCGGTGGTACCCATTCCAATGGTATATGTATGGTATAAGGGCGGCCGCATGCATTCGTTTTCTGGTCAGGTTTTGGAATTCGAATTTTGAACGCGTCTAATCAGAATCCACGAAGACCAATCAAAATCCTGCATGAAATGTATCGCAGACTTTAATTGGTCGAATTTGAAATTCGTATTCGGAAACCTAATACGCTGTTGGCTAGCTATTTTCTAACCGAACCACAAAATATGAATACCTACTAACCGCACAAAAGTTAAAATGCGCTAGTTCTAAATGTTAGTCTGTTCTGGGTTATCCAGTACTAAACATATCAACAGTGAGATTGTTCTATTTGCGTTTCCCCCATGGCTACATTGGAGAAAGGCTTACAGTATTTTCAAGATTTTGGTGCAAGGCATATGTAATTCGTCAAATGATCACGCGTCACCGGTTTTTAAGAAGTGAAAAAATAATAAATAATTATCTTGGCGTCAATATTTCGGTTGTGCTCTCGCGCGGGAGGGCCCGGGTTCCGCCTTGGCCATGATCCAGGATTTGGCAGATCAGGTAATTTCAGTGAATTGACTGCCATCTGACCTCCGTGACCCTAATACCCTGGGAACCTGACCAGATTGGATCATTACCGATTCTCCTGCAGTGAGGGAAAAAATCGTTATGAATCCTGCACATTCAGGCGACTAAATGTGTAACCATGATCCAATCTAGTCAGGTTCCCCTGTTAGCAGGGTCACGGAGGTCAGATGGCAGTCGCTCCACTGTAATTACCTGGATCATGGTCAATGCGGACCCCGGGCCCTCGCGCGTGAGAGCACAACCACGACTTTAATGCCAAGATGATTATTATTTTACAATAATTTGCCAAGACCAAGCAAACGAGCACATACTCGATGGTTTTATCTTGCGTAGTTTCGGAGTTCCTATAGCCCCCTTTCGTCTCCATCGTCAGATCAGCTCGATGGTATAATCCTTTTAAAATTGTCACCGAACGTAGATAAGTACCTATTCAAAATGTCAGCTCATTCGGCAATAGGAAGTCGTTGCAAGATTTGCTACAAACACACACCGGGACAGGTGAAGGCAAATAAAAGTTTGTAAAATACTTACATTTCTCATTTTCTTCCAGCGGTTTTCCATTTACAGCAAACATCTGCAATGAAATAATAATGGTTAATCTAAGTAAGATTTAGATTTTTAGCCACTCAATAAAAATAGATGATCTCTAAAACAGCTAAAAGAGTGAAACAGTATTAGCCCGACGAACACGATTTCTGCACGGTATGTCCCAAATTTGTAAATTTTGGTTTCTATACTAAAGGCAGAAAGTTTATTTTATTACTAACAAACTAACGCGCAGCGCCCGAATAGTACCGCGTAGTAATCGTGTCGCACCCGTACTGTCACTGCGTTGCACGCGCGACTGCACGTTTTCCGTCCGGTTGCTACGCGGTGACTATGCGGGCACGACGCGTACGCGTTTACTGTCATTTTGTAAGCGGTGACGTAAACAGGCCCTGACATACTTCTATCCTCTTCAATATTGTGTAGGCATTTTTTATTTTTCGTACCACATGGCCGTGTGGTGTCCGGCAGAGTAGAATAGTACCCTTACGCTCGGGGGTATCGTACAAGGCGACTTATGTTTTTGAGGCAAAGATCTAGAGTCTCCGTAGACTAGAAAATAGGCAGCAGCATTTTCCATTGTTATATTTTAATCACTGCGATCTCCAACACGCCTGCCGCTGCCGTGGAGATTATGGCACTAACCTCTCCTTGCGTGGGAGAGGCCCTTAGTCCTGCAGTGGACTGTTATGGGCTGTGATGATGTACCTCTGACACAATAAATAACAGAAGCACTTACCAATGATATAAGTAGCAGAAAGAAGCCAAGTCGCATTTTGAGATCTGAAAACAGTTTCTGTATTGTAAAATGATTCAGGATTGCGATAACGGAATTAAGTTAGATACTGACTCTTTTCTGAGTTATGTACATTAGTTGAATACTAACCGATGCTCTGACGGCGAGGGAAAACATCAGGTTCCCCTTATAACAGACTCATGGAGGTGAGATGGCAGTCGCTCCACTGTAATTATCTGATCTACCAAATCCTGGATCATGGTCAAGGCGGATCCCGGGCTGATGATTTCTTTTATTAATTTAGATATTAATCTGAATATTTTACTTACAATTTAATTTTTAATAACTGTTTGAAAAACTACACTATAGACGCGTTGAGCTGACTGACTAAACAAAACTAATGTTGTTTAATAAAGATACTTAGAGTTATCACTACTTTGAACTTGAACTTTGGCACAATTTTATTTATAACGACTAGGAAACGCTTTACTTTGCAATTTATTCATGTAAAATCTCTTGATTTGATATGACGCAAATTAAATGCGTAGAGCAATATATTTGTTAGTTTTTTAAATACCATAACACCTTTTTTCCGTAGGGGTAGGCAGTGACAATTTGAGACGACTCTACTTAAACAACAGTAATAACAAACCTGGAATAAACAGAATTCACACTCGCACACACTTCTTTAGTTTAATTGTTATAATAATAATAGTATATTTTTTATTTTTTGTTATAAATTAATTGCTTTTTATTTTGTATACTCATGAAGGTTAATTTTGTGTTATACAGCTACATCTACTAAATATAATTTTAGCTAAGGAAGAGCGAGATCTTCTAACACAGGCTAATAAGCTTAAAAGAAGATCTCAATCAAAGTATATAGTTTAAAGGAAATTTGTAAAAAGAAAATAAATATTTTATTTATTACAGATGAGCCACTCATATCAATAATTTTAGTTTTCAATTGACCGCCGAAATCACAAAATTTGGGCCTCTATAGAATATAAGAAAAAAGAAGAATATACGAGTAAACCATAATACAGTTATTAAACCTCAAACGAATGAAAGAACGTCGGCAAAATATAGTATGGGTGTCGAACCACCTTAAGTACCTGTAGACCTAGGATATTTTAATTCGTGACTGAAATCACATCTAACGCTGTCATCTTGTAAAACGTCACTTTTGACACACAATAATACTGATATAAAAATGCAAAACAAAAATATCTAGGAAAGGAAGTAAATTTTTTTCATAATTGAACGATTCCCGGTTAACAAAATAATATTTATGAAATTTATCTATTCTTATGATGATTATGTTAAAAGAACTTAAATAATGTGCGAGAAAATGGGAGTTGAATAAATTACAAGTCAATCAAATTACAGGCCAGGTAACTTACTCTCTAAGGTGATGGTGTGGGTTATTAATATCCAGCTCCCTGGATACCCAGCCACCCACCCAGGAAGGATAACCAGCTGATTAGTGACCGCTTTCATCGTGGTCGCTCAGCGAGTGACCTTCTGGTGTATCTAATGCACCGGTAGGCTGAGGCTGTCGAGAGCAAGGGGTATGCTCTGGCTGTCAGTCTTGACTTTGAACGCTTTGCCTGCGAGTGTGTTCCCTGATAAATATAATCTGGATGCCTTTAAGGCTAGAGTGAATAGGCTGTTCCAAGACGGGCATGCTTTATCTTCGGCTGTATCGTCACTTACCAACAGGTGAGATGGCGGTCAAATGCCTGCCGTGTTTGTTATAAAAAAAAAAAAAAACTTAGCTAAGGCGTTTGGTCGGGTCTGGCATAAGGCACTACTATCAAAACTCCCGAAGTACGGTATCTCCGAGGAGCTCTGCAATTGGGTATCCAGCTTTCTGTCTGGACGGAGCATCCAAGTCGTTGTCGATGGATGCTGCTCCAATACCAAGACTATAAATGCTTGAGTACCCCAAGGTTCAGTTCTATCTCCCACGCTGTTTTTTCTGCATATGAATGATATGCTGAATATCCCCAGTATGCATTGTTATGCGGATGACAGTACTGGAGATGCTAGTTGTACTGGCTGAGCGAATGTCCCTCGTTACGAGGTGTCGGAAAGCCGAATTAGACTTGTGTCGAATATTGTAAATTCCTAAAGGCTAAATCTGGTCCAAAAAATATCCTTTTGTCATAGTGCCGCAGTTCCGAGAAACACCCCTTTCCATCTCAAGAAGTATCGAAATTCTTGGTGTCGACATATCGTAACTTCACCCCAGGGCAGCGCCTGCTGCTGTACAATACACTTGTGCAGCCCCATATGGCGTATTTTCCCCATCTTTGGGCCGGCGAAACTGCCCACCTGCTTAATCCTCTGGACTCCGTACCACCCGCCGTGGGCTGGGTACTCCTCCCCACTACGTAGACCCTCTGTTGGTGACCACGCAAAGGTTAGAAAGAACGTTTCTCGCTCGTACGATTCGAATGTGGAATCGTTTAAGAGGTATATTATTGGTCGCTTCAGAGGCAGGCAACGCATTGGTAACTCCCCTGGTGTTGTGGATGTCCATAGGCGGCGGTGACTACGTTCCATCAGGTGGCCCGTTTGCTTGTTTGTCTCCCGTATAACATAAAAAAAAACAATTATGACCATTGAGATTGCCTACCGAAACTTGGATGTCATGTCAAACATGGACTTAACTAGAATGACTGAGTGGTTCCTTTTCTCTGCAGCTGAAACTTCGTAATTAAACATGGATTTTATTGTTACTTGTATTTATTAAACAAAAGTCATTTTAAAATATTTAAATATTAGATAAATTTATTTTGAACTTCTGATAAACGTCTCTCTTCTCTGTGTGTTATTCTTGTTTTTCTACCTCCGTGTTTAAGTCCACCAGTGGTCCAAGCGTGTCTGAAAATAAAAATTAACACACGGTATTCAAAAATCAAAATTCTTCGTTACAGGATCTGCGTTCACCGTGTCTCCCGTTTTTAAGTTCCTTAATTTATAAATAAATATTCTTAACTTTTCTTTTTAGGGTTCTGTGTATCTTTTAAAAGGCGCCGCGCATACACGGAAGGGGGTTGGCTAGCCACACGAACGTCATGATGTTGTGTTACTATTGATCATGCTGCATAGTGTTATTAAAAGGTTGGATCTGTGTTTTTTTTATAGTAGCCCTTATTAGTAGCCGGCCCATGTTACCAGCCTACCTTTGTAGGCAAGTGTCGGAGCGTCGTCGGTGGCCGGGCGGTCGAGAATCCGACTCGTAAGCGAGAGGGACCAGGTTCGAATCCCGCTGCGGCCATGTACCAATGACTCTTTTCTGAGTATGAAACCTGCAAATTCAGGCAACTGAATTTGTAACCATGAACCAATATGGTCAGGTTCCCCTGGTGGAAGGGTCACGGAGGTCACATGGCAGTCGCTCCACTGTAATCACCTAATCGCCCAATCCTGGATCATGGACAAGGCTGACCCCGGGCCCTCGTGCTCGAGAGCACAACCGGGACATTAACGCCAAGATGACCTTTGTAGGCAAGTAACAGCGTAGTAGCAGACGGTTCAGTACGAACTTCATACAGTTATAACAGACGGTATTATTGTCAACTTCTACTACTTCCTACTTCAACTTCTACATAGGTACTCATACCTACGTCTTCATTAATAAAATAAAACCAAGATTACCGTTAGTAGGTAAGCAGGCCCTGGCTGTACACGCTGAGTCCGCCTTCAGACCGCTTGTGGGGCAGCTGCAGGAATTGCAGTTGTCCGGAGCCAGGTACGCCTCACCAGGCGTGCAGTCTGGATAAAATATCAATAGCAAAGAAAGCAAGAAAGAAAACATTTCTTGTTTTAGCGGCGCAAGTCTAGCAGCATGCTTGCGAGACCGATAATCAATTTCAAGCAATGGTGATCGTTTCGTGGGTAACTGAAGCTAGTTGAACTTATCAACGAGCTGGCTACTAGTTAGGTTATAATAGGTGCCTCCTGATACCGTTGGCGAAGTGAGGTTGACCAAGGTCTTCCGCTAGGGACCCGGGTCCCGTGACGGTAATTCTATTGTTATTAGATATTATTGAATTATTTTAGGCAGGCTGTGTCGATTCTATGTCATACAGTCCTCTCGTCAGGTTTTGAGAAAAGGCTAGGTATAGTAACTTTATGGTTTTGAGCCAGGCATATCCGTTTGAGTCGAGGTGTAAGAATATTTTTAATAACATGGTAGAAATATCGAAGTAAATAGTGTGATATAGCTATCAGAGGTGCGTCGTTGGGGATCCCCCTGGGGACCTACCACTGGGCCCAAGCTGATCTCACCTGTGGTCGGTCCTCCTGCTGACAGAGGGACGAGGCTCAGGCGGTTCGGCTTCCTCATAAGGCTGGTTTCCCCAGAGCTCACTCCAGTACGCTCCATACAAACGTAATTTGATCATATTTTCAATATTACGCTATAAAAGCCAATGAAATTTTCTATACATGATCTAGAAACCAATATCTATGCTTATGGTTTGTCAGATTTTCGTTAAATTTTATTGTTTCAAAATTACACTTGATTTAAAATTTGCATGGTAAACTAAATCCGGCGTAACTTTGAACCGATATATTTTAACGGAAATCTGAAAAATCACAAGCATAGAATTGGTTTCTTGATCACGTCTGCAAAAGTTCATTGGCTTTGATAGCTTAATATTGAAAATATGATAAACCTACGTCTGTATGGAGTGCAGTGGAGCGAGCTCTAGGGGAAGAGAGGGGAAACTAGCCTTATGAAGAAGCTGATCCGCCTGAGCCTCGTCCATATGTCAGCAGGAGAACCGACTACAGGTGACATTAGCTTGGGCCCAGTGGTAGGGCCCCAGGGGGATCCCCAACGTAGTGGTCGAGCTACGTAAAAAAAAACCGCAAATCGATGTACAGGATAGCCGTTTGGTACACGGGTACTTTAGGTTAAAACAATCATTTTGACCGGTAGTTCCTAAAAATATTCCCCGGGGGGGGCCAGTAATATTGACATTAATTTTTAATATGGGAATCGAAATTTTTTTTTGCGGAATCCTATCGTGTTTGGTATCAAATGAAAGGGCATCATAAGCCGGTTCTAAAAATATACTACACCAATAACTTTCAGCCACCTGTTTTCTTAAAATCCAAGAAATATTTTCAAAACATACCAAGTTTGGACTCCTCCAGGTAGGAGACGGATTAGTAAATTTTTATAAAATATACGCCAAATGACTCTTAATATGCCCATATCCAAAGACAAAAAGGCGATTTAAAAAATATTTTAATTTACTAATTTTAAAATATTTTTTTCTTTATTATAAGTTGATATTTAGTATTTTTTGAATCATATCGAACTGTACTGCACTTTACTATTGTTAATCTATGTTAAATTGATATTAATACGCTTCCCCCCCCCCCTTCTCCTCCTGCACCTGAGAGGATTTTACAGTGGACAACGAAATTATTAATAGGACTATGGCTCGCGAAATCAAATTCGCTTAGGTGCAGAGTGAGGAGTGCGGAGGGAGAGAGGAAAGGGGGAGGGGGAGATAGAAACCGTAAGAGCATTATTTTACATAGATAATAGCATAAAACACAATAATAATAGTACAGTACAGTAGAGTTCGATAAGTTTAAAAAAATACTAAATCTCAACTTTTTAATAAAGAAAAAAATACTTTAAAATTAGTAGATTAAAATATTTTTTAAATCGCCTTTTTGTCGTTAGATATGGGTATATTTAGAGACATTTGGCGTATGTTATACAAAAATTTACTAATCCGTCTCCTACCTGGAGGAGTCCAAACTTGGTATGTTTTGAAAATATTTCGTGGATTTTTAGAAAACAGGTGGCCGAATGGTATTGGTGTAGTATATTTTTAGAACCGGCTCATGATGCCCTTTCATTTGATACCAAACACGATAGGAATCTGAGAAAAAAAAATTCAAATCCCATATAAAAAATTAATATCGATATTACTGCTCCCCCCCTGGGAATATTTTTAGGAACTACCGGTCAAAATGATTGTTTAAACCTAAAGTACTCGTATACCAAACGGCTATCCTGTACATCGATTTGCGGTTTTTTGCCAATATTTGCTGTGTACACCGTCCACTAACGGGGTAGACGTGCTTGTATCACATTTAATTTAGATCGATATTTCTGCGCTTGTGGAGACTCCTTATAACTTCATCATCATATTATCATGAGCCGGAAGACGACCACTGCTGGCCATAGGCCTCCCCCAGAGACGCCCCAAGTCAGGTCTTGTGCCTTCCGCATCCAGGTACCTCTTTAACGGATTGTGTGGGTCAAATGGCAATCACAGCACGTAGAAAGATAAAACCTTTTGTCTAAGAGAACGAAGTGAATAGATCGTAAATGTCCATGGGCGACAGTTATCGCCTACCAACAGGTGGGCTGTCTGCTCGTTTGACTGTCACAAGTAGTATTATAGAAAGTCACACAATCACAACACATTTTCTCATCACCAATACTTACGTTCGTCGTCTTCAATAGGCTTTCCGCTTACAGCAAATATCTGAAATAACAAATTCTCATTGTGTGTGGTGTCATAATATGGTTGAAAGCCTTTTACATTTTTATTTAGCGACTTGTCTTCGAAAAATTTAGCTTTACAGTGGTATTATAATAAAAATCATCTTGGCGCTAATGTCCCGGTTGTGCTCTCGAGAACGAGGGCCCGGGGTCCTCCTTGAACATGATCCAGGATTTGGTGATCAGGTAATTAAAATGGAGCGACTACCATCTGATCTCCATGACCCTGCTACCAGGGGAACCTGTCTAGATTGGATCATGGTTGCAAATTCAGTTGACTGAATTTGTAGGTTTCATCACGATGTTTTCCCTCAACCGATGCTCTTCGGTTAGTAATCGACTAATGTACATAACTCAGAAAAGAGTCGTTGGTATATGGCCACAGCGGGATTCAAACCCGAAACCTTTTGCAAAAATGAAAAATCCTACAGGTAGACGGACACGTCTTATCCGCTTTTTTTACTTACTCGACATTTATTTAACTTACCAAAGATATGAGGAAGAAAAAAAAGAAACTTAGACGCATTTTGAGATCTGGAAGTAAAAAAATGTAACTAAAATTAATTATTACTTGATTATTGGATTTCCGGCTTACACTATGTTAAAATAAATCTACTCACATTTATGAATGTGTTGTTGTACTTCCAAGAAGAAACCGTCCTGTTGACTGAAATACTAACTTAAATAAAATGAATATTGAGATATCTTTGATAACCCTTGCGCTTGAACTTTGACACAATTATTCTTGGTTAAGCGTCGTGATTCGGTAATAATTTGTCTTTTAATATAAGTAGGTTTGAATATGCGACAAAGGAAAAAAGTAGTTTTGGTGACCTTGGACTCTGTTCAGCATTTGTTACCAATTTAACAAGTGCCTTTAAGCTGACTAATAGATCACTCCAAAATCCAAAAATATGACGTCGCCTCGCCACATGATTGTATAATGTATGAAGTGTGTAGTTCTCACAAAATTCACTAGATGACGCTGTACACGATTCCTACATCGCGTACACTACCACCGTACGCCATAATACTATATGGAGGTTGCTTGCAAGGGCATAGCCAGGATTTTGTGTAGGGGGAACCTAATAAATAAATCAAAATTCTGTTTCAAAGAGCTATGAACGCTCTCGAACGGACGGACCGATTTGGATGCAGTTTTCTATATTATTTTAACGAGATGGCTTTTAGCTTTGTTTCATTAAAATCGGTTCTGTTGTTTGAAAATGTTTGAGTTTAAGTAAACTTGGTCGGGGGCGATCCGACTTTTTCTGTCGGTCAGGTGTTATTCAAGGAGAAAACAAATTATGATTGTCGTGCCGTTAATAATAGGAAATTGTATCAAAGTTCAAGTGCAATAAAAAAATTCTTGGTGTTAATGTCCCGGTTGTGCTCTCGCGCACGAGGGCCCGGGGTCCGCCTTGACCATGATCCAGGGTTTGGCAGGTTAGGTAATTACAGTGGAGCGACCGCCATCTGACCCTGCTACCAGGGGAACCTGACCAGATTGGATCATGGTTACACATCCATTCGCCTGAATATGCAGGTTTCATCACGATGTTTTCCCTCACCGTAACTTAAAACTAAGTATTGTGCATAAACAAAGGTTAATGTACAGTCGGCCAAAAATGTGGTCTACCACCCTACGGTTGCAATTCGTTTGAACGTCACGAGACAACAAGGTCGATTTCTACTTGCAATAATATTATGTCAGTGAAACAAGTCAACCTTAGCGATCATTAGATCTCGCAGAATCTTTTGTCAAAACTGGCAGACCACTGTCTTGGTCGACCGTACGTACTTATGATACTGTAGCAACTTATTCAATATATTTTTAATTTTCTTCTTCTTCTCAATCTTAAATAGCTAGAGAATTATAAATATACATATCTAAGTTGTAAGTATTTACAAAGCTGGAAAATTTATAGCATGTAGGTAAGTACTATAAGTGAAATTATTGTTCTTAATGTTGTTATTTTACTTTTCTAATGTAATGTAGTGTAGTAGTAGTGTGTACGTGTGTGTGTTTGTGATTTTGAGATTGATTTGAGGTTATAGCGTTCTTGTCATTATTTTAATGTGAGTTGTTTTTATTAGCTGTTCCTTTGTCATTCGCGAGCAATATTCCCTCAACTGTCTGACTGATGAATGATGATGATGATAACTTAGTTTTAAGTTTTTAATTACAGTGCCCGTAAGGGTTCATAATGTGTATGTAACTTATAAAGCAATAAATAAATAAATGTTATCTGGTCCCATAATTTAGGTATCTAGTATAGTGCAACAAACTTATCTGACACGGTGATAGCGTCGCTGTTGTTCGAATTGACATAACATTTTAAAATAGCGACACTTAGTTCCAGCTTCGGCCACCGGCTCAGATAAGTTTGTGTAAACATTATTTCGACATTCAGAATAGTAAATTCGTCACGTCATCGCGTCATTCGTTAACACTAATGAACTAAACTTAAATGTTTGTGTTTTAAAATTCTAGGTAGGTACGCCAATTAAATTTTACAGGTCGGAAAACATTTAAGATGCCATCTTCGGAGTAAATTTAAGTTGATATGAATTATGTGATTTAATATTAGCTAGAGAGGCACAAGGTCAGACAATCTACCTGATGGAAGCGGTCACCATCGTCCAAGATATCTGCAACCTAACGGGAGCGGACGTTAACCTAACCTAATCATAGGTATATAATAATAAATTAAGAAATTTAAGTCCAAAATTGCATCATACTGTAGTTAATAAGATATGAATAGAACAATCTCTAGTCATTTACAACCTAAGTAAATTAAGTAGATGCATGCTATATTTATCATTAACTAGAAGCCTAAACTGGGTAAGCAATTGACCTGTGTCCTGTACCTGTTAGTAGGTACATTTTCTGTAGGTTAGTGCTTATGGTTATACGTATCATTAAATAAAAACAATATTTTTGGTTATATTTCGTACAGAAAGCAATAAGTATTGTCATAATTTAGAATAAATATTACCCACTACACATTATTACTAACGGTAACATTACAATTGAAGGGGTTTATGGATTGATCCGAAACTGTAGAGCAAATGAAATACTTTCGGGAGGGAAGATAATTTTATATCTGGTTGCTGCGAGGCAAAAAGACTTGCGGTTCATGTTAGTTGGGTGTCGGAGGGTGCGATGGCGGAAAAGTGACGGTGGCATCCACAGAGCAAAAACAATTGCCAGTCTAAGAAGGTAACTTTCCATTCTTTTTGGTGGCTTCAAACTTTCCCCGTTATACAGACGGTAGAGAATACCTACTATAGAGTGAACGTATTTCCGGAGGTCTTAAAGATCATAACGTCGACTATACGAAAAGCCGTTGGATTGTAGTTATCCTTGTATGTTAATAAAGTGTTATTTATTCATTTATTCATTCATGATTTCTCTATTTTCTAGCTCATAATATGTAACGTTCCCCTTTAAGAAATAGTGTGAGCACGTAAATTAGTAAGTGTATTAAATTGATTTTGTCAAGCACATTAACACCCGGTAAATGCAATTAGATTAACGCGTCTATATATAGTTTTTAGCAACCGTGGTTTTCGTTGACAAGAAGTTGGAAGCGATTTTAAAGGTACGCAATTTTGAAATTATAATTAGCTAAAGGCGAAATTATAATGGCTAAGAAAATAGTGAACCTTTTCTAAAGGCGTTGCTGTTAATTATGGCGACGGCGGGACGAGCAAAACTCCTTTTCTAATGATTGGACAATAAAAGCATTGGATCGCGAGTTATGTTAAATGGCTAATAAAATAAAAATAATAATGTCATTTATGATTTTCAGATCTCAAAATGCGTCCCGCCTTCCTACTGTTGCTGCTCATATCTGTGGTAAGCTATTCTCAATGTGTAAGTATATTGTATAATATGTTAAAGCTAGAATCACTAACTAGTCTGAAAAAATGATTTGTTATTTCAGATGTGCGTTGTAAGCGGACATCACCATAAAAAACGTAAGCCTAATTGTAGTTATGATGAAAAACTTGAGTATTTCTGTAGCTTAAAATTTTTGAATAGGCATTTAAATACCCATGTCTGTCTGTTTGTCTATCTGAGGGGAAGATTTAGGTACTTGGTAAGACTGTACCACTGTAGTGGACCTTTTGGCACAATGGACCATGTGAATTTAAAGGGCTAATTTAAGATACTCTACAAGTGACTGAAAAATTCAGTCCGGGATAATTTTGTAATGTTTGAGCACCAACCCCTAAGCGTGGAGATTAACCTCTACCACAATCTTGGATGAGGCTCATGTCCAATATATAACTCTAAGGCTGTTGATATTGTAAGAACATATACATAACATATTTAGCATTTTTCATACATTTGGTGTAAAGCAATAGTTCCCAAACTGTCTAAATATATTAATAGTAGGTTCGGATCGCATATGTTACGGTGCTATTTATGTAAAACTAGATTTTCTCCAGACATGACTTAAAACGTTCACGAAGCAATGAACCAAAGCTGAACCTTAATGAAAGCAACTATGATGTTCGGGTTAATGTCTACTGGACGGCTGTCTCTTCAAGAAGAGCGTTACAGATATTAGATTTCGTAAAGGGAAGTTTGGAAGCCACCGAGCTCTTTTGCACACAAAATTGCTCATTGATACTAATCTCGTTTATCATTTGATACAGATCAGCACGCCTGTCAACCCTATGACCAGTACTGTACCCAGAATGCCAACTACTGTAACGGAGGCTACTGCAGCCGAAGTGGAGGACGCTGTAAAGACGGTGCATGCGGAGCTGGTACGAGTAACCCTACTTTAAAATAACGTGTTTCCTTTGGACTATGACTCGGGATCGTTCAAGAGGTATATTAGAGGTCTCTTCAGAGGCGGGCAACGCATTGGTGACTGCCCTGGTGTTGCTGATGTCCAATTGTCCATAGGCGGCGATGACTATTTTCCAACAGGTGGCCCGCTTGCCTGTAATAATTCTATAAAAAAAGACGTTATACTTGGCACTAGACTAAGATCCGTTTAAAGTTTACATGGGACAATATGTTTCATATTTTTGTGGTTTGATGTCCAGTATGGTTAATGACGCAAAATAGTTAATAAGTAGAATAGCAAAAAATCCCATACACTCTTGGGTGTTGTACAAGACGACTAATGTTTTAGAGGCAAAAGATCTAGAGTCTCCGTAAGATGGGAAATAGACAGCAGCGTTTTCTGTTGTTATATTTATAACACTGCAATCTCCAATTCGCCTGCCCAGCATGGAGATTATGGGAAAACCTCCCCTTTCGTGGGAGAAACCCTAAGTCCTGCCGTGGACTGTTATGGGCTGTGATGATTATTATTGTTCTAATAAAGACTTAAGGCGAATATATTCAACAAGCTTTATCTTGAAATCCTGAAATTATTTTGAACTGAATATAGATCCATAACTGTAAAAGATTACAACGAAGAAAATAGTTCAACATCCTAGGCAACTTCTGGTCATATCATTTAGTACAGTGCATAGTCTATGAAGAAAACTTTGCGACAGTGTAGTGTAATCAATTACTGTCTGGCCGCTTGCCACTTGCCACTATATTAGTGCTCGCCCCTCGCAAGGACAGTGGTCTTTGACCATTGTAAATCTGACATCATTGCAGACCTCGTATGTGAGCCACAAAACCATCACATCGCATTAACAGCCCGTAATAGTTCCCTGCTGGGCTTGACTCTCCTTCACTTGGCAGTCGGATTTGGCAGGCAAATCGCATTGTTGTTTTTACCAACTATGATTTTATTTTCAGCGAGGCAAGCACCATCGGACTAAACATACCAAGCTCCTCGCGCTCAGAATGTAGAAAAGTGCAGATCTATAAATGCGTTTTCTACTTTATTTATGTATAATTAATAAATGAATATTTATTCTATTGGCTTTTTTAATTACTGTATTTATGTTACCATGCATTTTAAAACTATTTTAATTAAAAATAAATAATCATCTCGGCGTTCATGTTCCGGTTGTGTTCTCGAGAACGAGGGCCCGGGGTCCGCCTTGACCGTAATCCAAGATTTGAGAGAGATTTTTAATTTATTTTAATTATATATCACTGTCTGGGCTGAAATATCCACCGACTGGACCCCACAAAACGTATCAAGGAAGCGCGGTAGGCCCAGACGGAGATGGTGGGACGAGTTGGAAGCCTTTTCTGAGGATTGACAGAGGAAAGCGTCCGACCGTAAGTCGTGAAAGATTGATAGGGAAGGCCTTTGCCCTGCAGTGGGACAGAAACGGCTAAAAATAATAAATACATTTCTTTGCCACATAGACTCCTTGGTTAGAAAGAGAGACTTCTTTCTAACGGAGACAGAATGAGGAGGTGCGGATGTTATTTCACAATTGAGTTCTTTTTTATAACCTACATAGGCACACAGACGTTCGGTCCACCTGATGGAAAGTGGCCACCGTCGTCCACGACATCTGCAACCTGAGGCAAGCGCTGTGCCGGCTTTGAGGTACCAGTAGACATGCCTTTTGAAGAACCCCATCATCACCCACCTGTCTATATCAAATTAGGTGGGGTCGGCATGGTCGGCATAATCATTTGGAATTATTCATCAGATTGAAAAGACATTGGTCATCTTAGCGATAATGTCCCGGTTGCGCTCTCGCGCGTGAGGGCCCGAAGTCCGTCTTTGACCATGGAATCTACCTCCGTGACCCTGTTAACAGTAGATCCTGACCAGATTGGATCATGGATTCAGTCACCGGAATGTACAGGTTACATCACGATGTTTTCTCTCATCGTAAGAGCATCGGTTAGTATTCAACTAATTATCATCACCATCCGAGCCTTCTCCGCGGCTTCTGCCGGCATCTGCCGCTTTCCGACTCATTTTCTTCCATTTCGCCGGGACTTGGGCATGCTCGCTTCGTAAGCCATTGACTTTTGCAGCTTACTCGGCGATGTCAATCCATCGCTTCGTGGGCCTTCCCCGGGACCCCTCTCCTGATACCGGACTTTAAGCACCTATTTCCCAGGTATCTCTGGGGCTTATGCAACACGTGACAAAACGTTACGCATTCGATCAAGTAGCGTAACGCCCTACATCCACCGCAGCATCTTCATTTCGTTGGCGTGGAGTTCGCGGACGTGCTTCGACAGCGCTGGCCAGGTTTCATAGTTTAGTGTTCAACAAATGTAACTGCATAACTCAGAATTTTTGGCGAATTAATTGGCAATTAATTCGTAATTAGGTATGATTATGGATTACATAATAGTGTGATATGTCAAGTTTATCACTTACCAGTGGACTCGGCGCGACGTTTGCCTTCTAAAAATATTTCAAATGATTGAATAAAAAACATTTTTTTTATCATCATTTCAGCCTGATGACGCCTACTGCTGGGCATAGGCCTCCCCCAGAGATCTCCATAAAGGCCGGTCCTGTGTTTTCCGCAACCGGCTGGTACCTGCGATCTTTACCAGATCGTCGGTCCACCTTGTAGGAGGCCTGCCCACGATGCGTCTTCCGGTACGTGGTCACCACTCGACAACTTTACTGTCCCATTGGCCATCTGTTCTTCGAGCTACATCACAGCAGGGCACATGCCCTACTGCCACTGCCACAATTTAATTTGTTATATTATTATTATTACCGTACTTTACCCCTACCTAATACACTTTTTTCTTGCTTGCTTCGCTCTCTCTTATATCACCGTGCTCTTGAATTACTCCATCTATTGTTGAAAACAACACTAATATATAGGCTGCGGTGACTGTTTATCATCAGGCAGGCCGTAAGCTTGTTTGCCAAAAAAATTCAAATCCCATAAAAAAACTGATGACGTCATAACTGCTCCCCCATGGGAATATTTTTAAGAACTACTTTTTCAAAATGATTGTTTTAACCTAAAGTACCCGTGTACCAAACGGCTATTATGTACATCGTTTTGCGGTGTTTTTATCGTAGCCCGACCGCATTGATACCTACATAGGGACAGACGGCGGGAAGCGACCTCGTTTCATACTATGTAATTGTATAGGTAAATATATATAATAATAACGTACTTACATCATGACATTTCACAGGTCAAGTTTATCATTTATATAATAACTGACATGTTTACCTTATTAGTATTGCTGTGACTAGAATTGCTTTAGTATTGGCCGGTTGTGTAGAAACACTAGCTGTTTTAATTTCGACTAAAGTCCCGTATCAACGAACTGTCATCGGTATAAAATACGAGCCTTATATAGTTTTCCAAGAAGAATAGAGTTTATTACGAGAACTAGCCAGATATTTGACTGGAATCTTACGTGGTAAGTGACGATAATGCTCTTTCATCCACGTTCGGAACCACTAACGAAACAATAGTTTTCTCTTGGCGTGTTATATATGTATACGCTCAAGCCGCTTTGGTTTAATCTTCCCCTACCATTAGGTTAGTTAGCGAGCAGCCACACAGAAAAGACGTAAGACACAGACACGTCGCGGACGGGACGCGGAAGCAACTTTTCAAAACATACAGAAAAGACGAGGCACGGACGCGGCGCCGTCGCGGACTAGTCAAGAACACAGGCAAGACAAGGACAGCAAGCGCTGCGTGCGAGGCGCGGATCCCTTGCGCCCCGCCCGCACCCCCGGTCTCGCCCGTGGCGCGCCCGTGCCTCGTCTTTTCTGTATGTTTTAAGTCGTGTCTGCGACGCGTCCGCGCCCTGTCCGCGCCCTGTCTTTCCTGTATGTTTTGCGTCGCGACGTTTCTATACATTTAGTATGAAAGTAAATTGAAAGGGCGCCGCGTACGCGACGTGTCTGCGTCTTACGTCTTTTCTGTGTGACAGCTCGCTTGAAGTACGATTTTTACCGATGACGGTTTGTTTTAAATTGTAGGTAGTGAATATTTACATAAGTGCAACAGGGCGTTGGAGTGAACGACCGCATTCATGGTTGAAAAACCACCAGAGAAAGAAGTGCCAAGTGGGACACATGGACTTGTATTACCAGGATACAAATATCTAGGCCCAGGAAACATATTAGACCGTGGAGTGCCAGTGAACAAGTTGGATGCAGCAGCAAAGAAACACGATGAACAATATGAACAAATCACAGATAGTTACAAAGAAACACACAATCGCAAACAATTTGAAGAACAAATTAAAGTGGCAGATGTCGAGTTTATTAAGGAAGTAACGAGACTCGCACCGGAATCTTCGTACGAACGGGTAGCAAAGTGGTTAGCATTGGGAGGAATAGAATTTAAGCATGTATTGGAAAAATTTACGGGAATAATATACCCACATGTGGTTTCAGAAGACAAAAATGGTACAATGCAGATTCCAGGAAATGTAAGTTTAATTTTTTATATAACTCGATCAGAAACGAGCAGAATCAGACATTCCACCTAATGGAAAATGGTAACTGTTGGCCATATATTTATTGCTGCTGGTAATAGTATTAGGTCCTTCCTTACGAACATAGCGTTTTGTATGTCAAAAATTACGGAAACAGGAATTGTAAAGCAAGCAAATTTTTTAGTTTCTTAGAAATGGCCAATCCGATTACGATTAAACTTTGTAGACAAAATCAGACAATATTAAAGTAACTGGTGCATAGCATTTTATTTTGATAACTACCCTTTTCATAAAACTGCATCAGGTTAAAGAGACAAATTAAAAGGGGTATTTTCAAACCCCTATAAAAACTAGAGAAAATATTTTTTATTTAATTTTAGGGCCTTACTCAATTTTTTACAATCAGGTATAATTTTTTTATGATATGTATAATATATATGATATGTATAATATGACTCTGCTTGAAAAATAATAAATGAATATTAAGATTTACTGTATCTTACTGTAAATATTTTGTGTAAATAAATATATTTCTCCCTTTTAAAATAATTAATTGATTAATATCCTGTTACAGGTTTTATTTAAAACACGCAAGGGCGTTCTTCTACATTCAGACCGTAAGTATTTATAAGTTGTCCACTTAAAATTTTCTCGTGAATTGTATTAGTTATCGATAGTTATTTGTGTGATACTCTCAGTCAATATAAAACTCTTGATATAACTGTCAAAATTATAGTCTTTTGAAGGCGGTTTTAAGGTCACCTTTTATTTGGTCGGGCGACGTCCGTCCTACGACCATGTTCGCACGACCGTTCACACACGACCGCACGACTCACAGGAAACTAAACTATCAGTATTTTCTTGGAACCCGCAACTTTAATTATGAAGTAAAATCGCGTAACAGCTTCGTTTCAGACTGGAACTGATATTTTAAATACTTACAGGTAAAACAGATTACGATCCAGGCCCCATTTTCGTGGATTGACAACTAAAACAGTTGCGTATACCAACGCAGTGACGTCCGACGAGTCCGTGAGTCTACCTCCGCGTTGTCTCCAAGATCCGTATCAGATCGAATTGCAACTTTATTAGCTTTGCATACGGTTGAAATTTGGATAGCAAAATAAACTGTTGTTGTTTTACTTCGCTGTCACTTGTTTTATTTCGCTACACCTATGGTAGCCTAATAGAACCTTTTACCCTAACCACCTCTTACGGTGATTAAAAACATAACGAGGGAACCATGATCCAACTGGTTACGTTTGTTAACAGGGTCACGGAGGTGAGATGGCAGTCGCTCTATTGAAATAACCTAATCAAACTCACGATGTGTCACGCTTGATTCACACTGTTAGCCAAAGGGGAAAAAATCCCAATGTGTCACACTGTTACTCAACGGGGAAAATCCCGATTGATCACAATGTTACCATTGGGGACAAAAATTCCCGATTGATCACACTGTTACCATTGGGGACAAAAATTCCCGATAGATCACACTGTTTGAAGCCCCGACGAAATAAGAGGGGTGTTACTGTGGCTCTGTCTATCTGTGTGTCTGTCTTTGGCATTGTAGCTCCCGAACGGATACACCGATTTAAATGCGGTTTGATCTGTTTGAAATCCAGTTTTATCGAGATGGTTCTTAGTTTTGTTTCATTAAAATCGGTTCAGTAGCTTAGAAAATATTTGAGTTTATGGAAACTTGGTCCGACTTTTTCTTTCGATTGGGATAGTAAGTGAATACCTTAAAATATTTTAAAGACTAAAAAATTAAGCATCCTATACAATAAATTACTTGAAAGACAAACAAGCAGAACATTGGTGGGCGCCGTGATAACTGTCGCCTATAATAACTACGACTCACGCTCTTGAATCAATGTGTTGTAACAAGTATGTACAAAAACTAAAAACTCAGACTGCTAAAAAAACTAAAAAGCAAATTTAATTTATGAAACCGCCCTTTGAAGACCTTTATTTTGATAGCCCGCCTTTGCTTTGTAAAATTGTATACTGTTGTCATTCCTGTAATTATTTATAATGCAATCAAGAGTTTATATATTCATACATTAATATCTTCGTATTATCCGTTGTCACATTCGCCTAAAAGTTTAGAATTAGATCAACCCTGAAAGAGAACAATCAATACAAATTTATGGGAAACTGCGATAAACTTACTAAAATTATTTATTTATTACTTAAAAAAATAACGATAATATTGTAAAAATTGATTTAATTGACATTTAATGTACCTAAAGTAATGATTTAATTAACATTTAATGTAATAATGTAACTATATAAGTACTACTGATATACACATGATTTTCAATAATAATTTATTAAACCTAATAATATTTTGTAATACAATTAAAAATAAGTACTTAAATAAATAGTCCCCTGTTTAGTTTACTGCTAAAGATGCTTACGGCATTTGCTTTAATGCTCCCTTATCTGTAAACTGTAATTATCCTTGATTAATAATCATTAAATACCTAGGTAATAATGGAACAGTGTTGCGTTGTGGAGACTAAAGAAAGGCTCAGAACTTATGAAGACTATCAAAATAAAGAGCCGATTCCACCTTTACTTAATCAAGCAACCTAAGTTCTTGCTATCGGCACGAGCCGCTTAGACTCGTCTTTTATAATGCGTACGGCTAAGAAGTGGAACGCGTTGCGTGCGAGTGTGTTCCCTGATCAATATAATCTGGATGAATTCAAGGCTAGAGTGAATAGGCTGTTCCAAGACGGGCATGCTCCATCTTCGTCCGCATTGTCACTTACCAACAAGTGAGATGGCGGTCACATGCCTGTCTTTTATAATATTAAAGAAAATAAGTTATCTGAGAGCACATCAAAATGTATTGCTCACAGCGGCGACCTAAAATTGTGAGAAAGTGAGTGAGTTTTGACCGTGATCCAATCAGGTCCAAATCTCCAAAAATTCATCCCCTGTTTACAGGGCTACTGAGATCAGATGATAGTCGGTCCACTGTAATAACCTGATCCGCCAAAACCTGGATCATGGTCAAGGTTGACCCCGGGTTCTTACCCGCGAGAGCACAACCAGGATATTGAAACCAAGATGATTATTTTTATTTTAATATGAGGCTGCAACACAGTTCCCAGCCGTTGCCGGCAACCATTGTCTGCAATTTATTCTATTGTTGTTTTAGCTGACTCATAAAGTTACTATACCTAATCATAATCATAATCATAAACTTTATTATACCTGGTATAGAAAAGAACTCTTTGGCCGCACTCAAATGTTGAAGCTCAGTATGGGCGATATGAAGCTTGCCGTGAGTGACAATATTGCAGCCCAGGCAAATATTACTGTAAAATATGAAAATTATTACTTTCATATTTTTTTTGAAATCGTTATGAAATAAATTAAATAAAATCATTCAGAACAAATTTCATTATTGCCAAGTCACAAAAATATCTTTATTAATGAGATCAAATAAAGTTCTAGATAACAAATATGCATAAAATACATTGATCATAGTAATTTCAGTATTATTATTTACTCAGTATGTTTGTAAGAGTACTACGGTATAATTTGCAGAATATTGATTTAAAAAAGGTACTGCCAGAAGCGGCTCCACATTAGATCTCATATATTTACAGGGGAGACATGAGACTTGGCGAATTTTTACATAACAATGTTTTTGATGGGATTTAATTTTCATCATTATCGTAGCGTCAGTCCTAGTTGTGCTCTCGCGTGCGAGGGCCCGGGCTTTACCTGGATTACATTTAGATTCGTCCTACCACCTCGTACTAAGCGTTTTGCATCCACTTTTATTTTATGCGCACTGCAAAGGACTGAAACTCTTTGCCTGACTCACTGTTCCTAGATAAGTATAACCTTGGGGTTTTCAAATCAATAGTGAATAGGTATCTTCTAGGCACGCATGCTACATCTTCGACCTCGTCGCTTTCCATCAGGTGAGTTGAGGTCAAATGCAAGTTTATTGCCAAAAAAGAAGTTAAACTTACTAAAGGCTACTGGACATCCAATCTTGGTACAGGACGCTTCAGATCGAATCCCATTGAGACACGTACAAGAGTTGCAACCATCGTATGCTTGGAACTGCGTCCCGGGCTCACATCCTGCAATGGAAAAAATATATATTTTTTGCCAGCTTACGGCCTGCCTGATGGTAAGCAGTCACCGCAGCCTATAGACGTTTGCAAGGGCATCACCCACCCACAATATTTCCAAGAAACTGTAAATTTCCTCAATTTCCGTCATTAACAATGCTTGCTATTAATGCTGTCCTAAAGGAGCTGGGTCTTAAGGGCAAACAACGGTTCTCATCTGTTTGCCTCTACAGGATAATCCAGTATTTTGGATACATTGCTCGCCGAGATAACAACAACTCGGAGAGACTACTTGTAACCGGTACCGTGGAAGACGGAAGACCAAGAGCCAAGCCCCAAGTGATGGCTCAACCAGGTGTCGGATAGGACAGGGACTCTAAAAAGTGGTAGGTATAGAAACAAAAAGGAAACACTTGTGGTAGAGTATAGCAAATACTTAGAATTAAATCTTAGCCAACTTCCTAATAAATACAATTTGAAGTTACTTACGATCATAATCCTTAATCGGATAGCCATCAGCCATGAATACCTATGAAACAAGCAGACAATATAGAGTAACAAGTACACGATAATCAATTTATGGGCATGAGTTATTCTAGCGAACCAAACAGATTTTTTATGTTATTCACTGACAAAAGAGTGAATAGCCCACCCATGATGGAAATAAGTAGATAACTGTCGCACATACAATCTATGATTTATGCACTTAGATTTAAGCTACGCGTCGACTAGCCCGCACCGCACGAGCCGCACGCGCCGCACGCATCGCATTTCGGGTTGCTTTGTATGAGTTTGTATAGGAGTGCGTTCACTACCCGCACTGGCCGCGCCGCACAGCCGCACCGCATTGTCAGTAGTTAGGGATACCAGCATAAAATGCGGGCGATGCGGACAGGGATACAAGAAAAAAAGGCGTTATTTGCCTGAAATGGGAGACTAAGTCCTAAAATATTTACCCATAAATATAAGAAAAAATTTGTAAGTTTAAATTGTAACTGCACTTCAGTATTTAAGCCTGCTATAAACTAGTGGGGGGGTTTGTCACAAACTCCACGCTTGGCACGTAAATAAAAAAACAGGAAACGCTGCTGACCAATTTTATAACAAAAGAAATGTCCTGAGCTGGCCTCTAAGACATTAATCTCCTTCCTTGTATGCGTACAACATCTGTGAACTTAATGTGTTAAACTCTGTCTAAGAAGTTTAGCAACCAGCGAAATTATAAGATTGATTGAAATCAACAAGTAGATACCTAAGCATAACTGATTGAATAATGAGGACCGTCTGTATACAACATGATAGGAGCTAAAAGATGGACGTCTTCATTATTCTAAATCAGGTTGATTACTTGTTGATGTCAATCAATCTTATAATTTCCTAAGTCGTTTCACTTTTTAGACAGCGTCTAAAGCTATATTCTAATCTGCCTTAATAATTTTATGTAAAATTAAATATAAACAAAGTACCTAAGCCACTAAATATACCCCAACAATATGAACATTATCTAAAATATCTAATCCCACATACCCCTAAATTTGTGGAAGAAATCGCTGGGTTGGGTACCCTGAGGGCCGGCCCGTGACGTCACACGGATATTAAACTATAGAATTTGCTGCAAATATTTTCGACTTTAGAGCCTACTTACAGCTTGAGTCACAATCTATATTTTGTTTCCTTTTTTAATGGTGCATATAACATGTCTGATAGAGAAGGATATAAGTTGTTAAGTACCCATTCGAACCTTCTGCTATTGCCAATTGTTACTTTTTTAAATTTGTGACTAAGAGTTCTAGATTATTGCTCAAAACCAAAGATTTTGGAGCATAGAGCAATCGAAAATATAATGTTCTCTTTTGAAGAAATAAATTCTCGTTGACAGTGTTGCCACATTGGATAATTTTTTCGTCATACTGGCGAAATTGGGAGATAGCGTGGAGAAATTTTTTAATGTGTTTTTTGACTTTGGCGAAAAATAAATTAAGAAGCGTTATTTTTATTAAACTATTTTCATACAATAGGCAATATTATATTTAAAATAAATATTTTGACGAAGAATAAATTGAGAACTGGTTGTTATGGAACCATCGCCAATAATTAAACTGTTTGTTGCTTTTTGAACAGAAGATCTATGGAGTAACTTCAATAATACTTCATTTAACGACCTATAAAGGGCCGGGTATATAGAATGGGTATATAGAAACTAGACCTCTGTGATTATTACATATTTATCTTTTGGTACTTGGATGAGGAAGTGATTGTCAACACCAACTTCATCTGTTTGTCAAAAGTGACACTTTACTAGAAGGCGACGTTAGTTCTGATTTCGGCCAGGTCCAAAATATTCATGAAGGGCTATAATACATACATATAGCTTGTCAAAAAGATGATGCTGCTGATGTTGCTCTGTGCCCTCCCATTGAAATTCTGAACGCGTCTCCTTGATTGATAACACACCTCTCCTTGGGAGATACAAAAATGAATGGGTTGACATCGCTGAGTCGGACATGAGAGCCAACCGAGGCTTACGACGTGAGGATACCGAACATCAGGCGAATTGGAGGAGAGAAGAAGCAGGATAGGGGTTCCTGGCAGAAGCCAGGATTGACTGTTTGGATGATGGTCAAGATTATGAATATTGTATCATTTAGATTTCACCTGATTTCTTAGTGGTAAACACTAGATATTATCAATAATTAATTTCAATATCTTTGATCGTTGGCGACTCCATAGTCGTCTTGTTTTGATATTTTTATAGTGTATTAGTGCCAAAAATTTTCTGCCCCATTTACTGCGTCATTTTCTAGTTCTATTAAAATTTGGAGAGATAACCGTATATTTTTGCTTCTCTTTTTCACTTTGAGAGAGGATAATCCTATAACCGACATACAGCAAAGACTTAATTTTTTTTTTGAGAGCACAGAGAACGAGTAATCAGGGTTACCATCTAAGCATTTTTTGAGATGTCATTATTAGTACCAAATCATGACACACAGTTGGCAACCCTGCCCGCAATTGCGGGTCGTGCGGTGCGGCCAGTGTGGCCATGCCATCAGCAACGTCAGCAATATCTCAATGCGATGCGTGCGGCGCGTGCGGCGCGTGCGGCTCTTGCGGTGCGGGCTAGTCGACGCGTAGCTTTAGTTGTCCCTATGCAGAGGGCTAATAAATAAACTTGGACCAACACCAAACTAAGCAAACCTTGGGTAAGATAACTGATGTTAATACTTAACTTATGCTTAGTAATACCTAGACCAGTAGCAGAAACTTAAAGACATTGCTCGTCGTCCATACATAGTTGGCCTAAGATCCAACAGGGACGTGTATTTACTTTTTGGGTTTTAGATAATGTATATATTCGATTGAACCTAAATTAAAACAACGGACACTTTTGAGAATTCGAAAAAAATTAAGACATTTTCGGATTTTGAGGTTATAATTACGTCAATAAAAACATTCGGTATGTAGCAATAACTTAGCATTTATTACTGAGTGTAAGAACGTACTTACATTGGATTATAAATTGTAGGTAAACGTTTTATTGTCACACTGCTAGGTCAGTCATAACACTCTGAACTACTGTTTCGAAAACAGCTCTGCTGATATAATTCTCGTCATATCCCGCTGATGCTGAGATTTAAAGGCTTGCATCCTTGTTTTCCACCCTACTCGTTATCCAAGTGTGAGCAATATAGGATACTTAACTACCTTAGTTTTCTTTGAATTATCGGTCAAAAAATCTGTCGTTGAAGCGGACCAAACTCCAGGAGTAGGCTTGACAGATGCGCGCTTCTTGACATTGAACTCTAGGAGTCTAGGAGTCAGGAGTCTTATGGACATGCAAGGGTTTTATTAAGGATTTCCTTTTTTATTTTCGTGTGATTATAAAGTAGGTATAGCATTGTACTAGTACCATATGTCAAATGTTATAAGTCTTTGGCGCTATTATATGTTGTTGGTCTTTGGCGCACGCCTATGAAGTTTTGTGTACTTCATAGACCGGCCCCGCCCCTTTAGTGAAGTGCCACGAATAACGAATAACAACAGACAATCGAAAATCGATATTGATATAATATAATCGAATATTTAAAGTTAACATTTAGGTAACCTTATTATTTTTGTAACTAAACTCTTATTCCTTGTTTGAATTTCACCTTAAGAGACCTTTCACAACAACGATTTCGAGTCGCGTGTATTCTACGCAATAGGATGATAGAAATACGCACGTGTCATAATCGTTGTTGTAGAAGGGTTTTTAATGTCGTATTAATAAATTATCAATTCAGAAGAAAATAAATAGTTTATTTTGTATAATACGTATAGCATAACCATGCAACTATCGATTCCAAGTTCTCTATAATCGAAAATCGAATAGATAATCGATAATCGAATAGATTCATTAACGATTTTATACAACCACATCCCTACTGTAATCTGTCAAAATAGATAATGTCTAAATAGTAACACCGAGGATTATGACGGAAGTAAATACTTTTTAAAATGTTTTCGAAATTAAGAAGTGTCCGTTCTATTAAAATATTTGTAATGTACATTATAAAAAGATCTAGTAATTATAGTAAATGTTTCATGCGTGTTGATTCATAGGCCATTTTTAACAATGTCTTTTAAATTTTCAATGTCAGCCCAGCGGGGAATCAAACCCGGGAACCAATGAACCACTCCACGCCTCTTGCCCGTGATTGTGTTGGCTAGCTCATCTTTAAACTTTATCTAAAACACAACAATGCAAATATTGTAGTCTACAGTCTCTTCCTTTGCTTATTAGAAATTAGGCTTGTTTAGTGTCATTTGTTTCGAAAAAAAAGGTTACCTGGAAAGTAACAGGAAATTACAGACATGAGGCATTTCATCTTAGATCCAACAGTGACAACGCACCTGTGGTTCTGTATTTTTGCTACCTGTAAACTATAGAATAAAGAAATTGTATATGTTATGGGCGACAGTTACCACCCACCATCAAGTGGGCTGTCTACTCGTTTGTCACTAAGTGAAATAAACACTAAAAGAAAAAAAAAGCTTATAATTACAAATTTTTAAAACTGCCAGAAGTATTTCCAGGTAAAACTACAAAAGGATTGTACTACGTCGGCACTCGGGACGAATAAAAAATATTATAATAAAACAAATTTAAAGCTCTTTACTTACCAAAGCTACAACGAAATAGAAAATTGTTAAACGCATTGTGCTGCTACAAGAGGTGGTCTCAAAAACACAACTATCACCGTCACGGTACTGTTTAAATCTGCATCTTGCAGTTAAATACTTGTACTTTCTATTGAAAAATATTTACTTAACCTTTACGATAAACCACGTGATTTTAGTAATAATGATAACGGAAGTACTAGCACCTAAATAATTAAGCGTAAAGATACAGGTAAGTGGTCATTCATATCATAACCGTAGTTGTCACGTGCCGCTTCTCTATACAGTTTGTTGATGTAGGTATAACCATAGCCTCCTCAGGTAAAGGAGGCTATGGTTATACCATGAAGCAGGAAAGGAATCAAAGATTTTGGACCAAATATATTGGACATTGAGCATAGATGAAGCCTCGATCTGTATAGACTGTACACTTTCACTCTGTCACAACTCTATACAAAGACTCAGTGCCATACAAAAAGCTAGAACATTAGGTGACTAAGGCCACCAAATTTGACAATAGTAGTGCGTTCATTTTGTATACTTTATATAAAGTGTATTTCACAACTTATAGCTGTCTCTTTTGGACACGTTATACGCACCATTAGAAAAGGACATAAAGTATAGATTGTAACTTTACCAGTGAGTATTGTACCATACTTCTCGCAAGTAAATAACGGAGAAATTAAAATCTTCCCATGAAGATATTCCGGCCGTCCATGTCTCAGCACGTCAAAGACCAAGCCTGACAGATGTAGTTCTATATTTTTGTTTGACAGAGTTCATTTGTATAAAGTTATTTAATAATAGAATATACACATTACTGAATTGTAAACCCGGGGCCATTTGGTATTGCTCGCGGATGACAAAGGAACTAAATTTGACAGACACCCAACAAGAACAACTCACAGCATAAACAATGACAGCGGACTTAAATGGTGGGGTTTAATGACAGAGTGAGAGTGTACATTTTCTATAGGTCGAGGGTCCATCATTGGGAAAAAATAGCCCTGGATTTTTTGTGTAATACGATAGACAAACAGGCAAGTGCACCATCTGATGGGAAATGGTCACTCTTGGACACCAACAGAGGGTCTACGTTGTGTGGATAAGAAGTAGGTGGAAATGGAGAAATAAATTACACCAAAACTGAATTTCGGAAATTGAAGGCCACACTCGGTTAGCAACCTAACCTTGTTTACATATAGCAGTAATCTCTATTTCTTACATAAAAACATAGGAAAATATTTACGTTATTATCTCAATTACATTTGACCTGTAACATTATCGAAGTAAAATCCGAATGTAGTGTTTACGAAAATTACCTTGCGAAACTTTCCACGTTTTAAAGTAGCAAGCAGAGATAATACAGGATGTTAAAGTCCGCTTACTGCTCTACACAGGGCGGCCTCATAGACATAGAGCGTCGGTGGCCGAGCGGTTAGAGTATGCAACTCGTGAGCCAGATGTCCCGGGCTCGAATCCCGCTCCGGCCATGTACCAATGACTTATGAGTTTTCTGAGTTATGTACATTAGTTGAATACTAACCGATGCTCTTACGGTGAGGGAAAACAACTTGATGAAACCTGCACATTCAGGCGACTGGAAGTGTAACTATGATCCAATCTGGTCAGGTTCCCCTGGTAGCAGGATGGAGGTCAGATGGCAGTCGCTCCACTGTAATTACCTGACCTGCCGAATCCTGGATCATGGCCAAGGCGGACCCCGGGCCTTCGTGCGCGAGAGCACAACCGGGACATTAACGCCAAGATGAGGTAATGTAGACATGAGTGATTCAAAATTTAAAATATTTAAATTTTGATTTTTGTTGCGTAGTATTTAAAAAAATATATACAAGGTGATCATAAGACAGATGCTAGACGGCGCTGTGTGAATGTGTTCAAGCATATTTATATTTATTTAATTGATTATTTCTTTGGATATCTTCGCATTGGATATCTAGGCCGCAACGTCACTTACCACCAGTTGAGAAAGCGGCCAAATGCCCAGCTAGTCTGTCTCGCTGACAAACTTTGGAATAAATAAATACCAATGTATTACTTACAAATAAGCGAAATTCTATCTTGCGTATAACTTTGATGGAGTAGCAATTTGCAGAACTAATGCTACTCGTGATCTGGGCGTGAGCTACGACTATAAAATGTTGAAGGGACCACATAGACCACATCGCCAACAAAGCATTTAAGCATTTGGGTTTTGTAATTCGTTCGTGTGATCCCTTCAAAGACATTGCAGCCGTTAAAACAGATTGTTTTTCATATGTACGCAATATCATGAGACATGCTAGTAAGATTTGGTCACCTCAATATGATGTATGCCGCAGTCCCGGTTGTACTCACGCGCACGAGGGTTCGGAGTCCCCCGTGGCCATGATCCAGGATTTCACAGGTCAGATAATTACAGTGGAACGACTGCCATCAGACCTCCGTGACCATGCTACCAGGGAAAACTGACTAGTTACACATTCAGTCGCCTGAATATGCAGGTTTCATCACGATGTTTCCCTTACCGAAAGGGCATCGTATAGCATTCAACTAATGTACATAACTCTGAAAAGAGGCATTGGTACATGGCCGCACTGTACGGTACGGTACGGTACCTCTCGCTTTCGAGTCGGATACCTTAACCACTCGGCCACCGACGCATTGAACAAACACAAACAATTTTCAGTGACAATCTCAAATCTCAGCTTAAAGTGCCCATAGCTTGTTATATGAAGTATAGTGGCGCCACGGATTACTCACTCTCGAGGAAAGACGTAAATTATTGGACAAGAGCTTCCTCCACGAATATATTATTTATTTATTTGAAAATTGGGCTCTTTAAGGCTTTCTCAGTCCCAGTATCACTGCGACCATTTCTGATCTATTGTGATCGCCTCTTTTTACAGTTCAGTGCTAATCCCTGCAGCTTCTATGAACTGTAATAGGTTCTTAGTACTGATTTCGTTCACCTCATCGGGTAGTAGTTGGTGTTTACCCAGATGGATGCTACGTTTGCGCATCAGGGCCTCACATTTGCAGATCAGGTGGAGAGGCATCTCATCCTCCTCCTTCCAGAATCTACAGTCCTTTGTTCTGCTGATCTTCAAGTTATACATGTGGTTAATCAGCCCACAGTGACCAGTCAGTGCCCTTGTCAGGATGCGCAACTTATTCCTACTAAGTAGTACCAGTTCTTTGGCATGCCGCCTATTATAGGCTTTGACTAATGCCCTAGAATGTGTTAGGCCCGGCTGATTATTCCAGTGCTCTAATGATTGCTCTTTGTAGTTGATATGGAGGGTAAATTTTACAAGGCTTTTTGGTATGCCACAGAATGGTTATGTGCCATATGTTGTAGTTGTGCTACCAGCCTTCGCGAGTTCGTCCGCAATTTCATTGCCTTCGATCCCTTCATGCCCTGGAACCCAGCGCAGTATCACTTGGTTTTTCTCACCCAAGGAATTGAGGACATCCACGCAGTTTAGCACCAATCTTGAACTCACAGAGTCTGATGAAAGGGCCAATAGAGCTGCTTGACTATCTGAGTGTATATAAATACAATTGTTCATGTATTTCTTTTTGAGGTTTATGTCCGCACATTCCAAGATTGCGTTCACCTCGGCCTGGAATATGGAGGTGTATTTGCCCAGGTTTAGGGATTTCTTAACCTTGGGCCGCTCTCCGTATATTCCACACCCTACATGATCACCTGATTTGGACCCATCGGTGTACCATATCAGGCTTCCATTTTTTCAGTACACTTGGCTTTTAAGCCAGTCATCTCTGGATAAAAATTCCACAGAGTATCGTTTCTGGAAACTACTCTGTGTTGTCATTGAGTCAGTGTACATACTCAGTATGTTGCAGCCCATAACATTGTCATGGAACGATCTCAGTGACTTTGAGAGCCAGTTTCCTTCTCCCTGGTTGGTTAGCCTGTGCATACTGTTCGTTGCCACCATCTGGACATACAGGTGTAGGGGCGGGATATCCAGGATTGCATTCAGGGCCTCACCAGGTGAGGTTGACATAGCTCCTGTGACCAAGAGACACGCAGTTCTCTGCATGCCGCTCAGTTTAATTATAGCAGTTCCCTGGTTGGCTTTACTACGGAGGCGTATGTTATTATGGGCCTTACGACCGCTATATAAAGCCAGAGGGTCTTTTTTGGAGTTAATCCCCATTTTCGTCCTGCATGGCTGCTGCATATTCCCAAGGCTATTTTAGCCTTGTTCAAGATTTCGATTATATGGCTGTTCCAAGTAAGTTTTTGGTCTAGTATTACACCCAGGTGTTTGACCTCCTTGGAGAACTCAATAGTTTAGCTATTTAATCGTGGTTTGACTAAATTGTCAAGTTGTCTTTTGTTGGTAAATGGTACAACCACTATTTTCCCAGCGTTAATGGACAACTCATTGTCTTTGCACCATTTATCAACAACGTTTAACGCTCTTTGCATATCGTATGAAAGCATACTTTGACAGAAGCCTCGGACGATTACCACTAGGTCAACAGCAAAACCATGCGTATCAATCCTGAGCTCCGCCATCTTATACAAGAGCTGATCCACTGCCAGGGTCCAGAGTAGTGGAGATAAGACCCCTCCCTGCAGGCAACCTCTGGTAGTAAATAATTCAAGTGAGGTTTCATGCAGGGTTACCCTCACTTTTCGGCTTCAGAGCATCGCTTCGACCCACTTCACCGTCGCATGGTCTATGTTTTTCTCAGTGAGACCTCGAACTAGTGTCCTTATAGGGGTGTTGACAAATGCGCCCTCAATATCTAAGAATGCACAAAGTGCAATTTGTTTATCTTCTAATGCCTTGTCTACCGTGTCCACCAGACTCAGAAGTGCGGTTTCAGTAGATCTTCCTTTACTGTAGGCATGTTGAGAATAGTGAATAGGATAGTCGATTTTAATCGTTTCCCTAATGTAAATATCCAGAATCTTTTCCATAGTCTTCAGCATAAAGGAGCTTAGACTGATAGGCCTGAGCGATCTCGGTTGAGAGTAATCTCTTTTTCCGGCCTTTGGAATGAATAGAACCTTAACTTCGGTCCACTGTTCTGGAATATGCCCCCAGGCGTAGCTCGCTCTGAAGATTTTTATCATGTGAGGGATTATTACTTCTATTCCTTGCTGTAATAGTGCTGGAAAAATGTTATCCGCTCCACATGATTTATATGGTTTAAAGGATTTAACGGCCCATTTTATTTGGGATGGCCTTATTATAAGCGAGGCCCTTCTCCATTCTTCATTACCTGGGCGAAATGACTGCGTTGAGGATGGATTTTCTGCGCAAGCACCAGGGAAATGGGTCGATACCAATAAATTTAGAGTTTCTTTTTCGTTGGTCGTGTAATTCCCATTAGGGTATTTAAGCAAACCATTTTGGTTAGGTTTGTCTTTTGCGAGGAATTTCTTCGCAGAATTTCCTCCAAGTTCCTCGCTTAGCCTTCCTAATTTCTTTGTTATAAGTTGTTAAGGCTTCCCGATAGGATTCCCAATCTTGGGTCCTTTTGGCCTAATTGAATAATTTCCGAGTTTTACTTCTGAGCTTTTCTAGCTTAGAGCTCCACCACGGTACTGCCCTTTTAGTTGACATTATTTTTACAGGACAGCTATCCTCATAAGCCTTTATTATGCCGTTTGAGACTATAGTCACTGCAGTGTCCAGACCTTCTACTGTCTTTATTGTTTTAGGTACATCTTCTAGGTTCTGTTTAAGGTTGTCCTTATAGGCCGCCCAATCAGTGACTCTAGGGTTCCTAAAGCTAACTTCCTGACTTGATAATGATCCTAATAAGTCAAAACAAATATGGTCAGACATTGACGGTTCATCACTAACGTGCCAGTCACTAATGTGCCTAGCCAGATCATTTGTTGCAATGGTAATGTCCAACACCTCTTGTCTTACACGGGTTACAAAGGTCGGTTTACTTCCCTTATTCACCACATGCAACCCCTTTGTTAGTAAATAGTCATATAACGTGTTACCTCTCCTAATTACATTGGTACTTCCCCATGTGGTGTGATGGGCGTTTGCGTCACACCCCACCAACAGCTGCAATCTGTGAAGCCGGGCGTACTCGACCGCAGGCGCCAGATCCTCAGCAGGGTTTTCCTTTTCCCCCGGAAGGTAGGCTGAACACACTAGCGCTCTAGCCGCGCCTCCCTTGGGGATCAAAATGGCTGCTACAACTTCATCGGAGCACAACTCTGTAACAGTCAATAGATTAATGCTGTTCTTATAAACAATGCAGGCTTTGGGCCTCTTTCCGCCTTTGTTATATATCATCTTACCGGCAGCGTTGAGTCCCAGAATAGTCGAGCTGGATACCCAGGGCTCTTGAACGAGGGCGAGGTCAGCCCTACCATCGCAAAGCCATTTTTCTACCACGGCACTTGCTGCCGCAGCGTGATGGAGGTTGACTTGCAAACACCTCACCGGCCCCTGGGTCGCCATTATTTGCCCCTTTGTGTGAAGGAGTGTGGGGGCTTGGTTTTTCCCCTTCCCTTCTGCGGATTGAAAAATCCACGTCCGGATTGGGTTCCACCCTGACCCCTCCCCCTTGTATTGCCCCTACCTCTATACATCCCCCCTCCCCTGGCAGAAGAGCCTAAAGAAGGTCGCATTTCCTGGGGGATCGATCCTCCTTCCTGCCCGATGTTTGAGGCTATTGTGCCCTTTGCAGGAGCCTGCTTTGTCTTTGCCCTTCCCTTAGCAGCCAAATTAAGAGGGGGTCGTGTTCCCTGAGGGATCGAACCTCCTTGCTGCTTGGGTTTTGCGGCGGTGACAGTCGCAGGAGGCTGCGTGACCTCAGAGGTAGAGGTATCTGGCTGTGCAGGAACCTCTTTGGCTGGGTCGCCCTTGATTTTGAAGGCAATGTTCCTAAAACCAATTGCAGCTTTGCCTTGACTCCCTTTCAGGGTCTCCACAGAGGGATCATCCACCGCGAAGGTTGCAATAATGCCTCCTTCCTCCCCCCTACTATGGAGAACCTTCCAGAGGTGCGTGTTGAGGCCCCTGTTCTGCGTGCCCAGCAATTTTATCGCCTCGTCTATTGACGTGGCGTCTATGCTGGGTATGAAGGCGGTAACTACCGCTGGCTTTGGCAATTCGCTCTCTGAAAGAACAGATAGCTTCGTCTCTGGCCAGGGTTTGACGCTGGGTACCGCCCTCATAAGCCAGTGCTTACTGGCTTCATTTTCACAAACAACCAGGATCCATCCTGGTTTTGTGAAAACGAGACGATCCTGGGCCCCTCCCCCATGCCTTCCTTAGAAATAAGGTGAACAAGGGCGCGGCGCACAAGTCCCGTTTGCTCCTCGGTTAGTGGGTTTTCCCCACCAATTCCGACCCTAACTGAACCAGCCACTTCGCTGAAGGTAGGCTTTGCTCTTCCCTCCTGCGTTTTTGGGTTTTTCTTCTGTTGGTCCTTCGGGGATTCCTCCTCTGATCGAGTGCGTTTCAACGACTTCGCCTCAGGGAGTAACCGAGGAATCTCTTTCCAAGGCTGTCGGCAGAGGACTAGAGCCTCTTTGAGGCCCACATCCATCTCCCTCAGCCTTCAGAAACGCTTTCGCGCTGCCCCAGAAAGCCTGTGATGGCTCCCTGGCATGATGCTGTCGGAGGCCGACGTCCCTTCTGTATCTGTGGCGGTACTGCCTCCATCTACTTCAGGTTGCGCTTTCTCGGTTGCATCATCAGGGCGTTGGGGAGGCCAGAAGCTCTCCTTCAGCACCAGAATCAATCTCTACCACTTTCATGGCAGAGAATTCTGGACTTTTTTGGTTTTTAATTGGTTCGGTACTCATGCAAGTCCCACGATTAGCTAGGGAACTACAGGTCACCTCCGGCTGAGCCCCGCTTGCCGGAGTAAGGGCACAAATTTCCTTCGAGGAGCCCAGGTATCGGAGGAGCACTGTTAATGGCCGGACATCCCTCCGGCCACGCAGCCCTCGGCACCTTGGCTTGGGACTAGTCTCCTCGCGCTCGACTAGCAAGAACCATACAGCGCAGTACACTAATACTGTTGCATTAGTGCACCACGCCACCGGATAGTAACTAGCCGACCCCCAGGGCGCACCGGCGCATCGCTTGCGTTCCAGCAGGAAATTCCGACGAATTTCCCAACTGGACTGCAAACGACTACGCACACGTGGAGGTGGACTGATAGTCGCGCCCCTATACTAGAGGTCGACTTTATTAGATGCGACTGTATTAGAGGTCGCCTTAGAGGCGGGCAACGCATTGGTGGCGCCCCTGGTGTTGCTGATGTCCATCGGCGGCGGTGACCACCTTCCATTAGGTGGTTCCATTCCTGTTCGTCTGTCGTATTACATAAAAAAGGGGGACGACTTAAAAAAACTTCAAAATATGATCGCGCTCTTTACGCGGCCATTGCACTTTGGTTCATCATATCAGCCAGAAGACGCCCACTGCTGGGCATAGGCCTCCCCCAGAGATCTCCACAAAGACCGGTCCTGTGCTTTCCGCATCCAGCTGGTACCTGCGATCCTTACCAGGTCGTCGGTCCACCTTGTAGGAGGCCTACCCACGCTGCGTCTACCGGTACGTGGTCGCCACTCGAGAACTTTACTGCCCCATCGGCCATCTGTTCTTCGAGCTATGTGCCCTGCCCACTGCCACTTCAGTCTGGCAATCCTTAGAGCTATGTCGGTGACCTTGGTTCGCTTGCGGATCTCCTCATTTCTGACTCGATCGCGCAAAGAAACTCCGAGCATAGCTCTTTCCATTGCCCTTTGGGCAACAGTGAGCTTTCTTATAAGGCCCATAGTGAGTGGCCACGTTTCAGATCCGTAAGTCATCACTGGCAACACACATTGGTCAAAGACCTTCGTCTTGAGACACTGCGGTAATTGGGACGAAAATATGTGGCGTAGCTTCCCGAACGCTGCCCAACCGAGTTGGATTCGTCGATTGACCTCTTTCTCGAAATTGGACCTACCTAGCCGGACTATTTGTCCTAGGTATGTATAGTCGTCAACAACTTCAAGTGGAGTGCCTCCAACTGTCACTGGAGTAGGCACAACATGGACATTCGACATAATTTTCGTCTTGTCCATGTTCATTTTAAGACCTACTTGTTGAGAGGCACTACAGAGGTCATCGAGCATTTTGCCAAAGTCGTCCAGGGTTTCAGCCATGACTACGATATCGTCAGCAAATCTGAGGTGCGTGAGGTACTCGCCGTTAATATTGATGCCAAGTCCGTCCCAGTCCAGAAGCCTAAAGATATCCTCCAGTGCAGCGGTGAACAACTTCGGTGATATGACATCATCTTGTCTAACACCTCGCTGCAGCTGAATAGGTTCTGTGGTCTTGTCCTGGAGACGAACTGACATAGTGGCGTTTTCGTACAAACACTTCAGTGCTTCGATATATCGATAGTCAATTTGGCACCGCTGTAGAGACTGGAGCACCGCCCAAGTTTCGATCGAATCGAAGGCTTTCTCATAGTCCACAAACGCCAAGCATAATGGCCGGTTATACTCTTCGGTCTTCTGTACAACCTGCCGCAGCGTATGTATGTGGTCTATGGTACTAAAACCTTTTCGGAATCCGGCTTGTTCGGGAGGCTGGAAGTCATCAAACCTGCGTGCGAGACGATTCGTAATGACTCTCGAAAACAGCTTATAGACATGGGTCAGCAGCGATATTGGTCTGAAGTTCTTCAAGAGAGCCTTATCACCTTTCTTGAAGAACAATATGACTATGCTTCTGTGCCATGCTTCCGGCGTTTTGCCCTCGAGGATGACGGAATTGAACAGCTTCTGAAGGGTCTTAAGCACAGGTTTGCCACCAGCTTTCAGAAGCTCAGCCGTAATTCCATCATCACCCGGCGCCTTGTTGTTCTTAAGCTGTTTGAGAGCCATACTAATCTCGTACAGGCTGATGTCCGGGATATCTTCGGTGTAGTGTCGGGTCAACTTGGCTCTGGGGTCTTTTGCCATACTGGTAACAGGTGCCCGTGTTGTCGTGTATAACTGTCCATAGAACCTCTCGACTTCCCTCAAAACCTCGGACTTGATCGAAACAACTCTGCCGTCATCCGTTTTCAGTCTCGTCAACTGGCTCTGTCCAATCGACAGATCTCTCGCAAAGACTTTAGAGCCTTTGTTCCGCTCGATCACTTTGGTTACCTAAAATTTTGTTTGCTTTTCTCTTTTTATTATTGTCTTGTATGTTTTATACTTGGAAGTAGTGCAATAAACATGTTTTACTTTTTCCTTTACTTTTACAGCGGAGATATTCTACTTATATCTACTTTGTACTTGTAAATATACAACATGTAAAATTATGACAACTTGCTAACAAGGCTCAATTTGCCATTGTAAGCAGTTGTGACAACGGTTGGTTAATTCTCAGCACACGCCGTAGGTAATCTTAAGACAATATTAATTTACATCAAACTCCATACATTTATTTACATATGATTATCTACGAAGTCGACTTCAGGCATATTTGATTCCATTGTTTAACGGAAGCTTTAATTGATAGAGGTATGCGTGTGGTGTTAGGTAGCTTCTCAGATTATCAGAAATATAGCAGTAGTCATTAGCGGTCACCATGATGGTCTTCTGCAACCATATGGGATTCTAATATGGACCACAGAATCTTACGGTGAGGGAAAACATCGTGATGGAACCTGCAAATTCAGACAACTGAATTTGTAACCATGACCCAATCTGGTTAGGTTACCTGGTAGCAGGGTCGCGGAAGTCGGATAGTCGCTCCACTGTAATTACCTGATCGCCAAATCCTGGATCATGGTCAAGGCGGACCCCGGGCCCTCGTGTTCGAGAGCACAACTGATGAGTCTGCGTAGTAGTACCACGGACAACAAATAAGTATATTGCAAAAATCGAATTAAATGCATATTATGTTGTTACACGTTCCGAGTACATCAAATAGTCTTACAGATAGAAAGTTTATTATGGCCTCGTCACTAGGGTAAGCCTGTATCGTGAGGATTGCATTCGAGGATTAATCTATGCTTAGGAAGACTATTTAGTGGGTAACAACATAGTCGTGGGTGGAATTGAACCTTGTTATGTGTCCTACGATTCTCTACTATTCAAATTTTTATTTTATTTTTTATATATTTAACAGTTTATTGTGTGAAATATTTTCTAAACTATTAAACAATAAGTGTTAATTAACCTATATTCAACAAAAAAATCTTTAGTATACTTACTATACCTATATATAACCTTATAGAAATACAGAAATTTATTTGTTTCGTGTGTGAAATGTTGCTTCAGTATATTTTCTTTAATAAAGAACATAAATTATGAATCAAACTTTATCCGTTCTGCACTGAATATATAATAGTCCAGCATTTCCTTGTAGCGGCATGAAGAAAGATTCTTGCATTCATTAAATAATTCTCCGACATTGTTTTCTTGAGAGCTGTTCCGAGACGTCCTCCATTATTTTCATTTTTGTTTGTATGTATGTATGTATGTAAACTCTTTATTGCATTAAATACCTTAGAACTATATAACAAAGTGATATAAAATACATTGCAAAGGCGGGCTTATCCCACAATGGGATTTCTTACAGCTAACCTTAGATAAGCTGAAAGGAGCTTTAACGAGCGGTGGAGGCAACAATGAGTACCTATACAATTAACGTACTAAGTAAATTGACTTAACCTAAATAAATATATTTAAACCTATAAAAATACACATATATAAATAACTATGCCTACACTATACAATAATAAATACTATAAATATATATTTATTATACATATAACAAATAATGCTCTATTCATAGCCGAGGAGGTGTTTATCACAAGTTCCTTGAAGGAACATAACGTGCGAGCATTCTGAACGTCTTCCGGTAGTGCGTTCCACAGACGCGCAGCCAATACTCGGAACGACTTTCCGTAACCAGCTGAGATGTAAGCAGGAATTTCAAGCTGAAGTTCCTTGCGGGGGCGTAGTCGGGGATTAGCGGGCGGACAGAAATTAAACATTTCGCGGAGGTACAGAGGAGCGGCGGGATTAAAAAGTGCGTTAAACAATAACCCAAGTATATGGCACTCTCTTCGTTGCCGTATAGGAAGCCAATTTAATTTACGTCTATATTCGGACACGTGGTCGAACTTACGTAGCCCAAACACGTACCTGATGCAAAGATTCTGTAGTCGTTCCAACCGAGTTAGAAGTTGCTCGGTAGGGTCTAAATAGGCAACGTCCCCATAGTCCAGCAACGGCAGAATGAGGGAATTCACCAGAACAACCTTCGTCTCAAAGGGTAAGAAGTGCTGCAATCTTTTAAGAGAATGGAATGATGCGAAAGCCTTCCGGCTGACCTCACCGATGTGCGTCGCCCAGGACAGTGTTTGGTCAAATATGACCCCCAAATTCTTCACTGAGTCACTGAATTCAATAACAGTGCCATCAAAAATCAACTTTTGTTGAGCAACACTCCTTAGCTTAGAAACAAAATGCTGGCTGCCTATCACAATAGCCTGTGATTTCGAGGCATTCACCCTCAGACCAAACTCTTTAGCCCAGCTCTTTATAGTGTTGATATCTTTGTTCAACATGTCAACTGCAGTATTAAAATCGGAGAGGGGAGCGGATCTGTAGAGCTGCAGATCATCTGCAAACAGATGATATGACGAACTCAAGGATGAAGTAATCCCATTTATAAATATTGAGAAAAGGATAGGCGAGAGAATTCCTCCCTGAGGTACTCCAGCTGTTAAGGAGCACCAGTCGGAGCGGCTATCGTCAATCTTAACCTGTTGGACCCGATCCTCCAAGTATGATTTAAACCAGGCGAGAGTAGTGGCAGACATATTCAGCGTTCTCAGCACGGCCAGCAAAATATCAAAGTCGACCGTGTTAAAGGCACAACTGAAATCAAGAAGGACGAGCATAGTTAGCTCTTTATTCTCAATATTCAATCGTATGTCGTCGGTAATTTTTACTAGTGCAGTGGCCGTGCTGTGCCCAGAACGGAAACCTGACTGATACTGGTTCAGAAGGTTGAACCTCGACAAATGCGAACACAGACTACGCTGAACGAACTTTTCGATAATCTTTGACAGAATGGGAAGGATAGAAATTGGCCGAAATTCAGCGAAGGACGAAGGATTTGGCTTCTTGGGGAGTGGAGTAACGTGTGCTCGCTTCCAACAGGAAGGAAACACACCAGATGACAGGGAATAATTAATCATATGAGCTAGAACAGGTGCTAAAAACTCTTTGGCTGGATTAATCATGTCCAGACTCACCCCGTCATCCCCGGTCGCTTTTGTTTTAATAGTCTTCAGCAGCCTCAGAACTTCCTGACCAGAGATCCGTTCCAGAACCAATGGCTCGTCACCGATGAGCCCTCTGCTATCCAGCTTAGATAGTGTGCGACTCTTTATGCAAGGATCCATAGCAGGAGATGACGAGCAGAAGTGCTTATTTAAATTGTTGAGGTCCAAGCCTACTGAGCCAGACTGCTTATCCTCCCCCACCCCCAAGGTCCGCAGAAATCTCCAAAGTTTCGAGGGCGGGCACTCGTCGACGGTCCTGTGGATGTAGCTCCGCTTGGCTGCACGGCATCGACTACTGCAAAAGTTTCTTAAAGAAATGTAGTTATCCTTGTTACGGGTTGAAGGATCATGCCGAAGCTTCAACTTGGCTCTATCCCTCTTAGCCATAAGAGTCTTGATATCCGACGTGAGCCAAGGCGCAGGAAGGTGCTTCACTCTCACAGGTACGACAGGAGCATGTTTGTCATATACAGCCAAGATAATTGAATTGAATGCCTTAATTTTATCGTCGATATTATTAGCGGAAAGTACCGAGTCCCACTCTGCCGTCTGCATATCCTCAAGGATATTTGCAGAGATACGCGACAGTCACAGGAAGAATTTTTATTTTATATAGCTTAGGAATTCTAACATGGTCGACGGACTATTCACGCAGTACGCGTCCTTCAGGAGTGGGTGGACAGGAAACACGTGCTGACTTCCCGTCTGGTGCAGATACTTCCTGTGCACGGCTGTTTAGGAAAGTATCTGCAATTCGTAAGGCAATACGATTATATTAAAGAGGAAACAAAATTAATGTACTTTTCCACTTCACATTCACAATTGAGTCCCGGCCGAGCAAAATTTGAAATAATGAATTTTAATTTCTGTTACGGGTCTGGGTGTAGTATGTTTAATAAGTATGTATTTTAATAAAGTATATAGTAGTTTATCAGATATATAACACACCCACAAGCTTTTCTTACTTTAAGGCTACATGGCGCTGTGTGAATTTGTCTAAGCAAAATATAAAAAAAAACTTTTTCTATAGTCAAAGAGCATAACTGGAGTGTATTTAATCGGTTTTGTTCTTTCAGATATTTGCAGGAAGCGTGTCCTTTAGGTTGTTACGCTCTAGTGAAGACTACGATGGTGACGACGATTATGACGAAGGTGGTGATTATAGTAACACGGCGGATTACGACCTTGACGCCGTATGGGTACCCCCGTCCGGGGGTTTCACAATATATGATGCAATCAACGCGACACGTTAGTAGGCTTTGTGATAATTGATGTGGCCAATTATAGAGATGCGGCCAGACTTGCAAATTTATTATATTTTTGTATCATTTAGTTTAGATTTCATCATCATCATCTCGGCGTTTTGTGCCGGTTGCGCTCCCGCGCGGCGCGTGAGGGCCTGGGGTCCGCTGTATCAGCTGGCTGGCTGCCTCCTAGATCGGCCCTGCTGCAGTGATGTATAAGTAAAGTGCTGAATAGATAAGGCGGTAGAACCCATCCAGGTGTCCTCTCTCTCCAACCATGGAAGGTAATTTAGGACCTAGAATGAGAGCGTCGGTGGCCGGATGGTAAGGGTCCGACTCGCAAGCGAGATGTCCCTTGTTCGAAACCCACTGCGGCCATATAGGCATATACCAATGACTCCTTTCTGAGTTATGTACATTAGTTGAATACTAACCGATGCTCTTACGGCGAGGGAAAACATCGTGATAAAACTTGCACATTCAGGCGACTTAATGTGTAACCATTATCCAATCTGGTCAGGCTCCCCTGGTAGCAGGGTCACGGAGGTCAGATGGCAGTCGCTCCACTGTAATTACCTGATCTTCCAAATCCTGGATCATGGTCAAAGCGGGACGCGGGCTCTCGTGCGCTGGAGCACAACCGGGACATTAACGCCAAGATGATTATTTTTATACAGGCTGAATTTAGAGGAACATGCGCCCCCCTTTCCTCAATCGAGGCTGGAGGCCGGAGGGCTGCTGCTTCTGTCATGCGGAGGCACGAACCGCTTTCCTCAACATTTTTTATGCGAACTGCTAAGTGTGTTCCCCGAACAGTATAACTAAAGGCCAGACTGAATAGGTTGTTTCTTGGCAGGCAGGCAGTCTCTGATGTTATTGATTTTGTTATTGATATTTAATCTAGACTGCGTGCCTAATCAGCGGTACTACCTCGAAGACGGCTGCAATTGGTGCCACTGCCCCAACAGTGGCATCCAGGACGAAGGATTTTGTCCACTGATAAGAACTTTGTGCTTCGGCCCGATATTGCCAATAGGCCAAGGTTAGCTTTATTTAATTCATAATGACTTATACATACATAAAGTTCAAAGTAAAATCCGAATAGCGGCTCAAGTGGATTCTTGCCCTGGTTTTGAATACTCCAAATCCCCAAGGGAGCACTGGAGACCTTACCCATCAGCAGAAACAAAATACTTTTTCAGATCATATTGCTTGGTTGCGGTATTGTGTCAGGTGGAGATATTCCCTAGAGGGGCGGCTCAAATTCGAACGGGTTACTCCGCTATGCCATACCTCTCTCAACATCATCATATCAGCTGTAAGACGTCCACTGCTGGGCATAGGCCTCCCCCAGAGATCTCCACAAAGGCCGGTTCTGTGCCTAACGCATTCAGCTAGAACCTGCAATCTTCATTAGGTCGTTGGTCCACCTTCTGGGAGGCCTACCCACGCTGCGACTTCCGATACGTGGTCGCTACTAGAGAATTTTACTGCCCCATGGGCCACTTTAGTCTGGCAATCCTTCGGGCTATGTTAGTGACCTCGGTTCGCTTGCGGATCTCCTCATTTCTGATTTTATCGTGCAACGAGACTCCGAGCATTTCCCTATACCGACGACTAAAGAATACATACCTACTACAGTTTTTGAGACATTCAACGTCAAAGTGTTGGAGGGTCTCTCCCTGTGTACTTGTTTGCCCATGGTTTGCCCACTGTTTGAAACATACTTTGACATTAAATATCTTGAAAACTGTAGGGCGGATTGTTTTACGTATTGGTATGCAAGGAAGGAGGTTCTCATCCCTGTACACATATTCGCTCACGGTATTATCTTGAAAACTGTAGGGCGGATTTTTTTTTACTTTAACATTGGATATCTCGAAAACTGTAGGATGGTTTTTTATGGTTTCATACAAAATGAATTTAAAGAAGTCTTGGAAATCCTTTGCACACATACTTTTACTTTCAATACAATTTTTTTCCTGGTCCAGGTTTTCCCAGCATCTTTTATTATTTAATCAAATTAATAGAATAATAATTTTTCAGGTTTATCTAAACTTAAATGGAATATTTTTGACTTACCTTAAAATTAGATTAATCATCAAATAAAAAAATTGCAGATAAATACTGATTTGTTTTTCATTTACTTTAACATTCCACCTAGACGACCTCACGCTAGTTTTTGGCCTAATAATAAGGGTATGGTACTGGCAACCACTTTTTTCTAGTAATTGCCAAACTTAAAGTTTTGTATTTAGTAGTATTTCACCTGAATCGCTATTGTTTCGAATACTAAATTAGATAAGAAAAAAGTTTGATTGATTTGTCATTCCTATTTTTGAATCGCACGCCTTGATTCGAACGGATTTTAATTTTGATTTAGGGCATTAGAAGTTGTATATATTTTAATGCAATCATGATGCCGATTTTCTATAATATTAACCTGGGTGTTGCCAATATGATTTAAAAAATATTGAAATTTTCATTCAAAATTTCCAAATTGAAAACCGTTCGAATCGAGGCCAGCGATTTAAAAAATAGAGCTCCAGATGAATAAAGAGCACCGAGTGCGACTGCCCGACTGCATCACCTAAATTAACATCAATGATCAAGGACGTACCAGTTTGTCTTGGATTATATAACATCAGATACAGGGATAGTCAACTCGACAACAATGGAGGAGGTTCCCAATTCACCGATGTTTTCTCCAAACATCAACCGATTTTACTCGTTCTTGTTATAGTGTTCCACGGCTTTGTATACGGTAGGGTACAGCGTGGGACTCCCCACGAGACGGACGGCCATCGTGAATGCGTCTGCCGATGGATGCAAGAAGTATAAGTATTAGATTATAATACTTATACCAAGTCCGAAGGGCTTAATAAAAAAAATTATCTGTATGGCAACTTATGACAAGTTTTTTAAAAGTAATAGAACGTCATTCATAAAAGTCATAACAAACAATTTGATTTCTGTAGGATTGTTTATTATCGTGAGTTATGAAAAATATTATTAAATAATGGGCAAAACAATTAAAAAGGAAGTGAGAGAGGTAATTTTCAGCATGGTTAATAATTTAGTCAAACTAAAAGTACAAGTTCAAGCCACTTTTCTTATGCGCACTGCAAAGGACTGGAACTCTCTACCTGAGTAATTGTTCCCCGATACGTATAACCTTGGGGTCTTCAAATCAAGAGTGAATAGGTATCTTCTAGGCACGCATGCTACATCTTCGACCTCATCGTCGCTTTCCATCAGGTGAGTTGAGGTCAAATGCAAACCTATTATTAATAAAATAAAACTGAATGATTACAAGAAGGACTGACAAGGACAGATTATCCCCAGATTATTGTCATATCCACATTTTATAATTTTTACTACTGTCTGTCAATACGGACTTATCGCAGACCTATTATATTACGGGTCACGGAAAAACCAGCGAATACTTGTGATATGATTTATTAGGTATCTCAAAAATCACATTCAGAGATTTTTTGTCGCTTCTTTCCTTTCTATGCACGATGACGTTAATGCCCTTAGGTCTCTGGTGCAGGCGTCGCTGAAAACGAAAAATTTAAAGTTGTAAGTAATTACTTAAATAACGGCAACTATTAGGTGACAAATATTTCTATTGTTAAACTGTAATTAAAAAATAAAAAGCTTTCACTAAGGACCACGACACTATAGTATGAGATCGAATTAAAGATAAAAAATTTAAACAAATGGGTTGCTACTAAAAAAAATAACCGAAATGGTAGATTATATTATCTTAATTGAAATATTGAAAAAAATTATTACATTCAAAATGAAATAAAATCATATGAATATTTTAAAATATTTTCCGGTATTAAATAGGGAACTATGTTTATTTTGTTACATAATTGTGCTATTTCAATAAAATATGGGTAGTTTTCTTCAATGCCACTGGTAATGGTATGAAATTCTAAACCTTTAGTTCGTTGTTACAGTTTATTGCAAAGGCTTGGAAAGTAAGGGATTGACCGACGCCGAGACATATTTAATTAATTTCTCAAATAATGTTACATAAAATAATATAAGATTCAAAATGGCGGCCACTTCTTTCTAATATTTTGCTTTTCTAACTAGTGTTCTTGGACTAATAGTTTCCGAGTTACTTATTACGTTTTTAATCAATTGAATAAAATTCGTAAATGGGGGTAAATCGATTTGTTTCGTTTTAGAATGTTTACCAGACATTGTAAATCACACTGAAAAGTGTGCATGATGCATAACCATTTGGTTATGCAAACCAAAGGTTTTATACCCCTGGATAGTCTCTTTGACATTGACAGTTGTGTGTTTACATTTTTATCTTTAATTTCATCTCCAACTATAGTTGAGCAGGTTAGGGCCCCATGACGGTAATTACATAGATTAAATAAAATTAAGATAGACGCTTTACTTGTGGTGGTCGGCGGACACATCATGAGTGTACATCCTGATAGCTCCCTTATCCCCTCAGGGCCGCAGTAGCACGTGTTGCAGCCATCGTTAAGAAGAAAATTCGTACCAGGTTCACAGTCTGCACAAAATAATAAGCGAAGACAAATAATAAAAATAAAATAATTAATCATGGCGTTAACATCCCGGTTGTGCTCTCGATAACGAGGGCCCGGGGTCCGCCTTGATCATGATCCAGGAATTGCAGTGGAGCGACTACCATCTGACCTCCGTGATCCTGCTACCACGGGAACCTGCCCAGTTTGGGCAGGATCTACAGGGGAATTTGCAGGTTTCATCACGATGTTTTCATTCACAGTAAGAGCATCGGTTGGAATTCAACTAATGTAGGAATAATATAGGAATAATAACTCAGAAAAGAGCGAAGACAAATAATGATGGCATTATTTGTATGAGCGGTGGTACCCATTCCAATGGTATATGTATGGTATAAGGGCGGCCGCATGCATTCGTTTTCTGGTCAGGTTTTCTAATTCGAATTTTGAACGCGTCCAATCAGAATCCACGAAGACCAATCAAAATCCTGCATGAAATGTATCGCAGACTCTGATTGGTCGAATTTGATATTCGTATTCGGAACCTAAAACGCTGTTGGCTAGCTATTTTCTAACCGAACCACAAAATATGAATACCTACTAACCGCACAAAAGTTAAAATGCGCTAGTTCTAAATGTTTGTCTGTTCTGGGTTATCCAGTACTAAACATATCAACAGTGAGAGTGTCCTATTTGCGTTTCCCCCATGGCTACATTGGGGAAAGGCTTACAGTATTTTCAAGATTTTGGTGCATGGCATATGTAAATCGTCAAATGATCACGCGTCACCGGTTTTTAAAAAGTGAAAAAATAAAAACGGTTTTTAAAACGTGGAAAAATAATAAATAATGATTTTGGCGTCAATATTTCGGTTGCGTTCCCGCGAGGGAGGGCCCGGGTTCCGCCTTGGCCACGATCCAGGATTTGGCAGATCAGGTAATTACAGTGAAGCGACTGCCATCTGCCCACCGTGACCCTAATGGGGAACCTGACCAGATTAGATCATTACCGATTCTCCTGCAGTGAGGGAAAACATCGTTATGAATCCTACACATTTAGGCGACTAAATATGTAACCATGATCCAATCTAGTCAGGTTCCCCTGTTAGCAGGGTCACAGAGGTCAGATGGCAGTCGCTCCACTGTAATTACCTGGATCATGGTCAATGCGGACCCCGGGCCCTCGCGCGTGAGAGCACAACCAGGACTTTAATGCCAAGATAATTATTATTTTACAATAATTTGCCAAGACTAAGCAAACCAGCACCTATTCAAAATGTCAGCTCATTCGACAATAGTAAGTTGTTGCAAGATTTGCTACGAACACACACCGGGACAGGCGAAGGCAAATAAAAGTTTGTCAAATACTTACATTTCTCATTTTCTTCCAGCGGTTTTCCACTTACAGCATACATCTGCAATGAAATATTAATAGTTAATCTAAGTAAGATTTTGATTTTTAGCCACTCAATAAAAATAGATGATCTCGAAAACAGCTAAAAAAGTGAAACAGTATTAGCCCGACGTACACGATTTCTGCACGGTATGTCCCAAATTTAGCAATTTTAGTTTCTATACTAATGACAGAAAGTTTATTTTATTACTAGCAAACAAACGCGCAGCGCCCGAATAGTACCGCGTAGTAATCGTGTCGCACCCGTACTGTCACTGCGTTGCACGCGCGACTGCGCGTTTTCCGTCCGGTTGCTACGCGGTGACTATGCGGGCACGACGCGTACGCGTTTACTGTCATTTTGTAAGCGGCGTCGTAAACTGGCCCTGAAATACTTCTTTTCTCTTCAATATTGTGTAGGTATATTTTTATCACTGCGATCTCCAACACGCCTGCCAAGCGTGGAGATTATAGCACTAACCTCTCCTTGCTTAGTCCTGCAGTGGACTGTTATGGGCTGTGAAGATGTACCTCTGACACAATAAATAACAGAAGCACTTACCAATGATATAAGTAGCAGCAGAAAGAAGCTAAGACGCATTTTGAGATCTGAAAACAGTTTCTGTATTGAAAATGATTCAGGATTGCGACAACGGAATTAAGTTAGATACTGACTCTTTTCTGTGTTATGTACATTAGAAAGAAAGAAAGAACACATTTAATACGCGTAGACTCCACGACACGACAATAAGGTACATAAAAAAAAATTAAGTTAGAAAAAAAAAGAATAATAATAAATGTACCTACAGGCAACTATTCCCAGTGGCATTGTTAAAACTCCGTGTCACGGCTTCCATTAGTTGAATACTAACCGATGCTCTGGCGGTGAGGGAAAAGATCAGGTTCCCCTGGTAGCAGGGTCATAGAGGTCAGATAGCAGTCGCTTCACTGTAATTATCTGATCTACCAAATACTGGACCATGGTCAAGGCGGACCCCGGGCTGATTATTTCTTCTATTAATTAAGTTAGATACTAAATATTTGACTTACAATTTAATTTTTCAATAACAGTTTGAAAAACCACACTATAGACGCGTCTCTTTGACTAATGAAACAAAACTAATGTTGTTTAATATAGATACTTAGAGTTATCACTACTTTGAACTTGAACTTTGGCACAATTTTATTTAATATAAGTCTATATTTGATAAGCCAGTTAAAACTCAATACAATAATTATATCTAATTAATAGAACTTATTACTAAGTATATTATGGCCTGTATTTTAAATACTTACAAATTATTTAAACTTGTGTTATGAGAATCAGTGGTTCCACACTGTGTCTGCCACAATAATTTGCAAACTGACGTTATGCCTGTTCTTATGTATATTTTAAAACAAACAAAGAGAAAAAAAAAGTAAAGCAATATTATCTAGAGAGTGTATTTGGTTGTGTGTGCGTGTGTGTGTATGTATGTATAAATGTATGTATGCGCGTGTGTGTGTGTGTGTTCCCCATGGTATCGCGCCGTTAGGCATTGCGTCACGAGGGGAGGGCCTAGTCTTGCTACTTCCTCTTGTTATGTACTTGCGTCTATATTTGCTTTTTTGCGTGCTCTTTCAGCAGTACGCAGGTCTTTCAGTACTTCGGTAGCGTACAAACTTGTTGCTTCCCAATTCGCTTCTGAAAGTAGCATGGCGGTCACCATGTTATCTGGCCTTACTTCTATTCCCAGCCTTGATTTCCACCTGTCCCGTGCATCTGCGTATCGTAGGCAACCGAAAAAAATATGTTCTTCGTCTTCATTCAAGCCAGTACATGTTGGGCATTCTGGGGAATCATCGTGCTTGTATTTATAGAGATATTCTCTAAAGCATCCGTGACCCGAAATCATCTGGGTAAGGTAATAGTTCAGCGCGCCATGTCTGCGATTCACCCATGCTTCAATTGCGGGAATAAGGCGGTGAGTCCACCTGCCCTTACCAGAGGCATCCCAGCCTTCCTGCCAACGGCGTATGCTGTTCCGTCATCCTGCCGACTTAAACTCCGCTGTTGTTGAGTACGTTTCCTTTCTCATCTGGTAGTAGAGGTATTTACGTTCGTCAGCCAGTATTTCTATGGGCAGCATCCCAGCAATGACTTGTGCCGCATCTTCCGAAACCGTACGGAACGCACAAATAACCCGTAGGGCGCCTAGTCTGTAGACTGGAGCAACTTTACGTTTAGCCTCCTGTTTGCTGAGAGCTTCGAACCAAACGGGTACACCATACATCAGTATCGACGTAACCACCGACGACAGTACCAGTCTTCTTCTCTGCTTTGGGCCCCCGACCCGACCGATTGTGGGGGCGAGCCTCAGCTACCTACCGGGTCACAGGTGGCGGATAGTGGACAGTCCTGTAGTATGCAGGATAGCTGCGAATAAAGGGTAACCAAAATAAGCAGTCCCGGACCGAGGCGGTAGGGCCAACAGGGAGTGTTGGGGTATCTCAGCTGCGCGAGTACCCCAGTAAAAGACACAGTAATCCCGATGACGACCCTATGACATGGCGAACAAGCACCGCCATTAAATAAGTGTTGACCAGCAGCTCTTTAAACTGTGACTGATTCGTGGCACAACAGTTAAGGGGCCGAATCGCCACCGTATAATTTATTATGCGGGCTAGCGACGGGTAGAACCGTGCCACCCACGTGTTTGTGCCGTGCGTGGAGACCCGTACGGGGGGATGAAGGAATCCTGGTGGCTGAGCGTGAGGTGGGCCGGCGGTTGTGCCCGCCGATCGCAACACTCCTCTTTGGTCCGGAGTTCCTCTCAAACGGGCGGTCTTGAGCTAGCCACTCAGGATCAATCGGCTTTGGATTCCACTTATTGGTCTGCCGGCGAGGGAGGGGGTCCCATACGGGATGGGAGCGGCTATGCTGAGGTGGCCAGGGTGTACGGCCCAGCAAGCTGGACACTACGAGCTGCCGATGTCGCGCATGACTCCCAACTCATCATCCCTATTTCCTTCCGGTAATCCTGGTGCCTCTTAAAAAGGGCACCCCAGGTTCGGGCTCCGTGGCGGGTGGGAAACCGGAAGGATGAAAACCAGCAGTACTCCAATATGCATACCAAAAACTGCAAACAATCAACAGCATCCAAGAACATGCACGCGCAGGGACAGCGCGGTAGGGGAGGCAAGCCTCCGACAAGTAGCAGGCGGCCATCGGGCCCCATACCAGTCGGTGTTGGTTCCACGGAGAAATCCCTGGGACCAGGGCCGGCCGGTACGAGCGGCCCCACCGTCGAAGTTGAGGTTCCGGCAGGAGTGGCAGTAGCTGGGAACACGGTGGCAGATAACTCTGCTTCTGGGCCTAGCGAAGCGACACCGAGCCAGGTGACCACAACCTTACAACAACAACCAGAGTCCGATCCGATGGACAAGGGATGGACTCTGGTGGCCCCGAGGGTACCGGCCAAGGTGGCTGAGAGGACCCGGAAAGTGAGGCCAAGCAAGAAAAAGAGGGCAAAGGAATACAGACGCCTTGCCTCTCTTTCTAAAGAAGGGGAACCCCGACCTGGGACGTCCAAGGACGCTGGGCTGCCGGCCACGGATGAGGCAACTCATCCTGTGGTGGGCAGACCGCCTCCAAAGGCGTACCGGCCATGTAGGAACCCCGAAACTACGCTACAAGGTATTGCTGGTCACGAGGAGGCGCAAACCCCAGTCAAGAGGAACCGTCTCGACGATACCATCACGCCGAGAGAGGGTCCTAAACGACAGAAGTTTGCGACTCCGCGTAGACCACAGCCTGGCAGTTACGCTGATGCAGCGAAACCAAACTTGGTGGTGGGGGTCACCGACCAGAAAAATCATCTGGGCCGGGAACAAGCCACTGAGGTGGAAATGCTACTCTGCCAGAAGATCATGGAGGCAGCAAGTAATAACTTAAGGCTGGGCCCGGGCTTCCAAGGGAAACCGATTTACACAGATGGTAATCTGAAGCTATGGTGCCTCAGTACTGACGCCAAAGAGTGGGTCAGGAACACGCTACAGAATGTCATCCTGAGCAGTGGAGATACCATCTGTGTAAAGGAAGAGCACGAGCTCCAACGACGCGTTCGCTGCGGTATCCTGGTACCCGGCGAATGGCCTAATGCAAAACTTATAGGCAAGACGCTGCGCTACCAGAACGATTGGGCTCAGGTGGACGCGTGGCGAGTGAGTCCATAAGGTCGACGTGCAAACGGGGAATACCTTCGTCGTGGTCAGCGTTCCGGAAACTATCGTCCCCACACTGCTGGAGAGAGAACGTAGGCTGTGTTTCTGTTTAGGGTCAGTCTACGTGAAGTTTCAGGTCGTGGGGGGGAAGTTTTCGGAGCGCCCGGCGGGAAGAGCCGAAGAGGAGGAGAAGCAGGACACCCCACCGGCACAGACGGAAGAACCAAGCCCAGTCGTTGTGGTGAATACGGCCATTCCAGGCCCTACAACACTCCAGACAGAGTCGCTGCTACCGCCATCGTCGGCGCTGCCGATGGATACCGCCATACCGGGATCCAGCGGCAGCGACGACGAATGCTCCCGCAACCTAGGCGACATGAGTCTGGACGAGGAGGAGAGAGCGCTCATGGATGATGGCGCTGACTTCGCCTAACCCCAACATCAACATCATCCAAATCAACCTCCATCACAGTCAAACCGCCACGGCTCAACTACGCAAGTGGCTGGAGGTCCACAACACCACCATCGCCCTAATCCAAGAGCCCTGGATCAGGGCGGACCGCATATACGGTCTCCTACATACAGGAGGTAAGATATACAATTCGACTGAATCACCCAGAACATGCATATATACTAGTAACAATATACATGCACAACAACTCCTTAATTACTGTTCCAGAGATCTAACAGCTATAAGGATAACCAAGAAATTAGATCACAAGCAGCAGGACATGGTCATTGCATCAGTCTACATGCCAGAACAGGACGACCCGCCATCTAATGAACTAATCCAGCTAGTCAAATGGTGTGAAGAATCCAAGCTGGAGCTCATTATTGGGACGGACGCAAATGCACATCATCCACTATGGGGGATGAAGAACGAAAACAATAGAGGTAAACTGCTAGTTGAATACCTGTTCACAACTAACCTGCTAATTATTAACAACGGTGCAGAACCGACCTTTGTAAACAAAAGAAGTCAAACGATAATTGATCTAACACTAGCTACAGAAACCGCGGCCAAACTAATATCGAACTGGAGAGTCTCTTCTGAGGCATCCTGTTCAGACCACAGGTGGATTCTGTACGATTTAAACATAGCTAATACTAACACGGTGCTACGTAGAAACCCGAGAAAGACAAACATTAATAAATACACAGCTCTGGTTGAGGAAGAGGTTAAACGCATGAGTAAACCACCAAAACTAACCGACACGCAACAAATAGAAAAACAGGTAGAACAACTAACAAAGTTAATCATTAACTGCTATCATAACAGCTGTCCCAAACCAGGAGTCTCCAATCCCACCGCCAAACAGCAACCGTGGTGGGGTCCCAAATGAGACAGAATTAGGAAAAAGGTGAGACAACGGTTCAACAGAGCAATGAACACTAGATCTGAGGAAGACTGGGAATTATACAAAGATGAAAAAGCAAAGTACAAAAAAAGAAATCAGGTACATGAAGTACACAACATGGAAAAAGTACTGTACCAACATCGAATCCAACGAACAGGCAAACCGGGTAAGGAAAGTCCTATCCAAACCTATGGAAACACAACAAGGTGTACTGCGCAAACCAGACAGTACAATGACAAGCACTGCTGAGGAGTCGGAGGAAACCCTGCTTCAAACACACTTCCCCGGTTGTAAAATCCACAATACAAACAACTCGGATATCACCGAGGAGGCATACACACCCACCACAGAGGACTGGAAAATTGCAAGTGAAGTAGTTACCAATGAGTCAGTAAACTGGGCCATTAACAGTTTCCAAACATTTAAAGCAGCGGGGCCAGACGAAATCTTCCCTGGACTTTTAAAATGGGCAGGCGAACGCATGATACACCTGCTGACGGATATATTAAGAGCATGTTTGGCTCACAGATATATACCGTCTAAATGGCGGAAGGTAAGAGTCACCTTTATACCAAAGCCAGGAAAAAGCGATTACACCGATACGAAATCGTTCAGACCAATCAGTCTTACCTCCTTCCTCCTCAAGACCCTTGAACATCTGTGCGACAAGGAGATTAGAGATAAGGCACTCATAAAACATCCCCTGCACAAGAATCAACATGCATATACAAAGGGTAAATCTACAGAATCGGCACTGCATGCAGTAGTGGGGAAAATCGAAAATGCAATTCAAAATAAAGCAATATGTCTAGGTACTTTTATAGATATAGAGGGGGCCTTTGACAAAACAAATTTCACAAGCATTAAAAACGCATTAAACAAACACAATGTCCCGGAAACTATCTCGGGATGGATAGAGAACATGCTCAGCAAAAGAGTCATTCAACTAGATAGTAATCCTAACAAACAGGTATCAGTGGTAAGAGGTTGCCCACAAGGTGGAGTCCTGTCACCTCTTCTATGGAATTTGGTGGCTAATATACTAATATCTAAACTAAACTCTAATTATTTTTTCACAGTAGGTTATGCTGATGATCTGGCCATACTCATTACTGGAAACAACGCGGACACCGTCACTGGAGTTACACAGAGGGCTCTGAAAATGGTGGAACTGTGGTGTAATGAGTATGGACTCTCAGTTAATCCAACGAAGACAGAGATGGTAATGTTTACGAATAAACGGATTTTAGGTAACTATAGACTACCCAGTCTCTTTAAAACACAACTTACTCTATCAACGGAGGTAAAATATCTAGGAGTAATACTTGATAACAAATTAAACTGGAACAACCACATTGAATCAAGGTACAACAAAGCTACAATATCCTTCTGGCAATGCAGGAGGATGATAGGGAAGTCCTGAGGATTATCCCCCAAAGTCATAATGTGGCTATACAAAACAGTGATTAGGCCTATGTTCTGCTATGGAGCGGTAGTATGGTGGACTAAAACCAAGCAATCCACCACAATAGTAAAATTACAAAAACTGCAAAGGTTAGCCTGCATGGCAGTTAGCGGCTGCATGAGGACAACCTCAACCGCAGCCCTGGAAGATATGCTCAACCTAACACCACTACACCTTCACGTACAACAAGAGGCAACAATAGCTATGGTACGCTTAAAACACTCAAATCTATTGGACAAAGTGCCGCTCCCGCATACGGTACTTTACTACGATGAAACAAAAATGGAGCCAATGATGGAGGCCATTAGCGACCGAATATCAAAGCAGGTAGAAACGGTCAAGAAGTACAAGATCCAACTGTACGAGGACCCGCGGGAGGGCCAAAACATACGAGAAGTAAGGATCTTTACTGACGGGTCCAAAACAGACTCAGGTACAGGTTGCGGAGTTTTCTCCGAAGACCTAAACATCAAAATAGCTGCCCCACTGGGTAAGTACAACACGATCTTTCAGGCGGAGTGCATGGGAATCATCCTAGCCACACACGCGGTACGGGACAAGAAGGTAGAACAACAGCCTATTAGGATCTTATCAGACAGCAGGGCAGTACTTATGGCCCTTGAAAACAACAACACAACCTCGGGGCTTCTACTCGACTGCCGCAATTGCTTAAATGAGGTATGTAAAACAAATCCCATAACCCTACAATGGATTAAAGGACACAGTGGATCGAGAGGGAACGACGCAGCTGACGAGTTGGCCAGAAGAGGCTCAAGCACGAAGCCCACTGGCCCAGAACCAATTATACCTATGCCATTTGCATGGACCCGTAAACACCTGATGGATAGAATCAAGGTAAAACATAACCAACTCTGGTCATCACTAGAGGGATGCAGACAAGCCAAGGAGGCTCTACCGAAAATTAACCCTCCCCTTTCAGAAAGGCTTTTAAAACTAACCAAAAAACAACTCCGTCTGGTAACCGGAGCTTTAACGGGACACGGTCCATTTAATAAACACCTCTTCACCATAGGTCTCACCGACAGCCCATTGTGCAGAGCCTGCCTGAGGGAGGAGGAGACAGCAGCACATATCCTGCGGACATGCGAGGGGGTGACAACATACAGGCATGAGCATCTCGGACAACCACAAACCCTTCCAGAGACGTTTGCAAAGCTGAAAGGATTGCTGCGTTTCCTGGAGGAGTTGGGATGGCAGGAACAATAGGGTATCTTGGACTATACCATATCCACGCAAAATGGGCGCGAGTTCGCCCGAATGCGGAAATGGCCCGGATATATCTATCTATCTATCTATCTTGGGCCCCCGACGTTTGGCATCAACCGAACCAGCGCGGACACAACGGTTGATGCTTTGGAACCGATGTGTACAGCCTGTGCCTTGAAACTGAGCCGTGCGTCGATCATAACTCCGAGGTAGCGGACGTACGGTTGCGATGTGAGTTCGAAGTCCCCAACTTTTAGCGACACTGTCTCGACTTTATTCCTACTGGTTATAAGGACGGCCTCGGTTTTATGTACAGCTAGTTTAAGTCCCATTTGTTCCATCCAGTCCCTAATCACTTCGAAAGTTCTATCGAAGGCCCAGTTGATCTCCTCCAGGTATTTAGCTACAATTACGACAGCCACATCATCAGCGAAGGCAACTAGTTATGCTTCCGCTGGTAAGGTCAGCTTCAGCAATCCGTCGTACATGATGTTCCACAGCAGTGGACCCAGCACTGACCCCTGTGGCACGCCTCCGGTGACTTTATACTCCTTCAGACCAATCTCGGTTTCATACTCCAAAACTCTGCCCGTGAAGTAGCTACGTATTATCCTACGTAAGTAGCTTGGCACCTTCATTTTGTCAAGTGCCTCTAGAATAACCTCCCACCTGACCGAATTGAATGCGTTTTTAATATCTAGGGTTACCACAAGGCAATACTTTTTCGTTCCTCCCTTCCACCGGGTGCCAGAGATCGCTTGTTTGGCTGTATTGACCACCAGATTGACGGCATCAACAGTACTACGGCCCTTCCGGAATCGACTACGGCTTCTATTCTTCCGTGTACTATTCGTTCAAGTACTTTTCCTGATGTATCTATCATACACAGTGGGCGATACGATGACGGATCTTCCGGCGGTTTATTCCCCTTAGGGAGTAGCACAAGCCGCTGTCGCTTCCACGTGTCTGGGAAAGTACCCTCCTGAATGCAGGCGTTATACACGTCCAGGAAGGCTGGTAAAGCTGATTTGATGGCAAATTTTAGCGCCACGTTAGGTATGCCATCTGGACCAGGAGCTTTTGTGTTTCCTATCCTGTTACATGCTTTCAGCAACTCATCTTCCGTAACTGGTGGTATTGTCTCTTCGTTGTCCTGCTCCACTGAGTAATCCAGTTCAGGCTGTTGGGGAAATAACTCAGACACAATTCCATTCAGTAGCACAGGATCTTTCGTGTGTGTGTGTGTGTGTGTATATATATGTGTGTGTGTATGTATGTGTGTGTGTGTGTGTGTGTATGTATGTGTTTATGTGTATGTATGTATGTCACGATTATATACATCAATACCATATATCATCGTATCACCATTTAGCTAACTAGTTATTTGAGTAGTTCCTCAGTACTGCTATAGTCTTGTAGTTTAAGCCATTGTTTTAAATTTTGTTTATAATATTTTGCGAGTTCAGTGAGTTGAGTTTAAGAATTCCGTCGATTATGTTAAACATTTTCGCACTTATGTATTTGTACTGCCTTCCGGCATAGGATGTTCGACAAATCTCGTTGGGGCAGGCTTGCTTCAATCGTCTACCTGGTTTAGGGTCGTGTATTAATGGGGTAGTAGAGTGGCGTCGTAGTAAGCATTGCATTATATAAATTTTCCTAACAGTTAGGACTCCAGTTTCTTCATAAAGAGCGTGCGTAGGGTATCTAAACGGTTTACGATTTGCAACTTTAAGTACTGCCCTTTGGCCTCTCAAGAGTCAAAAATATGGTTTTAGCCGCACCACCCCAAACCGGAATACAGTAGGATAACAAAGATTCACAGAGAGCAGTGTAGACCATGTCAAGAATGAATTTATTTGCTGAATCTCTTAACTTTTTAAAGACAAAAATCAGTTTTCTGACACGATTTGTCAACTGATTTACGTGTGGATACCACGTGAGACATTCATCAACCACCACTCCTAGATATTTAATAATAGGTACCCGGCTGAGAGCGGGACAACAACAGTCCACATCATCGAAGCAACTGTGAGCCCTTACATTGACAGAGTGCGCGGTTGGCAAAAGATGTCTTCTTAGACCAAATGTGATATATTTCGTCTTATCTGCATTGAGGGTCAAATATTTGCAGAAAGCCATTTAGCGGCGTGAGTAAGTGCATTTTCTGCGAGTAGGGCCGTCTTCTGCCAGTCATCACCCTGAACTATCAGGGCGGTGTCATCTGCATAGCAGACTATTTTACAGTTCGGAAGAGCCAGTTGACAAAGATCATTAACGTAGATTGTGAACAAAGTGGGACCCAATATACTGCCCTGCGGGACACCAAATGTTATAGGTGCATCCTGACTTATACACGAACCGATGGTCACACACTGAGGGCGATTAGTTAAATAATCCAAAAGCAATTCAAGTGGTTTACCCCTAACTCCGACCATCTCCAGTTTCTTAATTAACAGTGGGATAGAGACCGTGTCGAAGGCTTTTGAGAGGTCAAGGAAGACACCAATGCACTTCTTGTTTTTGTCAACACCTTGTACAATATCATTACAAAGAGTAGCAATAGCATCCTACGTTGATTTACCCCTTCTGAAACCAAATTGCGATTTGGAATTTGAAATGGATTTATAACGACTAGGAAACGCTTTACTTTGCAATTTGCTTCAAGTAAAATCTCTTGATTTCATATGACGCAAATTAAGTGTGTAGAGCAATATATTTAATAGTTTTTTACATACCATTACACCTTTTTTCCGTAGGGGTAGGTAGTGACAATTTGAGACCACTCTACTTAAATAACAGTAATAACAAACCAAAACCTAAACAGAACTTACACACGCACACGCACACACTTCTTTACTTTAATTATTATAATTATAATAGCATCTTTTTTATTTTTTGTTATAAATTAATTGCTATTTTTATCTTGTATACACACAATAGTTTAATTTTGTGTTATACAGCTCCATCTACTAAAATATAATTTTAGCTAAGGAAGAGCGGGAAAAGAAGAGCTCGGTAGACACAGGCTAATAAGCTTTACTGAAAATCTCAATCAAAGTATTGTCAGACTGGATTCTGATCAGTGAACTTAATGGTGGGGTTTTAAATAAAAACTAAAGTTGGGGTGTATAAAATTAATTATAAGTAAAAAAAAACAATACACAGGTCGGTAACAAAATTAAAAGTATGTATAACATTACCTATGTAATATTTATGATAATATATTTACCGATACACAGTAAACTAAAACAAATAAAAGCAGTAGACAGGTAGGTTTCTAAAGGATTCTTGCTTGCTGACAGCTTGCAAAGCAAAAGCATGGCAATGGTTCTTTTCAGGAAATCTGGATTTGGGTATAGGTAGTATGTAGGTGCGCTGTGGGGTTCCGGTCGTAAGCTGGTGGGCCAATGTACTGACTAGCCGTAAAACAGGCCAGGACTTCAACCAGTTACCATTTTGAAGTGGATGGATGGGTAAAAAATTGCGTTCTAAATGTTGGCTTTTAAAGATGAAAATTGGTCTAAAATGGTAAATTTACATTCCCGACTTCAGGAAATGGAGCGTTCCCTCCACTACTCCGTATCTGGGAAAGAAGGATGGAAGGGCACGGGACAGGATAGGTGGAAATCAGAGCAGGAAAGTTGGCTAGGTATCGTCCACACAATTAACTAGACACCGGACTCACCTGAGTTTAAACAGTAACATAAAGCACACAACACAACACATTTTTAAACGTAATTTAGGGGAAAACGTTAATTTGTTGAAAAAGTTGAAAGAAAAAAAGAAAATTAGCTTCGCGCTCAAAGAGCCTTCAAAAATTGGGTGCCTAGCACGTCCTAATCAATTAGCCAGAATAGTTTGCCAAAAAGGGGGAAAATATAAATATATATAATATATAATAAACTAAGAATAAATAAATAAATAATCGTGGACAAATTCACACAGCGCCATCTAGCCCCAAAGTCAGCATAGCTTGTGTTATGGGTGCTAGATAACTGATAAACTACTTATATATTTTTTAAATACATACTTATTATACATAGAACACCCAGACCCGTAACAGAAATTAAAATTCATCATTTCAATTTCTGCCCGGCCGGGAATCGAACCCGGGACCTCTTGCGTGGCAGACCGGCATGTTGACCGGTTCAGTGGTCACTCAGGTCGTCAAAGAAATAGGGTCTGACAACACAGATTAAAATTTGTATAATCTCAAAAAACAAGAAATCATAATAATATATCATAATCTCAAAGAAACTATAGGATAACCAGACATTATGCCGTAAAAATGGTACAATATCTGGCAACAGGCAAAAGTGGTAACACCTGCGCTCGACTGTAACTTCCTGACTTGCGCAGTGAGTAGGCGTCTACCGCGAAAACACATGATAGAGCGCCTGAAAGCGATAGATATATACATAAATAGATAAGAGAAAAAAGAAGATAAAAGAAATGTAAAGAACTTTTTATTTTCGAAAAGCAACGTGCTAGGACAGCCATAAAAAAAAAGAAAAGCAAAGGGCATAAATGTGACGTCAAACATTTTATTTATTACAGATGAGCCACTCATATCAATAATTTTAGTTTTCAATTGACCGCCGAAGTCACAAAATTTGGGCCTCTATGGAGATATGATGCAGCATTGAATACATTTCACTAAAAATATAAACCATAATACAGTTACTATACCTCAAACGAATGAAAGAACGTCGAGAGAAATATAGTATGGGTGTCGAACCACCTTAAGATATTTTAATTCGTGACTGAAATCAAAACTATAATAAGACCACGCTAAGTCCTAATCGCTTAAAAAAATCTGTATGGCTACTTATGCCATATCATTTTTCCGTCATAGAACGTCATTCATAAAAGTCATAACAAAGAATTTGACTGACTTGAAAAATATTATTAAGGTGATTGGCACAATGGAACGCAGCAGCAGAGTAGAGGGCGCCACCCTCTCGGAACATACTGATTCCGTAAATTAAATTATTTTAAAATGGTTAAAACAAACATCTTGTTATAGAAATATTTACATTCAGTTGATTAAACAGTGATAAGCCTGTGTTAATGTTATATTATGGTGGTTATTTTGAAAACTGAGTAACGGAACACCTATTCGACAATCCTGGATTGAAGTGACGTCCTTCACAGCAGCGGCTTATTTGATGCCTTTTTATGTAGAAAGTACAGCGCCACAAACTTATCTGACCCGTACCCCGACCGCCTAATATTTGAATTGAATGTCACCCTCTTCTAGCAATAGGATATATTTACAACATTATTATCAGTTTAGTGTAAGTATATATGATGGGCAAGTATTCAGATATACTACTATATACTTTAGATTATAGTCAGAAGGCGATGCATTTCGATCATGATTGTGATCGACTTCAATTTATTTGTCAGTTTGACGAATTAGTCCGTTGATGGATTCCATACGAAAGAAGAGATAATGAAACGAAAAATACGCGGGTGTACGAAATATTATCCAAGAACGAAAGATCGTCGACAAGGACAGATTATCCAATCGATTGCCATATCCACACTTTATAATTTCTACCACTGTCAGTCGATTCGGACTTAGCGTGGTCCTACTATAAAGCTGTCATCTTGTAAAACGTCACTTTTGACACACAATATTGATATAAAAATGCATAACGCCTCTATGCTTCAACAACATGCAATTTTTTTATTGCTCATTTAAAACCGCCGTGTCCGATTCTTTTTTCTCCAAAACGCGGTATCTTTTAACCGAATAATGGCGAAGTTTTGAGGAGAAGAGACATCGCAACTGTGTTATATCGCGATGTCACATTGTCTCTTACTTCGGGGTATTTTACTTAAACAACGTAACAATACAGTTGTCACTGCGCACAGACCTGCAAGGTGCTCTTGCTTTCAACGAAAACGTGATATTACGATAATATCACAAGGACAGATTATTTCCAGATTATTGCCATATCCACATTTTATACTTTTTACTACTTTTTGTCACTGTACATATTAACTACCACTGTGTACTCGTTTACTGGGACGGGTCACGGAAAAACCAGCGAATACTCGTGATATGATTTATTAGGTGTCTCAAAAATCACATTCAAAGATTTTACGTCGCTTCTTTACTTTCTATGCACGATGACCTTAATGACCTTAGGTCTCTGGTGCAGGCGTCGCTGAAAACGAAAAATTAAAGTTGTAATTATTTAAATAACGGCAACTATTTAGTGACAAATATTTTTATTGTTAAACTGTAATTTAAAAATAAAAAGCTTTCACTAGGGACCACGACACTGGTTGAGCAGGTGAGGGCCCCATGACGGTAATTACTTAGATTTAAAAAAATTAAGATAGACGCTTTACTAGTTTTTTTTTTTTTTTTTTTTTTTTTATGTCATGCGGTAGGCAAACAGGCAAGCGGGCCACCTGATGGAAAGTGGTCACCGCTGCCTATAGACATTAGCAACACCAAGAGTATCGCTAATGCGTTGCCTACCTCCATAACACGTTGCTCTGGCAGCAAAAGGCAAATGCCACTCCACTGCCAAAGCCACGGTTCCCCAAATCCCCACCCCATGGAGCACTGGAAACCTTACTCACCGGCAGAAACACAATACTATTTAAAAGAGTATTATTAAGCTGCGATATTCTGTAAGGTGGAGGAACATCCCCAGTCGGGCGGCTCCAATTCGAACGAGATACCCCGCTATGCCCTACCTCTCTTAAAAGTGTGTGGTCAACTAGTGGTAAACTAGTGGTGGTCGGCGGACACTTCATGAGTGTACATGGTGATAGCTCCCTTATCCCTTCAGGGCCGCAGTAGCAGGTGTTGCAGCCGTTACGACGGAAACGCGTACCAGGTTCACAGTCTGCACAAAATAATAAGCGAAGACAATTAATAAAAATAAAAATAATTAATCTTGGCGTTGATATCCCGGTTGTGCTTTCGATAACGAGTGCCCGGGGTCCGCCTTGACCATAATCCAGGATTTGGCAATCAGGCAATTAAAGTGGAGCGACTACCATCCGACCTCCGTGACCCTGCTACCAGGGGAACCAGACCAGTTTGAATCATGGTTACAAATTCAGTTGCCTGAATTTACAGGCTTCATCACGGTGTTTTCACTCACCGTAAGAGCATCGGTTAGAATTCATCTAATGTACATAACTCAGAAAAGAGTCATTGGGTACATGGCCGCAGCGGTTTTCGAACCCGGTACCGCTCGCTTACGAATTGGATACTCAACCGCCCGGCTACCGACGCTCTCGAGCGAAGACAAATAATGATGGCATTATTTGTATGAGGGGTGATACCCATTCCAATAGTATATGTGTAGTATAAGGGCGGCCGCATGCATTCGTTTTCTGGTCAGTTTTTCGAATTCGAATTTTGAACGCGTCCAATCAGAATCCACGAAAACCATTCAAAATCCTGCATGAAGAGTATCGCAGACTCTGATTGGTCGAATTTGAAATTCGTATTCGGAAACCTAATACGCTGTTAGCTAGCTATTTTCTAACCGAACCACAAAATATGAATACCTACTAACCGCACAAAAGTTTGTTCTGGGTTATCCAGTACTAAACATATCAACAGTTTGTTCTTTTTGCGTTTCCCCCATGGCTACATTGGAGAAAGGTTTACAGTATTTTCAAGATTCTGGTGCAAGGCATATGTAATTCGTCAAATGATCACGCGTGACTGGTTATAAAAAGTGAAAAAATAATCACAAAAAAATAGTTAGTAAATAATTATCTTGGCGTCAATATTTCGGTTGTGTTCTCGCGCGCGATGGCCCGGGTTCCGCCTTGGCCATGATCCAGGATTTGGCAGATCAGGTAATTACAGTGAAGCGACTGCCATCTGACTTTCGTGACCCTGTTGGGGAACCCGACCAGATTGGATCATTTCCGATTCTCCTGCAATGAGGAAAAACATCTTTATGAATCCTGCACATTCAGGCGACTAAATGTGTAACCATAATCCAATCTAGTCAGGTTTCCCTGTTAGCAGGGTCACGGAGGTTTGATGGCAGTCGCTCCACTGTAATTACCTGGATCATGGTCAATGCGGACCCCGGGCCCTCGCGCTTGAGAGCACAACCAGGACATTAATGCCAAAATTATTATTATTTTACAATAATTTGCCAAGATCAAGCAAACGAGCACACACTCGGTGGTTTCATCTTGCGTAGTTTCGGAGCAGTACCTACCTATAGCCACCTTCCGTCTCCATCATCAGATCAGCTCCATGGTACTTATAACATTGTCACCGAACTTAGATAAGTACCTATTCAAAATGTCAGCTCATTCGGAAATTAGGAAGTCGTTGCAAGATTTGCTACGAACACGCACCGGCACAGGTGAAGGCAAAAGTTTGTAAAATACTTACATTTCTCATTTTCTTCCAGCGGCTTTCCACTTACAGCGTATATCTGCAATGAAATATTAATAGTAATTCTAAGTAAGATTTTCATTTTTAGCCACTTTAATAAAAATAGATGATCTCAAAAACAGCTAAAAAAGAGAAACAGTAGCCCGACAAACACGATTTCTGCACGATATGTCCCAAATTTAGCAATTTTTATTTCTATACTAATGGCAGAAAGTTTATTTTATTACTAGCAAACAAACGCGCAGCGCCCGAATAGTACCGCGTAGTAATCGCGTCGCACCCGTACTGTCACTGCGATGCACGCGCGACTGCACGTTTTCCGTCCGGTTGCTACGCGGTGACTATGCGGGCACGACGCGTACGCGTTTACTGTCATTTTGTAAGCGGTGACGTAAACAGGCCCTGACATACTTCTTTCCTCTTCAATATTGTGTAGGCATTTTTTATTTTTCGTACCACATGGCCGTGTGGTGTCCGGCAGAGTAGAATAGCACCCTTACATTCGGGGGTATCGTACAAGGCGACTTATGTTTTCGAGGCAAAGATCTAGAGTCTCCGTAGACTAGAAAATAGGCAGCAGCATTTTCCATTGTTATATTTTAATCATTGCATTCTCTAACCCACCTGCCGCCACCGTGGAGATTATGGCACTAACCTCTCCTTGCGTGGAAGACACTCTTAGTCCTGCAGTGGACTGTTATGGGCTGTGATGATGTACCTCTGACACAATAAATAACAGAAGCACTTACCAATGATATAAGTAGCAGCAGAAAGAAGCTAAGACGCATTTTGAGATCTGAAAACAGTTTCTGTATTGTAAAATGATTCAGGATTGCGATAACGGAATTAAGTTAGGTACTGACTCTTTTCTGAGTTATGTACATTAGTTGAATACTAACCGATGCTCTGACGGCGAGGGAAAACATCAGGTTCCCCTTATAGCAGACTCATAGAGGTGAGATGGCAGTCGCTCCACTGTAATTATCTGATCTACCAAATCCTGGATCATGGTCAAGGCGGATCCCGGGCTAATGATTTCTTTTATTAATTTATATACTAAATATTTTACTTACAATTTAATTTTTCAATAACTGTTTGAAAAACTACACTATAGACGCGTTGAGCTGACTGGCTAAACAAAACAAATGCTGTTTAATAAAGATACTGAGTTATCACTACTTTGAACTTGAACTTTGGCACAATTTTATTTATAACGACTAGGAAACGCTTTACTTTTCAATTTGCTTCATGTTAAATCTCTTGATTTCATATCACACAAATTAAGTGCGTAGAGCAATATATTTGTTAGATTTTTACATACCATTACACCTTTTTTCCGTAAGGTAAAACAGTGTCAATTTGAGACGACTCTACTTAAGCAACAGTAATAACAAACCTGGAATAAACAGAACTTACACACGCACACGAACACACAGTTCTTTAATTAAATTGTTACAATAATAATAGTATATTTTTTATTTTTTATTATAAAATAATTGCTTTTTTATTTTGTATACTCATGAAGGTTAATTTTGTGTTATACAGCTACATCTACTAAAATATAATTTTAGCTAAGCAAGAGCGGGATCTTCTAACACAGGCTAATAAGCTTAAAATAAGATGTCAATCAACGTATATAGTTTAAAGGAAATTTGTAAAAACGAAATAAATATTTTATTTATTACAGATACTCATATCAATAATTTTAGTTTTCATATGACCGCCGAAGTCACAAAATTTGGGCCTCAATGGAGATATGATGCAGCATTGAATACATTTTACTAAGAATATAAACCATAATACAATTACTAAACCTCAAACGAATGAAAGAACATCGACAAAAATATAGTATGGGTGTCGAACCACCTTAAGTACCTGTAGACCTAGGATATTTTAATTCGTGACTGAAATCACATCTAACGCTGTCATCTTGTAAAACGTCACTTTTGACACACAATACTGATATAAAAATGCAAAACAAAAATATCTAGGAAAGGAATCAAATTTTTTTTCAAAATTGAACGATTCCCGGTTAACAAAATTAAATTTATGAAATTTACCTATTCTTATGATGATTATGTTAAAAGAACTTAAATAATGTGCGAGAAAATGGGAGTTGAATAAATTACAGGTCAATCAAATTACAGGCCAGGTAACTTACTCTGTAAGGTGATGGAGTGGGTTATTAATATCCAGCTCCCTGGATACCTCAAGGATAACCAGCTGATTAGTGACCGTCAATATAGCTTTCATCGTGGTCGCTCAGCTAGTGACCTTCTGGTGTATCTAACGCACCGGTAGGCTGAGGCTGTCGAGAGCAAGGGGGATGCTCTGGCTGTCAGTCTTGACCTAGCCAAGGCGTTTGATCGGGTCTGGCATAAGGCACTACTATCAAAACTCCCGAAGTACGGTATCTCCGAGGAGCTCTGCAATTAGGTATCCAGCTTTCTGTCTGGACGGAGCATCCAAGTCGTTGTCGATGAATGCTGCTCCAATACCAAGACTATAAATGCTGGAGTACCCCAAGGTTCAGTGCTATCTCCCACGCCGTTTTTTCTGCATATGAATGATATGCTGAATATCCCCAGTATGCATTGTTATGCGAATGACAGTACTGGAGATGCTAGTTGTACTGGCTGAGCGAATGTCCCTCGTTACGAGGTGTCGGAAAGCCGAATTAGACTTGTGTCGAATATTGTAAATTCCTTGGAGCAAGTTGCTCTGTGGGGCAGGCTAAATCTGATCCAAAAAATATCCTTTTGTCATAGCAGTTCCGAGGAACACCCCTTTCCATCTCAAAATGTATCGAAATTCTTGGTGTCGACATATCGTAACTTCACCCCAGGGCTGCGCCTGCTGCTGTACAATACACTTGTGCAGCCCCATACGGCGTATTTTTCCCATCTTTGGGCCGGCGAAACTGCCCACCTGCTTAATCCTCTGGACTCCGTACCACCCGCCGTGGGCTGGGTACTCCTCCCCACTACGTAGACCCTCTGTTGGTGACCACGCAAAGGTTAGAAAGAACGTTTCTCGCTCGTACGATTCGAATGTGGAATCGTTCAAGAGGTATATTATTGGTCGCTTCAGAGGCAGGCAACGCATTGGTAACTCCCCTGGTGTTGTGGATGTCCATAGGCGGCGGTGACTACGTTCCATCAGGTGGCCCGTTTGCTTGTTTGTCTCCCGTATAACATAAAAAAAAACAATTATGACCATTGAGATTGCCTACCGAAACTTGGATGTCATGTCAAACATGGACTTAACTAGAATGACTGAGTGGTTCCTTTTCTCTGCAGCTGAAACTTCGTAATTAAACATGGATTTTATTGTTACTTGTATTTATTAAACAAAAGTCATTTTAAAATATTTAAATATTAGATAAATTTATTTTGAACTTCTGATAAACGTCTCTCTTCTCTGTGTGTTATTCTTGTTTTTCTACCTCAGTGTTTAAGTCCACCAGTGGTCCAAGCGTGTCTGAAAATAAAAATTAACACACGGTATTCAAAAATCAAAATTCTTCGTTACAGGATCTGCGTTCACCGTGTCTCCCGTTTTTAAGTTCCTAAATTTATAAATAAATATTCTTAACTTTTCTGTTTAGGGTTCTGTGTATCTTTTAAAAGGCGCCGCGCATACACGGAAGGGGGTTGGCTAGCCACACGAACGTCATGATGTTGTGTTACTATTGATCATGCTGCATAGTGTTATTAAAAGGTTGGATCTGTGTTTTTTTTATAGTAGCCCTTATTAGTAGCCGGCCCATGTTACCAGCCTACCTTTGTAGGCAAGTGTCGGAGCGTCGTCGGTGGCCGGGCGGTCGAGAATCCGACTCGTAAGCGAGAGGGACCAGGTTCGAATCCCGCTGCGGCCATGTACCAATGACTCTTTTCTGAGTATGAAACCTGCAAATTCAGGCAACTGAATTTGTAACCATGAACCAATATGGTCAGGTTCCCCTGGTGGAAGGGTCACGGAGGTCACATGGCAGTCGCTCCACTGTAATCACCTAATCGCCCAATCCTGGATCATGGACAAGGCTGACCCCGGGCCCTCGTGCTCGAGAGCACAACCGGGACATTAACGCCAAGATGACCTTTGTAGGCAAGTAACAGCGTAGTAGCAGACGGTTCAGTACGAACTTCATACAGTTATAACAGACGGTATTATTGTCAACTTCTACTACTTCCTACTTCAACTTCTACATAGGTACTCATACCTACGTCTTCATTAATAAAATAAAACCAAGATTACCGTTAGTAGGTAAGCAGGCCCTGGCTGTACACGCTGAGTCCGCCTTCAGACCGCTTGTGGGGCAGCTGCAGGAATTGCAGTTGTCCGGAGCCAGGTACGCCTCACCAGGCGTGCAGTCTGGATAAAATATCAATAGCAAAGAAAGCAAGAAAGAAAACATTTCTTGTTTTAGCGGCGCAAGTCTAGCAGCATGCTTGCGAGACCGATAATCAAGGTCAAGCAATGGTGATCGTTTCGTGGGTAACTCAAGCTAGTTGAACTTAGCAACGAGCTGGCTACTAGTTAGGTTATAATAGGTGCCTCCTGATACCGTTGGCGAAGTGAGGTTGACCAAGGTCTTTCGCTAGGGACCCGGGTCCCGTGACGGTAATTCTATTGTTATTAGATATATTTGAATTTTTTTTGTGCTCCATGGTGTGGGGATTTGGGGAACCGTGGCTTTGGCAGTGGAGTGGCATTTGCCTTTTGCTGCCACAGCAACGTGTTATAGAGGTGGGCAACGCATTAGCGATACTCTTGGTGTTGCTAATGTCTATAGGCAGTGGTGACCACTTTCCATTAGGTGGCCCGCTTGCCTGTTTGCCTACCGTATGAAATAAAAATAAAATAAATAAAAAAGGCAGGCTGGGTCGATTCTATGTCGTACAGTCTCCTCGTCAGGTTTTGAGGAAAGGCTAGGTATAGTAATTTTATGGTTTTGAGCCAGGCATATCCGTTTGAGTCGAGGTGTAAGAATATTTTTAATAACATGGTAGAAATATCGAAGTAAATAGCGTGATATAGCTATCAGAGCTGCCTCGTTGGGGATCCCCCTGGGGACCTACCACTGGGCCCAAGCTAATCTCACCTGGTCGGTCCTCCTGCTGACAGAGGGACGAGGCTCAGGCGGTTCGGCTTCCTCATAAGGCTGGTTTCCCCAGAGCTCACTCCAGTACGCTCCATACAAACGTAATTTGATCATATTTTCAATATTACGCTATAAAAGCCAATGAAATTTTCTATACATGATCTAGAAACCAATATCTATGCTTATGGTTTGTCAGATTTTCGTTAAATTTTATTGTTTCAAAATTACACTTGATTTAAAATTTGCATGGTAAACTAAATCCGGCGTAACTTTGAACCGATATATTTTAACGGAAATCTGAAAAACCACAAGCATAGAATTGGTTTCTTGATCACGTCTGCAAAAGTTCATTGGCTTTGATAGCTTAATATTGAAAATATGATAAACCTACGTCTGTATGGAGTGCAGTGGTGCGAGCTCTAGGGGAAGAGAGGGGAAACTAGCCTTATGAAGAAGCTGATCCGCCTGAGCCTCGTCCATATGTCAGCAGGAGAACCGACTACAGGTGATATTAGCTTGGGCCCAGTGGTAGGGCCCCAGGGGGATCCCCAACGGGGTAGACGTGCTTGTATCACATTTTATTTAGATCGATATTTCTGCGCTTGTGGAGACTCCTTATAACTTCATCATCATATTATCATGAGCCGGAAGACGACCACTGCTGGCCATAGGCCTCCCCCAGAGACGCCCCAAGTCAGGTCTTGTGCCTTCCGCATCCAGGTACCTCTTTAACGGATTGTGTGGGTCAAATGGCAATCACCGCACGTAGAAAGATAAAACCTTTTGTCTAAGAGAACGAAGTGAATAGATCGTAAATGTCCATGGGCGACAGTTATCGCCTACCAACAGGTGGGCTGTCTGCTCGTTTGACTGTCACAAGTAGTATTATAGAAAGTCACACAATCACAACACATTTTCTCATCACCAATACTTACGTTCGTCGTCTTCAATAGGCTTTCCGCTTACAGCAAATATCTGAAATAACAAATTCTCATTGTGTGTGGTGTCATAATATGGTTGAAAGCCTTTTACATTTTTATTTTTTTATTTAGCGACTTGTCTTCGAAAAATTTAGCTTTACAGTGGTATTATAATAAAAATCATCTTGGCGCTAATGTCCCGGTTGTGCTCTCGAGAACGAGGGCCCGGGGTCCTCCTTGAACATGATCCAGGATTTGGTGATCAGGTAATTAAAATGGAGCGACTACCATCTGATCTCCATGACCCTGCTACCAGGGGAACCTGTCTAGATTGGATCATGGTTGCAAATTCAGTTGACTGAATTTGTAGGTTTCATCACGATGTTTTCCCTCAACCGATGCTCTTCGGTTAGTAATCGACTAATGTACATAACTCAGAAAAGAGTCGTTGGTATATGGCCACAGCGGGATTCAAACCCGAAACCTTTTGCAAAAATGAAATCCTACAGGTAGACGGACACGTCTTATCCGCTTTTTTTTACTTACTCGACATTTATTTAACTTACCAAAGATATGAGGAAGAAAAAAAAGAAACTTAGACGCATTTTGAGATCTGGAAGTAAAAAAATGTAACTAAAATTAATTATTACTTGATTATTGGATTTCCGGCTTACACTATGTTAAAATAAATCTACTCACATTTATGAATGTGTTGTTGTACTTCCAAGAAGAAACCGTCGTGTTGACTGAAATACTAACTTAAATAAAATGAATATTGAGATATCTTTGATAACCCTTGCGCTTGAACTTTGACACAATTATTCTTGGTTAAGCGTCGTGATTCGGTGATAATTTGTCTTTTAATATAAGTAGGTTTGAATATGCGACAAAGGAAAAAAGTAGTTTTGGTGACCTTGGACTCTGTTCAGCATTTGTTACCAATTTAACAAGTGCCTTTAAGTTAAGCTGACTAATAGATCACTCCAAAATCCAAAAATATGACGTCGCCTCGCCACATGATTGTATAATGTATGAAGTGTGTAGTTCTCACAAAATTCACTAGATGACGCTGTACACGATTTCTACATCGCGTACACTACCACCGTACGCCATAATACTATATGGAGGTTGCTTGCAAGGGCATAGCCAGGATTTTGTGTAGGGGGAACCTAATAAATAAATCAAAATTCTGTTTCAAAGAGCTATGAACGCTCTCGAACGGACGGACCGATTTGGATGCAGTTTTCTATATTATTTTAACGAGATGGCTTTTAGCTTTGTTTCATTAAAATCGGTTCTGTTGTTTGAAAATGTTTGAGTTTAAGTAAACTTGGTCGGGGGTGATCCGACTTTTTCTGTCGGTCAGGTGTTATTCAAGGAGAAAACAAATTATGATTGTCGTGCCGTTAATAATAGGAAATTGTATCAAAGTTCAAGTGCAATAAAAAAATTCTTGGTGTTAATGTCCCGGTTGTGCTCTCGCGCACGAGGGCCCGGTGTCCGCCTTGACCATGATCCAGGGTTTGGCAGGTCAGGTAATTACAGTGGAGCGACCGCCATCTGACCATGCTACCAGGGGAACCTGACCAGATTGGATCATGATTACACATCCATTCGCCTGAATGTGCAGGTTTCATCACGATGTTTTCCCTCACCGTAACTTAAAACTAAGTATTGTGCATAAACAAAGGTTAATGTACGTACTTATGATACTGTAGCAACTTATTCAATATATTTTTAATTTTCTTCTTCTTCTCAATCTTAAATAGCTAGAGAATTATAAATATACATATCTAAGTTGTAAGTATTTACAAAGCTGGAAAATTTATAGCATGTAGGTAAGTACTATAAGTGAAATTATTGTTCTTAATGTTGTTATTTTACTTTTCTAATGTAATGTAGTGTAGTAGTAGTGTGTACGTGTGTGTGTTTGTGATTTTGAGATTGATTTGAGGTTATAGCGTTCTTGTCATTATTTTAATGTGAGTTGTTTTTATTAGCTGTTCCTTTGTCATTCGCGAGCAATATTCCCTCAACTGTCTGACTGATGAATGATGATGATGATAACTTAGTTTTAAGTTTTTAATTACAGTGCCCGTAAGGGTTCATAATGTGTATGTAACTTATAAAGCAATAAATAAATAAATGTTATCTGGTCCCATAATTTAGGTATCTAGTATAGTGCAACAAACTTACCTGACACGGTGATAGCGTCGCTGTTGTTCGAATTGACATAACATTTTAAAATAGCGACACTTAGTTCCAGCTTCGGCCACCGGCTCAGATAAGTTTGTGTAAACATTATTTCGACATTCAGAATAGTAAATTCGTCACGTCATCGCGTCATTCGTTAACACTAATGAACTGAACTTAAATGTTTGTGTTTTAAAATTCTAGGTAGGTACGCCAATTAAATTTTACAGGTCGGAAAACATTTAAGATGCCATCTTCGGAGTAAATTTAAAGGTGATATGAATTATGTGATTTAATATTAGCTAGAGAGGCACAAGGTCAGACTATCTACCTGATGGAAGCGGTCACCATCGTCCAAGATATCTGCAACCTAACGGGAGCGGACGTTAACCTAACCTAATCATAGGTATATAATAATAAATTAAAGAAATTTAAGTCCAAAATTGCATCATACTGTAGTTAATAAGATATGAATCGAACAATCTCTAGTCATTTACAACCTAAGTTATTTTAAAGCTAAGTAAATTAAGTAGATGCATGCTATATTAATCATTAACTAGAAGCCTAAACTGGGTAAGCAATTGACCTGTGTCCTGTACCTGTTAGTAGGTAAATTTTCTGTAGGTTAGTGCTTATGGTTATACGTATTATTAAATAAAAAACAATGTTTTTGGTTATATTTCGTACAGAAAGCAATAAGTATTGTCATAATTTAAAATAAATATTACCCACTACACATTATTACTAACGGTAACCTTACAATTAAAGGGGTTTATGGATTGATCCGAAACTGTAGAGCAAATGAAATACTTCGGGAGGGAGATAATTTTATATCTGGTTGCTGCGAGGCAAAAAGACTTGCGGTTCATGTTAGGTGGGTGTCGGAGGGTGCGATGGCGGAAAAGTGACGGTGGCTTCCACAGAGCAAAAATATTGCCAGTCTAAGAAGGTAACTTTCCATTCTTTTTGGTGACTTCAAACTTTCCCCGTTATACAGACGGTAGAGAATACCTACTATAGAGTGAACGTCTTTTCGGAGGTCTTAAAGATCATAACGTCGACTATACGAAGAGCCGTTGGATTGTAGTTATCCTTGTATGTTAATAAAGTGTTATTTATTCATTTATTCATTCATGATTTCTCTATTTTCTAGCACATAATATGTAACGTTCCCCTTTAAGAAATATTGTGAGCACGTAAATTAGTAAGTGTATTAAATTGATTTTGTCAAGCACATTAACACCCGGTAAATGCAATTAGATTAACGCGTCTATATATAGTTTTTAGCAACCGTGGGTTTTCGTTGACAAGAAGTTGGAAGCGATTTTAAAGGTACGCAATTTTGAAATTATAATTAGCTAAAGGCGAAATTATAATGGCTAAGAAAATAGTGAACCTTTTCTAAAGGCGTTGCTGTTAATTATGGCGACGGCGGGACGAGCAAAACTCCTTTTCTAATGATTGGACAATAAAAGCATTGGATCGCGAGTTATGTTAAATGGCTAATAATAAAAATAATAATGTCATTTATGATTTTCAGATCTCAAAATGCGTCCCGCCTTCCTACTGTTGCTGCTCATATCTGTGGTAAGCTATTCTCTATGTGTAAGTATATTGTATAATATGCTAAAGCTAGAATCACTAACCAGCCTGAAAATATGATTTGTTATTTCAGATGTGCGTTGTAAGCGGACATCACCATAAAAAACGTAAGCCTAATTATGATGAAAAACTTGAGTATTTCTGTAGCTTAAAATTTTTGAATAGGCATTTAAATACCCATGTCTGTCTGTTTGTCTATCTGAGGGGAAGATTTAGGTACTTGGTAAGACTGTACCACTGTAGTGGACCTTTTGGTACAATGGACCATGTGAATTTAAAGGGCTAATTTAAGATACTCTACAAGTGACTGAAAAATTCAGTCCGGGATAATTTTGTAATGTTTGAGCACCAACCCCTAAGCGTGGAGATTAACCTCTACCACAATCTTGGATGAGGCTCATGTCCAATGTATAACTCTAAGGCTGTTGATATTGTAAGAACATATACATAACATATTTAGCATTTTTCATACATTTGATGTAAAGCAATGGTTCCCAAACTGTCCAAATATATTAATAGTAGGTTCGGATCGCATATGTTACGGTGCTATTTATGTAAAACTAGATTTTCTCCAGACATGACTTAAAACGTTCACGAAGCAATGAACCAATGCTGAACCTTAATGAAAGCAACTATGATGTTCGGGTTAATGTCTACTGGACGGCTGTCTCTTCAAGAAGAGCGTTACAGATATTAGATTTCGTAAAGGGAAGTTTGGAAGCCACCGAGCTCTTTTGCACACAAAATTGCTCATTGATACTAATCTCGTTTATCATTTGATACAGATCAGCACGCCTGTCAACCCTATGACCAGTACTGTACCCAGAATGCCAACTACTGTAACGGAGGCTACTGCAGCCGAAGTGGAGGACGCTGTAAAGACGGTGCATGCGGAGCTGGTACGAGTAACCCTACTTTAACATAACGTGTTTCCTTTGGACTATGACATGGGATCGTTCAAGAGGTATATTAGAGGTCTCTTCAGAGGCGGGCAACGCATTGGTGACTGCCCTGGTGTTGCTGATGTCCATAGGCGGCGATAACTATTTTCCAACAGGTGGCCCGCTTGCCTGTAATAATTCTATAAAAAAAGACGTTATACTTGGCACTAGACTAAGATCCGTTTAAAGTTTACATGGGACAATATGTTTCATATTTTTGTGGTTTGATGTCCAGTATGGTTAATGACGCAAAATAGTTAATAAGTAGAATAGCAAAAAATCCCATACACTCTTGGGTGTTGTACAAGACGACTAATGTTTTAGAGGCAAAAGATCTAGAGTCTCCGTAAGCTGGGAAATAGACAGCAGCGTTTTCTGTTGTTATATTTATAACACTGCAATCTCCAATTCGCCTGCCCAGCATGGAGATTATGGGAAAACCTCCCCTTTCGTGGGAGAAACCCTAAGTCCTGCCGTGGACTGTTATGGGCTGTGATGATTATTATTGTTCTAATAAAGACTTAAGGCGAATATATTCAACAAGCTTTATCTTGAAATCCTGAAATTATTTTGAACTGAATATAGATCCATAACTGTAAAAGATTACAACGAAGAAAATCGTTCAACATCCTAGGCAACTTCTGGTCATATCATTTAGTACAGTGCATAGTCTATGAAGAAAACTTTGCGACAGTGTAGTGTAATCAATTACTGTCTGGCCGCTTGCCACTTGCCACTATATTAGTGCTCGCCCCTCGCAAGGACAGTGGTCTTTGACCATTGTAAATCTGACATCATTGCAGACCTCGTATGTGAGCCACAAAACCATCACATCGCATTAACAGCCCGTAATAGTTCCCTGCTGGGCTTGACTCTCCTTCACTTGGCAGTCGGATTTGGCAGGCAAATCGCATTGTTGTTTTTACCAACTATGATTTTATTTTCAGCGAGGCAAGCACCATCGGACTAAACATACCAAGCTCCTCGCGCTCAGAATGTAGAAAAGTGCAGATCTATAAATGCGTTTTCTACTTTATTTATGTATAATTAATAAATGAATATTTATTCTATTGGCTTTTTTAATTACTGTATTTATGTTACCATGCATTTTAAAACTATTTTAATTAAAAATAAATAATCATCTCGGCGTTCATGTTCCGGTTGTGTTCTCGAGAACGAGGGCCCGGGGTCCGCCTTGACCGTAATCCAAGATTTGAGAGAGATTTTTAATTTATTTTAATTATATATCACTGTCTGGGCTGAAATATCCACCGACTGGACCCCACAAAACGTAACAAGGAAGCGCGGTAGGCCCAGACGGAGATGGCGGGACGAGTTGGAAGCCTTTTCTGAGGATTGACCGAGGAAAGCATCCGACCGTAAGTCGTGAAAGATTGATAGGGAAGGCCTTTGCCCTGCAGTGGGACAGAAACGGCTAAAAATAATAAATACATTTCTTTGCCACATAGACTCCTTGGTTAGAAAGAGAGACTTCTTTCTAACGGAGACAGAATGAGGAGGTGCGGATGTTATTTCACAATTGAGTTCTTTTTTATAACCTACATAGGCACACAGACGTTCGGTCCACCTGATGGAAAGTGGCCACCGTCGTCCACGACATCTGCAACCTGAGGCAAGCGCTGTGCCGGCTTTGAGGTACCAGTAGACATGCCTTTTGAAGAACCCCATCATCACCCACCTGTCTATATCAAATTAGGTGGGGTCGGCATGGTCGGCATAATCATTTGGAATTATTCATCAGATTGAAAAGACATTGGTCATCTTAGCGATAATGTCCCGGTTGCGCTCTCGCGCGTGAGGGCCCGAAGTCCGTCTTTGACCATGGAATCTACCTCCGTGACCCTGTTAACAGTAGATCCTGACCAGATTGGATCATGGATTCAGTCACCGGAATGTACAGGTTTCATCACGATGTTTTCTCTCATCGTAAGAGCATCGGTTAGTATTCAACTAATTATCATCACCATCCGAGCCTTCTCCGCGGCTTCTGCCGGCATCTGCCGCTTTCCGACTCATTTTCTTCCATTTCGCCGGGACTTGGGCATGCTCGCTTCGTAAGCCATTGACTTTTGCAGCTTACTCGGCGATGTCAATCCATCGCTTCGTGGGCCTTCCCCGGGACCCCTCTCCTGATACCGGACTTTAAGCACCTATTTCCCAGGTATCTCTGGGGCTTATGCAACACGTGACAAAACGTTACGCATTCGATCAAGTAGCGTAACGCCCTACATCCACCGCAGCATCTTCATTTCGTTGGCGTGGAGTTCGCGGACGTGCTTCGACAGCGCTGGCCAGGTTTCATAGTTTAGTGTTCAACAAATGTAACTGCATAACTCAGAAAAGAGACACCGAGACATGACGGCACTTGGGTTCGAACCCAGTACCTCGAGGTACGAGTCGGACTCCTAACCATTAGGCCACCGACGCTCTCAAACAAAGTAGAGTCTAGTGTATTGGCGCTTAATTGGCAATTAAATCGTAATTAGGTATGATGATGGATTACATAATAGTGTGATATGTCAAGTTTATCACTTACCAGTGGACTCGGCGCGACGTTTGCCTTCTAAAAAAATTTTAAAAGATTTAATAAAAAATCATTTTTTTTATCATCATTTCAGCCTGATGACGCCCACTGCTGGGCATAGGCCTCCCCCAGAGATCTCCATAAAGGCCGGTCCTGTGTTTTCCGCAACCAGCTGGTACCTGCGATCTTTACCAGATCGTCGGTCCACCTTGTAGGAGGCCTGCCCACGATGCGTCTTCCGGTACGTGGTCACCACTCGACAACTTTACTGTCCCATTGGCCATCTGTTTTTCGAGCTACATCACAGCAGGGCACATGCCCTACTGCCACTGCCACAATTTAATTTGTTATATTATTATTATTACCTTACTTTACCTCTACCTAATACACTTTTTTCTTGCTTGCTCCGCTCTCTCTTATATCACCGTGCTCTTGAATTAATCCATCTATTGTTGAAAACAACACTAATATATTTCATAATATATAGGCTGCGGTGACTGTTTATCATCAGGCAGGCCGTAAAATGTTTTCCAAAAAAAATTCAATTCCCATAAAAAAACTGATGACGTCATAACTGGTCCCCCATGGGAATATTTTTAAGAACTACTTTTTCAAAATGATTGTTTTTACCTCAAGTACCCGTGTACCAAACGGCTATTATGTACATCGTTTTGCAGTGTTTTTATCGTAGCCCGACCGCATTGATACCTACATAGGAACAGACGGCGGGAAGCGACCTCGTTTCATACTATGTATAGGTAAATATATATAATAATAACGTACCTACATCATGACATTTCACAGGTCAAGTTTATCATTTATATAATAACTTACATGTTTACCTAATTAGTATTGCTGTGACTAGTATTGCTTTAGTATTGGCCGATTGTGTCGAAACTCTAGCTGTTTTAATTTCGACTAAAGTCCCGTATCAACGAACTGTCATCGGTATAAAATACGAGCCTTCAATAGTTTTCCAAGAAGAATAGAGTTTATTACGAGAACTAGCCAGATATTTGACTGGAATCTTACGTGGTAAGTGACGATAATGCTCTTTCATCCACGTTCGGAACCACTAATGAAACAATAGTTTTCTCTTGGCGTGTTATATATATATATACGCTCAAGCCGCTTTGGTTTAATCTTCCCCTATCATTAGGTTAGTTAGCGAGCAGCCACACAGAAAAGATGTAAGACTCAGACACGTCGCGGACGGGACGCGGAAGCAACTTTATAAAACATACAGAAAAGACGAGGCATGGACGCGGCGCCGTCGCGGACTAGTCAAGAACACAGGCAAGACAAGGACAGCAAGCGCTGCGTGCGAGACGCGGATCCCTTGCGCCCCGCCCGCACCCCCGCTCTCGCCAGCGGCGCGCCCGTGCCTAGTCTTTTCTGTATGTTTTAAGTCGTGTCTGCGACGCATCCGCGCCCTGTCCGCGCCCTGTCTTTCTTGTATGTTTTGCGTCGCGACGTTTCTATACATTTAGTATGAAAGTAAATTGAACGGGCGCCGCGTACGCGACGTGTCTGCGTCTTACGTCTTTTCTGTTTGACAGCTCGCTTGAAGTACGATTTACACCGATGACGGTTTGTTTAAAATTGTAGGTAGTGAATATTTATATAGGTACAACAGGGCGTTGGAGTGAACGACCGCATTTATGGCTGAAAAACCACCAGAGAAAGAATTGCCAAGTGGGAGACATGGACTTGTATTACCAGGATACAAATATCTAGGCCCAGGAAACATATTAGACCGTGGAGTGCCAGTGAACAAGTTAGATGCAGCAGCAAAGAAACACGATGAACAATATGAACAAATCACAGATAGTTACAAAGAAACACACAATCGCAAACAATTTGAAGAACAAATTAAAGTGGCAGATGTCGAGTTTATTAAGGAAGTAACGAGACTCGCACCGGAATCTTCGTATGAACGGGTAGCAAAGTGGTTAGCATTGGGAGGAATAGAATTTAAGCATGTATTGGAAAAATTTACGGGAATAATATACCCACATGTGGTTTCAGAAGACAAAAATGGTACAATGCAGATTCCAGGAAATGTAAGTTTAATTTTTTATATAACTCGGTCAGAAACGAGCAGAATCAGACATTCCATCTGATGGAAAATGGTAACTGTTGGCCATATATTTATTGCTGCTGGTAATAGTATTAGGTCATTCCTTACGAACATAGCGTTTTGTATGGCAAAAATGACGGAAACAGGAATTGTAAAGCAAGCAAACTTTTTAGTTTCTTAGAAATGGCCAATCCGATTACGATTAAACTTTGTAGACAAAATCATACAATATTAAAGTAACTGGTGCATAGCATTTTATTTTGATAACTACCCTTTTCATAAAACTGCATCAGGTTAAAGAGACAAATTAAAAGGGGTATTTTCAAACCCCTATAAAAACTTTAGAAAATATTTTTTATTTAATTTTAGGGCCTTACAAATTTTTTTACAAGCAGGTTTATTTGTTTATGATATGTATAATATATATGATATGTCTAATATGACTCTGCTTGAAATATAATAAAAGAATATTAAGATTTACTGTATCTTACTGCAAATATTTTGTGTAAATAAATATATTTATCCCTTATAAAAGAATGAATTGATTTATATCCTGTTTCAGGTTTTATTTAGAACACGCAAGGGCGTTCTTTTACATTCAGACCGTAAGTATTTATAAGTTGTCCACTTAAAATTTTCTCGTGAATCGTATTAGTCATCGATAGTTATTTGTGTGATACTCTCAGTCAATATAAAACTCTTGATATAACTGTCAAAATTAAAGTCTTTTGAAGGCGGTTTCAAGGTCACCTTTTATTTGGTCGGGCGACGTCCGTCCTACGACCATGTTCGCACGACCGTTCACACACGACCGCACGACTCACATGAAACTAAACTAACATTTCTTGGAACCCGCAACTTTAATTATGAAGTAAAATTGCGTAACAGCTTCGTTTCAGACTGGAACTGACATTTTAAATACTTACAGGTAAAACAGATTACGATCCAGGCCCCATTTTCGTGGATTGACAACTAAAACAGTTGCGTATACCAACGCAGTTACGTTGGAAGACCAGTCTACCTCCGCGTTGTCTCCAAGATCCGTATCAGATCGAATTGCAACTTTATGAGCTTTGCATACGGTTGAATTTTGGATAGCAAAATAAACTGTTGTTGTTTTACTTCGCTGTTACTTGTTTTTTTCGCTACACCTATGGTAGCCTAATAGAACCTTTTACCCTAACCACCTCTTACGGTGATTAAAAACATAACGAGGGAACCATGATCCAACTGGTTACGTTTGTTAACAGGGTCACGGAGGTGAGATGGCAGTCGCTCTATTGAAATTACCTAATCAAACTTACGATGTGTCACGCTTGAGTCACACTGTTAGCCAAAGGGGAAAAAATCCCGATGTGTCACACTGTTAGCCAAAGGGGAAAAATCCCGATGTGTCACACTGTTACTCAACGGGGAAAATCCCGATAGATCACACTGTTACCATTGGGGACAAAAAATCCTGATAGATCACACTGTTACCATTGGGGACAAAAATTCCCGATAGATCACACTGTAACCATTGGGGACAAAAATTCCCGATAGATCACACTGTTACCATTGGGGACAAAAATGCCCGATAGATCACACTGTTACCATTGGGGACAAAAAATCCTAATAGATCACATTGTTACCATTGGGGACAAAAATTCTCGATAGATCACACCTTTACCATTGGGGACAAAAATTCCCGATAGATCACACCTTTACCATTGGGGACAAAAATTCCCGATAGATCACACCTTTACCATTGGGGACAAAAATTCCCGATAGATAACATTGTTACCATTGGGGACAAATATTCCCGATAGATCACACTGTTAGAGCTCTTCTAATCTAAAATGACGCGCCCCACTATCGCATTAACGCACACAAGCAAGTTTAAAATATGGACGCAATACATATACAAATGCCATTGTAATTGGTCATTCAGTTGCCGTTGAAATTCAAACGTAGGAGCACATGTCGTTCATTGGCTCCCACACAGATGAAGTGTCGTTATCAATATTTGAACTCACACATCGAAATCAACTAACTAAGTAGTGGGGCGCGCCATTTTAAACTAGACGAGCTCTACCATTGGGGACATAACATCCTGATAGATCACACTGTCACCATTGGGGACAAAAATTCCCGATAAATCACACTGTTACCATTTGGGCAAAAAATCCTGATAGATCACATTGTTACCATTGGGGACAAAAATTCCCGATAAATCACATTGTTACCCTTGGGGACAAAAAATCCTGATAGATCACACTGTTACCATTGGGGACAAAAATTCCCGATAGATCACACTGTTACCATTGGGGACAAAAATTCCCGATAGATCACACTGTTACCATTGGGGATCACACTGTTTGAAGCCCCGACGAAATAAGAGGGGTGTTACTGTGGCTCTGTCTATCTGTGTGTCTGTCTTTGGCATTGTAGCTCCCGAACGGATATACCGATTTAAATGCGGTTTGATCTGTATGAAAGCCAGTTTAATCGAGATGGTTCTTAGTTTTGTTTCATTAAAATCGGTTCAGTAGCTTAGAAAATGTTTGAGTCTATGGAAACTTGGTCCGACTTTTTCTTTCGATTGGGTTATGTAAGTGAATACCTTAAAATATTTTAAAGACTAAAAAATTAAGGTAATGTAAGGTTGGCTGGAAGAAATAACGATAATATTGTAAAAATATATTTAATTGACATTTAATGTAATAATGTAACTATATACTACAGATTTATTAAACCTAATAATATTTTGTAATACAATTAAAAATAAGTACTTAAATAAATAGTCCCCTGTTTAGTTTACTGCTAAAGATGCTTACGGCATTTGCTTCAATGCTCCCTTATCTGTAAACTGTAATTATCCTTGATTAATAATCATTAAATACCTAGGTAATAATGGAACAGTGTTGCGTTGTGGAGACTAAAGAAAGGCTCAGAACTTATGAAGACTATCAAAATAAAGAGCCGATTCCACCTTTACTTAATCAAGCAACCTAAGTTCCCGCTATCCGCACGAGCCGCTTTGACTCGACTTTTATAATGCGTACGGCTAAGAAGTGGAACGCGTTGCGTGCGAGTGTGTTCCCTGATCAATATAATCTGGATGAATTCAAGGCTAGAGTGAATAGGCTGTTCCAAGAAGGGCTTGCTCCATCTTCAGCCGCATTGTCACTTACCAACAGGTGAGATGGCGGTCACATGCCTGTCTTTTATAATATTAAAGAAAATAAGTTATCTGAGAGCACATCAAAATGTATTGCTCACAGCGGCGACCTAAAATTGTGAGAAAGTGAGTGAGTTTTGACCGTGATCCAATCAGGTCCAAATCTCCAAAAATCCATCCCCTGTTCACAGGGCTACTGAGATCAGATGACAGTCGGTCCACTGTAATAACCTGATCCGCCAAAACCTGGATCATGGTCAAGGTTGACCCCGGGTTCTTACCCGCGAGAGCACAACCGGGATATTGAAACCAAGATGATTATTTTTATTATAATATGAGGCTGCAACACAGTTCCCGGCCGTTGCCGGCAACCATTGTCTGCAATTTATTCTATTGTTGTTTTAGCTGACTAATAAAGTTACTATACCTAATCATAATCATAATCATAAACTTTATTATACCTGGTATAGAAAAGAACTCTTTGGCCGCACTCAAATGTTGAAGCTCAGTATGGGCGATATGAAGCTTGCCGTGAGTGACAATATTGCTGCCCAGGCAAATATTACTGTAAAATATGAAAATTATTACTTTCATATTGATTTTGAAATCGTTATGAAATAAATTAAATTAAATCATTCAGAACAAATTTCATTATTGCCAAGTCACAAAAATATCTTTATAAATGAGATCAAATAAAGTTCTAGATAACAAATATGCATAAAATACATTGATCATAGTAATTTCAGTATTATTATTAACTCAGTATGCTTAAAAGAGTACTACGGTAGAATTTGCAGAATATTTATTTAAAAAAGGTACAGTCAGAAGTGGCTCCACCGAGGCATGAGACATTTTACATAACAATGTTTTTGATGGGATTCAATTTTCATCATTATCGTAGCGTCAGTCCTAGTTGTGCTCTCGCGTGCGAGGGCCCGGGCTTTACCTAGATTACATTTAGGTTCGTCCCACCACCTCGTACTAAGCGTTTTGCATCCACTTTTCTTATGCGCACTGCAAAGAACTGAAACTCTTTGCCTGACTCACTGTCCCCGATAAATATAACCTTGAGGTCTTCAAATCAAGAGTGAATAGGTATCGTCTAGGCACGCATGCTACATCTTCGACCTCGTCGTTTTCCATCAGGTGAGTTGAGGTCAAATGCAAGTTTATTGCCAAAAAAGAAGTTAAACTTACTAAAGGCTACTGGACATCCAATCTTGGTACAGGACGCCTCAGATCTAATCCCATTGAGACACGTACAAGAGTTGCAACCATCGTATGCTTGGAACTGCGTCCCGGGCTCACATCCTGCAATGGAAAAAATATATATTTTTTGCCAGCTTACGGCCTGCCTGATGGTAAGCAGTCACCGCAGCCTATAGACGTTTGCAAAGGCATCACCCACCCACAATATTTCCAAGAAACTGTAAATTTCCCCAATTTCCGTCATTAACAATGCTTGCTATTAATGCTGTCCTAAAGGAGCTGGGTCTTAAGGGCAAACAACAGTTCTCATCTTTTTGCCTCTACAGGATAATCCAGTATTTTGGATACATTGCTGGCCGAGATAACAACAACTCGGAGAGACTACTTGTAACCGGTACCGTGGAAGACGGAAGACCAAGAGCCAAGCCCCAAGTGATGGCTTAACCAGGTGTCGGATAGGACAGGGACTCTAAAAAGTGGTAGGTATAGAAACAAAAAGGAAACGCTTGTGGTAGAGCATAGCAAATACTTAGAATTAAATCTTAGCCAACTGCCTAATAAATACAATTTGAAGTTACTTACGATCATAATCCTTAATCGGATAGCCAGCAGCTATGAATACCTATAAAACAAGCAGACAAGATAGAGTGAGTAACAAGTACAAGATCAATTTATGGGCATGAGCACTAGCGAACCAAACAGATTTTTATGTTACTAGGTGACAATAGAGTGGATAGCCCTGAAAGGAAGCAGTAGATAACTGTCGCTATTACCATCTATAATTTTGCACTTCGACTTTGTTGTCATTATCACTATGAGGGCTAATAAATAAGCTTGGAGAAAATCACATAACGCCATCTAACACCAAACTAAGCAAAGCTTAGCAAAGATAACTCATATTAGTAATTAACTTATGCATAGTAACACCCAGACCCGTAATAGAAATTTATAAAAGTATAATTCATCATTTTAATGTCCACCCGGCCGGAAATCAAACCCGGAACTCTGGCGTGACATACCGGCGTTTTGACCAATGAACCCCTCCATGCTTCTTGCCTGTGATTGTGCTTCTCCTTATCCTTCAAACCAGTACACAACAATGCAAATATTGTAGTCTACATGAATAGATAATGGTGTGGCACCGGACCCTGAAGTCCCTTTTAGAAATTAAGCTTCATTTGGTTCGAAAAAAGGGGTTACCTGGAAAGTACCTTCATCAGCCGAAAGACGCCCACTGCTGGACATAGGCCTCTCCCAGAAAGTACGTTATCTAATCGAAATTACAAGTTTTTAAAACACCCGGAAATCTTTCCAAAAATAACTACTAAATAATTGTAAAATATTGGCACTTGCGACGAATAAATAAATATTACAATGTAATAATAGTAGTTTATGCAACTGTCATATAAAAGGGGGTATTAAAACATGAGTGGCTGTTTATGTTTGACACGCTGATAATAGTTTGACACGAGTGTTTTAATACCTAATTATATGCAGTTGCATACACAATTTTATCTACACTCATATTTTTATGTTAAAATATCGTATCTATAATTTTCTCAACTTTGCTGGAAGTAAGCTGCGTGTCAGTTCTGTTGTATCTACGCGTCGAGGATATGAAGCGGCGGGAAATTAACTTAATTACTTTCACATTTATCTATTTATTTGCTTCAAACAAGAAAAAACATTCACAAACACAAATTACAACAATTAGAAAAAATATTCTGTTTAGCGGGAAAATAATTACACAGAATATAAACAGGAAACTTTGAAATTTGAATTTGAATTTGTCAAAGACATTTAGGTATTCAGCCTACATTTCGCCGTGTCCCGGCGCCCGACAAAAAATAAAAAAATATAAGTGTTGCATAATGATTAAAAAGTTATTTTACGATACAGCTGTAATGAAAATAGTATGGGAAATGCTGAATCGAAAAGCAATTTTTTAAAATTTTAAAGACTGGCGTGAAAAAAGTGTACCCTTAAACGACTGTTTTCGAATATGAAATTGGAACATTACGCTATGAGTGTAGATAAAGCTCTTTACTTACCAAAGCTACAAGAAAATAGAATATTGTGAAACGCATTGTGCTGCTTCAAGAGGTGGTCTCAAAAACACAACTATCACCTTCACTGTACTATTTAAATCTGCACCTTGCAGTTAAATTGCTGGATACTTGTACTTTCTATTGAAAAATATTTACTTAACCTTTACGATAAACCAATTACTCGTGATTTTAGTAATAATGATAACGGAAGTACTAGCACCTAAATAATTAAGCGTAAACGTACAGGTAAGCTGGTTGGCCGTGTGGTGTCCGGCAGAGTAGAATAGCACCAACCCCTTACACTCATGGATGTCGTACAAGGCGACTAATGTTTTCGAGGCAAAAGATCAAGGTTCTTCGTAGTCTGGAAAATGGGCAGCAGCATTTTCCATTGTTATATTTAAACACTGCGATCTAACCCGCCTGCCAAGCGTGCAGATTATGGCAATAACCTCCCCTTTCGTGGGAGGGGCCTAAGTCCTGCAGTGGACTGTTATGGGCTGTGATGATGTACAGGTAAGTAGTCGTTCGTATCTTATAGATTGTAAGGGCGCCTTAGGTCATCCTACTATCCTAAGAAAACTTCTACTTTGTAGCGATAGTAGAGGTTAAGGAGATCCACGAAACGTTGGTCTGCCCGTGTACAACCTGGCACCAATTTTTAATTTTATTTTAGTAACCGTATCTTCGACTTTTCTTAGCGATAGTATTTACTTCATCTTTTGTGGGTCTAGACGTTGAAAAACCGGTCTGCCTCACGCTTTCGCTTCAGTTTCGCTTTTCAGCTATTATGTGTAGTGCATACGCGCAGATTTAATTCTGCAGTATTTGATGTAGGTATAACCATGGATTCATAATACTTTACTTCAGGTAGAACCATAGACTCCTCGGGTAAAGGAGGATAACTAAAGATTTTGGACTAAACATATTGGACACAGAGCATAGATGGAGCCTCGACCTATAGAGTATGTTCACCGTCATTCTGTCACAACTCTATACGGCATTTAACCGGCAAGCGCACCACCTGATGTAATGTGGTCACCACCGCCTATGGGCATCAGCAACACCAGGGGCGCTACCAATGCATTGCCCGCCTCTAAGGAGACCTCTAATATACCTCTGTGGCATGGACTCATTCCACATCCGAATCGTACGAGCGAGAAACGTTCTTTCGAACCTTCGCGTGGAGACCATCAGAGGGTCTACATAGTGGGGATGAGTAGGTGGAAATCAAAACTAATTTTCGGAAATGATAGGCCACACTCGGTTAGCAACCTAACATTGTTTATATGTAGCAGTAATCTCCATTTCTTACATAAAAAACATAGGAAAATATTTACGTTATTATCTTAATTACTTTTGACCCACAACATTATCGTAGTAAAGTCCGTGTGTGGTGTTTACGAAAGTTGACTTGCGAAATTTTCCACGTTTTAAAGAAGTAAGCAAACTGAATAAGACTGCTATATCATATTTTTAATCGCTCACCTCGACAACGGATTTCAATTTTGATTATCGGCATGAAAAGTTCGATATTTGGATGCATGATGCTGATTTTCTCTATTTTTGGACCTTACCCTTCCTGTGTGGCCAATATGATATAAAAAAATATTGAATTTTCATGTAGAAAATCAAATTTAAAAATCGTTCGAGTCGAGGCGAGCGAATCAAAAATAGGGCCCCAGGTGGTTGGATAGTATTATACAAAAAACTGTCTGTCTGTCTACTTTAGGATTATATAAATGCCTATGAATAAATAAATAAATAATCGTGAACAAATTCACACAGCGTCATCAAGCCCCAAACTAAGCAAAGCTTGTACTATGGATGGGTGCTAGCTAACTATATACTTTTAAATACATACTTATTATACACAGAACTCCCAGACCCGTAACAGAAATTAAAATTCATCATTAAAATAACTGCCCGGCCAAGAATCGAACCCGGGACCTCTTACGTGGCTGACTGGCATGTTGACCACTGAACCACTCAGGTCGTCCATGTACGTATGACTTTCACGCGAAAGCGCTAACATATTGCGTATAACTTTGATGGAGTAGCAATTTCTATTTGGCAACGGCCGTGCGACCATGGTTGTGCGACTGGCGGTTTTGAGGCGGGAAACGCATTGGTGTCGCCCCTGGTGTTGCTGTTGTCCATAGGCGGTGGTGACCACCTTCCATCAGGTGGCCCGCTTGCTTGTTTGTCTGCCGTATTATATAAAGAAAGGGGGTCGACGGTCTTTAAATAACTTAAAAATATGATCATAATTTTGTGAAGGCTGAAAACCAGCGCCTCTACATCAGCCGTGGCATTATGTTGAGTGTGACGCAATGCAGTTGTTATTATATTGCAATATAACTGTGATGTTACTATAACTACGTCGAGGTATCGAGTCAGTCCCAGCATCATCCCAATCAAATTGCAGTTAAATCATTGTTCGACCTTTGACACGTTTTCGTTGACAGAATTGAAGGCAGTTTGACAACTAAGAAAGATGCAACTTAGTAATTTATTTATTTATTGGTGTACCAACAGCCATTTAAAACCATAATGCAACTAAAGTACCAGAAAACGAATTGTGGAAAAGTTCGAATTCATGAAAGTTGCAACTCAACATCTGTCATTTGAATAACAATCACACGTTTGACATGCGATGCAATTGAAATGTTACTTGAGACGAATTCCGTACCAGAATCGAAGCCCTGCTTGGTTAAATATTTATTTAATTTTCTCTTTTTATTATTGTCTTGTATATTTTGTACTTTTTGTGCCTTGGAAGTAAGAGTAATAAACATGTTTTACTTTTTACTTTTACTTTTACAGCGGAGATATTCTACTTATATCTACTTTGTACTTGTAAATATACCACATGTAAAATTATGACAACTTGCTAACAAGGCTCAATTTGCCAATGTAAGCAGTTGTGACAACGGTTGGTTAATTCTCAGCACACGCCGTAGGTAATCTTAAGACAATATTAATTTACATCAAACTCCATACATTTATTTACATATGATTATCTACGAAGTCGACTTCAGGCATATTTGATTCCATTGTTTAACGGAAGCTTTAATTGATAGAGGTATGCGTGTGGTGTTAGGTAGCTTCTCAGATTATCAGAAATATAGCAGTAGTCATTAGCGGTCACCATGATGGTCTACAGCAACCATATGGGATTAGAATCCATATTAGACTATGGACCACAGAATCTTACGGTGAGGGAAAATATCGTGATGGAACCTGCAAATTCAGACAATTGAATTTGTAACCATGACCCAATCTGGCCAGGTTCCCTGGTAGCAGGGTCGCGGAAGTCGGATAGTCGCTCCACTGTAATTACCTGATCGTCAATTCCTGTATCATGGTCAAGGCGGACCCCGGGCCCTCATGTTCGAGAGCACAACTGATGAGTCTGCGTAGTAGTACCACGGACAACAAATAAGTATATTGCATAAATCGAATTAAATGCATATTATGTTGTTACACGTTCTGAGTACATCAAATAGTCTTACAGATAGAAAGTTTATTATGGCCTCGTCACTAGGGTAAGCCTGATCGTGAGGATTGCATTCGAGGATTAATCTATGCTTAGGAAGACTATTTAGTGGGTAACAACATAGTCGTGGGTGGAATTGAACCTTGTTATGTGTCCTACGATTCTCAACTATTCAAATTTTTATTTTATTTTTTATATATTTAACAGTTTATTGTGTGAAATATTTTCTAAAATATTGAACAATAAGTGTTAATTAACCTATCTTCAACAATAAAATCTTTAGTATACTTACTATACCTATATATAACCTTATATAACTCCACAATATATAGATGTAGCTCCACAAGAAATACAGAAATTTATTTGTTTCGTGTGTGAAATGTTGCTTCAGTATATTTTCTTTAATAAAGAACATAAATTATGAATCAAACTTTATCCGTTCTGCACTGAATATATAATAGTCCAGCATTTCCTTGTACCGGCATGAAGAAAGATTCTTGCATTCATTAAATAATTCTCCGACATTGTTTTCTTTAGAGCTGTTCCGAGACGTCCTCCATTATTTTCATTTTTGTTTCATTTCAATCCTACCGCCTTTCAGAGAGAAAGATCACTTCATCGTCTTGCACTTTGTATGTAAACTGTAATTTTATGTTACTTGTAAATTTACGAGAACGAGTCTGTCCAAATAAAAAGGGAGTAAAAATAAGACCGTTTACGACTGAGTCTCCTAAAAAGAAAAAAAGAAAACAAGAAAATTGACGTTATTTCCTTATGTTGGAGGAGTAAAATAATTAGAAGAAGAAGGTACCAACTTATCTAATCTCTAGATTTAAAGTCCTTTTGACGACTTAAAATGTAAGTTATGTCTTTTAAATAGTATTGTGTTTCTGCCGGTGAGTAAGGTTTCCAGTGCTCCATGGGGTGGGGATTTGGGGAACCGTGGCTTTGGCAGTGGAGTGGCATTTGCTTTTTGCTGCCAGAGCAACGTGTTATAGAGGTGGGCAACGCATTAGCGATACTCTTGGTGTTGCTAATGTCTATAGGCAGTGGTGACCACTTTCCATCAGGTGGCCCGCTTGCCTGTTTGCCTACCGTATGACATAAAAAAAAAAACATTTTTAGATAATTTCATTTTAAGAGTCATTTTCTGGGTTAAAACCTCTTTTAATCAAGTAGAGTTTGGACTCATTTGGTTACTTTTGTGACGAGGCCGAAGGTGGAGCATGTCTTTGATCAAGATCGAAAACGAATGGGTACTGTAGGAAAATTATCAAATAGCCTAATCTACTATATTTTAGCAATACAGTGGCAACACTTTCTTCGAGAATAATAAGAGGTATTTTGTACAACATACTCTTTTTCCTGAAATAAAAATTAATCACTTTATTATGTGTGTCAGGTAGAATGGCGAAAGCACCTTAGACAAGTATGCCATGCAAATTGTAATATATATGCATAAAAATAACAAATTAAGGAAGTTAAGTATTTGGAAATAATAGGCGGACGGCAGGTCATCGTCATCGGTCAGGATCCTCGCAGTGACTTGATTCAGTCGAAATGCGAGACATGGAAAATCTTTTATTTTTAGACGCTATTAATATTTGATCGATGTGTCTCCTAATCGTGCCCTGCGAGTTTTCTACTTCATACGAGGACTCTTCCTTTAATTTCTCCCTCAACCCATTTATCTTTATTTTTAGAATAATCCCGCGCATAAACAGTATCACCCGTGGTGACCGTACGCGCGGTGCCGCCGGCGCGCGCCACCTGTCGTTGTTGAGCATCCCGCACGCGTTCGTCTACGCGGGTAGCGCGGGATTCCCAGGATTCCCGGGACTCGCGGGACTCCCGGGATTCCTGATATTCGCGGGATTGGGTGGCGTTTCGTTCCTCGCTTGCGGTGGCGCGCGCTGCAGAAGGTCGAGCCGTCCGCGCAGCCGCCGCCCCAGGAGCGTCACGGCCGGTTCCATGCCGGTAGTGGCGTGCTCACAATTCCTATATTGGAATAACATTGTATTGATCGCTCGCGCTATGTCTACGCCCTCGTAGTGTGCCTTTTTAATACAGTTTTTTACAGTTTTTACCGCATTTTCAGCCGCCCCGTTTCCTTTAGGCCTATAAGGGCTTGTTAGATTATGAATTATTACGTTTCGATTAAAATATTGTTTTATCTCCAATGAAGAAAAAGGGGGTCCGTTGTCCGACACTATCTGGAAAGGCAAGCCGAAACGAGAGAATAGTTCCCTAAAATTTGCGATTACGAATTTTGCAGCCGTACTGTTCATGTTAAACACCTCTATCCATTTACTGTGTGCGTCCACAATAATGAGGTAGTGTTTGCCGGCATACTCTCCGAAGTCGGCGTACAGGCGCTGCCAGGGCCACGACGGGAACTGCCACGGCGTGAGCGGCGCGTGCGGCGGCGCGGCGCGTTGCTGCCGGCACGTGCCGCAGCTCCTGTCCATCTCTTCGATTTCGGCATCTAACCCTGGCCAATATACGTAATTGCGCCCAGTGGTTTTCATTTTCACTATGCCCAAATGGCCGTCGTGTAATTCTCGCAATATGTATTTGCGGTATTTAGGGTACGACGATACGATAATTGAAAAAATGCAGCCGTTTTCCACGTATAAATTTTCCTTCCTAATAAAATAGGCTTTCTCTTGTTCTACTTCCGTTCTATCCGGCCAACCGAATACTATATGTATAGCTGTATATCTTACGTAATACTGGATCGGTAGCGGTAGCTTCGGCTATATCTGTATTATTAACCGGGAAATCGTTCTCCAAATAAAATGTATAACAACACGCTTGTTGCTCGCGCGACCCAGCCGGTACGGTACGGTATTGTCGCAGGCGTCCCGCGGCAGCGGAAGCCGCGAAAGGCAGTCGGCGGGCGCGTTTGCGGCCGACCGTACCCACTCCACGGAATAGTCGTAGGCCGCGAGCCGCGCCGCGTAGCGCTGCAGCCGGCTGGCGGCGGTTTGCGGAATGCCGACCTTCTCACCGAATATTACGATAAAGGTTTATGGTCGGTCCTAATAATGAATTTCCTTCCATATAGATATTGGTGATTTTTGGTGACTTCGTAAAATATCACCAATGCCTCCTTATCCAGTTGGCTGTACGACTTTTCCGCGGCGTTGAGGGTGCGCGAAACACAACAGACTGGCTTCTCCGTACCATCGGGGTACCTATGCGCCAAGACCGCCCCTACCCCGTATGCACTGCTGTCAACGCTCAGCACTATAGGCAAAATGGGGTCGTAATGCGCCAATATTTTATCCAAGTCCAGATTATATTTTTTTTAACAACTGGTACAGTGGGTATAAAACTGTGCTCATACGTTCAATGAACTTAGCATAATAATTCACCAGGCTCAAAAAAGCCTTCAACTGATGAACATCTGTGAGGCGGGGGGCATCACTTATGGCTTTAATCTTCTTTTTCTCAGGGTGCAAGCCGTTCTTATCAATTACATGTCCTAGATAACACACACTCGACTGTAAGAATTCACATTTTTCTAATTTAATACGTAGGCCTGCACCTTGTAAGCATTTAAAGACTTCGCGCAAGTTTTTAATGTGTACTGTGACTGTCTCCCCACCTACACAAATGTCATCTAAAAACACAACAGTTCTTGGCATACTTGTTCGTAGGCATGTGCTAGATCAATTTTTTTTTTCTATTTATTTGGGTAAACAAACAGTGGTACATTTAGTCTTAAAATTAAACAGTGGGTTTACTTAGTTCTTTATGAATGTGCCACCAGCACCGTTTACCACAGATAATTTCAAAAAACTTTGGGGGAAAGAATGGTCGTCGTAATACCTATTTACGTTAAATTAAATTATTGTTAATTTTAGAAAAAACATTACTCCCGCTTAGGGTAGTATACAAGTCTTCGATTCGTGGCAACGGATAAGGCTCACGCTTCAATTTTGGGTTAATGGTAACTTTGTAGTCACCGCAAATTCGAATACTTCCGCACTTCTTAATTACGGGAACAATCGGTGTCCCGAACTCTGCATTATTTACTTTCACAATAGTGCCCTCGCGAACTAAACGCTGAATCTTACCCTCTACAGGTCGTTTTAATGCTAATGGTAAATCACGTGCCTTATAAAATATAGGTTCACTGTCTGCCAATTTCAATGAAATTTGTTTCGTACAAGTACCTAATCCGGGAGAAAAACATCGGCAATATCTTTTTCCAATCTACTTAAAATGTTTGATTTCGGATCACTAGTTTGTGTGATATTGTTGATGTTAATGCTGATTTGATTTAACTGTAAACAACGTAACCACGCGCGCTCGAGCAGCGCCGCCGACGCCTGCACCAGAGACCTAAGGTCATTAAGGTCATCGTGCATAGCAAGAAAAGAAGCGACGTAAAATCTCTGTATGTGATTTTGAGATACTTAATAAATCATATCACAAGTATTCGCTGGTTTTTCCGTGACCCGTCCCGGTAAACGAGTACACAGTGGTAGTTAATATAATAGGTCCATGATAAGTCCGTATTGACTGACAGTAGTAATTATAAAATGTGGATATGGCAATAATCTGTGGATAATCTGTCCTTGTCAGTTCTTCTTGTAAATATTCAGTTACTTGGCTTTAACTTGTACTTTTAGTTTGACTAAATTATTACTCATGCTAAAAATTATCTCTCTCACTTCCTTTTTAATTGTTTTGCCCATTATTTTTCATAACTCACGAAAATAAACAATCCTACAGAAATCAAATTGTTTGTTATGACTTTTATGAATGACGTTCTATTACTTTCAAAAACCTGTCATACAGAGATTTTTTTTAAAAGCCGTTCGGACTTGGCGTGGTCTTATTATAATACTTATATTTCTTGCATCCATCGGCAGATTCACGATGTCCGTCCATCTCTTGGGGAGCTGTCCCACGCTATGCCCTACCGTATACAAAGCCGTGGAACAATATAACAATAACGAGTAAAATCGGTTGATGTTTGGAGTAAACATCGGTGAATTGAGTCCCTCTTCCTTTTTTGTCAAGTCGATTATCAAGTTGACTATCCCTGTATCTAATGTTGTATAATCCAAGACAAACTGATACCTACGTCTTTGACCATTTATGTGAATTTAGGTGATGCAATCGGTGCTCTTTTATTGAATCGCTCGCCTCGATTCGAATGGTTTTCAATTTTTTTTTCGACATGAAAAAATTATTATTTTTCAAATCTTATTGGCAACACCCAGGAAAATCGGCATCCTGCATCAAAATATACAACTTCTAAGACCGTAAATCAAAATTAAAATCCTTTCTAATCGAGGCGTGCGATTCAAATATAGGAATGACAACTCAATGAAGAATCTGCACAGGGAACCATTTTTTTTCTGACTAAATTTTTTCTTATCTAATGTAGTATTCGAAACAATAGCGATTCAGGTGAAATACGACTAAATACAAAACTTTAAGTTTGGAAACAGAAAAAAGTGGTTGCCAGTACCTTACCCTTATTATTTAGCCAAAAACTAGCGTGAGGTCGTCTAGGTGGAATGTTAAAGTAAATGAAAAACAACTCAGTATATATCTGCAATTCTTTTATTTGAAGATTAGTCTAATTTTAAGGTCAGTCAAAAAAGATTCCAATTAAGTTTAGATAAACCTGAAAAATGATTATTCTATGAATAATCATAGAATAATAATATTCTATGAATATTATTCAATATTAAAAGGTAATTGGAAAACCTGGACCAGGAAAAAAAATGTATTGAAAGTAAAAGTATGTGTGCAAAGGATTTCCAAGACTTCTTTAAATTCATTTTGTATGGAACCATAAAAAGCCATCCTACAGTTTTCGAGATATCCAATGTTAAAGTAGGCAACAGCGGTTCATAAACATATAAGATGTGGGCGACGACGCGCAAAAAAATCCGCCCTACAGTTTTCAAGATAATACCGTGAGCAAATATGTGCACAGGGATGAGAACCTCCTTCCTTGCCATGGACTTACTACCCAAAGGGACTGCGCACTGCTTTGACTAAAACCGGGCAGAGCGAGAGTCACCATCGATAGTCCTGTGTCCCTTTCTAGTGTTGCCACCATTGTTGATATAAATTCCGAATTACTTTTATTATTTGGCGCGGACACCAACCTCAGGGCCAGGCAGAGCTGGACCTGGTGCAATCTGAAGGTCATGTTTTCACCAGGGTCCAGCCCAAGCTTACCCTGCTACTCGGAAACTATTAGCTCTAGAACACTAGTTCCTAGAGTGAAATGATAGCACTCCTCGAGATCATCATTTCGTATGACAGCTGTCAAAGTTAAATCTTTTATAACTCGGTACCCATTGGTCCTAAAACACTAGTTCCTAGAGTGAAATGATAGAACTCCTCGAGATCATCATTTCGTATGACGGCTGTCAAAGTTAAATCTTTTATAACTCGGTACCCATTGGTCCTAAAACACTAGTTTCTAGAGAGAAATGATAGTACTTGTTGATATCTACATTTCGAATGACAGCTGTCAAACTTTAAACTGAAATAACTCCTAAACTATTGGTGCTATAACACTAGTTGCTAAAGCAATACGATAGTACTCATCGAGATCTACATTTCGGATGACAGTTCTAAATTTGACAGCTGTCATATGAAATGTAGATCTCGACAAGTACTATCATTTCTCTACAGAAACTAGTGTTTTAGGACCAATGGGTTCCGAGTTACAAAAGATTTAACTTTGACAGCTGCAATACGAAATGTAGATCTCGACGAGTACTATCATATCTCTTTAGAAACTAGTGTTCTAGAACCAATGGGTTCCGAGTTATAACACATTTAAATTTGACAGCTGTCACCCGAAATGTAGATATCGACGAGTACTATCACTTCTCTTAAGAAACTAGTGTTGTAGGATAAATCGTTACCGAACTCTTTTATCTATTTTGTGGAACAAAAAGTCGTAGGTTAATAATTATGTCGACTCGACGTTTGTCGGAGAAATGTTCAGTAGATCAAAAGGTATTTTGACAACTACTTTTCGGATTGTACGGATTACCTCATAATAATACCAAATTCACGGTAAATATATTTCTCCAATAATGGCAACACCAAACATGACACTTGTCAATTTAGAATAACGGTGATTATGCCAATAACATTGTGTTTACACTGTTAGAAAGGGACAAAGGACTATCGATGGTGACTCTCGCTCTGCCCGGTTTTAGTCAAAGCAGTGCGCAGTCCCTTTGGGTAGTAAGTCCATGTTCCTTGCATACCAATACGTAAAACAATCAATCAACCATTTTCAAGATATTTAATGTCAAAGTATGTTTCAAACAGTGGGCAAACTATTAGCAAACAACTGTACAGGGAGAGACCCTCCAACATTTGACGTTGAATGTGTCAAAAACTGTAGGATGTATTCTTTATTCGTCGGTATGGAGAAATGCTCGGAGTCTCGTTGCGCGACAGAATCAGAAATAAAGAGATCCACAAGCGAACCGAGGTCACCGACATAGCCCGAAGGATTGCTAGGCTAAAGTGGCCAATGGGGCAGTAAAGTTCTCGAGTAGGCCTCCCACAAGGTGGACCGACGACCTGGTAAATATTGCAGGTACTAGCTGAATGCGGGAGGCACAGAACCGGCCTTTGTGGAGATCTCTGGGGGAGGCCTATGCCCGCATTGGACGTCTTACGGCTGATATGATGATGTTGAGAGAGGTATGGCATAGCGGAGTAACCCGTTCGAATTTGAGCCGCCCCTCTAGGCAATATCTCCACCTGACACAATACCGAAACCAAGCAATACGATCTTAAAAAGTATTTTGTTTCTGCCGATGGGTAAGGTCTCCATGCTCCCTTGGGGATTTGGAGTATTCAAAGCCAGGGCAAGAATCCACTTGAGCAGCTATTCGTATTTTACTTTGAACTTTATGTATGTATAAGTCTTTATGAATTAAATAAAGCTAACCTTGGCCTTTTGGAAATATCGTGTCGAAGCACAAATCAATTCTTATAATTGGACAATATCCTTCCTTCTGGACGCCACTGTCGGGGCAGTAGCACCAATGGCAGCCGTCTTCGAGGTAGTACCGGTTATTAGGTACGCAGTCTGGGTAAAATATCAATAACAAAATCAATTACAACAGAAACTGCCTGCCTGTCAAGAAACAACCTATTCAGTCTGGCCTTTAGTTATACTGTTCGGGGAACACACTTAGCAGTTAACATAAAAAAAGTTGAGGAAAGCGGTTCGTGCGGAGGGCTGTGTATCTGTCATGCTGGTAGGTGGAACGCCTGCCCGATTATGAGCTTCGATTGAGGAAAGGGGGGCGTATGTTCCTCTAAATTCAGCCTGTATAAAAATAATCATCTTGGCGTTAATGTCCCGGTTGTGCTCCAGCGCACGAGAGCCCGCGTCCCGCTTTGACCATGATCCAGTACTTGGCAGATCAGGTAATTACAGTGGAGTGACTGCTATCTAAACTCCGTGACCCTGCTACCAGGGGAGCCTGACCAGCTTGGATCATGGTTACACATTAAGCCGCCTGAATGTGTAAGTTTTATCACGATGTAAGAGCCGTAAGAGCATCGGTTACTATTCAACTAATGTACATAACTCAGAAAAGAGTCATTGGTATATGGCACCAGTGGGATTCGAACAAGGGACCTCTCGCTTGCGAGTCGGACCCTTACCATCCGGCCACCGACGCTCTCATTCTAGGTCCTAAATTACCTTCCATGGTTGAAGAGAGAGGACACCTGGAAGGGTACCACCGCCTTATCTATTCAGCATTCTACTTATACATCACTGCAGCAGGGCCGATCTAGGAGGCAGCCAGACAGCTGATACAGCGGACCCTGGGCCCTCACGCGCCGCGCGGGAGCGCAACCGGGACAAAACGCCGAGATGATGATGATGACATCGAAACTAAATTATACAAAAATATAATAAATTTGCCCCAGATTCCCAGTCTTAGGAGAAATGCCCACAAGTCTGGCCGCATTTCTTTCTTAATTGGTCACATCAATGATCACAAAGCATACGTACGTGTCGCGTTGATTGCATCATATATTCTGACAATCCCGTTTGGGTATTTCCGTAAGGCGGGTATTTCAAGGTCGAAATCCGCCTTGTTAGTATAATCACCACGTTCGTCATCATCGTCGTCACCATCGTAGTCTTCACTAGAGCGTAACAACCTAAAGGACACGCTTACTGCAAATATCTGAAAGAACAAAACAGATTAAATACACTCCACTTATGCTCTTTGACGATTGAAAGAGTAAATTTTTAATTTTTAGATAATTTGCTTGGACTAATTCACACAGCGCCATCTAGCCTTAAAGTAAGCAAAGCTTGTGTTATGGATAACTGATAAACTACCTATATACTTTATTAAAATACATACTCATTATACATACTACACCCAGACCCGTAACAGAAATTAAAATTCATCATTTCAAATTTTGGTCGGCCGGGAATCGAACCCGGGACTCACTTGTTTTAAAAGGGGAAAGACACATTATTTTTGTTTCGTCTTTAATATAATCGTATTGCCTTACGAATTGCAGATACTTCGCTAAACAGCCGTGCACAGGCAGTATCTGCACCAGATGGAAAGTCAGCACGTGTTTCCTATCCACCCACTCCAGAAGGACGCGTACTGCGTGAATAATCCATCGACCATGTCAGATTTCCTAGGCTATCACCCTAACTCCCATCCCATTACAGACTGTGAAAGCGCCGTAGGCAATAGCCACTTTTCTCTTTTGTGACTATAATCTGGTAGACAGGCGAAACTACCAAGAAATCTGTATTTTTTTTAACTTATAGAATCCACACAAGAGTGTAACAGTCTGACCCTTAGGCCAAAATATTTCACGTGAAAAATATCCCACAAATAAGTTACTTCGAATTCGGAAGTTGATATTTTTTTAAATAGATTATAGGATTAAGTTATAATTAAACGGCTTCGTTTAAAACTGATCGTCAGTGCTGCAAGAGATTCGAAATGATATTATTAGTCATTATTTTGTTAGTTGGAGACCATAGAGCGCATCTTTCAAAACTAACGCCATCTGTAGATTTCAATAGATACGATTTGACGAGGTCGCTCAATGTCACGTTACCATACTCCGCACATAGATGACGTTGTTAACTGTTCTGCAGTTCTCTCATATTTAAATGTGTTTATCTATTATTTGAATGTTCTAAAATTATCTTGGTTTTAATACTTATATGTTTAAATATTTATAGGTTTGTTGAAATAAAAATAAATTTAATAAATTTATTTTAAATTTAGTAATTTGTGGCCACAAAGCTTAGAGGCAAAAAAAGTAAGCATGATGTAGGTGGTAGGGTAGATTGATAAGCAAGGTCGAGTCGAGACGTACCGTCGGGTTCCGTAGCTGTCTTTTATTATCGTAGGAGGAGTAGTTTTTGCTGTATTTAAACATATTTAAGGTAGGTAAATGCATCTAATTTCGATGTCATTCAATAGGTACCGATTAAAAGAATGTCTGGTTATCAAAGTAAGTACGTTTTATGAAGGTGATTTATTATTGTTCTCTGAGTAGGGAAGGTTATTTGACAGTGATAATTTCCCGTTTCTCTTCTGCTTACAATTCCACACCTTATGGATTAGTCATTGGTTTTTTGGATTTTTGGAGTCGATATATAAGGGTGTGCAAGGTTCAATGGGGTTTTTTTTCTCTGATCAATAGTCGACGAAGGCGGACGTCCGAGCTTGTACTCGATACATTTGGGGCTTTTCCACTCGAGCTTTAGCTTCGGGGCAGTCAGTAGAATACGAGAAAGAAGAACAATCGGGGTTGTTTTATAACGGGTCTTTGAGTTAGATTCAGTGAAGTACAAAACCAGGTACAATACAATACAATACAATACAAAACTATTTATTGCACACCAGAGAACACAAGTATAGATACAAAAAATATGGTAGATAGTACAAAGGGCGGTCTTATCACTAATGTAATCTCTTCCAGACAACCTTGGTATGGAGAGAAGCAATTCATATTGTGTAAAATCGTGAATAGGTAGAATTTCGTTTGTGTTGTATATCGATCAATCCATCTACAGCATCCTATCACGACAAGAGCGCAAAGAGCGGCTCTGCGTGTTGTACGTAAACGTAAAGAGATCGCTGAGATACTCCGGTGATGATTTTCTAAACAGCACACAGTACAGGAGAGAGACGAGACGAGCATTCCGGCGAAGTCGGATTGGGAGCCAACCCAGCCTGGTATGTTAGTGTTTGGCAGGTATGTTAGTGATCTAGAACAGTGATGAAAAATACTAATCGTTTGTTTTTGTTTCAGGGACCCCTTGGCAAGGCATTGCACACCGCCCTTGCTTATGCTTTCAGGTCCTACTAAGGTTGAAGACCATAGGCCGTTTGATTCGGACAGCAAATGGCTGGATGTTACAAAATATTCCATTATTAACCTTTTGTTCCGATTGAAATTAAGTAATTGCCTAGTACCTTTCTCTGGAATTTTTGTGTGACATTCATAGATCGTCTGACTTGGAATTTAGGCGCTACGAAAGGATCTGGGATTCGTCAAGTGTTTCCGCGCAAGTTCGATCCTCGATCCTCAGGGCGGAACATCATAAGATTTAAAAATGTTTCTTTTAATTACCATTTATGAAATTTTAGCCGCGTCACATTTAATAATCGCTTATACGTACTTCAATCTTAGGTTGACTAAATTATCTAAAAGTAACGCGGTAGACGGCTTCTGTTTTGTACTATGTACAGTTATTATACTCTATTAATTGAAAACGATTGAAACAATTACCGTATAAATCAATGTAATAAAGGAATATATTTGAGAGAGATAGAGAGAGAGAAGAGCGAGAGTGAGTGCGTTAGACGTACTAAAGATTATCTAGTCCGAACGGAATTAGGGGCGAGAAATTAATTTCATAGATTCCTTCGTTGTCAAACAGTATGTACCTACGTGAGAAAGACAGAGCGTGCGTTTTTGGTCTATAGTATAGATGATGTTAGTGAGTATGTTGTGTGTGTATGAGTGCGTTTCAGTATAAGTATGAGCGCGTTTGTTAGTTGCCTTTAAGTAAATTAATAAAGTTGTAGGCCAATATTTGAATTAAAACAAGTAGGCTAGGAGTTGATGTGTTCTCACATCATGAGAATAAATTTATAACGAACATTTATTAATTCGCTATTTTGAACGTTTAGGGCTGTTTGGAATGTAATACTTTAGAAGTGGGACGACTTCATTGAGCATTGTAATTTGGATTTTAAATCCTTAAATTATTTACTTGTAACTTTTGTGCGTAGATATTACTTTAAGATATTTAGTAGAGATGGCATGGAACATGATTTTGATAAAATAATATTTAGTATCCTTCTTTCTGGTAGCATACGTGACAGATCGGGTTTTATGATTGGGGTCCTGTTGGAACACCAGTATCTTAGGGCTTATTCCGCGCAATCCATTTATGGGTGAGTTGGTGTTATGGTGATGTGGAGAGATTACGGTCTTGAGAAATCATTATAGCAGCTAACCTATCTGAATCTAAGGTATGTTGCGAAAACGTCCTAAAATCAGCCATCTCAGAGCTTAGTCCGCGCAAGTCAATTTTTAGGCGAGTTGGAGTTATTGCGATGTAATAGACTGCGGTCTTGAGACATCTGTATAGCAGCTGACCAGTCTCAACCTAATGCATGTTGCGAAAAGGTTCTAAAATGTATTAGCAAAGCTGGAGTCCGCATAGATAAACTTTTGGGTGTACCATTGTTATCGTGATATTGATTAACTTCGGTCTTAAGATGTCCGGATAGCAGTCCGTCAATCCAAATTTAATGCACATAGCGAAAACAGCGATGTTAATGCGGTACCAAGGAGGAGAGTAGCGTTGCACAGTTTTCGGCCTGCTTGATTGTTGTTTCGATGTTGAGGAAGTTAGTCTGTCCGAATTCCATGGACTTGCAAAACCTTTCTAGTACTTAGTGGTGAGCCGATGTGACGACTTTGATACGACCAAATCTGTACGTTGGAATTGCTTAAGTTAATTATTATTTACTTTCATAACTAGATGGTTTAACAGTATACAGACCCCTGATACAGTTGTAACATCAATAATATTCTATATATAGAAATAAACTTTGGAGCTACTTACCTATACCAATTGGAGTCCAGCATTTGAAATATTTATTTAGAATACCTGAAGTTACAGGCCTCAATCACCAGTTGTTTATTACAATATTAATTATTTATATACCTTATTTCAATTGGCCTTGAGCTATTTCTCGATACTAAAGATAACTATAATTTGATCAACTTACTTACTTGGGAGATTTATATGAAGAACTTGATGTTCTACATCGAATGCTTGCGGGATTACCAATTGAAATCATAATTATGTTCGCCTGCTGTCTTTACATTATATCAAGGATTGAGTTTTGTACCCTTGAGATGTTTGGCTGTGTGAGAAGCTGGCCGCTTCGTTCCTCACATGTAGGTTCCATTTCCGGAGCGGTGGTAGCCTAAAATATACCTGCACTACCATACGGGATGACCTATGGGGCTTAATCTCTTTCCCTTTACTTATTACTAAAGATTGTGGCTTTAGCCATTTGTAACAACACCATGGTTCTCTGGAACTTATCCATTACTGGATTTTGAAGAAATATTACATTTATTATGGATAATCTGCATTTGTGTATGGAGCACTCTCTCCAGGGCTAACGGCTGATTCTAAATTATTCTACCTATATCTGAGCTGTCCTGAATTGGGGCCCTTTATTGTTGTCGAAGGAACACTGTTGAAGTATTCGCCTTTATATGCCTTTAGGGTTGCCATTTCTACATCGTCGAGTCTATTGGGGCCCTGCATTGTAAACCTTTGGTGTATCCTGAGACTTGTCATTCTGCTAATAAGTAAGCTTTGGTACATGATGTACGAATGTACAACAAGATGATGTAGAGACCTGGAGTAAGCTACATGCTTTATTGAATTAATCACACTTACAATTATTATCGGGATATGATCCACAGGCATTGGTTGTTGTTGTTGAGTCCTCTTACAAGAATTATAACGAAATACTACTTGACATGACAAAGACCTTAACCATTTTGCCCTCTTTTAAATCAAATAAAATATCAGGTTAGGATGAGAACGTCACTCGTTGACTCATATAGTAAGCTGCGGAGTGAAGCATAGGCTACGAGTAGTGAAGTTCATGCTGGAGTCAGTTATCTGGCTTTGAAGCAGCTTACCCCTCCCTAAAAGGGGGGGGGTCTGTTTGTTTCCCTTGGACATAATATCTGTTTATTTTCCCTTAGACATAATATCTGTTTGTTCCCTTTATACATAATATATGAATCTGATTCCTAATTTTAGATACAACTTTCTTGACAACTTAATCTCTAATCTAATTAACTCTTTATATTTTAATTTCATTTCAAATCATTAATTTCATACCTGTTTATACTTCTCCACTCAAGCATCGGGGTTACTAACATCACAACGTAGAGTTCCATAGACGATTACAAATGGCCTTATTTAGTTTAAAACGTCGATAAAAGATTCTATAGTCTTACGGTTTAGAAATGGTAGTTTTAGAGCTTAGGTTTCTGTGTGAATGAGCGTATGCGTGAAAGTATGAGAGAGTCTGTTTTGCTGAGAGGGCGAACGTTACAAGAGGATATTTAAGTATGATCGCTACGAAAAGTCGGAGTATGGGACACAATATTGTTTTTTGAAGAAAGAAAGAAAGAAAGACATTTATTACACATAGCACACCACGACACAATTACAGTTACAATTACAGACAACGGACACATTAACACTTAAAATATCTTAATTAGGACAATATGTAGCCTCCCATGACACTGTCGGTGCCGCGGCGGCCAGCGCACGGGCGTTATACTACCTAAGTAAAATTAATGTATAAATACATCAAAATAAACACAAAATACGTAGGTAGTTAAAAATAAATATTATGGCACATCTGCTGGCCGTTGCGCAATCCATCCATTCCTGCGGCCTCGCTATGCCATGGTGCCAGGCTGCACGTACGACCAACGTTTTGTGGGTCTCAATAACCGTCTACAATCACTACAAAGTGGAATTTTTCTCGTACTCGATGACACAGGATAACCTGCGGCGCCCTTACAGTCTATTAGGACATCTTGATGAAGAATGAACGCACAATCGAGGCTCTGACCAGCTGGCCAGTCTGCATCTGATCGGGGATCCCCATCGTGCGATATTTCTACCGGATCAGCGATATTCCGAAGGGTTTCCGAAGGGGGAACTCGGGTTACGGCTTTCCGCGCCATTCTTCGAGGCGAGTAAGGTCTCCAGTGGTCTATGGGGTGGGGATTTGGGGATTCGTGGCTTTGGCAGTGGAGGGGCATTTGCCTTTTTGCTGCCAGAGTAACGTGTTGCTAATGTCTATAGGCGGTGGTGACCACTTTCCATCAGGTGGCCCGCTTGCCTGTTTGCCTACTGTATGACATAAAAAAAGGAAAAAAAGGAAAAAAAAATGTCGCAAGCTTAGTGCTTCCATTTTAGGGTTTCCTTTTAAGTACTTAAATACGGAGCCCTTAATCACTACTTAAAGTACTTAAATACGGACACGTCTTGGCTGGTTGTTTATACTCACTAGACATTTATTTAACTTACCAAAGACATTAGGAAGAAGAACAAGCTATGACGCATTTTGAAATCTGGGAATAAAATCATTGAATTAGTTTTATAGGATTTCTGGAAGGTGTCGGCATAATATATCTCTTTCTTCCATTTAACTCTCTTACTTCGATCACCCGTATGTCGTCATTCCATCCTTTTTTTCTTAGGTCGCCCTGTACTGAAGTATCTATCATATACTGAAATATACATTCACATTCTACACCTTCCTTGTCACATGATTTTAATCCCTCCGCATAATTGCTCCTCAGATTTTCCGCCACTGGCGCTATTTTCAAACTTCCCTTATTCGTTATTTTGTCCATTCTCGTCACTCCACTCATTCATCTTAACATTCTCATTTTCGCCTCATGCACTTATCTTTCATCCGTCGTATTGGAAGCCCAGCATTCTGATCCGATGGATCTATATAGTACGAAAGTTTTGATAATTGTTTTTTAGATTTTCCCTTTAAGTTTAAAAGGCATGCGGTGACTCCGCCATTTCATCCATCCCGCATTTATTCTATTGTTCACGTTACTGTCGAATTCGCCAACATTCTAGATCAATGACTCCAGGTAAATTACAGGCATGAGGCATTTCATCTTAGTTCTCACAGTGACAATGCACCTGCGGTTCTGCATTTTTTTACCTGCAACCTAAATGTGTGAATTGTAGATGTCATGGGCGACAGTTACCATTTACCATCACTCTCCACTTTTTCCTGCCATTTTCCCAGCCTGCTCTGGACTTCGTGTGCATTATCTCCGACATGGACAATGTCGTCGGCGAATAGCATACACCAGGGTGCCTCCACGAATGCCCGATGTTAATGCGTCCCTAATCAGAACGAACAAATACGGGCTTAAAGCCGATCCCTGGAGTAGATCTACCACCACATTGGACACATATAGGTTACTCCGGCTATGCTTGCTCTTTCAGACGTCGATATTTTAAGCTTTACATACTTTCCTGGCCCTCCTTTTACATTCAAGGCCCAGCACAGATGCATCAACAGTGTCCCTCGAAAGGTAATCTGGTAGGCTCTGAGGTCAAAATTCGTGCCCGAATCGTACAAACTAGTCAACCCACTGCACCCTCCGACGATGGGAGAGATTTCATTCACACCATATAGGTGCTTGGAATCCAATTAACGTACGGGCAACGCGAGCCTATTTACCGCGCACGTGCAAGATGTGCAATGAGCTCCAGAAGCCTTTCTTTTCCACAATAACATGGGGTTCTTCAAAAGACATGTTTACAGGTACCTCAGAGGCCGGCACCGCATCCGCTTCCCTTAGGTTGCAGATGTCCTGGACGCCGATGGCTGCTTCCCATCAGGTGGACCGTCCGTCAGTGGGCCTCCCTGGCGATCCCTGGTCCAGAAGAAGAGTAGACGTCGTGCTGCTCAGAATTTTCGGGGCACTGCAGTAACTGGTCCCAACTTCCTGCTGCGCCCTGCGACACCAACGACGGCGCTCTACCTGTGCCGCCTTCATTACACGGTGACGGCAAAGGAGGAGCACATCCGCATAACCAAGAAGTACCTCGTGCCAGCTTTTGGAATCAAGCCATGAACGTACGATCAACTCGTTCGTGGCGTTGGTTCCCACCGCAGATTTTGATTTCTTCATGAGGGAAGAATATTGGCCGAAGGGTGTGGTGTACCGGCGATTCCGTGGGCGACCCAGAATTTCCGGTGCCGCCGAACGACATTAAGTGTCAGTTGTTTTATTATATATTTTTATATATTAGTTAACAATTTATAATAATTTGTATGTAGGTATATGTTTTATCTTTGTCTGTATTTTGTATCAGTTTATTTTGTATTTATGTTGTTATCAATATGGGCCTCAGTTGCCTGAAATTAATGAATAAATAAAATAATAAAAAAAGCTTACCCTAAAGGAAACACAGAGCGATTAATTATGCAATTTCCGATACGGATACTGCGCTGCGAGTAATTTTAATTGCGAGTAATTGAAATGCATACAAATTAATGGCTTGTTGTTCAATTAAATTAATGTTTTCTAAGGCAAACGTGATGGAAACCGATGTGGGGCCCTATTCTCACATTCGACATTCTAAAAGATCACTGTAATCTCTATTGTATATAATGTCCAATATCTTTGTATTTTTTGTTGCCAAAATATAATTGAGAGTCTTGAAACAAGAATAGATATACTATGCCTAAAAAGTTAAGCGGCTTGGGAAATTAGAATGTTGATTAAAATCAAAATCAACAAGTAAGCAGCTTGATTTTGAATAACTATCTTGTTGTATACAGACGGACGTCTTCATTATTCAATCAGTTTTGCTGTCTTGTAGATTTCGATCAATCTTAGATTATAATTTCCCAAGTCGGTTTAATTTTTAGACAGAGTCAGTAGTTATTCCTACTAGTTTGTCATATCAGTATGAGTTAGAAGATGCGCTCTCAAGCACATCTCCCAGTCTAGGCCTAGGTAAGTCCAGACCCAGGTCCGGGTCTAGATCCAGGTCTAGGTCCATACTCAAGTTCAAGTCCAAGTCCTGGTCCTAGTAGTTGCCTTGTACCATGATCTGGATCACAACCAATACTAATACTGTAATTCATACATGTCCAGACATGTTTACGCATTAGAACACCGAAGAAGCAAACGCACAACAATGTCTCGAATGACTACAGTAACATACAAAATTAGACGACGGTAACGTTAGAGCTAAATCTCTACTGCTGTCAACCACACGTTGCTTGTCGAACGCTGCGATTCGAATACAGGTCTTCTACTTGTTGCATTTCGGAGTATGCGAAGCAGTTGCACGACCTCATTTCCGCCATCGGAATGGACGAGCACTTCATCCTTATATTGTGGATCTTCCAGCTATCCGCACGAGCCGCTTTAGTTCAATCTTTATAACGCGTACGGCTAAGGAATAGAACGCGTTACCTACAAGTGTGTTTCCTGATCATTGTCATATAGACGCCTTCAAGGCTAAAGTGAATAGGTTGTTTTTAGACTGGCATGCTCCATCATCGGCCGCATCGTCATTTACCACCAGGTGAGATGGATCAAATGCCTAACTAGTTTAATATTAATATATATGCCTACTACGAGTATCTCTAATTCAATATTGAGAATAGTTTGTTGTGTGGTGGTTGTTTGCAATTACATACATGTAATATTTTGGCGCATTATTTACGGTAACGAGGAAACACCATTAGATAACCTTCATGTTCAGGCAGCTGAATATGCACAACTGAATACCGTGTACTAATCGTGTCTGTCGGTCGATTCTCGACAACATTCGTGGGCGCAACGATGAAATGTGACAGATCGTGGGCTGGAATCGTTGTCATAGCAAAGCGAAAATTTATATTGAAATAAATATTGTTATCATCCAATAACACATCTTACATTTCATCGTGGCATCACTGCGATCAAGAATGTTTATCTGTAAATCGCCTAGAAACAGGGTCACGAATGTCATTGCAGTTGCTTTAATTACCTGCCTGCCTAGCACGAGTGTGCGCGCGACACAGCTTGCGCCGCGATAAAAATTTGTCTGTCGAGCCAATTTCTCAACCGCACTCTCAGTTGCATAGCACATGTGGTCATTTTGAGAAATCAGCCCCCGCGAAGCCTCTCTCGTCACGGACCAACTACAGGCGACATAGCTGAGTTGCCACCTATAACAAAAAAAATCAAATCCTTCACTAAATCGGGTGATAAATCCGATAAAAGTGAGTAGGAGCCTTATCCATCGGATTGATTTGACGTTGACGTTTTAACTGGCGGGTATTTTTGAAACGATGTGTCAAAATTTCGAAACTATTATTAAAAATTCGAAGTTATTTTGTTGAATTGATATTTGGCATTTTAAATATCAATTTAATGTCTGTTCGTTGTTTTTAGTGATTTTTGCTATGTAATTGGAACTTTGAAAGTAGAGAAATCTTGACCGCAATCAAAATGATTTTATGTTTTTTCAGCATTAGAAGCACAAACGTGCAATTGAAAATATTGGTCGACTACATGTCGGTCAACCGAAATTTCGCTGTGGGCCAGTAAATTTACCCACTGAGCGCCGAGTGGGCCCACTCGGCGCTCAGGCAATGAAAGCCGAGTGGGTTGTAGAAGATCGACAACATAAAAACTCTAATAAAAGTGTAATTAGCTATCTTTATGGTTAATTATAATTATATGTTTATTGATGATTGTTTTTGATCTGTCCTGAGTTGGCTTTATTATGGTTTGTGCTTACTGGTGATAGCTGCTTATACTTTTATTAGATTTTTTATGTTGTCTAACAAAAAAAATCAAATCCTTCACTAAATCGAGTGATAAATCCGATAAAAGTGAGTAGGAGCCTTATCCATCGGATTGATTTGACGTTGACGTTTTAACTGGCGGGTATTTTTGAAACGATGTGTCAAAATTTCGAAACTATTATTAAAAATTCGAAGTTATTTTGTTGAATTGATATTCGGCATTTTAAATATCAATTTAATGTCTGTTCGTTGTTTTTAGTGATTTTTGCTATGTAATTGGAACTTTGAAAGTAGAGAAATCTTGACCGCAATCAAAATGATTTTATGGTTTTTCAGCATTAGAAGCACAAACGTGCAATTGAAAATATTGGTCGACTACATGTCGGTCAACCGAAATTTCGCTGTGGGCCAGTAAATTTACCCACAGGCAATGAAAGCCGAGTGGGTTGTAGAAGATCGACAACATAAAAACTCTAATAAAAGTGTAATTAGCTATCTTTATGGTTAATTATAATTATATGTTTATTGATGATTGTTTTTGATCTGTCCTGAGTTGGCTTTATTATGGTTTGTGCTTACTGGTGATAGCTGCTTATACTTTTATTAGATTTTTTATGTTGTCTAACTTCTACATATACTGTTTTCTTTAGTTCTTTTTTTTTATACCACCAAGGTGGCAAACAAGCTTACGGCCTGCCTGATGGTAAGTAGTCACCATCGTTTGCAATACCAGGGGCATCACCCACTAGCATTAGTTTTTTTTTAACTTTTCAATCTCAATTTTGCTTTTATCTATGCTTTCACATAAAATTGGCTAACGTTAAATTGTTCTAAGTTTTTTGTTTTTTTGTTACGCTATTTTTAAGCCGATTGTGGACGGTTTTTAAATGTCTTTTTTTATTGGTATACTCCTGAGGTGGTTTCATTTGAGCCAGTTTAGGATCTGACGATGGAAACCCTGTAATATCGAGGGAAATCTTTGAAATTTGTAGGAAAACGCAGATGGTCGTTTCATGGTATCATTATCTAATGCTGCTGTGCCTATGATGCCAAGAATTACAAAACTACCACAAAAGCAAAAAAAACATATACAATATGAGTAAGTTAAGTATATTTATTACTATATGTTGAAGACAGTTTTATTTTCTGTTGTATTTTACAATAATTCTGTCTTATATATAACTAGCTTTCCACCCGCGGCTCTGCCCGTGTGAACTACCATTATATTGCACGGATTCGCGCGATGTTTGGAGAATAGGTAGAAAGGTTAAAAAAGGTATCTGTTTAGGCAACAATGTCTACATAAGAATTGCTAATATAAAATTATAGGCGGTCGATCTCAAAATGTGATTTTATTTGTCTCATCTATTATTCACCGACAATTGTTCAATACAAAGCTTTATTAGTAGAAATTAATACTTGGAGAAGTGCACAAATTTAAAGCTCCAAGACCTTTGTGTTTTCATAATGTCCCGAAGAGACAATAAAGGATACGCTAAGAATAGTTCTGCTAGTACCGAACTTCTTAATGCAAATGCAAAGGCAACCGTAGATATTCTCCGAGCATAATCGGCAAGAGATCTGCTACGCTTCGTTAATATATTCTTTTACCAAGATGGAAGTCTTGGAAGAACTTCGCTAGTGCAACACAGGTTCGACACTGGAAGCGAAAGATCTATCAGTCAGCGAGCAAGGCAAAAACCGATTGCAAAAGAAAAAGAAGTTTAGGAGTTATTAGAAGACATGAGAAGCAATAAGGTCATCGAACCGTCTCAAGTCCATGGCGTTCACCAAGAAGAAAGATGGCAGCACACGATTTTGTGTGGACTACTGTCGACTAAATGGAATCACAAAAAAGGACTGCTATCCCTGGCCTCGTATCGCGACGACACATTGGATACCCTGAGGTTCTCAACCTTAATCTTAAGTCTGGCTAATGGCATTCTCATCCAAAGAAAAAGGATGAGACAGCTTTTCCTACAGGAAAAGGACTATGGAATTTTAATGTTATGCCTTTCGGACTGTGCAACACGCCTGCCACTTTCGAAAGACTCATAGATGTATGGGCAGGATGAGTACAAGATGCCTGCCTGGTCTATTTAGATGATGTTATTTTTTTTTTTTTTTTATGTCATACGGTAGGCAAACAGGCAAGCGGGCCACCTGATGGAAAGTGGTCACCACTGCCTATAGACATTAGCAACACCAAGAGTATCGCTAATGCGTTGCCCACCTCTATAACACGTTGCTCTGGCAGCAAAAAGCAAATGCCACTCCACTGCCAAAGCCACGGTTCCCCAAATCCCCATCCCATGGAGCACTGGATCATTTGCGCAACGTGGAACATGTCTTAAGGAAAGTAAAGGATGCCGACCTTACGTTAAACCCGATGCCATCCCGATAATGCCATTTATTCAGGAGCAACCCAACAGACCTAGAAAAGTTAAAGCACTACAGAAGTGGTCTACTCCCAAGGACAAAGAGGAAGTTCGGGCATTCCTAGGGCTATGCTCATACTACAGACGGTTTGTTAAAGTATTCTCTTGCAATGTCACTTCATCGTTTGACTGAAGACAAGCAACCATTCCGCTGGGATGAGCTCTGCAAGGAATCCTTTCAAAGACTGTTAAAATGCCTATGTGAAACTCCTCTATTAAGATAAGATACCCACAACCCAGCGGTCTGTTTATCGTCAAAACAGATGCAAGCAACACGGCGATCGAAGGAGTGTTTTCACGAAAACGTGTTTACTTACTTCAGTAAGTCGTTACTGAGACCAGAGAGGAACCACTGTGTAACTAGAAGAGAACTCTTGGCTGTGGTAAAGACACACCAACATTTCAAAGCGTGTATTATCGGCAGGCAGTTGTACTCCGTAATGATCACGCTGTCTTGAAGTGGCTATGACATTTTAAAAACCTAGTAGAACAGGTTGCCCGACGGATCGAGGAACTGCAGGAGTTTGACTACGTCACTGAACACAGCAGCGGGAAGGCTCATTGAAATGCTGATGTTCTATCAATGAGGCCATGCTCGGAGGAATGTGCTTAAAAACTAACCCAAATACCCACAATACATAACAGAATGTAAGCACTGTGTTAAACAGGAATTGAAAGAACTTCAAGTTAGGCTTACAAGGGCAAGCCCTTCACGATCTATGAGGGAAGTTTAAGAAGATAATGAAGATATCTGACGCATGGAAGGAACGTGGTGCAGAGAAACCAAGATGGACTGTAGGGGCACCTACAAGCGCTATTATTAAAGCGTATTGGGCCCAATGGGAGAGCGGAACAGTCGGAACTACCTTTAGGTAGTTGTTCCTCGGGTTAAGGTGCAAGAAGTTCTCCAGGAGATACATAATGGTGTAACAGGAGGACATCTAGGGGTAAAAAGAATACTGACTTTGGTCAGAGAAAGGTTCACTGGCTTTATTATCTGGAAGATGTTCAGAATTGGTGTCGCAAATGCAGTATTTGCGCCGCTGTCAAAAAACAGGCAGAGGTACGGCATTTGCAATAACCACCTCGGGGGCTCCTGCTGTATTGTCTCTCGCGATCGCGGGTCGCGGGTCATCGGTTAGCGCGACACCTCGGGCATGCGCGCTGGCTGATACGCACAACGACAGGTACTTAAGCGGGTTAGCTGCGGCTGGTGCTGACTGCATCCGCGATAGCTCCACCATCATACCAGCATAAAGCTCCCTTTTTAGGTAAAGCCTGATAGGTATTGCCTAAATATTTATCTTTGCAAGACAGTAATCTGCTTTATTATTATAGGCGAAAAAAAATAGGTACCTACAGTAGCAATTGAAAACCCATATCTCATGTTTCCCTAAATGAATACGTATTACACGCTAAGTCGCTACTATTCTAGGTAAGTATTTATAATGATTTTAAATCCTAAAAAGTTTATTATCTGATTGCAATTATTATAAAAATTATTTTGCATAGCTTAAAAATGTGCCTTTATTATCTTAGTACATTATTCTGTTCTAAAGTTACTTGTGAAGTTATTAAAAACGGATTTATATTTTGTAAATTTTTTACAATAACTTCAAAACAAAACATAATAATACGTTTATTTTACATATACATTACCTAAACTCATTGCTTTTTTTATTTTAAGTCATTAATTTACGCAAATTAAAACAATCGTATGGCGCTTCAAGTTGCTAGGGAAAAATTACAATATCTCGCTTGTCCACAAATATTTATATATTAACCGATTGGGATTATAAAAATAGTATTGTATAGCTTTATAATGTGCCTTTATTTTCTTTGTACACTATTTTGCTCTAAAGTTATCGGTTAGGTTGTTAAAAAATTAAAACGGATTTATTTTTTGCCAAATTTTTATATTACCTTAAATATCTCTTAAACTATAATTTTTACATATTTAAATGTATAAACAAAATTGTATCATATTTTATTTTGCTTCATTTGATGCCCCACACATACTTCTAAATACAATACAGTCTGTTTTAAAGGCAAATTTCAAAACGCGGCGGCGGCCATCTTGGTGACGTCATCGCTGGAGAATCAAGCACTTCAGAGATTGTCTCTTGGCTGTTTTTTATTCAGAATACCATACTTAACAACATACTAATAGATGGCGTTGGTTTCCGGAAGTGAACTATCCGGGCCATATTTGAAGCTAAGGGAAGGGACTATAACACCCTTTCGGCTTTATACATGTATTAAGTAACACCCTGTATTTCTGGTAAAAAGCCGTAAATTCTTCAAACTTAAATTCTCTCAACCGTTATCAAATCAAATCAAATCAAATCAGGGCCCAAAGGCTCGAAGAGAAATTCTCTCCTCTCAACGTTTGATATCGCCATAAATTATCATCCGAAGTGCAGTTGTGCTATTACTTGGCGATATTATACCGCGGAAAACTGTCAGCGACAAATTGTCGATCGCTTTGACATTAGTCCGCAAGCCAACTAGCTGTCGCGGGCAAGTTGTGTTATGCACTTGCGAGAGAGCTCGATAGAGCGTATTTTCTCGTTTATCGAGGCGCGAGCTGTGTCGCGCTCACACTCGTGCTAGGCAGGCTGATCTGCCAAAATTATAGATCTTGGCCTCAGACGATAAGAAATAAACACAGACAGATTCCTTCGAACACCTTACTCATCATCGTCGTCTAGCCCTTATCCCGGCCTATGCAGTCCAGCGGGGCCAGCTGAGCCAACCGCGCCTTTGCCACAATCATTTTAGCTCGCCGCTTCGCTCCCAAATACACCTTCTTATCCGAAGACGAGTTACTGTACTGCCATTTCTTGAAACATGCCTTTTTGTCCCTGACGAGTTCTTGCTCCTTACTATTTCACCATCCTGTATCATTGTCAATTCTTCGGCCGCTTTTAGACGTACCGAGTATTGTTCATCCTGGTGTTAAGATGGACTGTTTTCTGATAGTGGCTCCAGAGCTCATTGGTGGTTTCACCCTGAGCATACCAATCGAGGCTTTTGGCTGCCTCCAAGAACTCCTGGCTCATATCTCTCAGAGTTCACCATTTAATAGACGCTTTGCAGCGTTCTGCAGTAGGGCGTCTACTACTTACCTGGATGTCCATGACAAGGACTCGGTGCTGTGCAGTAAGGCATTACCCCTGGATGACCTTGCACTGGGATACGTGAAAGTTGTCCTATCTTCCCAGACAGAATGTAGTTCAGTGACCAGAAGGCTAACCATGTGGCCTTTTTTATACTATGCAGTGACAAACAAGCAGCAGCCCACATGATGTTAAGTGGTAACTGTTGCCCATAACATCTACGATTCATGCATTTAGGTTGTAGACAACAAAATAGCAAAACCGCAGGTGCATTGTCACTATGAGGACTAAGATGAAATGCCTCACGCCTGTAACTGTGCTGGATACCTTACCATCCAGGACTTATGGAGACCAGATGATAATGGGCAGCTGCATTTTTGTTAAAACATTTTCAATACTCGTCTGCCGAGCATGGAGATTATGGATAGAACCCTTCACAAATGTAGTGGAAGCTCAAGCCTGAACACCCACATATGTAAGGGATTTTGCCAAACTCCACACGGCCACCGGGGACAGCTGTGATACCTGCACTAAAATTATGTGTCAGGAACAGAGAAATAATAGGTATGCATTATTTTTATGAGATATTCATTTAATTTTAATTGTTGTATAATAAAATAATATAATCTTCATTCGCCATTTTAGAATGAGGTCAGCTTCCTGAAACAAATATATAATACAACTAAAATGTTATTTATTTATTTGGAAGATCATCAGCTTATCAAACAAATCAGTACTTAATTATAAAACTGCTAGCTAATAATAGACCTTTACTAATAGATCTAGAATCGTTTTTAAACTTAGCGTAGGTAGATAACGACATGCCACCTATGTCCGACCTTGCATCTCCTTAAGGAAAAGTAAACCCCTACCTACTTTTCCCCATTCTATGAACAACCTATCCGTGTGCACTCCGCTTCACTCTTCAGACCCTCGACGCCACAGACGCAGGTGTTGCATTCGTCCATAAATTTGTCTCCGGGCGTACAACCTGTAAGCAAGTATTGTTTATTACATTTTCACTCAGAGAAAACTCTGGCTTCCAAGTAGATAAGTATCAATTACAAAAACCGGTGGCACGGGCCTAAAAAAATTCAGACGCCATTCTACACTCTAAAAGAGAAGAGAAGCATGCAAGGGGCGACAATTTCTTGATAATTTAGAGTCAATCCAAGGTCTGACAATCCGCCGCCACTGTCACGCCAGTCACAGAGTCAAAGTTCACACATAAATGGGCGACCATTTTTATGCTTTACTCATGATTTTAGTGAGTATTCGTCTGTATTTTTTTTTCAGTTATCTTTTTCTGTTATTTTGTTTTGTCCTTGGTCGGAGGAAGGTACATATTGAACATTGGCAAGTTTGGTTGTAAAGCGTCATCTCTGTCGTACATCATCATCATCTCGGCGTTAAATCCCGGTTGCGCCCCCGCGCTACACGCGGGTGCCCGGGGTCCGCCTTCCTGCTATGTCTAGTCCACTTTGCTCGGTCTTCGGCATCCTTCATAGTGAGTCCGTTGGCACGCATGTCACTCTTAACGACGTCCAGCCATCGCTTCTTGGGCCGGCCTCTCCTTCTCGTGCCTGGTGGGGGCGGCATGGCCAGACATCTGTTCCCCACATAATTTGCCGGTCTGCGCAAGACGTGGCCATACCATCGAAGGCGACACTCCTGTAGCTTATCTGCGATGTCACGGACACGAAGGCTACCGCGGATGTGGGCGCTCCGCACGCGATCTTTGCGGGAAACCCCACACATCCACCGCAGCATCTTCATTTCCGTGACTCGCAACTCCTGCTTGTGTCGCTCTAGTAGAGGCCAAGTCTCACTGCCGTATAAGAGAACAGGTCTAATAATGGACTTGTAGACCTGTCCCTTCAGTTTCATCGGCATCTTGGGGTCACAAATGACAGCCATCACCTCCCGCCACTTTGCCCAAGCCGCGGATATTCGGGCTTTGACGTCGCTGTCGATGTCACCAGTTGCGCTTAGTACTGACCCCAGGTATCTGGCCTGATCCGTTCGTTTGACCTCCTCTTCACCTATGCGGATGGGTAGGGGGTCTGTACTGTTGCAAGCCATGTACTCTGTCTTCGCCACATTTATCTTCAGACCGCCGTTCTCAAGCGACTCCTTCCACTTTTCCACCCGTTGGACAAGACGCCCCTTGTCAGAGTCTGTCAACGCGATATCGTCAGCATACATGAGTAGCCGTAGTCGTACGCGTGTATATAAAATAAATACGAACCTAGCCGTGCATTATTCGCAACACCCTAAATTCGTCAAAAGATTCAGGTTTGTACAAGCACTTACTATCATCATTAGTTTCAGCTGCATTTTCGTTGCCGCTGACGAAGAGGACCTGAAAATTAATGTTTTTATCAGTACCTAGGTATTACTATTTTTGGAAAAATGCTACTGAATATCAAGCAGACCCTTCCTTCAACAATCGATATGCGGTTGAAATTCTACAAAAGTGGATTTAACAAAATAATTATGCTGTACCACAAGTACGTGGTGTGGATCCTAGTAGGGCCCAACAGCTCATGCCAACCTTATCGTCCTCCTCAAGACGGAAGACACTAACGCAACATATTGCTTAACGGTGGCAGATGTAGATAACACAACCTAGTAGATACGTGGATGGTACTAGGCTATTACCATCTAAACCTATCTTCAATGAAAAGGTTACAGAAAAGGTAAACATAAAAATGCACTGACCTATGCGCTGTAGCTGTAATAAGTGATGTAATGAAACGAAATCGATTAAATCGGACAGTAATTGTTGCAACTTTTTATAGATACGCTGCCCTGGTTTGGTCACTTATTGCGTAAGCCCCAGGGAACCCTGGCTGTATCTGACCCAAGTAGCTATGGATTGAGATCTCGGAGTCGGAGAGCCAACGGCGTGAGGTGAGGGTGCCGAAGATCGGGCAAAATGGAGAACAAAAAGTAGGAAAGCGGTCCCTGGCGGTGGCCAAGGTTGATCGCTATGATGATGATGGTGATTTATAGATATGTGCGAGAGTCCATGTACAATAATTTGACAAATTTGTTTTTTCTCTATCCAGACGGACAACTCAGATTTAACAGAGTTTAGGTACTTGCCGTTGTATTAATAATCGAGCTACTTCTGCTATCTACGAGCTACCTATCTATAATCTTAATAATCAGGAAATTATCATAATACTTGTTGAACTTACCATAGCGACCAGTAGGAAGAAAAAAATGTGAAACGCATTTTTGCCTGAAAATAAAAGTATTATTAAATAAGTTTAAAATAAACCGAATTAGGTAAAGCATAACGCATTGTTATATCTTATTTCCAAAAATACTTACCTGAATAAAGCAACGAGCTTCGAAATAAGTAGTGAATCTAACAGTTTCAAAACTAGAATGTGTTCTGTTATGTTATGTTCTGTGTATAGGAAATATTTGTGAAATAAACATATTACCAGCGTGACCTCTACTTGATAGTCATAATATGTTTGTGAAAGATAAGCCTATTAGTTGTTATTAACTAACATATTATCTGAAATACGTAGAAGTTTAGGTTATCTCATATGATTTTAGAGAAATAGAAAATAAGCACGTAAGTTCACAAATTGATAAGACATTGTAATGGTTACAGTAAGGCGCGGATTATATCAAGCGTCGGCGACGCATGTTGCGTCGGCGACGCAACTTGCGTTATGCTGTCAACTCAAATTTGTATGAACTTCTAATGCGCGCGCCGACGCAACCTTCGTTTTACCTGTGTCGCCAACGCAACCTGCGTTATTGACACAGCCTGCGTCGGCGACGCATCTTTCGTTAAGCTGTCAACTCTTTAACATAGTTTTTTACAATTTTTCCTGGATTTCGTTGCTCTCTCCGCATCAGCCAAACAATTAAAAGTAATACAGCACTGAGCATGTTGAGGGTCGCGGATTCAAAAGTGCTAATAAAGGTTAACACGCACTTACGCTGCGCGACGCGGCAACGGCACGACAACTGCACTGCAACGTCTATTCTGAACGCACTGCTGCGACGCGATATTGCGCGTTACTTCAGTCAAAGATGTGCAGTGTTAGGCAGGACAAGGTTTTAAATAGAGTTTGTTTGTCATATTATTTTTTTAAGCCGACCCCATATGTTAGTCTAAGAAACAGTTCGTCACAGTTCGAAGTAAATGACTTTTTTTATTCATACACTTAACCATTTGCGATAAAGCGTTCTTCCTTGTACGAAATCAGTTGCGTCAACAAACACATACCTAAGCGAGCGGCCATACAGAAAAGACTCAGACACGTCGCGGACAGGGCACAGACGGGACGCGGACGCGACTTAAAACATACAGAAAAGACAGGGCAAGGATGCGGCGCCGTCGCGGATAAGTCAAGAGCGTAGGCAAGACAAGGACAGCAAGCGCTGCGGGCGAGGCCCGGCTCCCGCGCCCCGCCCGCACCCCTGCTCTCGCCCGCGGCGCGCCCTTGCCTCGTCTTTTCTGTATGTTTCAAGTCGTGTCTGCGACGCGTCCTCGCCCTGTCCTAGTCCTGTCTTTTCTGTATGTTTTGTGTCGCGACGTTTCTATACATTTAGTATGAAAGTAAATTGAACGGGCGCGGGCGCCGCGTCTGCGTCTTACGTCTTTTCTGTGTGGCCGATCGCTAAGACAGCATTACTTTTTAAATCTCATACACCTATGTCTGAAAGCTGAAATAATCATATTATCAAAATCGAACCATGTTCAGCATGTAACACACGATTCACCGGAACATTATTATTATTTATTATGCATCGCACCGGTTCGGCTGAATGCGGTGCAGGTGGTGCTACCCACTCGTATGGACGGTGCACGCCATCATCAAACGTGTCTCTCGACGCTGCGTTTTGCAGCACAAGTGCATATAGACCTTTAGACTATTAAAATCTGAACGTTTATACCTGTTTAAACCATGGACTTACTACCCAAAGAGACTGCGCACTGCTTTGACTAAAACCGGGCAGAGCGAGAGTCACCATCGATAGTCCTTTGTCCCTTTCTAACAGTGTAAACACAATGTTATGAGCATAATCACCGTCATTCTAAATTGACAAGTGTTGTGTTTTGGTATTGCCATTATTGGAGAAATATATTTACCGTGAATTTGGTATTATTATGAGGTAATCCGTACAATCCGAAAAGTAGTTGTCAAAATACCTTTTGATCTACTGAACGTTTCTCCGACAAACGTCGAGTCGACATAATTATTAACCTACGACTTTTTGTTCCACAAAACAGATAAAAGAGTTCGGTAACGATTTATTCTACAACACTAGTTTCTAAAGAGAAGTGATAATACTCGTCGATATCTACATTTCGGGTGACAGCTGTCAAACTTAAATGTGTTATAACTCGGAACCCATTGGTTCTAGAACATTAGTTTCTAAAGAAATATGATAGTACTCATCGAGATCTACATTTCGTATGACAGCTGTCAAACTTAGAACTGTCATCCAAAATGTAGATCTCGATGAGTACTATCGTATTGCTCAAGGAACTAGTGTTCTAAGACCAATCGTTTCCGAGTTACAACAGTTCTAAGTTTGACAGCTGTCATGCGAAATGTAGATCTCGGCGAACACTATCATTTTTCTTTAGGAACGAGTGTTATAGCACCAATAGTTTAGGAGTTATTTCAGTTCAAACTTTGACAGCTGTCATTCGAAATGTAGATTTCAACAAGTTCTATCGTTTCTCTCTAGAAACTAGTGTTTTAGGACCAATGGGTACCGATTTATAAAATATTTAACATTGACAGCTGTCATACGAAATGTAGATCTCAACAAGTACTATCATTTCTCTCTAGAAACTAGTGTTTTAGGACCAATGGGTACCGATTTATAAAAGATTTAACATTGACAGCTGTCCTACGAAATGATGATCTCGAGGAATGCTATCATTTCACTCTAGGAACTAGTGTTCTAGGGCCAATAGTTTCCGAGTAGCAGGGTAAGCTTGGGCTGGACCCCGGTGATAACATGACATTCATATTGCACCCGGTCCGGCTCTGCCTGGCCCCTAGGTCGGTGTCCGCGCCAAATAATAAAAGTAATTCGGAATTTGCATCAACAATGGTGGCAACACTAGAAAGGGACACAGGACTATCGATGGTGACTCTCGCTCTGCCCGGTTTTAGTCAAAGCAGTGCGCAGTCCCTTTGGGTAGTAAGTCCATGGTTAAATTCATGGTTTAAACTGTTGAAGTCCAGCGTTTGACAGCCCGACGCAACCTGCGTCGGCGACGCTTGATATAATCCGGGCCTAAGTACATAACCGTTATACCAGAAATGAGCAGACATTTTTGTCATAAACTATCGTTATCTTGTTGTAAATATTATTCTAATTTGACCCGCGTAATCTCTTCCTCAGCATTGACACTAGATTGTCCAATTTTCGAAGAACAAATACGTTAGACGTCAAAATAAAACAATCAATCTGAACAAAACTAACTATAATAAACTATAACAGTAATAACCTTTAAAAATTCTTAGTTGTTTCGTCAAGTAGGTCTAGCATATTTTTTCATTAAACCGCCCAAAGTAAAAACCACCGTTCTTGAATGTTATGAAATACTGTGCATCACTTTATTTGTTGTTGGCAGAATCATCGTTCGTATACGATGAAAGCTATACAAAAAAAAAGCACAACATCTTTACTCACATATTTTCTCTTTGGTGTACTTACCTACTATAGTCTGCACTACTTACATAAATTATGTTAAGTAAATAGAAATGGCCGTGTGGTGTACGGCAGAGTAGAATAGGACCAACCCTTTACACTCGTGGGTGCCGTACAAGGCGACTAATGTTTTCGAGGCAAAAGATCTAGCCCTCGTAGGCTGGAAAATGGGCAGCAGCGTTTTCCATTGTTATATTTATAACACTGCGATCTCCAACCCGCCGGCCAAGCATATAACCTCGCCTTTCGTGAGATAGGCCCTTAGTCCTGCAGTGGACTGTTATGGGCTGTGATGATGAAATAGAAATGTCATGAGGCCCTTCAAACTATCGAGATCGGTTCTCGCCACCAGCTCGTACACTACTGCGCATAATGTTTACTACTACGCAAAACTATCATTTGACAGATACTATGGGCATCTGCATGGCGACAAAGTCACGCGCGCATAGGGCTTCTATTGATTTATCTTATTCTGATTTCTGTGGTACTACTACTTCTCCTTTGTATTGACGTATAATTACAAGTCCTGGATAATTCTGTACGCCTCCGGCACAGATCCTGGTGATTACCTCCTAAAGGACTCCAACGCAAGCTTTATAGCAATATTACTACACGTCTTTTTCCCGTAGGGGTAGGCAGAGACCACATACTTCCAATTGCTACGGTTCTGACAAATCTCTGTCGCTTCTTCCACATTCATTACCCTTTCATAACCAACCAACCAATGTTTAAGGTATTCTTGACCTTACCTTTCTTTAAAGTGTCACGGCACCGATACTTTTGATCGTGACACATAGTTAGCTTTTTTGTTAAAAGGGTTTTTATTTATCTTTTCTATGTGCAACATCGGGTCACTAAAAAAAGTAAAATAAAATAAATGTGCAAATTAAAATGACTTTATATTCAGTTAAATATAAACAAAAAAAATACTTCCTACAAAAATGAATAACAAAAATTCATAAAAACACGAAATAAACAATAACAATTGATTTATGCAAGAACAAACGTAAGTGTAATTTTAAACGTTAGCTTACAAATTAATTACAAAAGTTACTTATCAGTTTATAAGAAATACGGTTATCGTAGAGTTATGTATTTGTAAGACTGATTTCAGAGTACGGGCCGCCCGTATGTACAAAATTCCTGAAGGCACTACCCAGTGCCTTCAGGAATTTTGTACTGTACATGTAACTTGGGCCTGATCCAAGCATCTTAGCAAAGCATCAGCAAACCCTAAAATCACAGTGGCTGGATCAGATATCGAGCAAGTGTCAATGTATAAATATCTCGGCGCTTAGGTGAATGAAGAATGGGACAGCAAACAGGAAATTTGGACACGGATTGAAATTGCCCGAGCAACCTTCAAGAGAATGGAGAAAGTTTTGTGAAGTCGCAAATTGTCGGTTAAGCTGCGAGTGAGGATGCTTCAGTGCTACGTCTGCGTGCTAATAAGATTTATATTGTAGATACACCAAGGACCATTGAGGTACGCTATTTCTACAACCTTTTGCTTTGAGGCTGAACACGGAACTACTATATCTGTGAACGTACTCTTTTTATCACGGCATGCTATCTTAGTGCACCCAGCATTGGCCTTGATTCCATCGGAGCCGCAAGTGCAGGTGTTGCACCCGTCATCCGCAGGGAACGTCGTACCCGGGATGCAATCTGATTGAAAGGTATAAAAGTAGTCCTTAAGAATGTGGCCGTGAAGAAATGAGGTAGCCGCCAATGTGGGCATGCAAAGATGGAAAAGGGACCAGGGGTCCGTTGATCGTCGGGAGTATATGCCGCGGAAGTTGGCACACTTCTCTAGCGGTAATATGAGTTTATTTTTAAGTTGTATTGTATAAAAAACTTAAGTAATAACATATTTTTTATACAGAGCATTAAGGTACACTGCGAGTTCTCCTTGATGCCGTTGTGTTAACAGGAAAGTTTTCGATCTCGAAAGTTAGTGACTTATATAAATATATATAAATATATGTGTAGCGAATTTAATTTTTGAATAAATTATTTACTATTTAGATATAAGTGTAAAACAATTTGCGGATAAAGATGATAGTGTATAGCTTTTTACGATTAGAATTAAAATTGTGAACAGATGAGGCCCAATTATATTTAATATAAGGGAAAATATTCACAGAACAACAGCAGAGTAGGTAAAGAAAATAAAAACTCGTTAAACCCGTATGAAGAGGGAATTTTTTGGGAAATGCAATATATGGGCACAAAATTATCCTTATCGACCGTAACATTTCAGATATAAATAATTTCTTCGTGTATCGATATTGTAACTTTATACCTAACTATAAGATAAAATAATTATAACTATAAAATAACGAATACTGGGAATTTCAAAGCGATAAGCCCATAACCAATTGTTGATTGACGAATGTGTTCTTGATTAAATAAACAATTCTGGAATACCCAGTAATGAGGTCACGATGGTTAATTTCATTTACAATAAGTAATAAAGATAACGGCACTTGTTCACTTCAAATATCGTTGGTACCTACAAATTTGGATCGACAGTGTGCCTATTTTACTACCGGTCAACATTGACCTGTGAACTGGGTTTTTCCCAGAATATCACAATAATATTGCCAACGTTTAAAGAATAGCTATTACAGTATGATATAATATGGACCTATTTTACCTAGAGCTATGGTCACTACAGGAAAAATAAAATTAATTATTCATACAATACCGTTTTCAAACCACGGATGATATTAAAAAGTGTGTAGAAGGAGGGAGTAATAAAAAATTATTAATATTTTAATTAAATAACTTTAATTTAAGGTAAAACACTTATAATATTAATAACAATCTCAATACTGAAAAACTAGTCTTAAAAATAAATTACAATATGAATACTTCGCTTTTTTAGAAGCTAATTTAACATATTCTAAAACTGTAAGATAACAAAATACATAATAAGTGGACAAAGATAAGCAGTTGTTTCTTTGCTTGCGGAGATCTCTTACTACTGTTGCTAGATCGATCGTCGAACTCTCATTGTATCTCGATTGGCTGATGTCTAGAGCGCAGAAAGCTCCTGTGCGATTTAATCCAGCAGAGCAGTGGACCACCATAGGAGCAAAGTTGGAACTCTTGTTATCAAACTCCATATGTGCTTGAGCCTTTCTGACTTTGAGAACAAAGTTAAGAAAGTTTGATCGGCTTTGAGGCACGCTTTTATGAGGCCAATCGGTGTAAGTGAAGTGTGTGAGGTCTAATGAGTCTCCACTGTCGTCTGTCATCCGTAGCTTGGTCACTATATGATCACAAAAGGTCTTTACTTTCTTTGTTTCAATGATGAAGTCACCGAACCACACTGTCCTTCCTTTCTTCGGGCCCCAGTACTGGTAACAGACTTCCTGTTCTTCTTCGTGTGTTTTTGTCAACATAACGATGACTCTGGATTGATATCCAAACACCATTTTCCAAAAATCTTCGGCTGTTGACTGAAGTGGCCCCTGACAGCACAAATACTTGCCTCGAGTTTTGTACCCGTTGACGTGATTGGCGTTGATATAGTCGCTTTCTCCGTTTTCTGTTGGTAAGATCACTCTGTTATGATCAAAACAAGGTAAAAACCAGTATCTATTTTTCAAAATATTTTCTTCCTTCATCGATATTATTATGCTGCGACTGTACTCAACTTTTTCGTCTAATATTCTCCGTTGTTCTTGTTCGAGGATCTTGATTATTCTTTCTTCATTGTAAGTAACGCCAGATTCTTTTTTCGTAGAAATCCCACCCATTTTTAAAAATTTATTTTCACAGGATGAGAGTCCTTGTTTCGACTGAAGATCAGTATCGAATGAAAATATTATACTGATCGTGACACATTTATACTAATGAATTTCAGCATTAATATTAACTTTTTCCTCCCTGAATGAACAATTTAACCAATATGACGCACGAGGTTTCAGTCTATTGAGTTTGATATTTATTTCAACATCATTAAAAATTAATTTTATCTATAAAAATTCCCATGTGGTTAATTAACAAGCCTATCAGTGAGTTCAAATGTTATCATGAACTTCTTTTCCTTTAAAAACCTTACAAATTATCACCATCAATCCAGCGCTCACCACAAAAATGAGTTGTGACAAGTCAAAAGCTTTGACCCGTAAAGATTTCATCAGAATAGTCGGTGGTGAAAACTCTATTGAATATCTTGATCAAGAATACCAAAAAATAATGAATATTAAAACAGAAGGAACGTTTCGAGCCTGTATAACTGCTGCTGATTTCGAAGATGAAAAATATGGAGAAAGGCTGTGTCCTTTCAAAAAAAAAGGAGTCACCAACTTCATAAACGCCTCTTACATCAACGGGTTTCAACAACCAAAGGCGTACGTTGCTACTGTAACGCCATATTCAGAAACAACGATCTGTAAGTTTTGGAGAATGGTTTGGAAACATCAATCTGAAATTATTGTAATGCTTAATGCACCTGTTCATAATGAGGATGGCATCTATTACTGGAATCCAAAAGAAGGAGGTATGTTTCATTGAGACTCTCAAAGATCACATGATTTTCCCGGAAATCCAACTTACAAAATTGTGTGTTACACACAAAAATGGAGATGAATTGTTTGTCAGCCATTTTTTATTTAACAATTGGCAGGGTAAGTACCATCTTCACTAACGGAAGAAACTCATATTCTGGGGGTGAAAGTCTAAATTATGTTTTACTTAACTTTTTAAGTACTAATCTTACAATGAAATGTTCTTAGAACTACGTTTACATTTTACGGGCAAAGACACATACTTAATGAATCTTCAAATTAAACAAAACTTGTTTTGTTTATTTTAAGTTTACAATAAATATTTTTTTCTGTTTAGGTTATTTTATTATTTTTTATTTAACTGTCAAACGTGATAGTTCCTCCAAATCACTTAGAGCTAACACACATATGAGTAATTAAATGTTTCAAGGATTCTTTGTTCGTAAAAAATGCAAATACGCTCAATATTTCATCACTAAATATCAAAAATTTATCTAATACACAACCAGAAGATCACTATTAAAAAAATTAAAATTTTGAGTTAAAATACTATAGATAAAGGTCACAAATCAATAGTCATAATTTCCGTGAGCCCTTAGTTCAAACATGATATCAATTTTAAAAAACTACAGCAGGAAAAAGACTTCACTAACTTATAAATAGTTCCATTTACAAGATCTTATTAGTGAGCAACCGACTGGAGGCAAAAGAGATAAGATTTGACCTGAGCCTGATCCCAGCATTGAAAAACCCGAATGTTAAATAATAGGAAGATAAAAATATTACTAAGCGGCAAATACCTTGAGGAAAAAAGGTTCCAAAAAGAATCACTTTGTAGGGTTTTGAACGTGCTGAATGACACACAATTTTGCAGTTAAAAAAAATTTCTTTAAATTTACAAATTTAATTGGTTTGAAATTTTAACTTTAAACATCGAAATTATCCCTGTTATCGCTATAAGCGATTTTTGTTATTGTTCAATAAATAAATAACTGTGTCCGGGCCGGAGCATGCCAGGCATTGCATTGTATTGCATGCACCGGAGCATGCCAGGCATTGCACGCCCGTGCGTACGAGCTTTATGTAAGTGAGGGATAAAGTTTTTAAAAACGATTAAAAGGTTGCCATCTCAAAATAAGTCAAGTTTATACCATTCATTTGTTGAGTTCAAAAGTTCGAGGCAAAAGATCAAGAGTCTCCGTAGTCTGGAAAATGGGCAGCAGCATTTTCCATTGTTATATTTAAACACTGCGATCTCCAATCCGCCTGGCAATAACCTCCTGTTTCGTGGGAGAGGCCTTAAGTCCTGCAGTGGACTGTTACGGGCTGTGATGATGATGATGATTTGTTGAGTTATTCAAAATAAATTCGGCTTAGGCCAAACCTTTGGTCAAATATCCAGGATACTTGACGGAACCTTTGGCTTGAAATTAGGTTTGGGTCTGAGTTTTAATGTTCCTTCGGAATTCCTATTTTCTTTAAGTAGAGAAGAAAATGTCGCATTGTAGAAAAAAAAACATTGCAACCGTCAGTAATTAATTTTTTTTTTTATTAAAAAAATGTAAGACTACGTGTACGATTAATTATGTGCAAGTTTATCAAATTTATTTAATAAGCAATTTATAAAGAAACGCAGAGCTTTCCTGCAGCAATCAAGTGTAAAGGTCAACGTGAACATTACGGTTCTACATTTTTATTTAGATACTGACCACCTGCTCCGAATTCGCACGGGATTTCTCGGCTTTTCTTTACCGGTCCGGTCAATAGTATGAAATCATGTGGTCAATAGTACGGACTCATGACGAAGAAAACGGAAGTGAAAGTGCATCTCCTGGCGGAGCGTGCTGACAGCGTCTCGACGGCACGACTCGCGTCTTGAATCTGTCTCCACATTTTGTTTATAGAAAGTGTTATTTACGTTTAATGATAAAGTAATTTTAAAATCACCTTTGATATAAGAATGTAAATTACCTCAACTGTCTACATTGTAATACCGCTCTGATTTCAAGTAAAATTATAAGTGATGTGCAAAATGAATTGGAATAAATACAGTGGAGTAAATGTGAACCTTTTCCTTAATTTATCTGGACGACTACGATCTAATACTGATATCACTTTCCTTGGCGCAACGACATATGCATGTTTCCATCATCATCGCCTTAGCGCATTCCGGCTACTGCCAGGCTCCTAGGCTAGGAAAGCCCTACTCATTCTTCTTCACTTCGCCCGATAGTCGATATCCTCGTGTCGTAAGCCGGCTTACGCATTCGACTCAGCGATGTCAATCCATCGCTTCTTGGGTCGCCCACGGGGCCCCTTTCCTGATAACGGCAGGTTCAGGCACCTATTTTCCACGTATCCCAGAGGCTTGACTTGTTTTATTTAAAAGAAATTTATCGACTTTTCCCAAGCAATAAAGATATTGAAACTAAACTTGACGCCGCAAGTGATCACTACAATAAGTTAATACAAACCGAAAGACTACATCACTAAATTAATTTTGGGCGGCACAAATGTCTATGTGGCGAGTGATTAATACGGAAAATGGAAAGTCCCACAAAAATAAAACCGACGTCACCGATCTTATTAAGACACCGGCTGGACGCCCGTTTGACTGCGACAAAAGCCTGGTAAACTATCTTAACAAACAGTTCGTCTCCGCCGCGTCCAACTGCGGTGCCCCTAACGCCCACATAGCGCGCCTGCGCGAAGAGCTCTCGGCCGCGCGCCCGCCGGCAGACAGGTCTCTGCGATTCCCTAGGTTTTCACCAATGGAAGTATATAATATAATAACCAGACACGTTGCTAAAAAGGCAACTAAAACTTTTACGGGTTATCAATAGAGTTGCTAGTACAGATGGCGGACGGCATTGCGGCTCCTCTAGCTGACTTATTCAACGAGTGCTTGGATAAAGGCGTGTACCCAAAAGCTTTCAAAGAAGTCAAAGTATGCCCCTTGTATAAAGGAAAAGGCAAAAAGAAAGATCCTGGCTGCTACCGTCCAATATCAATTATCCCAGCTGTCGCCAAGATATTTGAATATGGGCTTACCACGAGACTCACATGCTTCCTCCAGCAGACTAACGCTATTCCGGATCGACAGTTTGCCTATCGCGCGGGTCATTTGACTACGATGTTGGTGCGGAAAGTTGTTGAGTCTGTGTTGAAGGCTAGAGAGAGTAAACAACACGTAGCCCTACTGTGCTGCGATCTCTCAAAAGCTTTCGATGTAGCAGACCATAACGCCCTCGCCTGTAAGCTAAGGCACTACGGCATCGATGGCCCAGCGCTGTCACTGCTGACGGACTTCATGGTTGCTAGGCGTCAGTATGTAGTGGCTAGGTGCGGCGAGGTAGCGTCAGAGGGAATGACCACCGAGAAGGGAGTTCCCCAGGGATCTTCTCTCTCGAACGTTGCTTTCTCGATGCTCCTCAATGATTTACCAATCCATATAACAGAAGCAGACGCGTTTATGTTTGCTGATGACGTAGGTGTAGTTGTGACAGCCCCAACGCCCGAAATGCTCCAACACAAACTAAACGTGGTAGCGAGTAAGTTGACGAACTGGTTCAAAATAAACGGACTGATGCTAAATCTGACAAAAACTCAATTTGTCCAGTTCACCCTGTCATGACGTAGTCAGCAGTCGCTTTCGGTGAATGTAGATGGAGTGACCATCGAACGTGTACCTGTCGTATAATTCCTGGGCTTCCAAATGGATCAGTCGCTAACATGGGAGTCCCACATAGAACATATTTGTGGTAAACTGGGAGGTGCATGTTTCGCGTTAAGTCGCATGAGCTTCACCTTGCCTTCGCACGCGGTACGGTAGTGTTATTTCGCCGCCGTGCAGTCGCTGCTCCAGTACGACGTGGAGTTCTGGGGGCGCGCTGCCGATTGGGAGCGTGTCTTCCGAATGCAAAAGCGCGCTGTGAGAGCGATTGCACGGCTGGCGCACGATACGTCGGCGAGACCATACTTTGTCTCTCTGGGTATTTTAACTTTGCCGTGCCTGCTAATCCCGCATGTGGGTGTATTTGTAAGGGAGCACTTACATTATTATACCCAGAGGTCAGATGCACAGATTCGTCAGCTTCGTTTTGGCAACCGGTTGTTGCCAATAACACAAAAGGCCTTGCCACACACAAAGCTCGGCGCGAGCGCGGTGCGATAGTTGCTTAGCAACTATCGCGCCGCGCTATAGTTGCCTAGCAACTATCGCACCGCGCTCGCGCCGAGCTTTGTGTGTGGCAAGGCCTATAAGCTCGCAAAAACTGCAAAAACAGTACGTGTTATGGGCCCCGCAGTCTACGACAGACTTCCAGCGGAAATAACCGATGCGCCTAGTATTGGTTCGTTCAAAAACAAATTACGTCGTTGGCTAATCGAGCAGGCGTTTTATAGTATGGACGAATTTTACGCGCTAAAAATTAAATATAGAAATCTTACAATGCATTTCATACATTAATTGTTGTTATTTATTAATTAATTATTTACTATAAGTAAATAATTAATGGCATTATGATTATTATTGAATGACATCTTCTATCTACTTTTATTAGCTAGATAGAACTACTATTGACATTTTGATTAATATGATTATTTATAATCTTGACATTTATTATTTATTATGTTAATTAAATTAATTATTTATTACTACAATTTTTTACCATTTTTACCATTAATTAATACAATTTTCTATCACATTTTAATTAGTATGTAACTTAAAATGTTAATTCATTTAATTAAGTTAAAAAATTTGAATATTATAATAATGTTATGACGTGTAATGAAAAGTTACCAATAAATAATGTCTATGGCTTACGCAACACTTGAACAAACCAGCGCAGACGAGCCTCCTCGATGTTCTCTGCGACATCCCTCACGCCAAGACTGAGTCGAGTCGAGTTGACGTCGAGTCGCATAACTCCGCACATCTACCGCAGCATTTTCATTTCGTTGGCATGAAGTTCGCGAACGTGTTTTGTCAGCGCTGGCCATGTCTAATTATACTCTTGTATATAAACCCTTTGAGCTTTACAGCGATTTTAGGGTTGCAGATGCCTGCCGTGAGTTCCCGCTATTTGGCCCAAGCTGCAGATATTTGGGACTTGACATTGGGGCCGATATCGCCGGACTTGTGCATCACGGACAATTTACATGTACGCATACATATACATGATTTAATTTTATTTATTTATTTATTTATAACTCTTTATTGTACATACAAAGACAGTAAAACATAGTAACAGTAAGACAATATAGTACAAAGGCGGTCTTATCGCTTAAAGCGATCTCTTCCAGACAACCATTTTTACGGACATCGTAGAAGGTTCCTAGATAAAGCAGGCATGTACAGAGAGTAAACTTAAACACTATTTACACTAAATGACGAACAAAGGTTTCTACTACAAATTATGAATAGAAAAAAAAAAAAACACAAATATTGCTATTCCATATATCATTAACACAGGCGATGGACTTCAGTTATTCGTTGTTAGGAGATGTTCTTTCAGTTTCCTTTTAAATGTGAGCGGTGACTCTGAGCATCTCACATCGCGGGGCAGAGCATTCCACAAGCGCACTGACTGAACAGTGAACGACTTGTCGTAGAAGCCTGTGACATGTTTAGGCATTATCAATGTTAGGTCGCGAGAGGATCGGAGGGATCGACTTTGAACGTCCGAGTCATACCGGAAACGCTCTTTTAGGTATTGCGGCGAGCAGCGGTCGAAGAGCACTCGGTACAGTAGCGAAAGACAGTGACTGTTTCGCCGCTGCCGAATAGGGAGCCACCCAAGCCGAGCGCGGAACTCGGAAACGTGGTCGAACTTGCGGAGACCAAAAATAAATCGAATACAATAATTTTGTAGTCGTTCGAGTTTATTAAGTTGTTCTTCAGTCAAGTCAGTCAAACATGAGTCAGCGTAATCAAGAATCGACAGTAACAAAGACTGTGCTAACGCGATCTTAGTAGGGATTGGCAAAAAATTGCGTAGTCTTCTCAAAGACGACGATGAGGCGAACAACTTACGACTCATCTCAGCAATATGTGGCCACCAGGACAATGTTTTGTCAATAATGACACCGAGATTCCTGACTGAGTCACTGTATGGCACGCACACTCCGTCGAAGGAGACGTTAGGCAACGCCTTCAGGTCCAGTTTCGCCAACATCCTCGAGCCACCGATAACTATCAATTGCGTTTTCAGAGCGTTGATTTTGAGCCCATGTGAAGCACTCCAACACGCGATCCGATCGAGATCGCAATTGATGTCGTTAATGGCGTTGGCAATCTTTTCCGGGGATGACTGCGAGTAAATTTGTAAATCGTCAGCATACAGATGGCAGCTTGAGCTAAGGTCGGCAGTAATACGATTTATGAAAATAGCGAAGAGAATTGGGGAAAGTACACCACCCTGCGGAACACCAGCGCCTAGCTCGCACCACGCTGAGAGAGATTCATCAGCACGGATCCGCTGACGACGACCCACTAAGTAGCTTCCAAACCACTCGACAGCATCTCCAGAAATATTAAGTGATCTCATTATAGCCAAGAGAATCCCATGGTCGACTGTATTGAAAGCGTTGCTGAAATCCAAAAGGGCCAGAACCGTTACTTTACTGTTCTCCATGCCCATCCTGATATCATCGGTTATCTTGACGAGTGCAGTGGTAGTACCATGTCCCGGTCGGAAGCCAGACTGGAAGGGATTGAGGAGATTATGGCAAGCGAGGAAAGTTGAGAGTTGATGATGGACAAGGCGTTCAAAGACTTTAGAAAGGAATGACAATATGGAGATTGGGCGGAGATCAGCGAAGGAGACAGGAGACGCTTTTTTAGGAATCGGATAAAGTAAGGCTTCCTTCCACAGACGTGGGTAGCACTTTGTGTTAATGGAAGTGTTGAATATGTGAGCTATAAAAGGAGCCAATATATCAATGATGGGCACAACCATGTTGCGGCTTACAGCATCACTACCAACAGAATTAGAGGTCATGGCCCTAACACTCCTCTCAACCTCCGCATCAGTGAACCTCTCAAAAACGAAAGGAGGGTGACTAGGCAAAGGGAGGGAAGAGATGCGGTCCAGAGTATTGCCTTTAGTGACGTTCTGTAAGGGAGAAGTAGAACAGAAATAACGATTCAGCTCATTAATGTCCAAATCCTTAGGTAATGTGTCGCCGCGGGGCTTGCCTATTCCCAAGGACTTAAGAAATTTCCACACTTTGGAAGGATCGCCATTGGATACTGAGACATGGATATGACGGCGCTGCGCATCCCTGCACATCTTATTACATATATTTCGGTGGCTTCTGTACTTTTCTTTGTTTTCATCGGTTGGTCGGAGCTTATATCTAAATTAGCCGAGTCTCTCCTCCGCATGGCCACCCTTACATCGTCTGTGAGCCAGGGCGCTGGGTGATGCTTAATCTTAACAGCCTTTAACGGTGCATGCAGATCATAAAGTCCTGTCAGTATTGAATTGAATGCTTCAACCTGCTCATCAACCGTGTCTTCGTTTAGAACCCCCGACCAGTCCAATAGCCGAGCATGATCCCTCAAGGCATCCAGATCCATTGCTCCAAAACTGCGCTGATACAAAACCCTTGGCTTCGCTCTAGGGACACGAATTTTATACGATAGATATAGCAGATCGTGGAATGAAAAAGCTTCAGCAGAATGTTGGCCATGTTTAACAGCATGGGGGGCGGAGGAAACTAACATAACATCCAGCAGTGTAGGTACGCAATTCGGGAAATAATGGGTGGCAGTTAGTGGCAAGAAATGCATATTGCAGGCATTGGCCAGAGATTTAAAGGATAAGGTCCTGGAGTCATTCCTAATCATACAGGTATTGAAGTCGCCCATAATTATAACATGACTATATGTAGGCACGAGGTCCTCCAGCAATGTTTCAAAGGAATTGAAGAAGGATATATTACGGGAAGGACAGTAGTAAACCCCAAGAAGTACCTTGGAATGAGCCAGGGTGACTTCAATAAATAGATGTTCACCTGCACAAATGGGAGGCGGTTGGGATGAGACACTAACAATAGAATATGGCAAGTGAGCCTTTAGATATATCGCAACGCCGCCGCCTCCGCCACCAACACGGTCATTGCGCAAAAGAACGAAGCCAGGTAAAGAGTAAGATGTAGAAGGCAAGCTAGGCTTAAGCCAGGATTCAGAGACCAATACAGCATCGAGTCCTTCAATATCACTAAATGAAGCCAGGAGGTCGGAATAATGGGCTGGTATGCTCTGCGCATTAATGTGAACAGCGTTAAGATTCCTCCGAACATCGGAAAAGGTGGAAGTGAGTGTCTCCGCCAACGTTGGGATGCTATGAAAGCTGGAAGTACTGTTAAGCTCGTCTGAGGATAGTGAGACAAAATCATCACTTTGATCATCACCTGAGTTAGGCATGGAGTAGCAACAACAACAAAACAATAAAAAAAAATAAAAAATAAAGTTATTAGAAAATTAAAATCTAGACTACTTATTAATTACTACTAACTACTTAATAACTAGTTACCAATCTAGCAAGCACTAATATTTGCTACCAGCTCAATCTACCAGCATAGTACAAAGAATCAAACGATACCAACAATTAAACTGTGGTACAAGTCACAGTACAAGCCAAAAGCACAAATTAAATAGGAGACAAGCAAAAATATTAAAGCAAGGTATTCATTAAGAAAAATAAGCAAGCTATCTAAGTGGCACGAACAGCAGTTCGTACAATTTATAAAGCGATAACAAAATAAATAAATCAAGGCGTGGCTGTATGGGCTACTTACATGTGCTTAGCATCCAGGCCATAAAATTTTGAAAAACTTTTCTGTCATATGTCAAGTGTACGGCAAAATCGGCAAATGACAATATAAAAATTTTGTAAACAAACAGCAATTGACAAATGTAAATAAAATAAAACTGCCCGAATAATAAGTAATACTTCATAGTGGAAGGTACGAGTATAACATATAAATGAGAGGAAACAAAACAACAGTTACCCTCGGTGCAGTAGTTCAATCAAATCGGACAAAAAGATGTTTAGGTACAAAAATTTAAGCGACTAACAATTACTTGGTGGTTGTTCGCTTAGCCCTGGATGACCCCGGTTTCACAGGCTTCCTTGCCTTGGGAGCGGGATCAACAGAAACCGGGGGATTGGGAACTGGTATAGACTGGGTATTGGCGTCGACAGCGTCGAACTTCTGCAGATCAGCGATGGTGTTTATACGATGTCTCGAACCATCAGAGCCAAGCACGTAAACATTGCCGTCCCGTGACCAGCATTTGGAGACACCAAGCTTCTCACGAGCCGCCATTAAGATATCGTGTCGTACTTTAGTTAGAAACTCGGAGAGTGTGACACCTGAACCCTTAAGCGACGTCTTGCTGAACCAGATGTTGTTTCGCATTTCGAGTGATGCGAATTTGATGAGGATAGGACGCGGTTGCTTCTTAGAGCCGCGCCCCATTCGATGACATCTTTTGATGCTAGAAGCCTCGAAATCAGATACCTTGAGTTTCTCCGCTATCAAGCCCGTCACCGTAGCAGTAGTGTCCTCCTTGTCCAACTCATCCACGCCATGCACCAGCAACATCTTCTGTCGGCCACGCATTTCAATACGATCCACATCACCTGATAACATTCCCAACTGCTGTTGAAAAGTAGTGAACCCAGCAATAATAAAGCTCTGGAGTGAGGAAAACTCAGAGACAATGTCTGTACTATTTTTCAAACTCTCCTGGAATGTATCCATTTTGGCTTGGAACATTTCCATCATCTCCACCATAGATTTCTTCACTGCCTCCATTGTTCACTAGTATGTATTGTGAAATAAGAACTTACAATTCTTGTGCGCCTGGCTGTATCGATTGGATAACACTGGTAGGTGTAGAGCTGTAGTCACTGAGTGCAAATAATGCAAATATAAACCATTTATGTATTTATTTCCATTTATTTCCTTAAAGAGTCTGATTCTGATCTGGATTTTACAATATACCTTCTGGAAGTAATTATCTAACTAATGGTGGATTCACCATTCACCTTTGCGTAGTTTAGTAGTATTTGGTGGAAATATATACAAACAGACACGGAATGCGACTTTAATTTTTACTATGTATAGTTTACATAAGCATTCTTGATTCGCTGCTTATGTTGTCAACAAAAATGCAGAACCGCAGGTTGTTACAGCAAGGAGTCATGCTTGTAACTGCGCTAGATACCTTTTCTTGGCAGTAGGGATTTAACAGTTTAGGTGGACAGAGCGATTGCCGTCTGACCTCCGTAACCCTGTTAACAGAGGAACCTGACCAGATTAAATCATAGTTACACATGTTAATTTTTGATGTTTTTCCTCGCTGTAAGAGCGTCGGTTAGTGTTCAACTAATACATAACTCAAAAAGAGTCATCGGTACATGGCAGCATTGCGGGACATATCCCGCAATGCTGCCATGTTGGACCACCGACGAGTTGGACCACCGACGCTCCAAATATCTCATATATTTTATTTTGAGTTAAAAAACAGTAAGTACATCTTACTGATAAGATTTTATATAATAAACTTACTTACTGTACGACCAGCACCTTTACCAGCGAACTAATTATAAATGCTAGTGAATTGAGGTATATAATACCTATAGAATTTAAATCCACAATTTTAATGGTTTTTGTTGGTTTGTCTCTACCATTGGTTGCTTTATTTCTGACAGTTCTGACAGTTTACACGATAATAACCTGTTTTCCTTACCAAACCGAAGCTCGAAATGCGCTGTTGCTGCGTATAGGTACACGGTTTTTGGGCTCATGCGCCACGTTTTTGACACGTGCTCTTCACACCGGAGCTCAAAATACTACTCCGATCGACGCACCTGTGGCTTTATGTGTCTGTCAAAAAGTGACGCTTGAGCTTCACTGTTCTCTTCAACTTATTCTTTTGAGTTTTTCGCTCTAGGATTACGTTATTTTCAGTTCTTTACAAAGTTGGGAAAAACCTTTTTCGGCCATGGTTGTCTTTCTTTTATTCCTATTTAACTTTTCGATAAGATTCAACGTATAGAATTTATAAATGAAAATAAAAAAAATCCCAAATTTTCCCAACGGTTACTTCGCCAATCAAAGAATACATTATAAATCTATAATGTAGAAGATTTAGAAGATTTTATAAACTTTTTACAAGCGTCGGATTTCTGTTCTGTCCATATCGTAGTCACCATTTCATTATCTGGAAAAAACACGTTACCATCAAGGATGCGCCAGGCAGTAGCTGGCGTACTGTTCTTGATACAAGTAAGACATAGACATAGACAGTATTTTATTCGGATCTTCATTACATCCTTAACCTAAGGTAAGTACAGTAAATTATAATTATTGAAAATTACATAAGACCAGCCAGTGATGTAATGGAAACCGAAATGGACCAGTCTCAGCATAATGCTGTGAGGGCTAATGCCTGTCACAGCGCTGGTTTTCAGAAAAGCCCATGCATCCCACGCGCATTACGCGAACGGTTATAAATATTATTAAAATATCAAAATTATTTAAACAAATATGCTATTCTTTATTGATTAATCCAAAAATAAATATTTTATAATTACGAAGCTTAATAAAATATATACCTATAAACATGACATAATAAATAAAATATACTACATTGACATTGAAAGAAAAAGAAATTTTGCAGTACTCACTAAAATATTTCTAACCGACATAAGTAGGTAAAACGCGAGTTCCTGGAGCGACCGATTTCTGATATTCCAGGAGCAGATTCCGAAGTTTGATAGTAAAACATCGTTTGAATGTTAAATCCCGAAGAGGTGAAAGAGGTGAAGTAAGGACGTGAGAAGATAGAAATTTATATACGCATCAACGCGTAAGACTAAGACGGCAATGTCGCTGTGCACGGGGCGTCCCCCATTATCCTGAGCTCATACCCAATTGCTATGTCGAGCTGTTGCGAACTGTACTGTGACTATGAGTCTTCATTTCTGGAGCCTGTCAGATTAGTGGAAGGTTTTTCCATGTAATCTTTACGCTTGGCAGACGGGTCAGAAATGGGAGTGCTGAAATTACACAACAGAAAACTCAGATATTTTCTGGTTTATACGGAGATGCTAGCTGGTCTGTCTCTAAGACATTAATCGCCTTGTGCTGACTGCATATGGCTCGAGGAGCGTAACTCAAATCACACTCCCTTGCTATTCTGTATTATATCTTGGTAGTAAACGTAGTTACAGCATAATAAAAGAAGCGAAAACACACACTAAAATATGGGAAAGGACAATCGGCAAACCCCAGGGCCTGCTTCGCGAGCAGCAAAGATTTACAATGTTTAATAAAAATGCCCTTCGTGACTGTGACTACACCCCGTATAGGTACGGAAGTCGTTCCAAATCTTGGCTGCTGCATATTTGAAACAGCCTCTGGTGTGTGACAACAATAGCTGAGGGCCTCTATCACGGAGCCGAAGACCGTCGAAACGCTTCCTGTTAGCTTCCCACCCAGGTATTAGGTTACCCCTCCAGTTCCCAGACTCTGCGAGCATTGATTCACCTTGGTTATAGGACTCGCAAGCAGAGAAGTACCTCACACACATTGTACATTACCTCATATTATTAACACCCCCTCAAAGTGCAGGCCGCGTTAGCTTTTATTCCGCTGTCAGGACACAAACAAGCGTTGCATCCATCGAAAGCTAAGAACAAGGTCCCGGGCACACAGCCTGTTGGGAGAAAGGGCCGATCAGGTAAATTCGCAAGGGAAATAACACATAACGTGCGCGGCTGTATATTAAGGAACATTTTTAAATACTGCAGTTTTAAAAGTCTTACGAGGTCGAGGAGGAGGATAAGTGCGAATGTTGCATCTTGTGTTGCCTGCGTCTGTTTTCCGAGTGAATATGACCCAAGGCTAGACTCGCTCCATCGTCGAGTGTTAATTTATTTTATTTCGTTACCTTTTCAAGAGGCCAACATAATATTTTCTGTTTATTAACTTTCTTTATTTTATCTTAATAAATCTGTGATGGGCCGACCTTAGGGACCTTACTTACTTAATACAACTTTAAATTAGCTTTTTAGCTTTTTAATAGTAGTCTGAGTTTTTAGTTTTTGTACATACTTGTTACACCACATTGATTCAAGAGCGTGATTTGTAGGTATTATAGGCGACAGTTATCACTGCGCCCACCATGTTCTGCATGTTTGTCTTTCAAGTAGATAATTTATTGTACAGGATGCACAACTTTACACGATGCACAACTTTACACAAACAAAATTACACAACCCAGCCGATAGAAAAAGTCGGACCAAGTTTCCATAGACTCAAATATACATATATAACCTCAACTGGGTCTGGGTTGTAGGTGCTTGTAGACACCGTATGGGTATGAGAAACATCCTTATTTGACCATCTTCTGTAATGGAGTCCTCAATGTAGGATCACAAATGTAAATGACCTATACAGTTAAAGCACTGTTTACTGCACTGCAATGTTTGGTGTTCAAAAATGTTGCATTGTTGCATGAATCGTAATGAGGTATGCACTTACCGGAGGGTATGTCATTATTTGTTTATAACACTAATACGCTATACACTTCGTTACTTTACTACAAATGTTGGTGATCATAGCGTTTTGTGCGGTTTCTTGCTAGGCAAACGCAATATATGTGCCCACGTGTGATCTATCAGGAATTTTTGTCCCCAATGGTAACAGTGTGATCTATCGGGCATTTTTGTTCACAATGGTAACAGTGTGATCTATCGGGCATTTTTGTTCACAATGGTAACAGTGTGATCTATCGGGCATTTTTGTTCACAATGGTAACAATGTGATCTATCGGGCATTTTTGTTCACAATGGTAACAGTGTGATCTATCGGGCATTTTTGTTCCCAATGGTAACAGTGTGATCTATCGAGCATTTTTGTACACAATGGTAACAGTGTGATCTATCGGGAGTTTTTGTCCCCAATGGTAACAGTGTGATCTATCGGGAATTTTTGTCCCCAATGGTAACAGTGTTATCTATCGGGCATTTTTGTTCCCAATGGTAACAGTGTGATCTATCGGGCATTTTTGTTCCCAATGGTAACAGTGTGATCTATCGGGCATTTTTGTTCCCAATGGTAACAGTGTGATCTATCGGGAATTTTTGTCCCCAATGGTAACAGTGTGATCTATCGGGAATTTTTGTCTCAAGCGTGACACATCGTAAGTTTGATTAGGTTATTTCAATAGAGCGACTGCCATCTCACCTCCATGACCCTGTTAACAAACGTTACCAGTTGAATCACGGATACACATTCAGTCACCTAAATGGTTCCCTCGTTATGATTTAATCACCAAATAAACCACACATTTTTGTTCACAATGGTAACAGTGTGATCTATCGGGAGTTTTTGTCCCCAATGGTAACAGTGTGATCTATCGGGCATTTTCGTTCACAATGGTCACAGTGTGATCTATCGGGCATTTTTGTTCCCAATGGTAACAGTGTGATCTATCGGGCATTTTTGTTCCCAATGGTAACAGTGTGATCTATCGGGCATTTTTGTACACAATGGTAACAGTGTGATCTATCGGGAGTTTTTGTCCCCAATGGTAACAGTGTGATCTATCGGGAATTTTTGTCCCCAATGGTAACAGTGTGATCTATCGGGCATTTTTGTTCACAATGGTAACAGTGTGATCTATCGGGAGTTTTTGTCCCCAATGGTAACAGTGTGAGCTATCGGGAGTTTTTGTCCCCAATGGTAACAGTGTGATATATCGGGAGTTTTTGTCCCCAATGGTAACAGTGTGATCTATCGGGAGTTTTTGTCCCCAATGGTAACAGTGTGATCTATCGGGAGTTTTTGTCCCCAATGGTAACAGTGTGATCTATCGGGCATTTTTGTTCACAATGGTAACAGTGTGATCTATCGGGAATTTTTGTCCCCAATGGTAACAGTGTGATATATCGGGAGTTTTTGTTCACAATGGTAACAGTGTGATCTATCGGGAGTTTTTGTCCCCAATGGCAACAGTGTGATCTATCGGGAGTTTTTGTCCCCAGTGGTAACAGTGTGATCTATCGGGCATTTTTGTTCACAATGGTAACAGTGTGATCTATCGGGCATTTTTGTTCCCAATGGTAACAGTGTGATCTATCGAGCATTTTTGTACACAATGGTAACAGTGTGATCTATCGGGAGTTTTTGTCCCCAATGGTAACAGTGTGATCTATCGGGAATTTTTGTCCCCAATGGTAACAGTGTGATCTATCGGGCATTTTTGTTCACAATGGTAACAGTGTGATCTATCGGGAGTTTTTGTCCCCAATGGTAACAGTGTGAGCTATCGGGAGTTTTTGTCCCCAATGGTAACAGTGTGATCTATCGGGAGTTTTTGTCCCCAATGGTAACAGTGTGATCTATCGGGAGTTTTTGTCCCCAATGGTAACAGTGTGATCTATCGGGAGTTTTTGTCCCCAATGGTAACAGTGTGATCTATCGGGCATTTTTGTTCACAATGGTAACAGTGTGATCTATCGGGAATTTTTGTCCCCAATGGTAACAGTGTGATATATCGGGAGTTTTTGTTCACAATGGTAACAGTGTGATCTATCGGGAGTTTTTGTCCCCAATGGCAACAGTGTGATCTATCGGGAGTTTTTGTCCCCAGTGGTAACAGTGTGATCTATCGGGCATTTTTGTTCACAATGGTAACAGTGTGATCTATCGGGCATTTTTGTTCACAATGGTAACAGTGTGATCTATCGGGCATTTTTGTTCACAATGGTTACAGTGTGATCTATCGGGCATTTTTGTTCCCAATGGTAACAGTGTTATCTATCGGGCATTTTTGTTCCCAATGGTAACAGTGTGATCTATCGGGCATTTTTGTTCCCAATGGTAACAGTGTGATCTATCGGGCATTTTTGTTCCCAATGGTAACAGTGTGATCTATCGGGAATTTTTGTCCCCAATGGTAACAGTGTGATCTATCGGGAATTTTTGTCTCAAGCGTGACACATCGTAAGTTTGATTAGGTTATTTCAATAGAGCGACTGCCATCTCACCTCCATGACCCTGTTAACAAACGTTACCAGTTGAATCACGGATACACATTCAGTCACCTAAATGGTTCCCTCGTTATGATTTAATCACCAAATAAACCACACATTTTTGTTCACAATGGTAACAGTGTGATCTATCGGGAGTTTTTGTCCCCAATGGTAACAGTGTGATCTATCGGGCATTTTCGTTCACAATGGTCACAGTGTGATCTATCGGGCATTTTTGTTCCCAATGGTAACAGTGTGATCTATCGGGCATTTTTGTTCCCAATGGTAACAGTGTGATCTATCGGGCATTTTTGTCCCCAATGGTAACAGTGTGATCTATCGGGAGTTTTTGTTCCCAATGGTAACAGTGTGATCTATCGGGAGTTTTTGTCCTAAATGGTAACAGTGTGATCTATCGGGCATTTTTGTTCACAATGGTAACAGTGTGATCTATCGGGAGTTTTTGTTCCCAATGGTAACAGTGTGATCTATCGGGAGTTTTTGTTCCCAATGGTAACAGTGTGATCTATCGGGCATTTTTGTCCCCAATGGTAACAGTGTGATCTATCGGGAATTTTGTCCCCAATGGTGACAGTGTGATCTATCGGGCATTTTTGTTCACAATGGTAACAGTGTGATCTATCGGGCATTTTTATTCACAATGGTTACAGTGTGATCTATCGGGCATTTTTGTTCCCAATGGTAACAGTGTGATCTATCGGGCATTTTTGTTCCCAATGGTAACAGTGTGATCTATCGGGCATTTTTGTTCCCAATGGTAACAGTGTGATCTATCGGGAATTTTTGTCCCCAATGGTAACAGTGTGATCTATCGGGAATTTTTGTCTCAAGCGTGACACATCGTAAGTTTGATTAGGTAATTTCAATAGAGCGACTGCCATCTCACCTCCATGACCCTGTTAACAAACGTTACCAGTTGAATCACGGATACACATTCAGTCACCTAAATGGTTCCCTCGTTATGATTTAATCACGGTAAGTGGTGGTGAGGGTAAAAGGTTCGATTAGGCTACCATAGGTGTTTCGAAATAAAACAAGTGACAGCGAAGTAAAACAACAACAGTTTATTTTGCTATCCGAATTCCAACCGTATGTAAAGCTAATTAAGTTGCAATTCGATCTGATACGGATCTTGGAGACAACGCGGAGGTAGACTGGTCTTCCAACGTCACTGCGTAGGTATACGCAACTGTTTTTGTTGTCAATCCACGAAAATGGGGCCTGGATCGTAATCTGTCTTACCTGTAAGTATTTAAAATGTCAGTTCAAGTCGGAAAATAAGCTGTTACGTACTTTTACTTCATAATTAAAGTTGCGGGTTCCAAGAAAATACTGTTAGTTTAGTTTCCTGTGAGTCGTGCGGTCGTGTGTGAACGGTCGTGCGAACATGGTCGTAGGACGGACGTGGCCCGATTAAATAAAAGGTGACCTTAAAACCGCCCTCAATAGACTATAATTTTGACAGATATATCAAGAGTTTTATATTGACTGAGAGTATCACACAAATAACTATCGATAACTAATACGATTTCTACTTATAAATACTTACGGTCTGAATGTAGAAGAACGCCCTTGCGTGTTCTAAATAAAACCTGAAACAGGATATAAATCAATTCATTATTTTATAAGGGAGAAATATATTTATTTACACTAAATATTTACAGTAAGATACAGTAAATCTTAATATTCTTTTATTATATTTCAAGCAGAGTCATATTATACATATCATATATATATATTATACGTATCATAAAAAAATTATACCTGATTGTAAAAAATTGAGCAAGGCCCTAAAATTAAATAAAAAATATTTTCTCAAGTTTTTATAGGGGTTTGAAAATACCCCTTTTAATTTGTCTCTTTAACACGTTCGTGGGCAGTGACGGCTATTTCCGTAAAAATGGATTGTGAAAATTGGCAGTACGGTATGAGCCGTACGTATTCAAGCTCCCTTAAAAATCACAACGGTCATAACAGACTGTTTTTCATACGATTATCGGATAGACCACGCCCACTGCCATTCTGTGTAGGCATGCCACTGCACTGCTGCCAAAATTAAGCGTTGTAAGGACATTTTTTTTTGGGGCCTCACACTCACATACTCATTAGTACACTCACTGACAGTACGGGTTTGACCGTCGTCTTTGTATGAAGTGGGGGTGGGCCCCATCACTTAGTGTCACGCCGAACGGCATCGACGCAGGGAGCGTGTGCGCCTGCCTATGCGAATTTTAAATTGCGCAGCAAAAGTGAGTACCTGCGATAATCTTAATTGATAATACGCATATTATATTTATAAATTTGCATAGACAACGTAATAAAACAGAGTAAATTGCAGTAAAACAATTATTTACGACAAAAATATGTACCTGATACCGCAATATCGTACCTACTTAACTATTTTGTATCAAAGTAAAATGTATTTTGTATCAATCTTCTCTGTAATTTAGACAGAGTATTGTCAGTACGGTGAAGACAGTCGTGTGAATTTGTATGGGAATTTCCAGTGATTTTTCTGGATTTGCACTGCCCACGAACGTGTTAACCTGATGCAGTTTTATGAAAAGGGTAGTTATTTAAATAAAATGCTATGCACCAGTTACTTTAATATTGTATGATTTTGTCTACAAAGTTTAATCGTAATCGGATTGGGCATTTCTAAGAAATTAAAATATTTGCTTGCTTTACAATTCCTGTTTCCGTCATTTTTGCCATACAAAACGCTATGTTCGTAAGGAATGACCTAATACTATTACCAGCAGCAATAAATATATGGCCAACAGTTACCATTTTCCATTGGGTGGAATGTCTGATTCTGCTCGTTTCTGACCGAGTTATATAAAAAATTAAACTTACATTTCCTGGAATCTGCATTGTACCATTTTTGTCTTCTGAAACCACATGTGGGTATATTATTCCCGTAAATTTTTCCAATACATGCTTAAATTCTATTCCTCCCAATGCTAACCACTTTGCTACCCGTTCATACGAAGATTCCGGTGCGAGTCTCGTTACTTCCTTCATAAACTCGACATCTGCCACTTTAACTTGTTCTTCAAATTGTTTGCGATTGTGTGTTTCTTTGTAACTATCTGTGATTTGTTCATATTGTTCATCGTGTTTCTTTGCTGCTGCATCTAACTTGTTCACTGGCACTCCGCGGTCTAATATGTTTCCTGGGCCTAGATATTTGTATCCTGGTAATACTAGTCCATGTCTTCCACTTGGCACTTCTTTCTCTGGTGGTTTTTCAGCCATGAATGCGGTCGTTCACTCCAACGCCCTGTTGTTCCTATGTAAATATTCACTATCTACAATTTTAAACAAGCCATCATCGGTAGAAATCGTACTTCAAGCGAGCGGTCACACAGAAAAGACGTAAGACGCAGACACGTCGCGTACGCGGCGCCCGTTCAATTTACGTTCATACTAAATGTATAGAAACGTCGCGACGCATAACATACAGGAAAGACAGGGCGCGGACAGGGCGCGGACGCGTCGCAGACACGACTTAAAACATACAGAAAAGACGAGGCACGGGCGAGACCGGGGGTGCGGGCGGGGCGCAAGGGATCCGCGCCTCGCACGCAGCGCTTGCTGTCCTTGGCTTGCCTGTGTTCTTGACTAGTCCGCAACGGCGACGGCGCCGCGTCCGTGCCTCATCTTTTCTGTATGTTTTAAAAAGTTGCTTCCGCGTCCCGTCCGCGACGTGTCTGTGTCTTACGTCTTTTCTGTGTGGCTGCTCGCTAACTAACCTAATGATAGGGGAAGATTAAACCAAAGCGGCTTGAGCGTATACATATATAACACGCCAAGAGAAAACTATTGTTTCATTAGTGGTTTCGAACGTGGATGAAAGAGCATTATCGTCACTTACCACGTAAGATTCCAGTCAAATATCTGGCTAGTTCTCGTAATAAACTCTATTCTTCTTGGAAAACTATCGAAGGCTCGTATTTTATACCGATGACAGTTCGTTGATACAGGACTTTAGTCGAAATTAAAACAGCTAGAGTTTCTACACAACCGGCCAATACTAAAGCAATACTAGTCATAGCAATACTAATTAGGTAAACATGTAAGTTATTATATAAATGATAAACTTGACCTGTGAAATGTCATGATGTAGGTACGTTATTATTATATATATTTACCTATACATAGTATAAAACGAGGTCGCTTCCCGCCGTCTGTTCCTATGTAGATATCAATGCGGTCGGGCTACGATAAAAACACCGCAAAACTATGTACATGATAGCCGTTTAATAACTTTAGGTTAAAACAATCATTTTGAACTCAACTCGTGACCATGGCGCATGCAACTGCGTCGAAATATCGAGGTAAAAACAATACTAACCGTGGTAACAAACCCGATAATATGTGTAGTGAAAGTGTAGGGAATCATTTTGAAAATGTATTTCTTAAAAATATTACCATGGGGGAGCAGTTATGACGTCATCAGTTTTTTAATGGGATTTGAATTTTTTTGGCAAACAATCTTACGGCCTGCCTGATGATAAACAGTCACCGCAGCCAGTTTTCAACAATAGATGGAGAAATTCAAGAGCACGGTGATATAAGAGAGAGCGAAGCAAGCAAGAAAAAAGTGTATTAGGTAGGGGTAAAGTAAGGTAATAATAATAATATAACAAATTAAATTGTGGCAGTGGCAGTAGGGCATGTGCCCTGCTGTGATGTAGCTCGAAGAACAGACGGCCAATGGGACAGTAAAGTTGTCGAGTGGTGACCACGTACCGGAAGACGCATCGTGGGCAGGCCTCCTACAAGGTGGACCGACGATCTGGTAAAGATCGCAGGTACCAGCCGGTTGCGGAAAACACAGGACCGGCCTTTATGGAGATCTCTGGGGGAGGCCAATGCCCAGCAGTGGGCGTCATCAGGCTGAAATGATGATAAAAAAAATGTTATTTTATTCAATCATTTGAAATATTTTTAGAAGGCAAACGTCGCGCCGAGTCCACTGGTAAGTGATAAACTTGACATATCACACTATTATGTAATCCATAATCATACCTAATTACGATTTAATTGCCAATTAAGCGCCAATACACTAGACTCTACTTTGTTTGAGAGCGTCAGTGGCCTAATGGTTAGGAGTCCGACTCGTACCTCGAGGTACTGGGTTCGAACCCAAGTGCCGTCATGTCTGGATGTCTCTTTTCTGAGTTATGCAGTTATGCAGTGTTGAACACTAAACTATGAAACCTGGCCGGTGCTGTCCAAGCACGTCCGCGAACTCCACGCCAACGAAATAAAGATGCTGCGGTGGATGTAGGGCGTTACGCTACTTGATCGAATGCGTAACGAAGAGATTCGCCTTCGCTGGTTTTGCCACGTGTTGCATAAGCCCCAGAGATACCTGGGAAATAGGTGCTTAAAGTCCGGTATCAGGAGAGGGGTCCCGGGGAAGGCCCACGAAGCGATGGATTGACATCGTCGAGTCAGCTGCAAAGTCAATGGCTTACGACGCGAGCATGCCCAAGACCGAGCGAAATGGAAGAAAATGAGTCTGAAAGCGGCAGATGCCGGCAGAAGCCGCGGAGAAGGCTCGGATGGTGATGATAATTAGTTGAATACTAACCGATGCTCTTACGATGAGAGAAAACATCGTGATGAAACCTGTACATTCCGGTGACTGATTCCATGATCCAATCTGGACAGGATCTACTGTTAACAGGGTCACGGAGGTAGATTCCATGATTAAAGACGGACTTCGGGCCCTCACGCGCGAGAGCGCAACCGGGACATTATCGCTAAGATAACCAATGTCTTTTCAATCTGATGAATAATTCCAAATGATTATGCCGACCATGCCGACCCCACCTAATATGATATAGACAGGTGGGTGATGATGGGGTTCTTCAAAAGGCATGTCTACTGGTACCTCAAAGCCGGCACAGCGCTTGCCTCAGGTTGCAGATGTCGTGGACGACGGTGGCCACTTTCCATCAGGTGGACCGAACGTCTGTGTGCCTATGTAGGTTATAAAAAAGAACTCAATTGTGAAATAACATCCGCACCTCCTCATTCTGTCTCCGTTAGAAAGAAGTCTCTCTTTCTAACCAAGGAGTCTATGTGGCAAAGAAATGTATTTATTATTTTTAGCCGTTTCTGTCCCACTGCAGGGCAAAGGCCTTCCCTATCAATCTTCCACGACTTACGGTCGGATGCTTTCCTCTGTCAATCCTCAGAAAAGGCTTCCAACTCGTCCCACCATCTCCGTCTGGGCCTACCGCGCTTCCTTGTTACGTTTTGTGGGGTCCAGTCGGTGGATATTTCAGCCCAGACAGTGATATATAATTAAAATAAATTAAAAATCTCTCTCAAATCTTGGATTACGGTCAAGGCGGACCCCGGGCCCTCGTTCTCGAGAACACAACCGGAACATGAACGCCGAGATGATTATTTATTTTTAATTAAAATAGTTTTAAAATGCATGGTAACATAAATACAGTAATTAAAAAAGCCAATAGAATAAATATTCATTTATTAATTATACATAAATCAAGTAGAAAACGCATTTATAGATCTGCACTTTTCTACATTCTGAGCGCGAGGAGCTTGGTATGTTTAGTCCGATGGTGCTTGCCTCGCTGAAAATAAAAATCATAGTTGGTAAAAACAACAATGCGATTTGCCTGCCAAATCCGACTGCCAAGCGAAGGAGAGTCAAGCCCAGCAGGGAACTATTACGGGCTGTTAATGCGATGTGATGGTTTTGTGTCTCACATACGAGGTCTGCAATGATGTCAGATTTACAATGGTCAAAGACCACTGTCCTTGCGAGGGGCGAGCACTAATATAGTGGCAAGTGGCAAGCGGCCAGACAGTAATTGATTACACTACACTGTCGCAAAGTTTTCTTCATAGACTATGCATTGTACTAAATGATATGACCAGAAGTTGCCTAGGATGTTGAACTATTTTCTTCGTTGTAATCTTTTACAGTTATGGATCTATATTCAGTTCCAAATAATTTCAGGATTTCAAGATAAAGCTTGTTGAATATTAAGCCTTAAGTCTTTATTAGAACAATAATAATCATCACAGCCCATAACAGTCCACGGCAGGACTTAGGGTTTCTCCCACGAAAGGGGAGTTTTTCCCATAATCTCCATGCTGGGCAGGCGAATTGGAGATTGCAGTGTTATAAATATAACAACAGAAAACGCTGCTGTCTATTTCCCAGCTTACGGAGACTCTAGATCTTTTGCCTCGAAAACATTAGTCGTCTTGTACAACACCCAAGAGTGTATGGGATTTTTTGCTATTCTACTCATTAACCATATTGCGTCATTAACCATACTGGACATCAAACCACAAAAATATGAAACATATTGTCCCATGTAAACTTTAAACGGATCTTAGTCTAGTGCCAAGTATAACGTTTTTTTTTATAGAAATATTACAGGCAAGCGGGCCACCTGTTGGAAAATGGTCACCGCCGCCTATGGACATCAGCAACACCAGGGCAGTCACCAATGCGTTGCCCGCCTCTGAAGAGACCTCTAATATACCTCTTGAACGATCCCGTGTCATAGTCCAAAGGAAACACGTTATTTTAAAGTAGGGTTACTCGTACCAGCACCGCATGCACCGCCTTTACAGCGTCCTCCACTTCGGCTGCAGTAGCCTCCGTTACAGTAGTTGGCATTCTGGGTACAGTACTGGTCATAGGGTTGACAGGCGTGCTGATCTGATAATGGTAAACGAGATTAGTATTAATGAGCAATTTTGTGTGCAAAAGAGCTCGGTGGCTTCCAAACTTCCCTTTACGAAATCTAATATCTGTAAAGCTCTTCTTGAAGAGACAGCCGTCCAGTAGACATTAACCCGAACATCATAGTTGCTTTCATTAAGGTTCAGCTTTGGTTCATTGCTTCGTGAACGTTTTAAGTCGTGTCTGGAGAAAAACTAGTTTCACATAAATAGCACCGTAACATATGCGATCCGAACCTACTATTAATATATTTGGACAGTTTGGGAACCATTGCTTTACACCAAATGTATGAAAAATGCTAAATATGTTATGTATATGTTCTTACAATATCAACAGCCTTAGAGTTATATATTGGACATGAGCCTCATCCAAGATTGTGGTAGAGGTTAATCTCCACGCTTAGGGGTTGGTGCTCAAACATTACAAAATTATCCCGGACTGAATTTTTCAGTCACTTGTAGAGTATCTTAAATTAGCCCTTTAAATTCACATGGTCCATTGTGCCAAAAGGTCCACTACAGTGGTACAGTCTTACCAAGTACCTAAATCTTCCCCTCAGATAGACAAACAGACAGACATGGGTATTTAAATGCCTATTCAAAAATTTTAAGCTACAGAAATACTCAAGTTTTTCATCATAACTACAATTAGGCTTACGTTTTTTATGGTGATGTCCGCTTACAACGCACATCTGAAATAACAAATCATTTTTTCAGACTAGTTAGTGATTCTAGCTTTAACATATTATACAATATACTTACACATTGAGAATAGCTTACCACAGATATGAGCAGCAACAGTAGGAAGGCGGGACGCATTTTGAGATCTGAAAATCATAAATGACATTATTATTTTTATTATTAGCCATTTAACATAACTCGCGATCCAATGCTTTTATTGTCCAATCATTAGAAAAGGAGTTTTGCTCGTCCCGCCGTCGCCATAATTAACAGCAACGCCTTTAGAAAAGGTTCACTATTTTCTTAGCCATTATAATTTCGCCTTTAGCTAATTATAATTTCAAAATTGCGTACCTTTAAAATCGCTTCCAACTTCTTGTCAACGAAAACCCACGGTTGCTAAAAACTATATATAGACGCGTTAATCTAATTGCATTTACCGGGTGTTAATGTGCTTGACAAAATCAATTTAATACACTTTCTAATTTACGTGCTCACACTATTTCTTAAAGGGGAACGTTACATATTATGAGCTAGAAAATAGAGAAATCATGAATGAATAAATGAATAAATAACACTTTATTAACATACAAGGATAACTACAATCCAACGGCTTTTCGTATAGTCGACGTTATGATCTTTAAGACCTCCGGAAAGACGTTCACTCTATAGTAGGTATTCTCTACCGTCTGTATAACGGGGAAAGTTTGAAGTCACCAAAAAGAATGGAAAGTTACCTTTTTAGACTGGCAATATTTTTGCGCTGTGGAAGCCACCGTCACTTTTCCGCCATCGCACCCTCCGACACCCAACTAACATGAACCGCAAGTCTTTTTGCCTCGCAGCAACCAGATATAAAATTATCTCCCTCCCGAAGTATTTCATTTGCTCTACAGTTTCGGATCAATCCATAAACCCCTTTAATTGTAAGGTTACCGTTAGTAATAATGTGTAGTGGGTAATATTTATTCTAAATTATGACAATACTAATTGCTTTCTGTACGAAATATAACCAAAAACATTGTTTTTTATTTAATGATACGTATAACCATAAGCACTAACCTACAGAAAATGTACCTACTAACAGGTACAGGACACAGGTCAATTGCTTACCCAGTTTAGGCTTCTAGTTAATGATAAATATAGCATGCATCTACTTAATTTACTTAGCTTTAAAATAACTTAGGTTGTAAATGACTAGAGATTGTTCTATTCATATCTTATTAACTACAGTATGATGCAATTTTGGGCTTAAATTTCTTTAATTTATTATTATATACCTATGATTAGGTTAGGTTAACGTCCGCTCCCGTTAGGTTGTAGATATCTTGGACGATGGTGACCGCTTCCATCAGGTAGATAGTCTGACCTTGTGCCTCTCTAGCTAATATAAAATCTACACAGATTAATACATATCACCTTAAATTTACTCCGAAGATGGCATCTTAAATGTTTTCCCACCTGTAAAATTTAATTGGCGTACCTACCTAGAATTTTAAAACACAAACATTTAAGTTCAGTTCATTAGTGTTAACGAATGACGCAATGACGTGACGAATTTGCTATTCTGAATGTCGAAATAATGTTTACACAAACTTATCTGAGCCGGTGGCCGAAGCTGGAACTAAGTGTCGCTATTTTAAAAAGTTATGTCAATTCGAACAACAGCGACGCTATCACCGTGTCAAATAAGTTTGTTGCACTATACTGGATACCTAAATTATGGGAACAGATAAGATTTATTTATTTATTGCTTCATAAGTTACATACACATTATGAACCCTTACGGGCACTGTAATTAAAAACTTAAAACTAAGTCATCATCGTCATCATCTTGGCGTTAATGTCCCGGTTGTGCTCTCGCGCACGAGGTCCCGGGGTCCGCCTTGACCATGATCCAGGGTTTGGCAGGTCAGGTAATTACAGTGGAGCGACCGCCATCTGACCCTGCTACCAGGGGAACCTGACCAGATTGGATCATGGTTACACATCCATTCGCCTGAATGTGCAGGTTTCATCACGATGTTTTCCCTCACCGTAACTTAAAACTAAGTATTATGCATAAACAGAGGTTAATGTACGTACTTATGATACTGTAGCAACTTATTCAATATATTTTTAATTTTCTTTTTCTTCACAATCTTAAATAGCTAGAGAATTATAAATATACATATCTAAGTTGTAAGTATTTACAAAGCTGGAAAATTAATAGCATGTAGGTGAGTACTATAAGTGAAATTATTGTTGTTATTTTAGTTTTCTAATGTAATGTAGTGTAGTAGTAGTGTGTACGTGTATGTGTTTGTGATTTTGAGATTGATTTGAGGCATGGACTTACTACCCAAAGGGACTGCGCACTGCTTTGACTAAAATCGGGCAGAGCGAGAGTCACCATCGATAGTCCTGTGTCCCTTTCTAGTGTTGCCACCATTGTTGATGCAAATTCCGAATTACTTTTATTATTTGGCGCGGACACCAGGGCCAGGCAGAGCCGGACTGGGTGCAATCTGAAGGTCATGTTTTCACCAGGGTCCAGCCCAAGCTTACCCTGCTACTCGGAAACTATTGGCCCTAGAACACTAGTTCCTAGAGTGAAATGATAGTACTCCTCGAGATCATCATTGCGTATGACAGCTGTCAAAGTTAACCCATTGGTCCTAAAACACTAGTTTCTAGAGAGAAATGATAGTACTTGTAGAGATCTACATTTCGAATGACAGCTGTCAAACTTTGAACTGAAATAACTCCTAAACTATTGGTGCTATAACACTCGTTCATCAGGAAAAATGATAGTGTTCGCCGAGATCTACATTTCGCATGACAGCTGTCAAACTTAGAACTGTTGTAACTCGAAAACGACTGGTCTTAGAACACTAGTTCCTAGAGCAATACGATAGTAGGTACTCATCGAGATCTACATTTCGGATGACAGTTCTAAGTTTGACAGCTGTCATACGAAATGTAGATCTCGACAAGTACTATCATTTCTCTACAGAAACTAGTGTTGTAGGACCAATGGGTTCCGAGTTATAAAAGATTTAACTTTGACAGCTGTCATACGAAATGTAGATCTCGACGAGTACTATCATATCTCTTTAGAAACTAGTGTTCTAGAACCAATGGGTTCCGAGTTATAACACATTTAAGTTTGACAGCTGTCACCCGAAATGTAGATATCGACGAGTACTATCACTTCTCTTTAGAAACTAGTGTTGTAGGATAAATCGTTACCGAACTCTTATATCTGTTTTGTGGAACAAAAAGTCGTAGGTTAATAATTATGTCGACTCGACGTTTGTCGGAGAAACGTTCAGAAGATCAAAAGGTATTTTGACAACTACTTTTCGGATTGTACGGATTACCTCATAATAATACCAAATTCACGGTAAATATATTTCTCCAATAATGGCAACACCAAACATGACACTTGTCAATTTAGAATGACGGTGATTATGCCAATAACATTGTGTTTACACTGTTAGAAAGGGACAAAGGACTATAGATGGTGACTCTCGCTCTGCCCGGTTTAAGTCAAAGCAGTGCGCAGTCCCTTTGGGTAGTAAGTCCATGATTTGAGGTTATAGCGTTCTTGTCATTATTTTAATGTGAGTTGTTTTTATTGGCTGTTCCTTTGTCATTCGCGAGCAATATTCTCTCAACTGTCTGACTGACATCAATATAAAATACTTTTTAATATTTTTCCCATCCGACTCGGCTTTATTCGCTCTCACGCTTTTAGTTTCTGAATTTAGCCATATGTAACAAGCGCATTACGGAGGCACAAGATTATCTGCCTTTTCCACTAATATCCTTTCATGACGCCAAAAGAATTTTAGGCAACATCCAGCTTTATAAGGTTCCGTAGTGCAACACGGAACATTTATGGTATCACTCTTAAATGAATGATATTGATGATGGTGTAGTGAAGCAAGAAACTCCTTTCTCAGGCTTAGATTATCCCGGTTGACTGGTAGATAAGGCTATTTTAGATTTAAGTCCGCCACTGTACTTTTGTGCATAAAGCTTTAATAAATAAATAAATTACTTCGTCAAGACCACCCGCCGTGAGCTGGGTACTCATCGCCACTACGCAGACCTGTTGGTCACCACGCGAAAGTTCGAAAGAACGTTTCTCGCTCGTACGATCCGGATGTGGCATGAGCTCCCAGCTCCAGTGTTTCCTTTGGACTATGACATGAGATCTTTCAAGAGGTATATTAGAGTTCGCTTCAGAGGCGGGCAACACATTGGTAACTCCCCAGGTGTTGCTGATGTTGATAGGCGGCGGTGATCAGTTTCCATCAGGTGGCCGCTTGCCTGTTTGTCCGCCGTATAACGTAAAAAAGACCTTCCGTCCGCGGTTTAACTCGGAGAGTATATTATTTACATAACTCTGATAGTAACCTTAAAACACTAAAACCTTCCTCATGAATCACTCTGTCTATTGGCGAAAACGAGTTTAACGCGAACAGACAGACAGACGTGGCGTGGACTTTGTTTAATAAATCACTACATATACTATTATATTATGTAGTGATGATGATGTAGTGATTAATTAGGTTGCTATACGATTTTCGGATTCAACTATATTAGACTAAACAATCCACGCAGATTAATTAAATTTTGTACTTTCAAGAAGAAGCGGTTGTGTCGACTGAAATAATGATTTATTGTAATATTATTAATGCTTATTATTGCACTTGAACTTTCTTCTTCTGAGTTACGTACATTAGTTGATACAAACCGATGCTCTTACGGTGAGGGAAAACATCGTGATGAAACCTGCACATTTCAGGCGACTGAATGTGTAACCATGATCTAATCTGGTCAGGTTCCCCTAGTATCAGGGTCACGGAAGTCAGATATCAGTCGCTCCACTGTGATCGGATAAATTCTGGACCCCGGGCCCTCGTGCGCGAGAGCACATCCGGGACGTTAACACCAAGATATTTTTACTGCACTTGAACTTTGATATAATTTCCTATTATTAACGACACGACAATCATAATTTGTTTTCTGCTTGAATAACACCTGACCGACAGAAAAAGTCGGATCACCCCCGACCAAGTTTACTTAAACTCAAACATTTTCAAACTACAGAACCGATTTTAATGAAACAAAGCTAAAAGCCATCTCGTTAAAATAATATAGAAACCAAATCTGCATCCAAATCGGTCCGTCCGTTCGAGAGCGTTCATAGCTCTTTGAAACAGAATTTTGATTTATTTATTAGGTTCCCCCCTCACAAAATCCTGGCCATGCCCTTGCAAGCAACCTCCATATAGTATTATGGTACGCGATGTAGGAATCGTGTACAGCGTCATCTAGTGAATTTTGTGAGAACTACACACTTCATACATTATACAATGTGGCGAGGGCGACGTCATATTTTTGGATTTTGGAGTGATCTATTAGTCAGCTTAACTTAAAGGCACTTGTTAAATTGGTAACAAATGCTGAACAGAGTCCAAGGTCACCAAAACTACTTTTTTCCTTTGTCGCATATTCAAACCTACTTATATTAAAAGACAAATTATCACCGAATCACGACGCTTAACCAAGAATAATTGTGTCAAAGGTCAAGCGCAAGGGTTATCAAAGATATCTCAATATTCTAATATTTAAGTTAGTATTTCAGTCAACACGACGGTTTCTTCTTGGAAGTACAACACCACATTCATAAATGTGAGTAGATTTATTTTAACATAAGCGGATACTACACACACGATATATATCGTGATTCACGCAGGATCACGATATTTATCGAGTGTGTAGCCTAGAGTATCACGAATCGTGATACGGATCACAGGATTTCCGAAAATCCAGAAATCTACGATCCGTATCAACTATCGTGCGATATATATCGAGCGTCTAGTATCTAGTCGATATTTATCACGACATTTCTGTCAAACTGACAGATAAATAACGTAATTTCAAATTTATTTTCATAGTTTGTGTTTATTTTCAAGCCGCTGTGGCCACTATGGACCTGCGGGGCTATTGGCTAACTCAGTTGACAACTGTATTTGACACTAGATAATTCTACACCACGTCATCTACGTTGAAAACTGGCAATAGCGTCTACCAAATTAGAGTAGTGTCAGATTTTTTTAATGTCAAATCAGTTGTCCACTGAGATAGCCGATAGGCCCAGAGGGCACTACTAACAGTTACTATAAAAGTATAAAAAGTCAACAAGATCCTCATCCTCATACTTTTACTCATTTTTTTCTCTTCACGCGTCTTTTTAATCCGAATGCTAATACTACAGCAACGCAAGCTTTATCAGTCGTTTTGGTAAAAATACTTAAAAATCGTAAATATACACCAGCGACACGTCAAAAATGCTTTTTTTAGGCTAGGCATTGGCATCTTAGTCTATTCAGCCATCAAAATGAATGAAAGAATGCACAGACTAATGAAAATATCGACGATTCTTATCGTGTGTGTAGGGTCGACTTGCGATCCAAAATATTACTCGATATGGATCACGATACGTATCACGATATATATCGTGTGTGTAGTATCCGCCATAGTGTAAGCCGGAAATCCAATAATCAAGTAATAATTAATTTTAATTAAATTTTTTTACTTCCAGATCTCAAAATGCGTCTAATCTTCTTCTTTTTCTTCCTGATATCTTTGGTAAGTTAAATAAATGTCGAGTAAGTAAAAAAAAAGGTGTCCGTCCACCTGTAGGATTTTTCATTTTTGCAAAAGGTTTCGTGTTTGAATCCCTCTGCGGCCATATACCAACGACTCTTTTCTGAGTTATGTACATTAGTCGATTACTAATCGAAGAGCATCGGTTGAGGGAAAACATCGTGATGAAACCTGCAAATTCACAACTGAATTTGCAACCATTATCCCATCCAGACAGGTTCCCCTGGTAGCAGGGTCATGGAGATCAGATGGTAGTCGCTCCATTTTAATTACCTGATCACCAAATCCTGGATCATGTTCAAGGCGGACCCCGGGCCCTCGTTCTCGAGAGTACAATCGGGACATTAGCGCCAAGATGATTTTTATTATAATACCACTGTTTTTTCGAAGACAAGTCGCTAAATACAAAAATAAAAATGTAAACACACAATTAGAAATTTGTTATTTCAGATATTTGCTGTAAGCGGAAACCCTTTTACATACGACGAAAGTAAGTATTGGTGTTGAGAAAATGTGTTGTGAATGTGTGACTTTCTATAATACAACTTGTGACAGACAAACGAGCAGACAGTCCACCTGATGGTCGGCGATAACTGTCGCCCATGGACATTTAAAATCTATTCACTTCGTTCTCTTGGACAAAAGGTATTATCTTTCTACGTGCGGTGATTGCCATTTGACCCACACAACCCGTTAAAGAGGTACCTGGATGCGGAAGGCACAAGACCTGACTTGGGGCGTCTCTGGGGGAGGCCTATGCCCAGCAGTGGGCGTCTTCCGGCTGATAATAATATGATGATAAATTTATGAGGAGTCTCTCCGAGGGCCGAAATATGGATGTAAATAAAATGTGATATAAGCACATCTACCCCGTTGGGGATCCCCCTGGGGCCCTACCACTGGGCCCAAGCTAATGTCACCTGTAGTCGGTTCTCCTGCTGACGAGGCTCAGGCGGATCAGCTTCTTCATAAGGCTAGTTTCTAGGCTTCGTAGGGCCCTAGGGGGATCCCCAACGAGGCAGATGAGATAGCTATATCGCACTATTTACTTCGATATTTCTACCATATTATTGAAAATATTTTTTATTGCACTTGAACTTTGATACAATTACCTATTATTAACGACATGACAATCATAATTTGTTTTCTGCTTGAATAACACCTGACCGACAGAAAAAGTCGGATCACCCCCGACCAAGTTTACTTAAACTCAAACATTTTCAAACTACAGAACCGATTTTAATGAAACAAAGCTAAAAGCCATCTCGTTAAAATAATATAGAAAACTGCATCCAATCGGTCCGTCCGTTCGGGAGCTGAACAGAGTCCAAGGTCACCAAAACTACTTTTTTCCTTTGTCGCATATTTTATATTTATTTTTATATTTATTTATTAATAGTATTATACATACATCGTCATAACAATAAGTGATATAAAATTATCAACAGTTAATTTCAACAATCAAAGTACAATTGAAATAATTAGATTAGATTACGAATAACAATCAACAGCATGTCAAATTAAAACATTCAAGTAATTATAATATCAATGTCAAAATTATATATAGATAATAAAGTCAACTTAAAAATATTAAAATAATTATGAAATAAATGTAATCAATTACAATAAAATGTCAAAATAAAAAACGTAAAAGAACATAAAAAAAGAATATGCCAAATAAAATAATCGATTTCAATAGATGTCAACAAAATCACAAAGCCAGCGGAGAAGAATGAAGGGCATCACTCATCAATGAACTCTTTTACAGAATAGTATGCTTTTTCAATTAACATAGTTTTTAATCTTTTGAGGAAGCCGTACTTAGTCTTGCTCCCGCGTATATCTATCGGTAGTTTATTAAAGACTCGCGGACCCATTATTTCTAACGATCGAGTAGTTTTATCAAGGCGGTGAGTCGGTATGGGCAGATCGTGTTGCCTCCTAGAGGAGCTTCGTAGTGCGATCGTTTGAAACTCCTTTAGATTCTGTCTCACATGTTTGGCTACCTGGTAAATGTACAGAGAAGGTAGGGTGAGTATGTTTAAATTAATAAACAATTGTCTCGCGGGCGTATCGAGCGCCACACCGGACAAAACACGCACCACCCTCTTCTGTAATAAAAATGGCCGATTTCGATATGCTGCCTGCCCCCACAGGTCTACCCGACGTGTCACAGTTTACTCCGCGCATCAACCTAACGAACACTCAACCAGGTTAGTCTTAGCAATATTCAGCTGCATGCCGTTTGCCTGGGACCAAGACGCGATCATATGCGTTACTGTTTCAACGTTTTGACCTAGCTTGTGCTCATCGCTGGCGTGTACAATAGCACAAATGTCGTCCGCGTACATGATGAATTCGACAAAGTCAGAATCGAACGGCAGATCGTTCATCATCATCACATCACAGCCCGTAACAGTCCACTGCAGGACTTAGGGCCTCTCCCACGAAAGGGGCAGTTATTTCCATAATCTCCACGCTTGGCAGGCGGGCTGGAGATCGCAGTGTTTAAATATAACAATGGAAAATGCTGCTGCCCATTTTCCTGACTACGGAGACTCTTGATTTGTTGCCTCGAAAACATGAGTCGCCTTGTACGACACCCATGAGTGTAAAGGGTTGGTGCTATTCTACTCTGCCGGACACCACACGGCCATCGTTCATCATTAACAGCATATTCAAACCTACTAATATTAAATAACAAATTATCACCGAATCACGACGCTTAACAAAGAACCCTTCTTGGAAGTACAACACCACATTCATAAATGTGAGTATATTTATTTTAACATAGTGTAAGCCGGAAATTCAATAATCAAGTAATAATTAATTTTAATTACATTGTTGACTTCCAGATATCCTACAACGTGTATTCTACTGCTTTTTCATCATACTAATTTTGGTAAGTTAAATAAATGTCGAACAAGTAAAAAAAAGCGGATAAGACGTGTCCGTCCTCCTAGGATCCTGTAGGATTTTTTATTTTTGCAAAAGGTTTCGTGTTTGAATCCCGCTGTGGCCATATACCAACGACTCTTTTCCGAGTTATGTACATTAGTCGATTACTAATCGAGGAGCATCGGTTGAGGGAAAACATCGTGATGAAACCTGCAAATTCACAACTGAATTTGCAACCATTATCCCATCCAGACAGGTTCCCCTGGTAGCAGGGTCATGGAGATCAGATGGTAGTCGCTCCATTTTAATTACCTGATCACCAAATCCTGGATCATGTTCAAGGCGGACCCCGGGCCACCTATTACACACCTAACTAGTAGCCAGCTCGTTGATAAGTTCAACTAGCTTCAGTTACCTACGAAACGATCACCATTGCTTGACCTTGATTATCGGTCTCGCAAGCATGCTGCTAGACTTGCGCCGCTACAACAAGAAATGTTTTCTTTCTTGCTTTCTTTTCTATTGATATTTTATCCAGACTGCATCCATGGTGTGGCGTTGCTGCAAACGGAAAGCTGCAATTCCTACAGGTGCCATTCCTACAGGTGCCATTCCTACAGGTGCCATTCCACTTCCACAAGCGGTCTGAAGGCGGCCTCAGCGTGTACACTCATGGCCTGCTTTCCTGCTAACGGTAATCTTTGTTTTATTTTATTAATAAAAACGTAGGTATGAGTACCTATGTAGAAGTTAAAGTAGGAAGTAGTAGAAGTTGACAATAATGCCGTCTGTTATAACTGTATGAACTGTACTGAACCGTCTGCTACTACGCTGTTACTTGCCTACAAATGTCATCTTGGCGTTAATGTCCCGGTTGTGCTCTCGAGCACGAGGGCCCGGGGTCAGCCTAGTCCATGATCCAGGATTTGGCGATCAGGTGATTACAGTGGAGCGACTGCCATGTGATCTCCGTGACCCTTCTACCAGGGGAACCTGACCATATTGGATCATGGTTACAAATTCAGTTTCCTGAATTTGCAGGTTTCATACAAAGAAAAGAGTCATTGGTACATGGCCGCAGCGGGATTCGAACCTGGTCCCTCTCGCTTACGAGTCGGATACTCAACCGCCCGGCAACCAATGCTCCGACACTTGCCTACCATTGTACTTTCTGGTAACATGGGTCGGCTCCTAATAAGGGCCACTATAAAAAAAATACAGATCCAACCTTTTAATAACACTATGCAGCATGATCAATAGTAACACAACATCATGACGTTCGTGTGGCTAGCCAACCCCCTTCCGTGTATGCGCGGCGCCTTTTAAAAGATACACAGAACCCTAAATAGAAAAGTTCAGAATATTTATTTATAAATTTAGGAGTCGAAGATCGATGAACTCAAAAACGGGAGACACGGTGAACGCAGATCCTGTAACGATGAATTTTGATTTTTGAATACCATGAGGTCTTCAAAGAACAAAGCTCCCAGAGGAAATCATTATCAGAGAAAAACTATACCACTTATTCTGAATAAACCCGGAAGTGAAAAGAAAACTATGGCAACAACAAAATCCTTTATAAATCGGAATCTTTCCTGATGCTAACTTCAATCTATCCCCAAAAATCTATAAGGAATAACTTACAAAAGCAGACTTTTCTAATGCAAAATTCCAAAGGTGATGTAGCGTCGGTCTACATATTATTCCACTGATGTTATATTATTCCACTGACAAGGTCAAAATAATGAAATTACTACGCATTTTATCATAATGTAGACCAATTAAAATTTTCCCAAATAACTAAATTCAATGGAATTTAGTTTATGATAAATGTTAATTTTGGATCATAAACGTCACCCAAAATATTAAATTATCAATTCTCTAATTATCCATGGGCTGTGGCCCAGGTGGTGTGGGAGAAGACTGAGATTATTATCATGGAGCATAAATTAATTTTACACTACTTAGCTAAAAAGTTAAATACAAAGATTACATTAGATAAATCAAGATAAGTTTTATTATTTCTTTTAAATCTGTAGATTTTATATTGAATCTAGGAAAATAAATAAATATTCGTGTACAAATTTACACAGCCATCTAGCCCCAAACTAAGGAAAGCTTGTACTATGGGTGCTACATAACTAATATACTACTTAAATACCTACTTTTAAATACATACTTATTATACATAGAACACCCAGACCCGTAACAGAAATTAAAATTATTGATTTCAATTTCTGCCCGGCCGGGAATCGAACCTGGGACCTCTTGCGTGGCAGACAGGCGGCATGTGGACCAATTAACCACTCAGGTCGTCAAAATAAATCTCGGCTCCAAATAAGGGCTACATACGTGGCGGGTAACTAAGGCCGCATATAACTAATAACGCATTATTTCAGATATAAATTCAATAATTTTGTACTCATTATTGTTTTACCTCGTAATATCGTTGTTTAACCTTATATTAATAAGGTTTCAAATATTTAACAGGGCTGTGAATTTACAATTGTTTTTGTTTTATTTTCCTATTTCGTTGTTGCCGTCAAAGAATGATATTAAGTTACATTGCTTGAAAATGCGACAATTTGTTGATTTATATTAACTTACTGAAGTAGAAGCTCTTATGTAACACAACATTTTTTAGATTTAATAAGGACCGGTATAGGTATAGTTTCCTATTTTGTTGTTGTCATAGAATTTTATTAAAGTTACAAATACTGTGTTTAAAACATGTCAATTATGTTGATTCTATAGAGCCTCGGTGGCCGAGCGGCTAGGGTATCCGATTCGTAAGCTACCGAGTTATAGGTACCGAGTTCGAATCCCGCTCCGGCCATGTACCAATGACTCTTTTCTGAGTTATGTACATTAGTTGAGTACTAACCGATGTTCTTACGGTGAGGGAATACATCGTGATGAAACCTGCACATTCAGGCGACTGGATGTGTAACCATGATCCAATCTGGTCAGGTTCCCCTGGTAGCAGGGTCATGGAGGTCAGATGGCAGTCGCTCCACTGTATTTACCTGACATGCCAAATCCTGGATCATGGCCACGGCGGACCCCGGGCCCTCGTGCGCGAGAGCACAACCGGGACATTAACGCCAAGATAATAATGATGACGAAATATGTTGATTCTAAAATAATAAAATACCTTTTTTTTTTTATAATATAAATAAGGGCAATCATCGTTCATTACATGAATTATGGATGTTTGAACGCACTAGTCAATGTCAAACGATTATCAATTAACTTGCTAGAATTAACGAGAGGTCTACGTAAATACCTAATAATAATATAAAAGGATATACTTATCATATGTAAAAAATAGCTAGTAATAAAATACTCCTAAATTATATGTAGACCAAGTGCTTTAATTTTTATTTTCAGGCACGCTTGTACCACTGGTGGACTTAAACACGGATGTAGAAAAACAAGACTAACACACAGAGAAGAGAGACGCTTATCAGAAGTTCAAAATAATTTTACCTAATATTTAAATATTTTAAAATGACTTTTGTTTAATAAATACAAGTAACAATAAAATCCATGTTTAATTACGAAGTGTCAGCTGCAGAGAAAAGGAACCATTCAGTCATTCTAATTAAATAAAATATTTATTTTCTTTTTACAAATTTCCTTTAAACTATATACTTTGATTGAGATCTTCTTTTAAGCTTATTAGCCTGTGTTAGAAGATCCCGCTCTTCCTTAGCTAAAATTATATTTAGTAGATGTAGCTGTATAACACAAAATTAACCTTCATGAGTATACAAAATAAAAAGCAATTAATTTATAACAAAAAATAAAAAATATACTATTATTATTATAACAATTAAACTAAAGAATTGTGTGCGTGTGCGTATGTGAGTTCTGTTTATTCCAGGTTTGTTATTACTGTTGTTTAAGTAGACTCGTCTCAAATTGTCACTGCCTACGGAAAAAATGTGTTATGGTATGTATGTAAAAATCTAACAAATATATTGCTTTACGCACTTAATTTGCGTCATATCAAATCAAGAGATTTTCCATGAAGCAAACTGCAAAGTTAAGCGTTTCCAAGTCGTTATAAAAAAATTGTGCCAAAGTTCAAGTTCAAAGAAGTGATAACTCTAAGTATCTATATTAAACAACATTAGTTTTATTTAATCAGTCAACGCAACGCACCTATAGCGTGGTATTTAAACAGATATTCAAAAGTTAAATTGTAAGTAAAATATTTAGTATCTAACTGAATTAATAAAAGAAATAACCAGCCTGGGGTCCACCTTGACCGTGATCCAGGATTTGGTAGATCAGATAATTACAGTGGAGCGACTGCCATCTGACCTCCATGACCCTGCTACCAGGGGAACCTGATGTTTTCGCTCGCCGTCAGAGCATCGGTTAGTATTCAACTAATGTACATATTTCAGAAAATAGTCAGTATCTAACTTTATTCCGTTATCGTAATCCTGAATCATTTAACAATACAGAAATAGTTTTCAGATCTCAAAATGAGTCTTGGCTTCTTTCTGCTGCTACTTATATAATTGGTAAGTGCTTCTGTTATTCATTGTGTCAGAGGTACATCATCACAGCCCATAACAGTCCACTGCAGGACCCTAGGGCCTGTCCCACGCAAGGAGAGGTTAGTGTCTCCACGGTGGCGGCAGGTTGGAGAATGCAGTAATAAAAATATAACAATGGAAAACGCTGCTGCCTATTTTCTAGTCTACGGAGACTCTAGATCTTTGCCACGAAAACATAAGTTGCCTTGTACGATACCCCCGAGTATAAGGGTGCTATTCTACTCTGCCGGACACCACACGGCCACGTGGTACGAAAAATAAAAAATGCCTACACAATATTGAGGAGGAAAGAAGTATGTCAGGGCCTGTTTACGTCACCGCTTACAAAATGACAGTAAACGCGTACGCGTCGTGCCCGCATAGTCACCGCGTAGCAACCGGACGGAAAACGTGCAGTCGCGCGTGCAACGCAGTGACAGTACGGGTGCGACGCGATTACTACGCGGTACTATTCGGGCGCTGCGCGTTTGTTTGCTAGTAATAAAATAAACTTACTGCCATTAGTATAGAGACCAAAATTGACAAATTTGGGACATACCGTGCAGAAATCGTGTACGTCGGGCTAATACTGTTTCACTCTTTTAGCTGTTTTCGAGATCATCTATTTTTATTGAGTGGCGAAAAACCTAAATCTTAGTTAGAATAACTATTAATAATTCATTGCAGATGTACGCTGTAAGTGGAATACCGCTGGAAGAAAATGAGAAATATAAGTATTTTACAAACTTTTATTTGCCTTCACCTGTCCCGGTGTGTGTTTGTAGCAAATCTTGCAACGACTTCCTATTGCCGAATGAGCTGACATTTTGAATAGGTTGACAGTTCGGTGACAATGTTATAAGTACCTAGGAGCTGATCTGATGATGGAGACGAAAGGAGGCTATAGGAACTCTGAAACTACGCAAGATAGAACCATTGAGTTTGTGCTGGTTTGCTTAGTCTTGGCAAATTATTGTAAAATAATAATCATCTTGGCATTAATGTCCTGGTTGTGCTTTCACGCGCGAGGACCCGGGGTCCGCATTGACCATGATCCAGGTAATTACAGTGGAGCGACTGCCATCTGACCTCCGTGACCCTGCTAACAGGGGAACCTGACTAGATTGGATCATGGTTACACATTTTGTCGCCTGAATGTGCAGAATTCATAACGATGTTTTCCCTCACTGCAGGAGAATCGGTAATGATCGAATCTGGTCAGGTTCCCCATTAGGGTCACGGAGGTCAGATGGCAGTCGCTTCACTGTAATTACCTGATCTGCCAAATCCTGGATCATGGCCAAGGCGGAACCCGGGCCCTCGCGCGCCAGAGCACAACCGAAATATTGACGACAAGATAATTATTTATTATTTTTTCACTTCTTCAAAACCGGTAACGCGTGATCATTTGACGAATTACATATGCCTTGCACCAAAATCTTGAAAATACTGTAAGCCTTTCTCCAATGTAGCCATGGGGGAAACGCAAATAGAACAAACTCACTGTTGATATGTTTAGTACTGGATAACCCAGAACAGACTAACATTTAGAACTAGCGCATTTTAACTTTTGTGCGGTTAGTAGGTATTCATATTTTGTGATTCGACTAGAAAATAGCTAGCCAACAGCGTATTAGGTTTCCGAATACGAATTTCAAAATCGACCAATCAGTCTGCGATACATTTCATGCAGGATTTTGATTGGTCTTCGTGGATTCTGATTGGACGCGTTCAAAATTCGAATTCGAAAACCTGACCAGAAAACGAATGCATGCGGCCGCCCTTATACCATACATATACCATTGGAATGGGTACCACCGCTCATACAAATAATGTCATCATTATTTGTCTTCGCTCGAGAGCGTCGGTAGCCGGGCGGTTGAATATCCAACTCGTAAGCGAGCGGTACCGGGTTCGAATACCGCTGCTACCTGCTACGCTGGTACCATGTACCCAATGACTCTTTTCTGAGTTATGTACATTAGTTGAATTCTAACCGATGCTCTTACGGTGAGTGAAAACATCGTGATGAAGCCGTAAAATCAGGCAACTGAATTTGTAACCATGATCCAATCTGGTCAGGTTCCCCTGGTAGCAGGGTCACGGAGGTCAGATGGTAGTCGCTCTACTGTAATTGCCTGATCGCCAAATCCTGGATCATGGTCAAGGCGGACCCCGGGCACTCGTTATCGAGAGCACAATCGGGATATTAACGCCAAGATTAATTATTTTTATTTTTATTATTTGTCTTTGCTTATTATTTTGTGCAGACTGTGAACCTGGTACGCGTTTCCGTCGTAACGGCTGCAACACGTGCTACTGCGGCCCTGAGCTATAAGTAAATAAGGGAGCTATCACAATGTACACTCATGAAGTGTCCGCCGACCACCACAAGTAAAGCGACTATCTTAATTTTTTTTAAATCTAAGTAATTACTGTCATGGGGCCCTAACCTGCTCAACCAGTGTGGTGGTCCCTAGTGAGAGCTTTTTATTTATAAATTACAGTTTAACAATAGAAATATTTGTCACTAAAAAGTTGCCGTTATTTAAACAATCACAACTTTAATTTTTTGTTTTCAGCGACGCCTGCACCAGAGACCTAAAGTCATTTAAGTCATCGTGCATAGCAAGGAAAGAAGGGACGTAACATCTCTGTTTGTGATTTTGAGATACTTAATAAATCTGTTATTAAGATTATTAAGATATATATAATAATATATATCTGAGTATTCGCTGGTTTTTCCGTGACCCGTCCTAGTAAACGAGTACACAGTGGTAGTTAATATAATAGGTCCATGATAAGTCCGTATTGACTGACAATTGTAAAAATTATAAAATGTGGATATGGCAATAATCTGGAGATAATCTGTCCTTGTGATATTATTGTAATATCACGTTTTCGTTGAAAACTAAGAGCACTAATACCCCGAGGTAATAGACAATGTGACATCGCGATATAACACAGTTGCGATGTCTCTTCTCCTCATAACTTCGCCATTATTCGGTTAAAAGATACCGCGCTTTTGGAGAAAACAGAATCGGTCACAGCGGTTTTAAATGAGCAATAAAAAAATTACATGTTTGCAACTTGTCACGTTATTGAAGCAAAGAGGCGTTATGCATTTTTATATCAGTATTGTGTGTCAAAAGTGACGTTTTACAAGATGACAGCTTTATAGTAGGACCACGCTAAGTCCGAATCGACTGACAGTGGTAGAAATTATAAAGTGTGGATATGGCAATCGATTGGATAATCTGTCCTTGTCTACGATCTTTCGTTATTGGATAATATTTCGTACACCCGCGTATTTTTCGTTTCATTATCTCTCCTTTCGTATGGAATCCATCAACAATACCACGGACTAATTCGTGAAACTGACAAATAAATTGAAGTTGATCACAATCATGTGGCCATGTGGTGTCCGGCAGAGTAGAATAGCACCAACCCCTTACACTCGTGGGTGTCGTACAAGGCGACTAATGTTTTCGAGGCAAAAGATCAAGAGTCTCTGTGGTCTGGAAAATGGGCAGCAGCATTTTCCATTGTTATATTTAAACACTGCGATCTCCAACCCGCCTGCCAAGCGTGGAGATTATGGCAATAACCTCCCCTTTCGTGGGAGAGGCCCTTAGTCCTGCAGTGGACTGTTACGGGCTGTGATGATGACAATCATGATCGAAATGCATCGCCTTCTGACTATAATCTAAAGTATATAGTAGTATATCTGAATACTTGCCCATCATATATACTTACACTAAACTGATAATAATGTTGTAAATATATCCTATTGCTAGAAGAGGGCGACATTCAATTCAAATATTAGGCGGTCGGGGTGCGGGTCAGATAAGTTTTTGGTGCTGTACTTTCTACATAAAAAGGCATCGAATAGGCCGCTGCTGTGAAGTGAGGTCTCCAGGATTGTCAGATTGTGAAGTGAGGTCTCCAGGATTGTCCGTTCCGTTACTCAGTTTTCAAAATATTTAGTTCCACCATAATATAATATTAACACAGGCTTATCACTGTTTAATCAACTGAATGTACTTATATATTTATATAACAAGATGTTTGTTTTAACCATTTAAAATTAATTTAATTTACGGAATCAGTATGTTCCGAGAGGGTGGCGCCCTATACTCTGCTGCTGCGTTCCATTGTGCCAATCACCTTAATAATATTTTTCACGTCAGTCAAATTCTTTGTTATGACTTTTATGAATGACGTTCTATGACGGAAAAATGATGTGGCATAAGTTGCCATAGAGATATTTTTTTAAGCGATTAGGACTTAGCGTGGTCTTATTATAGTTTTGATTTCAGTCACGAATTAAAATATCTTAAGGTGGTTCGACACCCATACTATATTTCTCTCGACGTTCTTTCATTCGTTTGAGGTATAGTAACTGTATTATGGTTTATATTTTTAGTGAAATGTATTCAATGCTGCATCATATCTCCATAGAGGCCCAAATTTTGTGACTTCGGCGGTCAATTGAAAACTAAAATTATTTATATGAGTGGCTCATCTGTAATAAATAAAATGTTTGACGTCACATTTATGCCCTTTGCTTTCCTTTTTTTTATGGCTGTCCTAGCACGTTCCCTATCCAAATTAAAAACTTCTTTACATTTCTTTTATCTTCTTTTTTCTCTTATCTATTTATGTATATATCTATCGCTTTCAGGCGCTCCAGGCCGCCTCCAGCCGGTGCATGGCCCGGGCGTCGCCGCCGCCGCCGCTCGCGCCTGGCCCCGCGCCGCCCGAGCCGCTCACCCCCGCGTGCCGCTCAGCTGCCTCGAGTGCCAGCGCCAACTCCACCGCCCGCTTATACTTCAAGTCCGTTTCGGCGAAGAGACGACTTCGCATTTCTCCACTGACCAGCCCCAACACGAATTGGTCTCTCAGGTTCTTCTCTAATTTATCGGCAAAGTTGCAAGTACTGGCCAGATGCTTTAAATGTTGTAAATACTCGCTGAGTTCCTCCTCGGGCTTCTGTCGTCGGAGTCGGAATATGTGTCGCTCGGCAATCTCTGAACGCTTGGGTTCTAAAAGTTTTGCTCTCGGGTTTGTCCGGTGCACAGAGATCACACATTAAGTCGTAAGTCGATTCGCCTACCACTCTAATTAGTGTAGCAACATGGAGGTTGCTTTTTATTTCGTTTAAGGTTATAAATTGTTTCACTGTATTTACGTACACAGACCACTTCCGAGAGGCCAAATCAAAACATTCGATTTTCCCGTTATTGCAGGCATTGTTAATGTCTTCAACTTTTAAAACCGAACTATGCGAATAACTCGTCAAAACCGAATAAATCGTCGCCAGTTAAGTATTTGGAAATAATAGGCGGACGGCAGGTCAATCAACTGGTTTTTATTGTAACTCGAGGGTAGTATACAAATCACGTTTTTATAAATACCCAACAGGGGATACTATATTTTAACATGGATTCTATTTTTTTGACACCCTAAGCATGTCTGTCTAGAAACAGCCATACTCACTCACCACTCACTTATCTACTTTGACCTTTAAGGAATCCAAGTTATACTGCTCGGGAAACACACTAGCAGGCAAAGCGTTCCACACCCTAGCTGTACGGATTACAGCGATTGATGAGCGGTTCATTAGTATCTAATATTAACCTAACCGACAGAAATACGTCGAATAACCCCCGACCAAGTACGTACAGCATTCATAAATATTTCCCAAACTACTGAACGTCGCAACAGAGTATATGGCTAGCTGCAGCGCGGATCTTGAAACCATCCGCATAGGGAACGAAGCTGTCAATAGAACAGATAAATCCAATTAACTCGGATCCGTGTTGCATGTGTCCGGCGATATCGACCCCACATGTCAAGTCCAGAATCTGTGGACCAAATGGCGGGAGCTCACGGCAGTCAGCTGTGACCCTAAAATCTCGATCAAGTTCAAGGGGCTAATATACAACAGCATAATTAGGCATGTGATGCTTTACGGCTGCGAAACCTGGCCGGCGTTGACAAAGCAAATGAAAACGAAAATGCTTTGGTGGATGTGTGGCGTTACACGACTTGATCGAGTGAGTAAAGAGTACATCCGTGGCAGCCTTGGCGTGAGAGATATCGCGGATAAAATCGAAGAGGCACGGCTGCGGCTGCAAATAGGTGCCTGCCTGTAACAGTGAAGAAGATGATATCGCCGAGTCGGATGCGAGAGCCAATGGCTTACGACGTGAGGATGCCGAAGATCAGGCAATTGTTAGTAAATAATTAAAGGCGCCGCTGGCCTAGTGGTTAACGTATCCAACTCGTAAGCGAGAGGTACCGGGTTCGAATCCAACTGCCGACTACCGACGAATACTACCGACGCTCTTACGGTGATGGAAAACATCGTGATGAAACTTGCACATAAAATAAAAAAATATGCTTGGACAAATTCACACAGCGCGGGTGTTTATGGGTGTTAAATAACTGATAATATACTTATAGGTACATTTTTCTTTCGATACTTTTTTATAATACATACTACACGCAGACCCGTAACGGAAATTGTAATTCTTCATTTAAATTTTTGCTCGGCCGAGGATCGAGTCCTCTGGCAGACCGGATGTTAACCACTTAGGTCGTCAGGTGACCGAATGTGTTGGTGGGCTCAGAATACCATCGCAGTGAGTCGTTTCCTAATGGCCTAACTTTAGTTCCTCCAGCTCCAGAGTGGCTGGATCCCCCTAGCATATATTTAATATATGGTCGGGGGGTCAGTTCTCTCTGCAGCCAACTGTACTTTTAGCCTCAATTTTTTATACTTGGCATTTGCAACATAGTATGCAAAATGGTTAGCATAGCAGGGGATTCGTTAATTTTGTTCATTGGCTCACTTAACCTTAAAAAGTAATATGGCCGAATGAAGAAGGCTTAATTTTTTATGATGAATCATCAAATAAACTACAGAGACACGAAACGTATCAAATAACTCCTAGTTGGTCCCAGTATTCTAAAACTACTATTTAAAAAATTCTTGAACTAGTGGACCCTGCGCGACTTCGTTCGCGTACGCCTACTTTACCCCTACTTATCCTTTTTTCTTGCGTATAAAACTTCCTCTTGAATCACTCTATCTATTGTTAAAAACCGCATTAAAATCCGTTGCGTAGTTTAAAAGATCTAAGCGTGCAAGATACATAAGGACAGACGGCGGGAAGCGACTTTGTTTTATACAATGTATAGATAATCCCCTGGGAGCGTCCAAATCCCGCCCCGGCCATGTACCAATGACTGTTTTCTGACTTATGTACATTAGTTGAATACTAACCGATGCTCTTACGGTGAGGGAAAATATCGTCATGAAACCTGCACATTCAGGCGACTGCATGTGTAACCATTATCCAATCTGGTCAGGTTCCCGTGGTAGCAAGGCCATGGAGGTCAGATGGCAGTCGCTCCACTGTAATTACGTGACCTGCCAAATCCTGGATCATGGTCAATGCGGACCCCGGGCCCTCGTGCGCGAGAGAACAACCGGGACATTAATGCCAAGTTGATGATGAAAGATAATCCCCTGGCGGAAGCAGTAACAAATAATTTCACAGGGGCTTATAATAAAGAAACGTATGTTGCAGCCCAGTTGTAAATACTGGACAGTTATACGTAGTTTGTGTTTCAATGATACTACAATTTAGGGAACAAATAAAAATTAATGGTCATTTCCTAGTGGCGCATCCTGTTCTGAGATCATGGAAAAAAGTTGATACGTCAAAGTGGGTACAACTGAGACAGTCACCTGAGAATCGAGAGAAATGATTTACAGCCCGGAAGTTTTCTGTCGACTTATGATGGGAAAACTTTTAGGTTTCCCTAAAGGTTTTCCCAAACTAACACTATTTTGGGACCCGTAAGAAATCTCTGAAACAGTTACTAGTAGAAGTTTGTCAAACTTGTATTCCCAATATATACCTACGGATTTTATGTAAATTGAAAACTACAGGAAGGACGGACTACCTCGTAAATTTCATATGGATGGAGCTTGATTTTTACCGCTATCCCGCATGGTAACAAGTGACTAAGCGTGGGCCGACGTTTAATAAAAAATGTAATGTAATTTGCTTAAAATTATGTAGGTGTCTAGGATCTCTCCCTCTACAGGGATACACCGTTTTTTATTTTGTGATGAAAGCTCCAATAGTAGGTTATTATTTATAAATAAGTTAAGTTAGTTTAAGTTTATTGTATAAAACGAATTCGTAAAAGGTGTTGATATGAACATTACTAAAACTAAAAAAATATCATGCACACACCCCATTCTTATACTGTATAATTGCTTATTGCCATCCATTTATTATTATGAGTCTACAGACAAAAACTTACATAATATAAGAAAATTCCAACTTACGTCAAAGAAGTGGATATAAAAAAACAAGCAACGTAATTGCGCATATGGCATTGTCAAATAATTAAATAATTATTAAAACACCCTTTCCCATTCTTACTTACTCCAATTACAATATATGCTGTTTTCTACCACCGCACGTGGCAGCAGAACGTAGTCGAGGCGCGAGCGCCGCATATCTCACAGTTTATCACTGCGTCGCGATGCACGGCTCTGCGCTAAAAAACCAAACGTGCACCCGTGCACCACAACGTGCGCCAGTGCACCACAACGTGCGCTATGCGGACTCTGCGGAGGTATTCGCCATTAAACTGCGATTTTTAATTCGAGCCAACCGTTGGACGGTTGGAAGCTCCCTTTTGGCTCTAACTAGCGATTTAGCGGTTCCAGGCCAGTCCACATGCTGTGTGCGTTGCTGAATACTAGGCGAAAAAAGTGTAAGGGGTAGTTAAGTCCATCGACTCGCTAAGAAGAAGCGGTGGCTAATGGAAAAATACGGATCTGGTTAAATCTACTGATTAAAAAAAATATAATCATCTTGACGTTAATATCAGATTGGATCATGGTTACAAATTCAGTTGCCTGAATTTGCAGGTTTCATCACACAATCGTTTTCCCTCGCCGTAAGAGCATCGGTTAGCATTCAAACAATGTACATAACTCAGAAAAGAGTCATTGTACATGGCCCCCTTTGTAAACTCTACTATCTCCACCGCCCGCCAAACGTTAAGATTATGACAATGGTTTTTTATAACACTGAGGGGGCAAATAAGCTTCCAACAATGTGGAGTAGGCTCAACTGATACGGATTGTTGATGTGAGGTGAGTGCAATCTTTATGAATCGAACTTTGAAAGTTGCAAGCTGTGAGCATTCTTTCTCAGCCTGTTAATACTAGCCGTTCCCCGTAGTTTTCACCCGCGCGCAGTTCGGATATCTGTAAACATTCAACTATGGAGTAGTTCAAGTTTAGCAGTGGACTGATAAGGATTGTTGATGTGAGGTGACTGCGATCTTTAGTCGCTACCATATCTTAACATAACCAGGCCCAAAACTCGCTTTATTTTTACTAGCGACCCGTCCCGGCTTCGCACGGGCAGCAGCATGCACCTTAACAAATTATACACCTAAACCTTCCTCATGAATCACTCTATCTATTAGTGAAAACCGCATGAAAATCCGTTCAGTAGTTTATGAGTTTGACAAACAGGCGGCGTGGGACTTTGTTTTATAATATAGTTATAGTAAATACAAAGCAATCTCCATGCATTTAAATGCAGCCAAGTCTCTTTATATTTTAAGCTGCCTACGTATTCGTCAGTGACACTGCTCAGAATAGCCTTTTTGGTGAACCTGGCCAATCTGTCTGTTTTTGTGTAAAAAAATTCGCTCTAGCCTGAAACTGGGATGCTGATTTTTATTTTCTTTTCACATGAAAACTCACCAATGTAAATGGCATCGCATGGTGTGAGATCGGCATGTTCGGCGATTCTGTGTTTGGATATGCTCTCTGAAAAGTTTTATAAAAAGGTACGTTTTTCATCAGGTTGTTAGTTTTTCTGTAGAATTTTTGAGAGCAAGTAAGCTGGCGTAAAGTTGGCTTGGCAGCCCATACATTTTGCAAAAAATTACAGTCGGAGCGTTGATGGCATAGTGGTTAAGGGGTGCCGGGCTGGAATCCTATTTCCGCCATGTACCAATGCCTCTTTTCTGAGTTATGTACATTAGTTAACCAATGCTTTTACGCCGAAGAAAACGTTATTAAACCTGTACATTTAGGCGACTGAATGTATAACCATGATCCAATCTGGCCAGGTTCCCCTGTTAACAGGGTTATGGACATCAGATGGCAGTCACTCCATTATAATTACATCATCATGGATCATGGTCAAGGCGGATCTCTTGGCCCTAGCCCTCGCGTGCGTGGGCACAACCGGGACATTAACGCCAAGAAGACCATTAAACTACCTCTTGTGTAGGAATTAAATACTTTTTATGCTACAATAAACTTTTTTTTTCAGTAGACTACCCAGGCGTTTGACCGCCATCTCACCTGGTACGCAAACTGCCCCCATGACGGTAAGCAGTAACCGCCGCCCACAACATCGCACCTTCGATTCATGCTTAATTTTTCATGCCACTGTCTAAAACACCAACACCCATGCATAGTTGAAGTTACACTGTATTCTCCTACACGTCACGGAGCCTTTAAATATTTGCGAATGCAATACAAGGCTTGTCCACAGCGTGTTTAAGTTAGCCGTTGCAGGCAAGGTTTCCAACAAATATTTGATATCGGCCGTCGCTAGCCGGCGGGCTTCGGACATTCCATCGTACATGTGCTTCTTATTCTACCCCGTTCGCCCCAGGAGCCTACTACTGGATTTCCCTGGATTGCTTAATTTAGAGTCTAGCTGCAGTTTTGCTAAGTAAGGTATAATATATGTTATTATTGTTCATGTTAACTATCATCTGTGACATGTATCATGCTGACTAGAGTTTTTTTTTTTTTTTTTTTATTTGTCTGTCTGTTAATCTGTTCGCGCATCACGCAAAAACTACTGAAAGGTTTTTGTTTCGGTATTGATGTTTTGATAGCTTGAAGTTCAGGCTACAATCTACAGAGCGGAAAAAAAAATGCCAGTCTATAGAGAGGCCTTTGACGCTTTTTTCATATAAAAATGCGTGCAGGGTCAGCGTCAAAACAGTTAAGTCTCCTCTGTCAGTAGCAAATAAAAAAACACTCTGTTGATATTTTCATTTGATATTTATTTATTATATTTATTCTTTAATCTATAAAGAGTATATTTATCATTATACATCTGATTATATTATCCATCATTACTGAACAATACGTGTTTTTATCTGACCCCGAGTCTAACAAATCCATCACAAAGATAGCAGATATATTCACAATGTAAAATTGTAAATAAAACTCTTTGTACCTTCAGACTACCAGTAGAGTATATAGTAGGGGCTCAAAATATAGGCGAAACATTTGGAGCCACGTCCATACTGTCTTTACTGGATATTTATTGCTTGCAAGCCTGGTGTCAAGGGAATTTTTGGCATAGCAGTAGGCCCCGCCTCTGCTACGTTGCTGCCGTCATTTGGTCATGTTATTAAATTTACAAGGACCCTGGGAACGTTTGCGCAGTTTGGTGTGCCGCAAGGCTTTCTGGAACATGTATTTTTCTGGAACTGTTGGGCATGTCTGGCTCGTGTTTTGTATTATTAGCGGGTCGTAGTCAATTGTAAAAACGGGACTTATAGCTTGTGTCTATGTCCGCGTAAAATTCGGGTACGCCGTATTTTCACGCAAGAACTATATACTGAATACTTGGCTTGTTATAATAGGTATAGAAGGTCAATAAAATAATCATCTTGGCGTTAATGTCCCGGTTGTGCTTTCGCGCACGAATGTCCAGGGTCCGCCTTGACCATGTTCCAGGATTTGGCAGTTCCGCTAATTACAGTGGAGCAACTGCCATCTGACCTCCGTGACACTGCTACTAGGGGAACCTTACCAGATTGGATCATGGTTACACATTTAGTCGGCAGATTGTGCAGGTTTCATCACCATATTTTCCCTCACCGTAAGAGCAGCTGTTAGCATTCGACTAATGTACATAACTCAGAAAAGAGTCATTAGTACATGGCCGCAGTGGGATTCAAACCCCTCTCTTACGAGTCAGATACTCCGAGACGCTCTACACCCCCGACTATTCACGATCCGGCATTTATCATTATGTATAGTGTTAAGTAAATGTTCCTTTCCGTCACGGTAGGTGTAGAGATGTACTTTGTCCCCCGTTCGCTCGCACCAATTATTACAAAAACTCTTTTATGATTCGCGCTCCAAGAGCATTCAATAGTTTGCCACGCGAAGACCGTTTCGACTTATTTGTGAGTAATATAGTCGGAGTAAAGGCGGCACTAACTAAAGATATGTTCGCAACCTGAGTTAATTGTATTGTATACATATGTTTCGTTTTAGTACTACTTGTAAACTGATTTTTGAACTTACGTTGTTGATGTGACAGGTTTAGTACATGTGTGATTGTATTCGTTAAGTAGTATGTTATAGTTCATAAGAAAAATATTGATTACTTAAAAAGTATCTTGTTAAATTTATATGTGGCGGTTTGTAAATGGCTCATATATAAGCTATTTTTTAATGCATTATGTATTGCAGCTGTAAACCACCCGAATAAAAAAAAAAAAATAATAAAATAAAATAAAATAAGTACAGGATACTGGATAGGTAGCTTATTATAATAGGTACCTATAGACGGACAATATCGACGTAAACAAACTTCGAATCTCCAAGTTAGCCAGAATGCAAAGTCTTGCACATCTTAGCTCACAGTGTACTGCATAATTTGCAAGGGTGCATCAAGATTTCCCTAGTTAATATTCGCGCAGAGCGAGGCTTGAGGCGGATTACACACAGATTCCGACGAAAGCCCGCAACGTAGACCTCAGGCAAATTCAGAGCCTGCAAAGCAGATCTCGGGCAAGACAGGAAAATAGATTTAGGTTCCGCTCTTGAATCTGGACCGTAAATTGGGCGCTAAAATATCTAGATGCTGCAGCTAGTACTTTGTAGCTAAGTCTTGATGATTGACAAAGTGATAAGTTTGTAGGTATTTTCTTTCATCATATCTGTTTTACTTTTAATATTACCTATACGATGATGTATTTAAAAAACAATCGGATCTTAGCCTACTAATCCTATATGAACTAAGTACATAAAAATTTTATTTATTCATGGCTTCATTTCACTGAAAAACTACTGAACCGATTTTATGCGGTTTTCAACCATAGATAGAGTGATTCAAGCAGAAGGTTTTTGACTTAAAAATACTCGGACGATGTCGCAGGCAAAAGTTAGTAATATTTTACCTAAATGCGAAAGTTTGAAAGGATGTTTGTTACTCCTTAACGCAAAAACTTCTGAACCAATTTTGATAAAATTTGCGTTTTGGCATTCATGTAGCTGTGCCTAGAACAGCAGGCTATACCTAGTTTATCCAGAAATTTTAATTTATTTTTTATTTTATTTTATTTGGATGTCTCACAGCGTGCAACAAAGAAAATATACAATAGCTTAACATCGAATAGCAAATTAGGAGACACCACAATTAATTTTTTTTACATTGAACATCTAATGTGGTTCCCGCAACAGACGGAGTCGCGGACAAAAGCTAGTCTATAATAATTTACAGTCACCGGGTGTTACAATCAGAACCTCCGTTCATGATAAGGTCGCTGGCCTAACGTATCATTGGCTCCTTATAACCTTTTCACCCTTTTCGCCCTTTATAAATCAACGTGTAGGGCGGCTGCAGGAGACAAAAATGAAACGACCGACTGCGGGATAGTAACTAACTTTGTTAATTAATCAGATGATAAAATGCAACTAAATATAATTTAATACCTAAGTATAGGATGTATCAAATATGCCTCTACAACCGCTTGCAAACCGGACACAGAACGTGCAGTCTGTGCTCACACAACGCGGCGACTATTGCCGGCGCGACAAGTCGACTATACCGGTACGACACGGTGATTGTACGGGCGCGATGCGGGCGCTGCGCGTTTGTCTACAAATAGTAAAATAAGCTCTCTGTCAATTAGCATAGAAACCAAAATTGCATAAACACTTGGGACAAATCGCATACTGCAGCGGCACCGTCGATGTCCAATAGCATAATCCCACCCCACTGGAATGACGTCACATCATGAATTTTGGATATTCTGTGACGTCATTCCAGTGGCGATTGGAGATCGGCGGTACCGTTCCTGGGGTCTTGTCGTCCAGGGAAAACAGGGAAAACCCCTACTTGCGAACACAAAATTCTAATTTAGAACTCATTTATCCCATCCAAAGTCCAGCAATGCTCCCGCTCCGAGCCAGTACGCACGAATAACTAGTTCCAACCAGTTCTTGCCAGATCGCTGCAAAATGATTCAGTTACGCTAGCAGCTTTGCCAAATCCACTTAGCTGAGAGCACTTAGTGGGAAGGATTTATTTTTTCCAACCCTCCCTCGTTGGTGCGGTGAAAAGACTAAACGACAAGATTAACTCGAATGCAGATTAATGTCTCCAGTTACTCTAGTACCTATTTCACAGCCGATACCTATAATGAAGTTAATAGTGGATAGGTTGTAGGTAAAAGCTTTTAGTGCGTCAGGGCAAGACCAGAAATGAATTAGTTGGTCATCATCATCTTGGCCGTAGGACGTCCACTGGGTTAACATAGACCCCACGCCTTCCACACCTATCGTCTGTGGGTGTGTCCCACTTGCATCTTGCAAGCTACGTCTCATACGAGGTCCGTCCATCTTGTGAAACTGCTATAACTGCCGTGAAATGGTCGCCCCACGAAAAGCTTCCTGTCCCACCCAAGAACCCATCTCCATCGGCCATCGATTCTAGAAGTTGTCCATGTCAAATGTTTTCAAAGAATTATTTGTACTTTTGCACGATTTATTTGTAATTAGCGACCCACATGGGTAGTACCTAAACAAGTTATATCTACACTTTAACCTTTTTCATGAATAACTCTGTCTATTGGTGAAACCCGCATGAAAATCCGTTCAGTAGTTTTTAAGTTTATCGCGAACAGACAGACATACGCGGCATGGAACTTCGTTTTGTAATAGGTATGTAGTGATGGTAGTGATTACAGCATACTACTGCGCGGGTGCGATATCCAATTAAAACAAAAATTAAATGTACAGAATTAATAAGACCTCTAACGATATTTTAAACTTAGTTTTCAAGTTACGTAGAAACCGTGTAGCACCCGTGCATACGTTTCTCAATTTAATTCAAATGAGCGCCGACTGAGCGCTGCTAACTTTACTTGGAGCTAGAATTTAAATTAAATTTAACTTTAGAGGATTCTGTTGCACCAAACATTTAATGGAAGCCACTTTCAGCCTTTTTGGCGGCACAAACGCAAATCTCAACAGTGGTCAAAAGAAAGTCGAACGACAAAACAACAAATAAGTATTATTGCCTATGTTGTTTCATCAGGCACAAAATGAAGTATCTAGTTTGCCATACATTGCCCCTGTTTCGTATCTGTTCCATAGAACCGTACTAGAAGCGCTGCAGTAGCTTTTGGAAATTCAACCCACCGTTCGATTTCCAGCCGGGAGAAAAAAGTATGTAGGTAATTAAAATTTTTGGATACTAACCGATGCTCTTATGGTGAGGGAAAATATCGTGATGAAACCTGCACGTTCAGGCGACTGAATGTGTAACCATGATCCAATTTGGTCAGGTTCACCTGGTAGCAGGGTCACAGAGGTTAGATGCCAGTCGCTCCATCGTAATTACCCGATCGTCAAATCCTGGATCATGGTCAAGGCGGACGCCGAGCCCTTACGCGTGAGCATAACCGGGACATTAAAGCTAAGATGCTGAATGTTTCAACAAAAGAGTACATAGATTGAATTTTCTATCTTATCTCTTTAGGAAACGTTATAAAATTGGAAATGTAAAATAATAAGGTTTTAACAGGTGGTAGGACTCTGTCAAGCCTGAAGAATCCGCCTTAGTGAGTACCACTGTCTTATCTATTTCTGCCGCCAAGCAACAATGCTTGCATTGTTGTGTTCCAGTTTGAGGGATAAGGTAGCCAGCGAAATTACAGGCATGAGGCATTTCATCTTAGTCCTCACAGTGACAACTCACTGCGGTTCTGCATTTTTGTTACCTGCAACCTAAATGTATAAATTGTATATGTTATGGGCGATAGTTACCACTTACCATCAGGTGGGCTGGCTGGTTGTTTGTCACTGAGTAGCTTAAAAAAGAATGAAAAAATAGATAAGAAACGGAAGTACTTACGTAATAAACAATACGTGACTCAAAGTCTGAAATGAGGTATATCGAATTTATTCGTACGAACGACTTAACAACATTATGGCTATAATATAATGCTGCATACCCACGACCTGTGTGGTCCAGTTGGTTAATAGGGCGGTCGCCACGCAAAGGTCCCGAATTCGATTCCCCGCCGAGCAGAAATTGAAATGATATATTTTAATTTCTGTTACGGGTCTGGGTGTAGTATGTATAATAAGTATGTATTGAAATTAAAAGTGCATAAGTAGTTTATCAGTTATCTACCACCCATAACGCAAGCTTTGGTTACTTTGGGGCTAGATGGCGCTGTGTGAATTTGTCCAAGAAACATAAAAATATAGGTAAACTTACATAATTAGCTAGAATTGCAATGTAGTTTTTTTTTATCGGGCCTAATCGTTATCAATATCAGTCACTGCGTTCCAAAAAACAATAATACTTAGTAATTTGATCATAATCCGTGCGATAACCACTCAATCAACCGTGTGTAGGTATAGGTCAAGAAACCTATCTATATCTGATTATATACCTAGTTTAAAACAAAATTTCCCGCCGTCTGTTCATATGTACGCATTATATGTTTTAAACTACGCAACGGATTTGAATGGTTTCAACAATTGATAGAGTGATTCTAGAGGAAGGTTTATTAGCAAGAAAAAAAGGGTAGGTAGGGGTCACTAGGGGTAGGTGTATGGTAGATATAGTGTAGGCGTAGAGTAGGCGTAGGGCAGGGGTAGGGCAGGGGTAGGGCAGGGGTAGGGTAGGTAGGGTAGGATAGAGGTAGGGCGCCACGCGAACGAAGTCGCACCGAGTCATTTATCATCATCATCATCATCTCGGCGTTAAATCCTGGTTGCGCTCCCGCGCTACACGCGGGTGCCCGGGGTCCGCCTTCCTGCTATTCCTAGTCCACTTTGCTCAGTCTTCGGCATCCTTCATAGTGAGTCCGTTGGCACGCATGTCACTCTTAACTACGTCCAGCCATCGCTTCTTGGGCCGGCCTCTCCTTCCCGTGCCTGGTGGGGGCGGCATGGCCAGACATCTGTTCCCCACATAATTTGCCGGTCTGCGCAAGACGTGGCCGTATTATCGAAGGCGACACTCTTGTAGCTTATCTGCGATGTCACGTACACGAAGGCTACCGCTGATGTGGGCGCTCCGCTCCGCACGCGATCAAAGTCGCCCCGAGTCCACTAGTGATAAATAAATTTAAAACATATCTTTTTTAATGAAACTTAAGACCCACCCGGTCGTAGATGTTACGGTAGTACGTAACCACGTTCCATCAGGTGGGCTGCCTGCAAGTTAGTCACAGTTTAAGTATACAAAATTAAATCAAATCAACACCAGCGACGTTGCGAAAGCATCCCTTGTTCAGAAATAATTGCAATCAATTGCAAGAGCTATCAATTTGCGGTGAGCACTAATCACTTTGCAATGTGGCTTTTGAAAGCCCTTACATTGTTGCTGGAGCCATAATAAAGCCGACATAATGCTGGAAATGGACCACTTATCTTTTCTCGTCGAATAATAATGCTGTTGACAGCGAATAGGGCTCTCGTTTCATTTAAGAGAGCACTTTACGCAAGTTTAAAGCAATTGCTGGTAAAAGTGTAAGCTGATGTGGTTGGCAAAAGTTAATCACCCTATACTATTAACTACTGTACGCTTTTCAAGAAATTTACTGCTGCGTTCGACCATTTTTAGACCTCTAACGAAAAAGAGCGATGTCATTTGACGTGTGTATCTATGTATCTGTGACTTTGTGAATCTGTTTGTGGCATCATAGCTCCCAGACACATGGACAGACTTGGATGTGGTTTTCTTTATTTAAAAGCCAGTTTAAACGAGATGGTTTATAGCTTTGTTTCATTAAAATCGGTTCAGTAATTTAATAAAATGAATATATTATAATCGTGGACAAATTCACACAGCGCCATCTAGCCCTAAAGTAAGCAAACCTTGTGTTATGGGTGCTAGATAACTGATAAACTACTTATATACTTTTAAATACATACTTATTATACATAGAACACCCAGACCCAGACAGAATTCAGAAAATATATCAGTTTAAGTAAACTTAGTCGGAAGTTATCTGACTTTAATCGGTTAGGTTATTTAGAATTAGACATTCAAGCATTCAAAAACGAGTTTAAACCCCTTTACTTTCTTATTTCTCCTTCTTTTTTATATAAAAAAAAACTAAAATAACATGTATCAAAAATCATCCGATCAAACATCCGTGTAACAAAAATGTGGTCCGAGTAGATGTGCTTCTAACACCTTTGCACTTCAAAATCAGAAAAGTTTTCTTAACAAGGTGGGCGGATACGGATAATACTTGTAAATGAACTCAAATCATACTAAGCTTAATTTGAATTAATTTAGTAGTTTTGGAGCGATGCGCGGCCAAGATACCTACACAAAAATCAGACAGATAGAGAAAAATGAAAAAAAATTACAGTTTTGGCTTCAGTATCGTTTATAAAGTAACAATAAAACTTTCCAAAATATTTTCTATGTTCAGAATTATATATTATTTTTAATTAATTTATTCTGTATTTAATTTGTATATTTATAAATATGGGCCTCAGTTGCCTGAAATTAATGAAAAAATTAAAAATAAATACTCAATCTCGCTACTGTATAAATCTTGTCGTCGAAGCCTGGATTGGGGATTTGGGGATTGCGCAATCCAACGACCCTTACAGCTACAACGGTAGAGCTACTCATGTTGGACAGGTCTAAGATGTGTACCCATACCAAGAACCCAGTTTAAATTTTCCCTTGCAACAGCGACCGAAGGGTTTTGCAAAGAATATTAGTTAGACCCGCGTGCCTATAATATTAGATGACGAAAACACTTATTGATGAAAGTGCTACTTTCCATCAACAGATATATCACCCAACCTCATCGAGTACGGCACAACCCACAGAGCAAGATAAAATTTGCTTAACCGTGAGGTAGCTAACTTTCCAATCTCTTTGGGCACAACCCCTACGAATTTGTGAGCATTTCTCGCTCATCCACTATTAGAAACAACAAGAGGCAAATGCCGAACAACCTGTACTCATGACCGGCACATATTATTATGTACCAGGAGAAAATAGACTCAAACATACTTATCTGACGCACCTACCTAATAGCGACAAAACTCGAAACCATCACAAGACCTTAAATTAAGATGTAATGTATAAAAAATTTAATAACAATATCGTGAAATGCAATGCTAATAGTAACCGGGGCACTAACATCACACGGCCCGTATAATAAACACCTCGTTAGAGCTCGTCTAGTCTAAAATGACGCGCCCCACTACTTAGTTAGTTGATTTCGATGTGTGAGTGCAAATATTGATAACGACACTTCATCTGTGTGGGAGCCAATGAACGACGCGAGCTCCTACGTTGGTGTCTCACCGGCAACTGAATGACCAATTACAACGGCATTTGTATATGTATTGCGTCCATATTCGAGTCTCCTACAATTTTTTTTTTTGAGGATCACCGACAATTTATGCACTCATACATAAACATGTAATGTAGTATTACACAGATTTTCATCTACAAACTTAACTAAGTGCTAAATTACTTAAAAGTGACCACAGCACGCATTTCTATTTAACAGTAACTAAAATTTTTTTTACAAAATTTTTGTCATATATTGTAAAATTAATACAATACGCTATTAGCAAATAATATTATTAAAACACAAATTGACAATGTCTTTAGACAAAAGAGAAATTAACTATTAAAAACATTAACAGAATATGAGTAGACACTATAAAAACTTAAAAATTTAGCTTACAACTACGAGGCTTTCTTTTTTCTTTTTGAGACTGAGAAGCAAAACAATCAAAGTTGCTGAAACTTATTAAAAATATTTAACTTTTTGTAGATAAATGGTTAATTAACTGCAGGATCAAAATAAATGTCAACCATATGACTATGTTCATTTAAAAGTTTACATAATCTAGGAACAGGGGGAGCTTGCACCTAAAATTATTCTACGTGCTGGAGGAACTAAGGGTGTAATTGGGTTACGAGGAACTCTTACTGGCGCGCGGAAACGAAATTCGACTAATAATTATTATTGTGAACAGTCAATCTTACCCCTAAATAATTTAAATAGAAACAACATGTCCATAATATATCTACGCTGTGATAAGGAAAGTATCTTGAAATACATGTAAATTATTATGTCGTGGCGTCCTTTGTAATAAATATTTTATTTCTTTCTTTCTTTAAATATTCAAGCCTGCTTTTGTAGGACACAATTTTCTTTGCCTTGCCAGTAGCAAATGCGAGATGCCACAGGAATCGCTTCTGCACTCGTTCCAAACGCAATGAGTGTGTGGCATAATGCGGACGCCAAACAACACTACAATACTCTGTGATACCCCTAACAAGACTATTGAATAATAATACTTTGGTCTTTACTGTGCGAAATAATTTGCATTTCCTTATTACGAAACCCAACATTTTCGAAGCCTTTTTAATTACATTTTCGATATGTGGAACAAAGGTTAGTTTCCTGTCATAAAACACACCCAAGTCTCTCACCCCTTCTAATTCCTTAATTATATTTGTTCCTATGTGGTACTCAGAATTTATCATACTCAAATTTCTTTAAAATTTTACATGAGAGCATTTGTTATGGTTAAGCTGCATTTTATTATGTATACACCACTGAACAAGTCTATTTATTCTTTTGTACAACATAACAGCTTAAAACTAATGCGTTGCACAAACTAGGTTACAAATTACAGCTACTATATACAAATTACTTAGGTAAAATTTTCAGAAAACATTGCTATTATTGTATGCATATTCACTAAATTATCGGCAAACAGATCGCAGTCTGGTACCCCAAGCAATAATTTGTTAAGTTGGATGCGTGCTCTTACCAACGGAGAGTTAAAATGCGAAACAGTTCGCACAGACTCCACTTCGATCAATCGGTGACTGCGGGGACGCGTGTGTTTCCTGGGAACCGATCGACAGCAAACTCAATGCGGTGAGTACTTCATACAAAGGTCGCCCATACACCTAAATTACACAACAGTAACCGTAATGCATTTACTGAAACACCAACAATAAGATCGACTAAGTCAGTTAGCGAGCCGAGGCGGTGTGAATTGTTAGTGCAATAACTCCACATCTGCACTTACGAGGCGAAATTAATTTAGGCGGAACTCCAGCGCTTCGCTACGCGACTCGCACCTGCACCCTCGTAAGAGATGATAGAAAGTGGCAGATCTGACTGTTCATCCGTTATAGGTGTGGTGTACGGCAAAATATAACTACACTTGCGGTGACCATTTTCCATCAGGTGGCCCGCATGCCTATTTATCTGCCGTATCACATAATAAAACACTAAAGATGATGATCAATCTACTCAATTTTATTATTCGTGTATTCTGCCAGTCCGCGACTATGTCCGCGTGGACTACACTTTATATCGCGGTCGCCGCCATATTGAATTCATGATGGCGTCCATATAAGGGTTCCCGAGAGTGTCCAGCCTAAGTTTGGAAAAATCTGTTCAGTAGTGTAGCCGTGAAAAGGTAACAGACAGACAGAGTTATTTTCGCATTAGGATAGGATCCTCATCATCAACCTTAATAGTCTACTGCAGGTCATTGACCTGTCGCATCAGGACGGTATCCACCAGCAGTTCGCAAATCGTCACACCATTCGGCCGGAGGGCGTCCTACACTACGCTTATCGAGTCCCTCAAACCGCTATAACCTCTCACTATTCCAATAAAAATAAATACATTTTTTTTCTATTCAGTTTTGGTGGTCATTATTAGTTTATTACCCATCCGTATGTTACTTTACTTATTTAATACTTTAACTTTAGTGTAATTCTGACTAATGATCTATAAAATCATAATACCTATGAGCGATTTATCTGTAGTACTTAAATGTACTTATATATTTTTATCAAAGTTTATTGTTCGGCTGGCCTTTGAGATAGGAATTATCTCGTTCCTTGAAGGTTTCGACATTGTAAATGGTTTGGAAACACCACTCCAGGAAACTCGTAAACAGCGAACTCTGATGTTGTTCACCACAGACTACACTGACCATACAAAACTAAGCTACTGAAACTGAAATTATATTTCAGGTAATTTTAAGGTAAGTTTGAATTTTTGTATGAAAAAAGGGGAAAAGGCATGGATATAAGCAGCGCCTGTTGTGTCTTTTGTTCTGTTATATTTCTCTGTATATCATTATTGTGTACAATAAACAGTTAAATAAATAAATAAATAAATATAAAGGCGTTAGTTTGTTTGTAACTATGTATGTATGGATTTTCATTACATATGGCAAACAATATTTTCGTTCATTGTTATGTTATTAATTCTCATTTTATTGAATTTTCACATTATGGATTTTAATTTTATGATGTTTAATCCCACCCAGTACATCTATGACGTGATATGATTAAACGAGTGGTGACTTGTCATCAAGATAATAAATCGTCAATCAAATCGGCGCGGCCGATTCAAATATGTTGATAAAAAATAATTGATTTTTATTGCTAGGTAGATACACGGTCAGACAGTCCACCTGTAGGAAAGTGGCCACTGTCATTCAGGACGTCTGCAATGCCGCGGATGACGTCAGCCGGCCTTTCATCATCATCATCATCATCTTGGCGTTAAATCCCGGTTGCGCCCCCGCGCTACACGCGGGTGCCCGGGGTCCGCCTTCCTGCTATGTCTAGTCCACTTTGCTCGGTCTTCGGCATCCTTCATAGTAAGTCCGTTGGCACGCATGTCACTCTTAACGACGTCCAGCCATCGCTTCTTGGGCCGGCCTCTCCTTCTCGTGCCTGGTGGGGGCGGCATGGCTAGACATCTGTTCCCCACATAATATGCCGGACTGCGCAAGACGTGGCCATACCATCGAAGGCGCCACTCCTGTAGCTTATCTGCGATGTCACGGACACGAAGGCTACCGCGGATGTGGGCGCTCCGCACGCGATGTTTGCGGGAAACCCCACACATCCACCGCAGCATCTTCATTTCCGTGACTCGCAACTCCTGCTTGTGTCGCTCTAGTAGAGGCCAAGTCTCGCTGCCGTATAAGAGAACAGGTCTAATAATGGACTTGTAGACCTGTCCCTTCAGTTTCATCGGCATCTTGGGGTCACAAATGACAGCCGTCACCTCCCGCCACTTTGCCCAAGCCGCGGATATTCGGGCTTTGACGTCGCTGTCGATATCACCAGTTGCGCTTAGTACCGACCCCAGGTATCTGGCTTGATCCGTTCGTTTGATCTCCTCTTCACCTATGCGGATGGGTAGGGGGTCTGTACTGTTGCAAACCATGTACTCTGTCTTCGCCACATTTATCTGCAGACCGCCGTTCTCAAGCGACTCCTTCCACTTTTCCACCCGTTGGACAAGACGCCCCTTGTCAGAGTCTGTCAACGCGATATCGTCAGCATACATGAGTAGCCACGGAGGTACCTCATGATAGTCTCGGATGCTGTCTGACAATACGTCTAATAACACGTTGAGCAGAAGTGGACTGAGCACAGAGCCCTGGTGTACCCCAACGGTAATCGGGAAAGTGTTGGTATCGCCAACAGCAGTCCTAACTATGGACTAACTATGGTCAGCCGGCCTTTGACACCTGTAATACTTTTGAAGAATTCTTAGTTTTAGTGCAAAAGACAGACTTTGGGAAAAAGACCACAAGGGAATAATTCGGAGTAATAATAAAAAAATCATCATGGCATCGAGATCTAAAAATAAAAAAACTGAATTACTTACCTACTTAATTATTTATAGGATTTTTGTATTTAACTATTTACACTAACAGTGTTTTTCAAGTCGTGAACCCCGGAAGCGTCTCGCACAACATTCTGGCAGAGACCAGATAATTATTACAATAGAGCGACTGTCATCTGACCTCCAGATTGGATCAAGGTTACACGTTCAGTTGCCTGAATCTGAAGGTTTCGTCACGATGTCCCTCACCACAACAGCATAGGTTGGTGTATAACTAATGTACATAGTTATAACCCGCGTCACGAAAGAAGAGACTTGTCAAATGGCAGTGTAGGGGATTTCGCGCAGGTAATCGTATGCAGCGCAAGTCGAACCACGTGACCCGCCAAGTCTCTTCTTATTTGACACTAGCTATACCTAGCTCAAAAATAGTCATTGGTAAGCAGGTAGGTACCAACGTAGCGGACTGGGGATCGAACTCTGCCGAGTACCTCTTAACCATAACCATTAGGTCACCAACGCTCTCGTTATACCTATTCGAGTAGTACCAAAAATAACAAATTTAAACTATCACATTTCTGTCAGCCTTCTATTACATAAGCAATCCCACATCTCGCAAAAACTGTGAGCTCGGCCACACCACTTCTCTAGGAGTAGATTCAATTTGTCGGGAGGGAATGCATCGATTCACTTAATGTAAGGCGATTAGCAGGCTCTTCGCTCGCTTCTTCGATCAGCTCACCTATAGCCTGGTGAGCTAGGTATAGACCTTTATCTAGTTCATTACGTAACCTTCAAGATAGGTGATGATGCGTATCGTAAATTACGACCAACGTTATACTAAATACTTCGTTTTGTCGGCAGTTAACGAGTAAAATTCGCTTGCTGGTGCCGAACTTGTAAACAGTCGGTAAACATCAAGGTTTGCTTAAGTATTTACACTGATGTCAGGATAGAGGGCGCTATCATTACAAACAACTTCACCTGTTATTTTGGTATTTCTATTTCGCAAAATGCAGTAAAATCTGAGCTGTTCCATCACGAAAAGATATTCCTCTAATACGTTACATAAAACAAAGCAGGTAATACCTTATTCTATGAAAATACAAGTAAAAATGTAGACCCGTAGAAATCAGCTACATAATGCGTTTTAGACGCGCAATTTACACATACCCGTTTTTGTACGCGCACACTCGCGGATGTGCGAGCGAGGGCAATCGATGCGTGCGAGCGAGATAGAGCGGTCATGCGTACTGCGTCCGACTTGGCGGGTGTTCGGTTGTTTCGCAGCCTCTGGTAACGGTCCCATGGTGTAATGGTTAGCACTTTGGACTCTGAATCCAACGATCCGAGTTCAAATCTCGGTGGGACCTGTTCTTTTTGATTGTTTTGTTTAGAGCTTTAGATAAGTATTTTTATTGTTCAATGTAGATTTTGATTTGTTTGAGTAAGACTTTTTAAAATTATTAATAATTGTATTATATTATTTCTGTTTAATAAACTATGACTATGAAGATTTTTTTTTACATATTTACGGACTAAACATGATTATTTTGATTTATGATTAGTTAAATGTTAGTTACGGACCTTTGCTAACTTGATCATACCTAAGCATAACAAAGAACTAGCTACCCAGCGCGACTTCGTTCGCGTGGATTCAATTTAATGAACTCTACCCTTACCCTTATCATCATCTTGGTGTTAATATACCGGTTGTACTCTCGCGCGAGGGCCCGGGTTCCGCCTTGACCATGATCCAGGATTTGGCAGATCTCTTTCCCTACTCTACCCCTATCCTACCCGTACCTACCCTATGTACTCTTTTATTCTGTCATACAAACCTTGTCCTGATAAATACAGAAACACCAAACGCGAGCTATGTCGCTGGCAAACTCAATTGTAGCTATATATAGTTCATAGTCTGCGATTATAGCCATAATGCGTGTTGTTCGCGCAAAGGTTTTTACGGGGTCGGCAACGCGTGGTTGATGCCCCTGGTATTGCAAACGTCCATAGGCTGCGGTGACTTTTTACCATCAGGCAGGCCGCAAGCTTGTTTGCCACCTTAGTGGTATAAAAAAAAATGGCCGGTAGATAGGTACCTACAGAATTAATTCAAACGTAGGCAGTTAATTGTATGATAGAATTAAAACACTTTTTTAAACAAATTCCGGTCGCAATAAACGTTGTTTAAGTGTTATAATTCTATCATCAAACGTAGGCCTTGGGGTCTTCAAATCAAGGGTGAATAGGTATGTACGACGCTTTCTATTAGGTGAGTTGATGTCAAATACAAGCCTATTGAAAAAAAAAAAAAAAAAATTTGGGCCCGGCGGCGGCGAGCGCGCGCCAAAAAGAAAGACTGGTCTGCCATTTTAGAAATAATTTGTTTAAAACTTAGATATAGTAATATTTTATTACTTACCCTTTCCCCACTTGGAATTCGAGAACTGTCTTAAGAAACTCGTGAATGAGTATTGGTCATTACTGCCATTGTTAGTACCTAACTAGCTAGTGATCAAACTTAGTTCACAACAATTGTATCGTAGTGTAGTTCAACTGGAACTGAATTAGCACTGTATTAACTACTTTAACTTATTTAGGCACGAGAATTGTATTTTTAACAAATTACTTTCAAGGCAAGTATTTTAATTATTAAATTAAAAATGTACATTTTCATCACAAATGGAAGAAATTACCTAATTATGTCCCCTTTTGTCACCCGTAAGAAGAAAGCGTGACGAATGGGAATGAAAACAATATAATCAATTGAATATTATTGTTTCCCATTCGTTATTAATAATTAGTAATCTGTCGATTCGACCTAATTACCCACTTCCTCAACTTGGGTGCCAATTAGGTACGAAAACTCTCGAAATCAGCAATCGTATCTAAAAAGAAATTCAAAACAGTTTCTCTACTGAGAAACGGAAAAAAGGTTGGTCTCTATTGTAAATAATATGACTGATTTGACGTTAGATTCTGAGCTTGATACCATTTTTTGTAAAAATTTTTGCTCATCAGCATAAACAGATAAGGCGACGAGTTTGCGGACTCTTATTCTTACCTGTAGGTATTAAAAAACTTTACTATGAGCTCTCACAGTGTATGCGAACGCACAGGGTTCCAACCAACATTATAGACTGTGTTGTGTTCACCGTATGTGTGGATTTGCGCGCTGTGGGGTCACTTAGCAGACGAGCACGATACTTTTATTGTGAAAACGGGTGTTAGCCTAGACAGAGTCCTACCAAAGCGGTAGTTGAACTAGTTTATATGTAGTGTCTCATCGTCACAGCCCATAACAGTCAACTGCAGGACTTACGGCCTCTCCCATGAAAGGGAAAGTTATTGCAATAATCTCCACGCCTTGGCGGGTTGGAGATCGCAGTGATGTAAATATGACTATGCAAAACGCTGCTGTCCATTTCCCAGCCTACGCAGACGACATATTTGGCCTCGAAAACATTAGTCGACACCCGGGAGTGTAAGGGGTTGGTGCTATTCTACTCTGCTGGACACAACACGGCCACATATTATAGTGTCTACTGCGAAGTTTTTACATCATTCAAGCCTGCTGACAGTGGCACCGCACCCTTCACTTAACAGCGATTTAGTTACCAACGAAGGTAGTAGACGGTACGGCTCTTTGCATTTTTATTGCACGCTTTTCTTTCTCAGCGAGGACTAATTTAAATAATACTCTGGACGGGGACAGCGACCGTCAGCGGTTACGTAACAATTCGCGGTACGTGGTTTTTTTCTTTAACGGACAGGGCCCGACACTCATTCCCATTGGGAATGAACATTATCTGGGAATAAGTAGTGGGACCCATCTTTTTGAACCAGGAGGAGGAGCTATATATTTTTTTATGCCGCTGAGATGGCAAACAAGCTTACCCTTAAGCCTGATGGTAAGCAGTCGCCGCAGTCTGTGGACGTTTGCAATACCAAGGCCATCACCCACGCGTTGCCGACCCCGTTGCGTTGTTGACCTTTTCACCCCTTTCTTGAAGAACTCCATTTTGTACTCTCCAGGGACAATCTCTCGGTAGTTCATATTGCTACGGACGACTTCAAAACAATTGACATGCGATTTCCCGCCAATTTTTTTGAAAACATTGATTGAGTTTCTTATGTTTCAAAAATATAACATTCGAAACTTAAACACTTAAACACTTAGTGGCCAGGAGCGCAGAGCTTTCAGTATGCTCTATATACCGCAGCGACCAAAAGCTACTATTGTCTTGGTGCAAATTACATCAATAGCTCATAATAGTCCACTGAAGGGTCCATACTACGGGAGCGCCGATCTAGGATGCAGCTAGATAGTTGATACTAATTATTATGTAGTATAAAATATAACTGTTTTGCATTACAACAAAACAGATATTATGTGTATGAGAAACACACAGCGTTGAGTGAAGAAGAGGTAACTGTGCAAGATGTAACTAACCTGTCTTGTTAGTTATTTAGAAAGACAATGCGCGGTTAGAGGATACCAAAGGGTGCAACTGCTACACTCCAACCCAATGCGCGGGTGGCAAGTAGACACGGACGCTGCGGTGCGCGGTAGCTACACCTTCATCCTCCGAGGATGTTGAGCTTCCACCATCCGCCTCATTATTGGCTAAAAGACGATGAGGGATGCCCAGCAACACAGCTTCGTCCGGAGCACCCGCCCGGCATCAGTATTTACGGCCTCGACTTACCGATTTTGCACGCTTATTGCACAAAAACACATCAAAAACATAGTTACCAAATTACACAACACCACTAATACATATTTCGCACTGAAATAAGTAATAAAAAACGATTTTTTAAACAAATATAAGATTTTGCATTCATTGCCGGCAAAATCTGTAGACGCTATGTGGTAAACATGTTATGACAAGTTTCAGCGCGCTTCAATGGAAGTAGTAAAGCCGCACTGCTGCTGGAATGAGCAACAAGGAGGTAATATGCGGATTGATTGGTATGTTTGCATCGTTTATTAAGGTAAAATCTTAGACAGCTTCTTCACTCAACGCTGTGTGTTTCGAAGAAACATAATAATGTCGATTTACGGATGCGCGGGCTAGCCTCACTTGGTCGAACGTCCGACCACGCCCTCGTTCTCAATGGTCCATGGTCCGCCTTGAGCATGAGTGAAGCGACTGTCTTGACCCCCGTGACCCAATGGGAACCCAACCAGATGGGATCATAGTCAGGTTTCATCTTAGTTTCCACTCACGGTAAGAGCATTGTTAAGTTCAATTAAACTTGGAGGACTTATTCGAGGCCAGTTCAAACGCTATATGCGTCGCTGAATACTGGGCGAATAAGGCATAAGTCAGAGTTTAGTCCATCGACTCGATAAGAAGAAGTTCAATTAACGTATATAACTCAGAAATAAGTTAACCACTAGACCACTGACGTTCTGTCGATTCCATCCATAGTGAATACAAGTCCTTAAATCTATGTTAGTGCAGACATGGAACCTTAGTAGGTTATGACAACATTATTAATTACAAATATTTTGTCTCCCTACTTTGTTGGAAATTAATGAAATAAATGAAATGAACCATAATGTAAAATTATATGTCGAAGCAATTAATAGATTTGTATAATATACCATTACAAACTATTGGACCCGGTGCATCTTCGTTCGCGTACACCTACTTTACCCCAACCTACCCTTTTTTCTTCCTTATAAATCAGTCTATCTATTGTTGAAAACCGCATTAAAATCCGTTGCTAAGTTTAAAAGATATAAGCGTACATAGCTATACATATAATCTGTCCAAACTGACTTGTCTTATTTGGTTGAGGAAATTATGTATTTAAATGGATAGTGTGCAGCATTATTAGTTGAAATTCACATTCTATGTGTTTCTTATATGATTCTCGATATCTATACACAATATACGTATCGTGATTGATACGGCAAGTCGTGATTTTGGGCATTGTTTGTTCACCAAATAAGATAAGTCAGTTTAAACAGATCATACATAGGAACAGTCGGCAGGAAGGAAAAAAAAAGGCAGGATGTGATTTTGTTCTATACTATGTATAAATGATAGAGACAGTATTGTATGGGAATACAGGTGGTAGGTTAAGGATACGGTACACCCTTCTAGGCAGACTCCTTAGGCCTGACAGACATCTACCACCGGTAGGATTGTAAACGGTATGTACGTTCATTTATGTTACGTTTTAATATTGATATGTTAATCGTAAGACTCAGTAATGTCAGTCGGAAATTGACTTTTTGAGTGACTTAGTATTGCCTCTTTCTTCGCCCTCTCGTATAGTGTGGACCCTACATTACAAAAAAATATTTTTTTGGGACCAGAGACCTTAATATTGTCGAGAGGAGAAATACGAAACGGATACGTGAGAAACTAAAGCTGCCGGTATCAGGAACGAGATTCTGAGTGAGACCCTAGGAAGAGATTGATTGCCATGGCCGAGTCGTATGCGAGAGTCAATGGTCTACGACGCCTAAAAACCGGGAGAGGAAAAGTAGGAAAGCTGACCCTGGCATAAGCCAACAGGTACAGAGTTTAATTTTGTTGTTTGTTTAATTTGTTGTCTCCTTGACAAACCCAACAAGTTCTGTCAGGACTAAGCAAAGTGGCGGTCCATAGTCCCGGCTACAGTGAGACACAGGCGTGGGCTTAATGTATGTAGATTTTGAAATCCTACGCCACCCTCTCAACCTAGGACCTACAGGCAAGACACTGCTTAATTCATCTACAATAGATGCTAAAGGCCCATGATGATGATGACGATACGTAGAGATAAAATTAACTATTTTTGTAACTACTTGACGAAGCTCAAGGCCCCCAAAATGACGTCCAATTTTTATAATATGTATAAAACCAAAACCCAAAACTGCTGGCAGCCCTAAATCACCTTAATTTATGGACCCTCACGAGGATATTGAAAAAGCTTTCAGTAAGTAAGCTCAAATTTTGGCGCGAAAAGAGCACAATTAGAATTAAAAGCCGTTTTATCGTCTTATGTAGATTATGGTAAATAACTTTGGGTGCGCATTAACTGTTCAGAGGAACAATAAAATTAAGATTTTGTGTAGCTGAAATTTGTAACTTGTAAGTGTTCAAGCACTTGCTAGCTTTGTTTCGGTCGCTGGTTCAAATCCGCCTCGAAGGACCACTAATGTACAGTCGAGTTCATTAATATGTGAGCATTGCCGAGGCTTCAAATATAAATGTACATAGAAGGGTACTTATATATCTGAGCAGATTCATCAATTAAACATATATACATCTATTAATTATTTACTATAATAATTTATTATTATTAATTTAATTTACTATGGTTGGAGTGTAGAACAGGAAATATGAGATTACTGACTTGAATCAATTTCATTTGATAAATATTATTACTTATATTATTATTGGTATTGTATACGTGATTGGCGAATGTGAACTATATAGCGGACAACGTCATTTTTTTTGTTTAACATTTTTATTTCGTTTGGTAGTTTTAAGTTTGTACATATTGTAATGTAACTTTGTATATAATAGATAATAATAAATGTCGAACTGTTTTTATTATTAAAAAAAATCTATATAGCTACTCATAAAAATAGCAATTAACATATAAAATAAAGCTCACGGTGCGAAATACGGTGAACTGTAATTACGTACCTTCTCGTATAGTATGGAAATTGGAATAACTTTATTACCTACTTAATAAGCATAGCAATAGCAAATTATAGGAATTAGGGTTTTAAGAGAGGTAGGGCATAGCGGGGTATCCCGTTCGAATTGGAGCCGCCCGACTGGGGAAGTATACCTCCACCTTACAGAATACCGCAGCTAAGCAATACTCTTTTAAATAGTATTGTGTTTCTGCCGGTGAGTAAGGTTTCCAGAGCTCCATGGGGTGGGAATTTGGGGAACCGTGGCTTTTGCAGTGGAAGGATATTTTAATTAAACCTCACATAGATTACTTGATTGAAATCTGGGGTTCGGCTGCTAAATCCAATATCCAATCAATCCAAAGAGCACAGAATAAATTATTAAAAGTTTTATTTCATTATGATTATCTGACCCCAACTAATAAAATATACAGGGATACTAAGTTAATGAACCTTGATCAAACATATGAATTCAACAGCTGCTTGTTAATACATAAAATACTATGTAAAGATATCCATTCCAATATTAATTTTACTAAAAAGAGAGAGGCACAAACACGGATGCAGCTAAGGAATGCAAATGATATTATTCTAACGCCCCCTCGAACGAATTACGGAAAAAGTAACATAACTTACAAAAGCGCGCAACTCTATAACAATCTTCCAAAACATATGAAAGAGTCAAATAGTATACAATCCTTTAAAAATAATTTAAAATTACATATACAAAATAATTGAAATAATTATTCATAAATTGCAAAAAAAAAAAAAAAAAAATACTTACCAGCCTGGATACCACATCTAGTTTCATATGGTCCACGTTCTTCCATAATTCAAAATTATAATACAAAATAAGTACTACAAGTTATAATAACATAACAAAGTGGATACCTCATCTAGTTTCTTATGATCCACGTTCTGTTGCAATATTGGTCGATTAGGGAATAGTTGCATTGTACCTTCACATAATGGTTAAGACTAAAAAAAAAAATTAATTTACCTACAATTGTCAACCTTTTATTATTGTTTAGTACGCATCGAAGTGTATAATGTATATTTAGTTGTTTCTCATGTAAGTGAAATGTATTTCTTATGAGAAAATAAAGATTCTTTAACCCGAAGGATATTTGCCTTTTTGCTGCCAGAGTAACGTGTTATATAGGTGGGCAACGCATTGGCGATAGTCTCGGTGTTGCTTATGTCTATAGGCAGTGGTGACCACTTTCCATCAGGTGGCCCGCTTGCCTGTTTGCCTATCGTATGACAAAAAAAAAAGTTTAAGTAGTACGTGTAAATAATATGTCTGTGGCATCGTACTCGCATCAATTTCGCATCTCCCACAGCGATTGATAGGTATGTATGAATTCACAGTAAAACAAAAAAGGACTAATGCGCTTATTACATATTCCCAAAGTCAGAAACAAAAAGCGTGAGAGAAAATCAAAGTGGAATGTATTGCTCATAGAATAAGGTCCATTGTATCACTTATATTAAGTCACGCGTCGCTCCGCTTTTCAAAAATCCGAGATCCGAGAGATAGGTAATTTTATTTATCTTTAAAAAGTAAATTTTAAATAGTTATATGTATATTAAAAGTACCTACATCAATTCACAAAGATACTTATCGTCAATAATTATAATCACAGTAAAAATAAGTTGTGATGGCAAAAATTAAAAAATTAAATTACTGTCACAATGTAAACGTAAATCAGGTTTACATAAAAATATGTCAAAAAAATGTGCATATCTACGTCTCGGGCAAAAACCTATCAAGCAAAACAAAATAGGACTAACTACAAACAAATTACACAATACACATCCCTTAAAAAGTGGCCGTAAAAGCAAAAAAAAAAGAAAATTCTCTACAAAAACGGGCTTCAATAGTCGTATAAAATAACGAGTCCGACTCGAGTGGCACTCAGACACAATTGCATTATTACAGCGCTGCGTTTCGCGACAATGTAAATTTTGAATTGGTTACTTTTTATTTTCATCTTGTTTGTAACTTATATTTGTTGGTCTTTAAGAAGCAGACTGACTTTTTCATTGAAATTGTACAAGTACAATATTTACAATATACAAGTATTTATATCACATATTTCGTTAATTTGCTTTTGCTTGTAACGAGAAAAACGTCTTACTTATTTTAAAATATCGGATGTGCGTATCATGTATTACAATAAAAAAATCATCATCTTTCATGTCCCGATTGCGCCCTTGCGCACGTAGGCCCGAGGTCCGCCTTGACTATAATCCAGGATTTAGCAGATCAGGTAATTACTGTGGAGCGATTACCATCTGACTTCCATGACCCTGTTACCAGGGGAACCTGACCAGATTGGATCATGGTTACACATTCAGTCGCCTGAATGTGCAGGTTTCATCACGATGTTTTCCCTCACCGTAAGAGCATCGGTTAGTATTCAACTAATGTGTGTGTTATGTATTTAAGTAGGTATATTTTTATACTTTATGTATAATTTCAACCTCTCTTCACCAACTATTCAGCCAGGTTCACTAGTCTCACGGTCCCCAGCAAAAGACGGTGGCCAACCTTATATTTTCATAAAAACAGTATTTATATTATCTATACTATATTTTATATCAATTATATAATTGACAGAATAACTTGGATAGCCCCTGGGTACAGATTCTGGTGTGCAATGCAGTTGTTATTATGTTGTAATGTAACTGTGATGTTACTATAACTACGTCGAGGTATCGAGTCAGTCCCAGCATCATCCCAGTTAAATTGCAGTTAAATCATTGTTCGACCTTTGACACATTTTCGTTGACAGAATTGAATTCAGTTTGACTACTAAGAAAGATGAAACTTAGTAATTTATTTGTTTATTTATTAATTGGAGTACCAACAACCATGTAAAACCATAATGCAACTAAAGTACCAGAAAACGAATTGTGGAAAAGTTCGAACTCATGAAAGTTGCAACTTAACATCTGTCATTTGAATAACAATCACACGTTTGACATGCGATGCAATTGTGATGTTACTGCAACTGAGACGATTTCCGTACCAGAATCGAAGCCCAGACCAAGTTACAATTTAAATCATTTCAAAACAACTGACCAAACCATCGGTCCATCCGTTCGGGAGCTACGATGCCACAGACAGATACACACAGACCTTAACAGAGCTACAGATACCTACGCAGATCAAACTAATAACACCCCTCTTATTTCACAGAGGATGAAAAGGTCGTAGAACACACTCACAATAACTTCTTTTTTTATATATGTCATACGGTAGGCAAACAGGCAAGCGGGCCACCTGATGGAAGTGGTCACCACTGCCTACAGACATTAGCATCACGTAAGAGTATCGCCAATGCGTTGCCCACCTCTATAACACGTTGCTCTGGCAGCAAAAAAGCAAATGCCCCTCCACTGCCAAAGCCACGGTTCCCCAAATCCCCACCCCAGCACTGGAAACCTTACTCACCGGCAGAAACAATACTATTTAAAAGAGTATTATAGCGGTATTCTGTAAGGTGGAGGTACTTCCCCAGTCGGGCGGCTCCAATTCGAACGAGATACCCCGCCATGCCCTATCTCTCTTAAACATGTCGTTGTCACTGTCTTTTATTTTTTACTAGTCGATCCGGTGCGACTTCGTTCGCGCAGCGTCTTACCCCTACACTACCCTACGCATTCCTACCCTACACTACCCCTACTTTACCCCTACATACCATTTTTCTAGCTTATAAACCTCTCTGCTTAAATCCTCTTGAATTACTCAATTCACTCAAAACCCGTCGCGTAGTTTTAAAGATCTAATCGTACATAAATAACTCGGGACAAAGGCGGGAAGCTACTTTGTTTTATACTATGTCTGGATTTATACAATACTCATGACACTTCAAACATTTATACAACACCGTACCTACGTTATGTTACGGGTACAAACCTCCTTGGTTTTTACGTAATTGTAGTAGTATAAGTGTTTATAGAAAATGTAAAAATAATATAAAAAGAAAAAAAAAAAAAAAAACCTACTTAACTAACATTATGAAGCATTCACCAGAACAAACATTAACAGAGAGTTTCAGTAAGTAGGTATGTCAATATTGTACCTGCTTTCCACAACGCTCGCATTGTTACCTAGATATTACATTTATAGTTTCGTATTAACTATTAGGTACTTATAAAGTACTGTAAAATAATAATAATCATCTTGACGTTAATGTCCCGGTTGTGCTCTCGCTCACGATGGCGCGGGGTCCGCCTTGACCATGATCCAGAATGTGGCAGATCGGGTAATTACAATGGAGCGACTGACATCTGACCTTGCTACCAGGAGAACCTAAACATATTGAATGGTTACACACACATTCAGTCTCCTGAATGTGCATGTTTCATCACGATGTTTACCCTCAGCGTTAGAGCATCGGTTAGTATTCAACTAATGTACATAACTCAGAAAAGAGTCATTGGTACATGGCCGCAGCGGGATTCGATCACGGTACCTCTCGTTAACGAGTCGTATGCCTTAACCGCTCTGCCACCGAGGCTCCAATAAAGTAAACCTAATATAGTAGAGTAGATACAATAAATAAATATGTTTGGACAAATTCACACAGCGCCATCTAGCCCCAAAGTAAGCATAGCTTGTGTTTAGGTGTTAGATAACTATACTACTTATATACCTTTTTTTTAATACATATTTATTATACATACTACACCCAGACCCGTAACAGAAATTAAAATTCATCATTTCAATTTCTGTTTTGCCAGGAATCGAACCCGTGACCTATGCGTGGCGACCGGCATGTTAACCAACTGAACCGCTCAGGTCGTCAAACTCGTAAAACATAACATATTGATAAAAGACCAACCAAAGAAGTTAAACAAGCCATCACTTAACCCTTCACTGCTTAGCATGCGTGCAACCGACATGCTACCACTACTGCTAATAACCCACTTATCGTCACATTAACCCGCAAGCGCCGGTGGCACGCGCGGCGCCCCTCGCATTACGGCAAGCGGATGTCCCCACAAAAAAATGGAGTCGCCATAGCACGATAAATGTGTTTGTCGATGTTTTGTATGTACCGTTTCTTTTCAACACAGTCGAAAAATTAAATTATGTCTCTACATAGTGTAATAAAATGTAGAAAGGGTAGTGTTTGTCGATATTTTTTATGTTATTTAAACGGCACAGAATATCGATAAAAAAATTTGGACGCGATTCAACTCGTCAAAAGAAACGTACATACACATCGATAATCAATAAATTACTATAACATGGGATCCTTCAAGAGTTTAGTAGAGACTTCGTTAGTGGTAGACAATGCACCGGTGACATCTTTAGTTTCGCTGATGTTAGGCGGAGTTGACCACTTTTACTTGTTAGTCTACCGTATAACATAAACATAACTCTTCCTTTTAGGCGTCGCCGCAGTCGGGTAATGATACAGGCATTAAAATTTGTGTGTGGGTAATTAAAAATTTCTGAGAATGGAAGAAAAACACATCAACAAACAAACTTATTTTATGATACACAGTGACAAATGAGCAGACAGTCTACAATCTACGATTCTTGCATTTTGGTTGCAGGCAACAAAAATGCAGAACCGCGGGTATTTTAGTCGTTAGACTAAAATGAAATGCCTCATGCCTGTAATTGCGCTACGCAATATAAGTAAGGATTTTGTATTTGAATTTAAAATCAAGTGAATAAACAACTAATTTATTATTTCATCGACGTTTACGTAACTACCGAATAAACACATCCCTATTTCGGCACATTCTCACGAAATTTTATTCCCATATGAAATACCTTGTTATGGGAACAGAAAAAAATAGCCGGCTTGTGAAAAAACCCGAAATAGCAAGGGGATTTGTATTTTGTACTTTATGTCATCGCGGATAAGATGGATTTACGTAAACAAAATATTTTTGGTACGTCGAGAAAATGTAAGCTTTATTTTTTAAATACGGCAGACAAACAGACAAGCTGGCCACCGAATGGAGTAGTCACCGCCGCCAATGGACATTAGCAACACCAGCTCTAAAGAAACATACTAATATACCTCTTAAGCGATCCCAGGTTATAATCCAATTGAAACCACAGTGGCTTTGAGCTCATTCCACATCCGAATCGTACGAGCTTTCTTTCAATCCTTCGCGTGGACACCAACAGAGGGTCTACGTAGTAGGGATGGCGAAATTGTGTTGCGGGCACCAGATAAAAGATTCCTTAGAACACACACACGGAACCGAAGTCCCTTCAGTCAGCCAGTGGTTCTAACTTGCTTGAATATATTTCTATTGATTATTATATATTTCTATAAATTAAGGTATGTTAAATCAATCTTCAAAAACGTATGCTCGTTAATTGCTGAATATCTGTATTTCAGATAGACATCCTTAATTAACGTAAAAATGTTAAAATATTTTCAAACTTTATTCTCAAAATAAATATTCTTAACGGGAAATACACTTCCCACGTTAACCTGAAAACGAACAACGCATTAAAAATCCAATAGCGATTGTTTTCTTTTTTGCATTGTACTTATAATAAAGGTGTGGGTAATATATTGACAGATAGTCGTTAAACGCCAAGATCTCCAAAAGGATCGGGTGTACAAAAAAATCTTTCCCCAGACCCCTGTAAGATGTTAATACCCTTAACATTCTCACGGACACTTTTTCTATCAGAATACCTGACCCGTGTGAAAGGCGGTTAGCAGTCGAAGGTTCTGTGGGTAATTTTTTGCCCCGCAAAGGGAATTATCATGTCAGGTCAAGCGTCAAGGGCTCTTGGTTCCCATGAGAGGTAAGAGTTTCCCATGGGAATAATGTGGGTCGGAAACGAACTCCATTGATGTTTGATGTGATTAAATGTTCATTGTAATATCCTAATCAGAAGCTGTTGTACTACTTTTTTTTGTTTTATTTTTAATGCTTTGCCGGGTTTCGGACGCATTTGTTTTATATATAATGAGTTACGTGTGAATTAATAAACTTTATGAATAATGGTTACGAGTCACTTTATGAGTAATTATTTACCTATGTTTTCTACAAGTGATAATTAAAATCGGGTAAATTCTTCAAGAATACGATTAATGATCTGATCATCACTATCATCACACAGATAATCGCGTTTGTTACCCCAGTTAGTATTATTTTTATTAATAATATCAATAATATGTGTGAATATACATTTCGATTATATGTATGTGTTATGATAGAGTATATAGTGAATAACTAATAAAGTCTAAAATGTCTTCTTATCTTCAGTATTGATTGCAAATGAAATTAGAAATGGAAATCGAAAGAAAATACCAATTTACTTACATAATCAAAACTTATTGAGAAAAAAATCACACTCGCCCATAACATAGTTCACTGATTCTCACTTCTGAAATCCATATACACCTACGCATCCAACGAACAAAAACTCGTGCAAATATTGTAAGTAGTTGCATAACCGCAACGTAAGGTCGGAATTATCAGCTGAGGTTAACCCGCACGCCGTCAAGGACACGATACTTCCCACGATCCCCCACACTTTCCTGTGGGAACTACGATTCGGTGGGAATGGGAACTATTTGACATGCGGGTATGAGTGGAATGCCTGTATTTTTGAGTGGCGAGTAAATTGTCTGGGCTGTGGGTGACTGTGTTAATTATCTGTGTCGGGTGGTGGGAAGAAATATTACGGGGAAGGTGAATTCATTGTTGTATGCCATGATTGTAGTATGATATTAAAAAGGCTGGTGTTCTGGTTGTTTATTTGAATCCGTTAGTGAATTCCGTGAGGGGAGCGTCGGTGGGCGAGTAGTTAAGGTATCCGACTCGTAAGCGAGAGGCACCGGGTTCGAATTTCACTGTGACCATGTACCAGCGACTCTTTTTGAATTGAATTTTTACCGATGCTCTTACGGTGAGGGTAAACATCGTGATGAAACCTGCATATTATGGCGACTAAATGTGTAACCTTGATCCAATCTGGTCTGGTTCCCATGGTAGCAGGGTCACGGAGGTCAGATGGCCGTCGTTCCACTTTTATTACCTGATCTGCTAAACCCTGGATCTTGGTGTAGGCGGATCAGCACACGTGCAATCGGCGCCAAGATGACTATTTTATTTTAGTAAATTCTGAGTGTACGAGAACTTCCTGCTTGTGATTTTTTTAATGCTAGTATTGAGTCTCCTCCACGTCAGTGGAGGGTTTTGAAGTTATCTCCACCCTTGGCAGGCAGGTTGGAGATCGTAATGTTTAAAATACTCAACAGAAAGTCTACAGATTATTTTTTTTGTCTCCAGAGGTCCGCGCTGTAGGCCTAGCACATGTTTCACTCGCGCGCGAAAAGCGAGGAAAAGCGCGACATAGGTATTGCTATCTCTTTCGTCTTAGTATTGAGAGAAAGAGACAAATGCTCTCTCGCGGTGCGAGCTTTGTCGCGGACACACTTGTGCTAGGGCGACTGGTTAGTCATTACGCATTTGGCGCCTTGTAAGAGTTACGTGATTACTGTATGACGCGTAGGGGTCAGATCTGCTGGCCATGTTTATGATAGGTACTTACAACGTACGGGACGTTTGTGCAATATTCTAAGTTTACATCAACATATCATACATGAAGTATGTTTTGAAAATGTACGATAAGTAGGTACAATAAGCGGAACACAAGGACGAAATCAGTTTCTTAACTTGGATTTATTATTTGGTAACCATACTTATTAAAATATTCACATTTTTACAATAAGCGAATTCAATCAATAATTATTTATTTATTTATCGTAATTTTTAAAGGTAAACCCATGCGACGATGGCAATAATTGTTACACATCAATTACACGCCTACAAAAACCACAAAAATAACCTACCCGTCACCACCTACAATCACCCACAAGCGTAGGCGCCCTCATAATAACTTTGTCCCGGTTACGACACACCCACACGCCAACCGCCATGTCCCACTATTCCCACACTTAATAAACACGTCAACCCTTCGAGCTCCGGATGGCTAAAAGGAGCCGTTAATAAAAATTCCCACGTGTCCCCCGAGATTCTCGCACGATTGTGTGCATAATACGAGGCTAGGTCGATCCTCTTGAGGAAGCTATGAGATAGATAAGGCGATCGTAATTTGGTGTTAACGTTTTTTTTTTTTGCGGAAAATGTAAATAAATTTTGCCTGGTTTTGAGGTTGGTGTGGATATTTTTATAATTAGTACTAGTTCGGTACTGGGTAGTGTTACATAGGCAGCGTTCAACTTTTTTTCTTGTCTCTATGAACAATGACACACATATAATTACCAGCCTAATCAGTAGTCACCTTACTACCTACCAGTCTACCAGTATGATAATTAAAAATAACAATCATCTTGGTTGTACACTCACGCACGAGGGCCCGGGGTCCACCTTGACCATGATCCAGGATTTGGCAAATGAGATAATTACAGTGGAAGGACTGCCATCTGACCTCCGTGACCCTGCTACCAGGAGACCCTAACTAGATTGGATCTTTTCCCTCACTGTAAGAGCTTCAGCACAGCAAGAGCAAGAGCTGAAAAGAGCCTAAGGTACATAGCCGCAGTAGCATTCGAACCCAGTAACTCTCGCTTACGAGTCGGATGCCTTAACCACTCGCTCCCAATCTACCAGTATAATTATTTACAGTTATTTTACTAACTTTTTTTTTTTATGTCATACGGTAGGCAAACAGGCAAGCGGGCCACCTGATGGAAAGTGGTCACCACTGCCTATAGACAATAGCAACGCCAAGAGTATCGCCAATGCGTTGCCTACCTCTATAACACGTTGCTCTGGCAGCAAAAAGGCAAATGCCACTCCACTGCCAAAGCCACGGTTCCCCAAATACCCACCCCATGGAGCACCTTACTCACCGGCAGAAACACAATACTATTTAAAAGAGTATTATTTAGCTGCGATATTCTGACTGTTAGATAACTTTTAAAATAAGATAATGTCTATAAATTTCTTATGGAGCGCTGGCCTAATATCACGTAGAATGTAAAACTATGTCATGTGGCACGCGTGCAATAGAGGGTTATCGTTTTTGTTATGAATCATTGCCATTATGAACATATTTGCTCCTTAGATTGCTGTAATCTGAGTTCTTAAGCTTATCACTACGTAGCAACAACGTAGTCGGTATTTTGGGTTTGAAATAATTTTAAGTAGTGCTTAGATACTGTATTTTTTGTTTTGTTAATATTCTAAAAATGTATCGAATGAATTAATAATTATCTAATGGATTATTAAATTATAAAATGCAATAAACTAATCACTTTAAATGAAATGAAATGATGTGAAAATATTTATTTGCTTTGCATAAAAATTAACAATATTAAACGCAATTTAATTTTTTAATAAGTAGCCTAAAATTCGTGACGCAATTTTATAGCTAATATTTATTTATTTATATATTGGAGTAATATTAGAATCATAAGCCAATTACAGGTCCTCGCTAGTAGCAACAAAAATAAAATAAAAAAGGAAAGTAATATACGAGAATTAGTTTTCTGTTGTCAATTGATCTACAACAGCAACAACTCTTTATATCAACTATAAACTTCACTTTCGCCCCAATTTTTTTCTAACACACAAAAAATACGTAACACTCAAATCCCACGGTATAAGGTTCACGGTTTTCGACTTACCCACTTTCTCACGGTTCGCGAGTTAGGTTCCCGGGCAGGTAGCCGCATCCGGTGGCGCGCTGGCACGTGCCTTTGTTGACATTACCAACTAATTACGTCACATTTGCGCCACAAGTGACGTGGGGAAGCAAACATCCCATGCGCGTTTGAGGGGTTAATTTTATTAGGCGGTAATTGTGTTACGAATTAAGCGGTTATTTGGTACCCGCAATTCCAGTCCCCCAGTTTTGAAAAAAAAAAAGAAAAAAAACCGTTCCCACAAATTTTCGTTCCCATGGGATAGTCGAATAGCGTGTGAATCCGAAAATGGTTCACACAAGTCGGGTCACTTAAGTCGGACTATTAACGAGGAGATACTAAATTAACCCTCCCGATTATTGGGTGCGCTGTTTGAGATTCGAATTTACGTTTTGATCCTTTTATAGTTGAAGTATATGTAGGTACATAAAAGTTTGCGATCGGTATTTATTTGAATTGTATTTTAGTGATTCTATACTTATGAATCTGTTAGGCTGTGTTCTACTACCTAGGATATTACTGACACATAATTGACATATTTATGATATGTTTTTTGTTATGTAATACGGTAGCCATACCATACACACCATACATAGCCATAGGTATGCGTGCCACCTAATGGAAACTAGTCACCGCCACTTATGGACTTCAGCAACACCAGGGGCGCTACCAATGCGTTGTCCGCCTCTAAGGACACCTCTAATATACCTCTTGAACGACCCCATGTCATAATCCAAAGGAAACACTGTAACTGGTTATGTGTATAAAATTATAACACTGCGAGTAAGTCATAATATTAACATAGGTAACGTCATCAGGTGTAGGTGATCAATTTCGTCGAAATTTCATATTTCGGAAAATAAAATCATCTAATTTATGTTTTGCCATTAATATAAATTCAACCTACTTAAAAATCCTTAACAAAATATTTGTTTAATTTTGTATCTTTAAAAATAAATCAGTTAACACTTCCCGTGTATGTCAGGCAAAAAAGCGCATGTTCCCACGGAGTCGTTGCTTCCCATGCGAACTAATTCTGTGTGAACTGTGAAACCAACGGTCTTTCCCATGGGTTCCCATGGCCAATATCCGCTTAGAGGGCAGCGCGTGCCGAGGATTGTGTGAAGATAAGTATTTGATTACTTGTTAGAATTTTGGGGTGAGTGAGTTATCAATATTTGTAAGGATATACAGTTTTATTTCTGTGGACTTTTGGGATTGAAATTATTTTTAATGGATGTTGTCGATTTTCCTTTTGTATGGGTTTCCCTGTGTATACGAGTATATGGGTGACATAATTTGTTTGTTAATAAATTCACACGATATCTAATTAAAAATAAAAGGTTCTCTTTAATTGATTCAATCTGTAATGGCGGTTCGTAGATGTGCAGCAGACTATAAAGAGACACTAAGTGCCTCACGCTCAGGCCAGCGTTGTTCCTGACAAATTTAGGGTTGCCGTCTTCTAATTCTAAAATTGCCGGATTTTTAGGGAAAACTAAGAAAAATGCCGTATTGTACATAATGTTTATTTGGAAGGTTATAATAAAAAAAAATACAAGTGATGTATGAACTATGCGTATACTACTTTTAAAACTTACTTATTTTATTCTTCACCATATAGGTTTTGAATAGTTTCTAGTATCTACTTCTGATTCTGTCGCATGTAGGTCATACTGTTTTTTATCTTTCATTTTACGAATCATTTCGTTTGGTACTTGCAATTGTGTACAATTACCGTGATTACGGATTACCGTATATTTTAATACGGTAATCACAGAGCTGCCGTATACCGTATTTATGATGCCTAAGATGCCTGAATGCCGTATATTACGGCAATTACCGTATCAAGAACAACGCTGGCTCAGGCAGACCGAAGACCTCTTGAGATCTGCAACAAAAAATAAGCAATAACTTTGTTTAAAAACTCTCTTCAATAGTATTACTATGTAAGGTATTAAGTAATAATAATAATAACTAGTATATCTATTGTAAATTGTTAAAAAAAATTTGGATATAAAGTGAATAAAGAAAATAATAATAATAATCGTGGACGAGTTCACACAGCGCCATCTAGCCCAAAACTAAACCAATCTTGTACTGTGGGTGCATGATAACTGATATACTACTTAAATTGTTTTAAATACGTAGGTACTTATTGTTTAAATAAGATGTAAACTGTAAATTATTGGGAGAATATAAACGTTTATTTATTTATTTATTGTAACTACATAGATCACCCAGACCCGTAATAGAAATTAAAATTCATCATCTCAGTTTAGCCATGCCGGGAATCGAAGCGGGTAACTCTTGCGTGGCATGTTGACCACTGAACCAATCGGGTCGTCAGTATATTATTACTTTTTATATCACATATGAAACTTCAATATAAAAAATGATAATGCTATCTTTTGTAAAAAAAATTTATTTAAGGTTGCGTTTTATCTACACATCAGTATAGTTTTGCAAAAAAAAGAATACATGAATTTTAAATTCGTGACTCACGGGAACAAATATTTGGTGGGAACAAACCGCCCCATATTATATCGGATACAAAATATTTACGACACAATACGACTGACTACTCTCCTTTCTTCGCAAAAAAATGCCATAAGATAAGTTTCCCGTGCGACCTTAGATCGTGTGAAACTGAAACGGACTCAAACTGCACAGGGGCCCAACTGGAGGGTTAAGGACACGTGCCGTGAACTGCAATGGCCAAGGGTGACTAAACTTGGTTTTAAAATGTAAGGAACTTGGAAGTCGTCATCTGATTTTCATTAATTTATCGATAGTAATTCATTAAGAAATTCAAGAAACAATGAAAATAATTTTCATACACTACGTGGATGGATGCCACCGCCTGATATATTTCTGCCAAGTAACAATTCTTGCATTGCGTATCGTTTAGAAGGATGAGGTGCCCAGCTCTTTTAGTAGACCTAATTCAATAACTATTTTTTCATTTGCATTTTCGTTTTCGTTACAGGATTTAGGCATACAACATGCCTACTCACAGTGACAACACACCTTTGGATCTGCATTTTTGTTACGTAAAACATAAGTACGTAAATCGTAGGTTTTAGGCGATAATTACCACTTTCTATCAGGCGGGATATCTGATCGATTATCACTAAGATATTTACAAAAAAAAAAACATCATTTTTGCAAAAACAAAACAGATATTAGGTACAAACTCGTCACACAAATACCCATTCTATCGAAACTGACTCACCCTCTTCGCAATGAAATCCCATAAAATAACGGTTTAATAACGGAAGACGGTTCCCGTGCGAACTCGGATCGTGTGAAACTGAAATGGACTCGACGAATACCGGAGCCCAACGGCCCCTTGAGTAGTGGAGGGTTAAGGGCACGTGCCATGATTTCAATGGCACAGGGCGTTTAATGATCCCTTTTAAATTGCGCGAACTAGGAGCTTGAGTACTGGCATTGTAATGATATATGATTAGTTATCGTTTTTGAAGAAAATAGATCGGCGAGATTGTTGATACTAAGTGCAGTACACTCAGTGTTTTGAGTAACTTATTGATAAAATAATTTACATTTTAATTTACTGATTTTCGAAGTACGGCATTACATTTTAATACTTTTTCATTCGGTCAAACCATTTTTGAAAACATGAGGACCATTGGTCTGAGGGCATGTTTTTCGAAATGCTATCACGGCCTCTTACGGCCCCGTAAATGTCAAACCTCTTATCATATCTTTGATTGTTGTGAAAAAAATCGCATGGTCTGAACTATGTGCGGTATGGGTCACTAGCTCTACATTTTCAGAAGCCAACAATGACTATGTCTTGTACGCAATGTCTGCCGAAGCATTGTCATGGTGCAATAGGATGCGACTTCTTGGTCGCTTTTTCAAAGACACTGGGCAAACAAATGGCGGTGTACCACTCAGCATTAACTGTCCTTTGTCCTTCAAGGGGGGTCATCCAGACGACGAACTTCAACTTGTGATAGAAAAACAATTGACACACGATTTCTCGCAAATTCTTTTATTTTTGAGTTTCTTATGTTTTTAAAATATAACATTCGAAATTGAAACATTAATAAGCGGCCCGGAGCGCAGAACTTTCAGTTTGCTCTATATTGTACGTTGTGTTAGGAACTAGCATTCTTAGAGGATTCTACTGACCAAATTAGAAGATGTTTCACATTTAAAATTACTAAAATGTTTCCTAGAAAAGTAAACCATGGGGAGGCGAACCAATATCGATTTAAAATAAAGACTAAAACCATTGTCGAATTCCCAATTCCCACGGACTTCCCGTTCCCGTGCGAACCGCTTCCGTGTGAACCGGGACGGGTCCAACGGACTTTCCTGCGGGCTTTTGTTGACATGACTTGGCCTGTTTTGGCATACAAAAAGTACTCAGCGCTCGTAGGGTTAAAGCGTGGCGCGTGGCCAATGTTATGCAACGATAAGTGAGTAGATACTGGTTTTGTACTTATTCAATATTATGTGGCCATGATGTTGTGAATCTAATGTGGCTACAAAATTTTTTAATTACCTCGCTAAGAAGTGGGTCACTTAGTGGTGATCGTCGCCGACCATGGTCACACCAGGAGGGTCACATGACAACAAAGGCGTTTTTTAATTATTTATATTAAAACTAAATAATTAGATTCAGGTGATGTTTGGCATGTTGAGGAAGGTCAGGATTATTTTAAACGAATCTGTGCATTTAAATTTGCTAACCCTAAAAATCTATATACTTTAAATTCGCAATTGATTGATTAAGATTGCGTATTTCTATACATAATAGTCTACACAGAACGGCAAATGTATTTTTTTAGATAAATAAGTACATATGACAAAACCATTTTATACCCCACATTTCTTGACAAAGAGTTCTATATTCGTCGACTTTTAATGTTGTTTGATCTGAACTATGGCCTTGTAAATAGTCGCGTGGCCACTAAATAAGCGTAGGTTGGATTGATAATTATTTGGAATTCGCTCTTTTGATAAAGCAAAGTGTGAAAGTAAATGTAAGTAAGACTGTAATGTAATGGTTTTTGAAAAAGGTGAAGATGTGACTGAGTGTGAAAACATGACCGCGGGAGCAAAAGTGAAACAGGTGAAAGAGTTTGTAGCATTTCAGGTGAAAGTGAAGTCGAAAAGAAGGTGAATAGAATAGAATAACTTTATTGATGACATTTAGGTATTACAAATTATATTTGTGAGTCTCAACAGTTTGCCCATTTCGGACATACAATATTTAAATAAGCAATAATGAAAAAGTAAAATTCACATCCATTTAAAACAATACCAAATAAAACTTGGAAATAAATCAAAATATGCAATGTCAAAATACGTAATAAATCAAAAATGTCAAATTCAAATTAATTTGTCAATTAAATTATAATATGAATGTCAGTTTATAATTTACAATATCAAACTCTTATTTCGTCCAAAATTCCCCCAGATTATAAAAAGCCCTATCCAATAGCCATTCTTTTAATTTAGTTTTAAATTTATTTCTACTTAACATTTTTAAATGTTCTGGTACATTATTGAACACTTTAATTCCATTGACATAGGAGCTTTTTGTAAGAATTGCACTGGAAGATTTCACGGTACATATATCATGTGAATTTGGTAAATATGGTGAAAAGAGCACACCATATATTTATAAATATCTAGAAGGTCTACAAAGGATCGTCTGGCTGTTCATGGAGGGATTCTTGTTCTCCGGGCATGGCAGAAGAAAATAAATAAATATATATATAATCATCTTGTCGTTAATAACCCGATTGAACTCTCGCGTACGAGGGCCCGGCGTCCGCCTTGACCACGATCCAGCTTTTGACAGATGAGATAATTACAGTGGAGTGACTGCCACCTGACCTTGCTACCAGGGGAAGCTGACCAAATGTGATCATGATTACACATTTAGTCAATGCCTCAATGTGCAGGGCATGATGTTTTCACCCACCGTTAGAGCATCGGTTAGAGTTCAACTAATGTACATCACTCAGAAAAGAGTCATTAGTACATAGCGACGCTGGTATTCGAACCCGGTACCCCGGGGTACGAGTCGGACCCCTTAACCATTAGGCCACCGACGCTCTAGTCAGATTCTTACTTCACTATACTAAAAAGAACTCGCAGGGACACCAACTGGCAATTCCTACTTTTAGCTTAGGTATAGCTCAGCTACCTATGGGAAATCTTTTCGAGTGTATGCTGCGAGCCTGTGGAGCTCTCTGCCAAACGACATTCTGAATACATTTATTATCCTACAAAGAATTTCTGAAGATGCACTTTCTTAGCAATTAATAGAGCTTTATTCTATACAGCTTTTGACCGCGACTAAATTTAAAAAAATCTTATTCAATTACTATTCCTTCATCGCCTTAAATTATTTTTTTGTAAATATAACCAATATAACACACTTTTGTTACTGTTTTGTTATTTAAAGAGTTTTACACACATACATTATTTTTATACCACACATACAAGAACTCAGACGTTGGCAATAAAAACAAAAAAAAATTCTTGGATAAATTCACACAGCGCCATCTAGCTCTAAAGTAAAAGCTTGTGTTGTGTGGTGTCGAATCTGCAATCGCGAATCGCGTGGCCCCACCAAATTGCTATATCAAACGTGTCAAAGGCTGGTTTAGTCCGCGGCCGAGTCACAAAGCCGGCGAACACCGGGAACAGTCGGTTAGGCAACACTTTGTGAGAGCGATTCTATTGTATCGGCTATTTGTATGGCAAGGACTTTTGTAGACCTTTATTGTCAGGTAACAAGGGCTTCGTGTACAATACGTTCGAAGGACGTTATACGAGCGTGGGTAACGCAAATATTGGGGGCGAGATTTTAGTTCTGTTTTTCAAGTTACAGGATTTTTTGGCAAAGAAAAGTAAGTACCTAAGTAAGGGTAAGTAAGTAGTAAGGCCTGCTGGAAGAAATTTCTTTATGGAAATAAGTAGTGCCTTTTGTGTCATGTATATATTTGCCATATCCTTGTTAGCATTTTTGTGTGCAATAAACTATTAAATGAAATAAATGTTAAGGTATGTTTAAAAAAAAGACATAACAATAAAACAATTCAGCGCGATACAAAAATCATGAAAAGTAAAACTACTAAAGAAAAGCCCACTGGATCCCCTTGAAGATTGCAATTAAATTCAAAAGATCAATGGGTCATACCAACAATCAACAATTCAATTCAATTGTAGTTTATGCAACTCGCATATAAAAAGGGATAGGTATTAAAATATTAATGTCTGTTTTGACACGATAGATTCCAGCAAAGTTGAAAATTATAGGTACGAAATTTTAACATGTAAATATGAGTGTAGATGAAAAAGTGTAAGTAACTGAATTTTGACACAGAAACTCATCTTTTAATACCCCTTATATGTATATGCGAGTTGCATAAACTACTATTATTGCATATATAAAAAATACAATATGTCCATTGGTACTTGGGTGCTTATACAGAAAAAAATCACGAAACCAGTGAAATAGTTAACAGAAACAAAAAAAAACATACACCTAACGAATTACTTCCGAACAGCAGAACTCAAAAGCGCATACGTATTAAAAATTGCACTTTCAGTTTGCAAGTTACGCCGTTGCTTAAAATCACGAGTCTCTCAAAGTGAAGTGCTGAGTGTTTGCGTCCGTCGGTCCTTTGAGAGTGCCTTCAATTAGCCCTCTTAGCCTCTCGCCTCCCACGCCCTCCTGTGATACCAGGCATACACTTTTCGTATTACACTTTAACAGTTTACCTTGTTGTTCTTACTGTTTATAGCAGCGCCAAGTAAAAAGTAGGTCATCTTATGGTAAGTGGTCATCAGGCGGGCCGTAAGCTTGTTTGCCACCAGTGTGGTTTAAAAAGAAAAAGAAAAAGTGATCTCAGCCGCCGATAGACCTCCGCAACACCAGTTGGGTCGCGAATCGTATGATTCGGATATGGAATGAGCACCCTGCCAGTGTTTCCTTTGGACTATGGCATGAGATCATTCAATAGGTATATTAGAGGTCTCTTTCAGAGGCGGGCAACGCATTGATTGGTCTGTCCTCTGGTGTTGCTGATGTCCACTTTCTATCAGGAGGCCCGCTTTCCTGTTTGTCGGCCGTATAACATAAAAAATAACTAAGTTCTCAAATGAAAACGTACGGGCATCGCGAGTCTTTATCGTGCAAGTGCAAGATGTGTAATGATCTCCCGAAGGCTTTACTATGCACTACAACTTGACATTCTTGTAATGGGGTCTTGGGGTAATGGGGTCTTGCGTGGGGTGGGTTTGCTACTGCCATGGGGCGGCCAGCGTATCACTGTGTGCTTCCTTCCTACTTTCCTACCTCCTTTTTGACGATTGAAAGAAATATTGAATGTCCTAATCAATAAATACATTTTGAATATTGAATTTTGAATGGCATATATACAGATACCTCCGCAGGCCGGGTCCACATCAGCTCCCCTTATTAGATGTATTGAATGACAGTGGACGCTTTCCATGTTTACCATCTGACGGTGCCGCCTTAGGCAATGAATAAAAAAGATGCATGTATGAACAGTTATGTTATTAAGTTATCGATACTGAACGCCGGAGGGAATGTGTCTTCTTAATACACTTCCAGCCTCTCCGAGGACTCCAACTGTACCCCGATCCACCTGCCGTGTAGACGTCGTAACTATATTTCGTCACTATACTTGGGGCACAATTTGCCTCTCGAATACATTTTACGCGCCAAAGTTTCCTCCGAAAAATCCCTCTGCCGAAAATTCAGCGGAAAAGTGGCTCTATCCCAATACGAGTAGTGTCGACATTGGGCCGGCGATGACTGAAATTTTCAAGTGTGTTATATTCTTGTAGTGAGAAATTTCATTTGAGACGATTTCGCGATTTCGCCTACCCGTCCCTTGGGGAAAGTCGTTGATTTATCAGCAGTGTTATTTTTTCCATCTCTTTCTGCTCTCTGACGCCTGGAGGTATTCAAAAGAATTGTTTTGCACATCGCCGCCCCGTAGGGAGTTGTATGGAATTTCGTTCCGGAATTAAAATCGTGGCAGATAATAACAAAGTTATGATGAAAGATTCAAGATTCGTGCCAGAGGAAACGGCAACAAAATGTGTAATGTTTTCCGTAAACATGGACTCTTACTCCCATGTGTACGCTTCAAGCGTGTTGCAATAAATTACATAATATAAAATAAGAATGGCCGCGCGATGTAGAAACCGTCGTCGCTTGCTGAAACTTTGAAACTTTCTTACATTATTATTTACTTGTAAATGTATAAAATAATTCGAAGAACTTTATACGTTTTTGTGTACGGATTAGTTTATAATCTCTTTTTCTCTTATTGGACTATTAAAGACTATTGAAAACCTCTGTAATACCCATTCCTTACAAATAAATCTTTTGAATCTTTTGGTACAGAATATTGTAATACCGATAGGCATATCGTACTTTACGAATCTTTATTTACAAACTCTAGGCAGACATCCAATTCCGGTATGTGTGTACCTATTACGGTAGCTATAGATACCTAAATGGTGATACAGGCCGTAGAGTGGCTATCCAGGGTCTCATTCCGTCCAGAAATGGCTTATCAGAGGAACGCAGGTGCTGTAAAGGTTAACAACCTAGGCACTGATTGTTCCCACATGGACCAGAGGTGCCAATAAGGCTATATTTCAGATGGTCTTACAAAGGCTTTATATCCGTTGCACCTCTATAGCGATACGTTACAAAATAGTTTTACCTCTGTTCTGCTGTAATTGGTGTTTCAGTGGGCTTTATTGGGATGTAAATAAAGAACAATTTGATGTGTACCTGATTTTCCGCATGCGAAAGGGGTTTTTGGTAATGACAACGCATCTTCCCCTAGGGTGTGCTCGGACGAACCGGGCAACGGTGTTATAGTTTTTATTTTAAATAAAACATTTTGTTTGGGAAAAGTAATACAGATTTTGTATGTAATATGTACCTATTTATCATATCGTTATATATGTAGGTATTTCGTTAAATAAAATATTTTGAGAACTGTGGGTACCTTGACATTTCTAGATATGAAAAATCTCTTGACAATCTATGAAAATATAAAGCTCTTCAAGAAAGGTGTGAAAAGGTTAGGGTCGTGAGTAATACCCATAGTATTGCTAACGTCCATAGGCTGTTACCGGGCAGTAACTGCAAAACGTCAGGCAGATCGTAGTTGCCATTTTAGTGTTACTGGTACCTGTAAATACAATAATATGTATCATATTATATTGCCTTTTAAATATCAAACTCATAAATATGATTTGAACAAAACCTTAATCAGTGTAGTTTTGATATCAAAGTCGAAAAAATTAGTATAACGATTAGATAATAATTATTTTATCACATTTACAGAATGCAATATCAATATTTATCGGTGCCACGTACTTACTAATGAACGCTAATATCTCGACGTGTATTAAAACAATAGTTAGTTATTCCAAGTTTTACATAGCACCCGCGAGGGCCGTTCAACAGAAATGTCGCATTTTAAGTTCGAAGGTGCTGTGGATGGAGTCAGTGCCCGCCAGATCGAATACATCAGCAAGATATTGGAGGACCGAGGTTATACTAACGAAAAAGTACTCATCGAGGTAGTAGGAAAAGCAGGGGACAACTATGTCGCTAACGTGAAAAGGATCATCATCGAAAAAGATGGGAAGAAGTTCTCGATGATAGCCAAGATTGCCCCAACGTCAGAAGGCCTCCGCATAACAATGAACTCAAAGATTTTGTTCAGCAACGAACATGTGATGTATGCCGAGGTCTTGCCCAAATTTACAGATCTCGAAATTTCGGCCGGTATTCCTGAAAAGGAAAGACTGCGCTATGCCCAATGCTACGGGTCCCTACTAGAAGAGCCCAATGAAATAATTTTACTGGAAGATTTAGGGATGTCCGGCTTCGTAATGATGGACAGATTTGTTTCTCTGACCGACGATGCCGTAAAACTGGTCCTGAAAAACTTCGCAATGCTCCACGCCATGGGTTACGCCCTGAGGGCGCAAGAACCGGAGACATTTGCAATGTTCTCGCAGAAACTCATAAACATGTGGGCGTTAATGGCTCATATCCCAGAGATGAAAATGTATTTTGAAAGTATGGAGAACGACGTTTTGCAAATCGTTAGTGATGCCAAATATCAAAAATATTTGAAAGGGTCCCTCGGCAATATGTTAATACATGGCGCAAAAGCCGCGACTGTAGACCTTGCATCCAGATACTCTATCATCCAACAAGGCGATGCTTGGACAAATAACATTATGTTCACATTAGAGGTTAGTTTTATTTTTATTTATAATTAAAATTTATTTTATGCTTCAATAACAATTGAGCAGAGAGCCTACTTGGTGAACAGCGGTATTTATTGCCTGTAACATCAACAATTCATGCATTAATTTTCAAGTAACAAAATTTTTGAATCACAACTGCGTTGTCACTATAAGGAGTAAGATGCATGTAACTACATGCCAACATTGTTGCTAGGCGGGAAATAAAGAGATTATGAGAACGAATGTCATAACTACTTACTAGCGACATATTATGTGTCTATCCAAACACAATATTTTTTCCAATATCACACTATATCGTGTGATTCTATTTATGGTGCCAGTAGTCGGGGACCCCATATCGATTGGTTGTTCGTGAGAAACTTCAGTGAAAAGAAGTTTTTGGCACTATCTTGAAACCCAAACTTTCTACCCATTTCCCCCCTCAATATAATTATTAGAATAGGCACTTCAAATGGTTGCTGAGAAATATATTGGCGAGAATTAATAGAGCAACATTTGAGAACTATATTAACGATTTTCGATGTGAGGAGGCCGAAGATCGAGCAAAGTAGGAAAGCGGACCCTGGCAGAATAGAATAGAATAAAACTTTAATGCATAAACTGTGTAGTAGTGTAGAAGCTTATTGACCGCTCGGAATATAATGATTTCTAATTTTTGAATTAAAAATCCACTTATTCATGTCGCGTTGTAATATTCGATAGTGTCGGCAATAAAACGAACATGATTTGCCGATAGAAGAGATAATTTGTAATATAGCGTTATCTTACTTGTGATTATTACGGTATTTGCTAGAATGCAATATTATCTTTCAAAAAGGTACGAGCGTCTAATACTTGTAACTGAACTTTCTTTTCTACAGGTTCTAAAACAATATTTTTCTATACCCTTTCAGGAGGGCAAGCCGGTTAGCTGTTGCATGATTGATTATCAAGCGTCTAAGCAGGCAAGTCCAGTCGCTGATCTTCACTACATGCTCTTTAATTGCACTGATCACCCGACCAGATCTAAGCACTACAACGACTGGATTGATTACTACCATAACGAGCTCGAAAAAGCTCTTTCAAACTACGGCCTGAAAGCTAACTTCGTCTACCCAAGAGATCAATTAGACGCTGATTCTAGGCGATACGGAAAAACTTCCTTCGGAACTTCGATGTTGTTGGCGTCAGTTTTGATAAGAGAAAATAGTGATGCTGAAAAAATGAAAGCCGCTATGGAAGAAGCCTTCACGCCTGAAGGGAGACCTACAGAAGAAATAATGGAACAATCAAAAATATCAACTTCAGACGCAGATACGATTGTAAGATTCAAGACAAGGGTTGAGGGACTTATTGACAGTTTCTTAGAGCAGGGATTACTATAATCGAAAAAAGGAAACAAGGATTAAATAAGTAAATGTTCATTCCTAAACTCTTATTAAACTTGTATTATTTATAAAGTTTCTTTTAACAATAATTTCATTATAAAGTGGGTTAGATAATATGTTACTGGTGTTTACAAGTTACCAAAGCTGTGGGCTTACAAGTTACCAAAATATATAAAGCTCAAGTAATTTCAATACAAATATATGAAAACGAGTAATAGGGATTCTATTTTACCCTTTGGGTACGTAACCCTAAAAATAACAGTGCGCTTGACGTACGCGCACAAAACCTCCACGAGCGCACAGAACGCGATGCGCTCCGACGTGGTGTGCGCAGAACGCCGAAAGCAGCCATGCGCTGAAACCAACAAAACGTTTGGACAGCATAGGGTAGAATGGATGGATGCACCGGTTATCATAATAGTCCTAGCGCTTCTCCCGGCCTCTGCCACTGTCCGCTTTCCTACTCATTCTTCTCCACTTCACCTGGTCTTCGGCATCCTCGCGTCGTAGACCAGGGTGCACGGTAACCACTGCTATTTCTGTTATCATGCAACTTTTTTCACTTGCGTTGTCGTTCTCATGTGTTCTTCCACTTCCATACTCCTTATCCTATATATGTATCATTCTGGTGGGTCCCAGAACGTTGAGGAATCTTTGCGACTAAATTCTTGTTTCCCTTTTTTTGGGTAAATGGCTAAGCCTTAATTCTATAAGTCAGCGTACGATTGTGAACACCGTTAACTAATTTAACGTTCATTACGATACATTTACAAATATGATTTTATGAATGAATATTGTTGCAATTTACAGTATTTTTAGAAGAAACACATAAACACTAGCTTTAAATTCGGTGCTGCTGCACGCGGTAGTGAGTAGCCAAACGGTCTCACAAAGGCACGAATGGCTGTTGACAATGGCGTGCTGGTACCAGCGCTTATGTATGGAAGTGTCTGTTGGGTATGGCAGAAGAAACATGAAAGTCTAATAAATGCGATGGAAATGCGGCATTTACGGAGCCTCACGTCACCCTCAGTGATAGAATGAGGAATAGTGTTTACGAGCTCGTTGTAAATGACTATTGATAGAGGTATACTGAGACGGTTTGGACACTTTGGATTGGATGGATGAACGACTTACGAAAGGCTATTGTAAATACTGATCAGATAAATGATCTGCTACGAAAAATTGCGGGTCAGGAGTACCCTCGTAGTAGCCAAGTACCGTTACTATGTAATAAAACATACTCAAAGTAGTATATCTAATAGCAGATAGGTGGCGCTAGCAGTAGCAATATAATACTATCGCTACATCACCTACATATTAAACAAAGTCGAGCTGCTGGGAAACGACGTTGGAATTTCAACTGAGAAAGCGGATGAATATTCATAATTACGAGTATCCCTATACTATATTGGTTCCAAGCTCACTAAGGGCTTTTTTATCTGCTGACCACAAGCAAGACTAGACCGACAACCTGATCTTCAAAATAAGTACGTGCTGCGTAGATGTTAAATAAGCCTCAACATCATCATCATCATCTTGGCGTTATGTCCCAGTTGAGCTCCCGCGCGCCACGCCAGGGCCTGGTGTCTGCTTTTCTGCTCTTCTTGGCCCACTCCGCTAAGGTATTCGGGATCCTTGGTGGTGACGTCAAGCCGTCGCTTCTTGGTCCGAACCCTCCCTCCCATGCCTAGCGGGGGTGGTATAACCAGATATTTGTTCCCTACGTAATTTGACGGAATGCTTCAGATCGCCATTTTTCAGTGAGCACTTCCACTTTTTTAAACATTGGGCTAGTCGCCCCAGTGGTCAGAGTCTATCATGGCGATACTGACACTCCGAGATTTTACACTCCCGCCGCATCTGCGAGACAATAATGCTATCGAAGAGCTTCATGGTGTGAGACATCATCTTAACACCAAGGTAGTTTAAAAAAAATATATATTTTGCCGCCACCTCATCTGGTGGTAAGTGACGATGCGGCCGATGATGGAGCATGCCTGTCTAGGAACAGCCTATTCACTCTGGCCTTGATGACGTCTAAGGTTATAATGATCAGGGAACACACACTAGTAGTTAGTGCGCTCCCGCACCGAGCCTTCGCCCTTATAGACTGGAGTAATTATGCTCAGCCTCCCTTGGTTAGGTATCTTCCCGGTAAGGACGATGTGGATATAAAGGTGGGTAAGGATGCTCACACCACGAGAGCCCATTGATTTCTACGCTTCAATAGGAATTCCATCGGGGCTTCACGCGCAGGTTCATCACATGGATCCGGTTTTTGGCAGTGAGACTCTCTCCGGGTATGACTTTACAGGTGGCTACTATGCTAATTTTGTCTCCGAATGAGAAAGTAATCGATGGGTGGCGCTCCTTGTACTCTTGCAGGTGGTCAGATGCTCAACTTTCTTTTGAACAAAACGTGTTTGCGATGGCCAGATCGGCAGCCATAGACATCCGGAGAATTTTTTCCCCTTCAGCGGTGTGACCCCCAATACTAAAAGCGCCGTTAAGACGGCCAAACTCCTCACATTTCTCACTCACATGACCGATCATATCGCCACCCACAACAATACCCTGTGACAATGAAATGTTTCGTAGTACTTCCCGGATTTCCTCCCAGAACAACGCTTTATCCTGACGACCTGATGATATTTGACGACCTGAGTGGTTCAATGGTCAACATGCCGGTCTGCCACGCAAGAGGTCCCGGGTTCGATTCCCGGCCGGGCAGAAATTGAAATGATGAATTTTAATTTCTGTTACGGGTCTGGGTGTTCTATGTATAATAAGTATGTATTTAAAAATAAGTATTTAAGTAGTATATCAGTTATCTAGCACCCATAGTACAAGCTTTGCTTAGTTTGGGGCTAGATGGCGCTGTGTGAATTTGTCCACGAATATTTATTATTATTATTATTTATTATCCACGTCGCTGCAACCAACCTATGGAGCGTAGGCGCTTCTCAAATTGGTCACAACCCCTTCGATAAGCACCTCCACAACCATTTAGGCGGTCGCTCAAACGCTATACATCCTAGACGACGTCTCAAAACTCCTCGGAGAGCTATTGTGGTGTGCGACGAATTCCGGAACGGCATCTTGGAGGTCAACAGAGTGAGCGCCGCTGACTCAGCCGTGGTTAATACCTTCTTCCAGAAAGTGGCCCGCACCTATCACAGATCGACTATCTGCTGATCCGAAAACGTGACATTGGCCATGTATCCCAGTACAAGATCATCCAGGGGGAATGCCTCACTGCACAACACCGAGCCCTAGTTATGGATGTCCAAGTAAGTAGTAGACGGCCAACTGCAAAACGTTGCAAGCCGCCTATTAAGTGGTGGACTCTAAAAAGCAAGGGCCAGGAGTTCATGGACGCAGCCGAACGTCTCGATTGGAGCACGAAGGGTGAAACCACTAATGAGCTCTGGGGCCAATTGCAAAAGTCCATCCTAAAACTCGGGCGATCAGTACTCGGTACGTCGAAAGGCGGCCAAAGAATTGACAAGGGCACGGGATGGTGGAATAGTGAGGTGCAGGAAGCAGTTAGGGACAAAAAGGCATGTTTTAAGAAATGGCAGCACAGTAACTCACCTTCGGTGGTGTACTTGGGGGCAAAGCGGCGAGCTAAGACGATGGTGGAAAAAGCACGGTCGGCTCAGCTGGCTCCGCTCTACGATGCGCTGGATTTCGTGGAGGGGCAGAAGCTCGTCTACAAGCTGGCAAAGTCGCAAAGTCGAGCCAGTTTAGATGTAACAAAGTGTGTTGCCATAAAGGATGTAGACGGCGTGCTGCTCACAAGTGCAAACTCTATTAAAGACCGTTAATGCTGTCATTTAAAGGTACTGTCTAACGAGGCCAACAACAACGTGCCACCACCACAGCTTCCTGCAAACTTCGGCTTGATAAGCCCGATTACCCCTGACGAGGTGGATAGGTCTCTGGCCCATATGAAAAAACCGGGAAAGCATTTGGCCATGACGGAATACCAATAGAAACTTGGAAAACAATGGTGACCTGAGGCGTACTCTTGCTCACTGAACTATTTAATAGGATCGTAGCCACGGGGCTTATACCTGACGCGTGGCGTGTAAATATTATTACGCCAATCTTTAAAGGAAAGGGCAGTGTGCAGGAGTGCGGCAACTATCAAGGTAAACTCATGAGCCACACAATGAAGCTATTCGAACGTATTATGGACCAGAGACTAAGCCAGGAATGTTCCTTATCGGAATGCCAATACGGCTTCAGACCAGGCTGCAGCACCATGGATACAATCTTTGCCGTCAGAGTCCTCCAAGGGTCTCATTGCAGTAGGAATCAACCTTTGCATTACGCATTTCTCGACCTTCAGAGGGCTTTCGACAGTGTCCCTCGGGAGATAAGCTGGTGGGCTCTGAGATCAAAGTCTGTGCCCGAACCGTACATTAGTATAATATAGGATATGTATGCCAATACTGGAGCCGTCGTTAAAACCATCGTAGGCCATACTAATCCCTTCCCGATTACTGTAGGTGTTCACAAGGGTTATGTGCTGAGCCCTTACTTATTCTGCATTGTGCTCGATGCCCTCTCAGCGGAAATTCAGGACATGCCTCCTTGGGTTATGAAGTACGCTGACGACATTGTACCTACTGGTGAGCAAGCTTAGGCAGGAACTTGAGACCAGAGTAAACACGTGGAAGGATGTGCTAGAAAACGGTGGTTTGAAGTTGAATGTCGCCAAAACGGAGTATATCATCATCAAGGCCCGTAACAGTCCACTGCAGGATTTAGAGCCTCTCTTACGAAAGGGGAGGTTATTGCCATAATCTCCACGCTTGGCAAGCGGGTTTTAGATCGCAGTGTTTAAATATAACAATGGAAAATGTTGCAGCCTATCTTCCAGAATACGGAGACTCTTGATCTTTTGCATTGAAAACATTAGTCGCCTTGTACGACACCCATGAGTGTAAGGGGTTGGTGCTATTCTACGCTGCCGGACACCACACGGCCTTGGCGTGAGGGATATCGCAGATAAGATAGAGGAGGCTCGTCTGCGCTGGTTTGGTCTAGTGTTACGTATGCCTTAAGGATACGTGGAAAATAGGTGCTTGAATCTGCCGGTATCAGGAAAGAGGCCCCGTGGGCGACCAAAAAAGCGATGGATTGACATCGCTGAGTCGAATGCGAGAGCCAACAGCTTACGACGAGAGAATGCCGAAGACCGGGCGAAGTGGAGAAGATTAAGTAGGAAAGCGGATCCTGGCAGTGGCCGGGATAAGCGCTAGGACGATGATGATGATTTATAATTCAAATTTTGCGATTCTGCCATACCTACAGTTAATTAAAAAAACATATCTAATTTTCTACTACATCGCCAGCACTATTGTTCACGTGCAACTCACATTTTTATTTCTCTCTGAGTCCAATTTCTAAGTCCACGCGGACGAAGTCGCGGGCGAAACCTAGTTAGCTATAATTGATTCTGTAGTCAAATATATTTACCGCGGCACACGGCATAACCGAATTTTGTTTAGCCGAACGGGTGTAGTGCCTTTGAGATAGGACCTAATGAGGTTGCAGGTGTTTTGGCCCAAGATGGACCCCTTTCAACAGGTGGAGCATATCTGCCCATGTGCCTTTTCAGGTAAATTCAGACAATTAATTAAAATAAAAACGCACGATTTCGTTTATTAGTCAAAATTAGATCAAAATCTTTTCTTAACGAATGTCTACGTCCAAACCTATGTGCATGCGAAAGAGCTCGACCCATCCAATGGTTAGTAAGAAACAAGAAATTAAAACATATATACAAAGTTCAATCATTATTTCCTATTCCGTGGGAGTTTGATGTCTACGTCACAATACCTAAATGAAAGCCGAACCAGGATCCGTCTAGTAGCTTTGACTTGATAGATGAATCATTGATTTAGCCACCTTTTCCTTTTATGGGTAGGTATAGAATATAGATAATTACTTTAATTATAACTGTGTTATCTCCGAATACATATCGCCTCTTTGATAATAGTGTAATACGACGATAAGGCTAAAAGTATAAATGTATGTACAATAAAATCACAGGCAATATTACCATTAGCTCTGTCGGTGAAAATAATTCATAATAATTATCAATTGTTACTACATTTATTTACAATGGGAAAGTTTATATTCGAAGGCGATCTCAGTGGTGTAACGGATAGGCAACTAGAATACGTGGGTGAAGTTTTAGAGAAACAAGGATTTAGTAATGAAAAAGTGTTATTCTCGGTAGTAGGAAAAGCTGACGATAACTTTGGTGCCAATGTGAAACGCATAACGGTTGAAAAAGACGGGAAAATATTCAAGATGGTTGCAAAAGTAGCTCCTGAGGGTGAAATGCTCCGAGAAATGATGAACCCCGCTTTAATTTTTAAAAATGAAGCTCTTATGTACGCTGAAGTCCTGTCTAAGGTAACGAGTTTAGAAGAAGAAGCAGGAATACCGGAAAGTGAAAGACTAAATTACGCCAAATGTTACGGATCCCTAATGGAAGCACCAAATGAAATAATACTTCTCGAAGATCTGCAAGTTTCAAATTATGTTATGCTTGACAAATATAAGTCTCTTACAAATGAAACTGTAAAGTTGATATTAAAAGACTTTGGAAAGCTTCACGCAGCAACATATGCGTTAAAACACCAAGAACCAAAAAAGTTTAGGTATTTTAGTGAAAATCTTCATGACAATTTTGAACTTATGTCTGGCGTGGAAAGCTTTGAATTGTTTTTAGGTCAAATTGAAATCGATGCAATAGCATTAATAGACAACGATACATATAAAAAATGCCTAAAAGGAGCTCTTACATCAATGTTTAAGTATGTAAAAAAAAATAAGGCCATCGATATTAATTCCAAGTACAGTGTGATACAGCAGGGTGACCCATGGACTAATAACATTATGTTTGTGGTTGAGGTAATTATATTTATGGTTAAGTATTTTGTTTATTTTTTCGTGCTGGGCGAGTCCGGCAATATCGGTATGTCAAGTCCCGAATATCTGCAACCTGGGCCAAATGGCTGGCGTTCACGACAGTCACTTATGACCCTACAATGCCGATCAAACTCAAAGACATAGGAATGTGATGCTTTATGGCTGCGAGACCTCGCCGGCTATAATTTTTTTTAATAATGATAGCTAGGCATTTGACCGCCATCTCACCTGGTGGTAAGTGATGATGATGGAGGTACCTAAACCAGCCGGTATCAGGAAAGATGACCCGTGGAAGATCCAAGTCGAGTCGGACGCAAGAGCTAACGGCTTACGACGTACGATGCCAAAGATCTGGCAAAATGGAAGAAAAATGTAGGATAACGGACCCTGGCAGAAGCCGGGATCGACCGCGCGGATGACCAATTGGTTTTTTTTCCGCACCAAAGTAAATTTCTAAGGAATATTACATAATTTCAAATATCTTCTAGTAATTATATCTACTATTATTGAAATCGTGAATTTCAAATCACAACAAAACAATATCATTTACGTTTCTCCTGTACAATGTTATTGTAAATATTTATACAAAAATATTTTTAAACCCTTTTCTCTTATCTCGTTTCTCTTCAAAACAGATAACGAAATAAAATGGTCCATAATTAGCATGGCATATATATTTACCGAATGGATATAATATTTACTGTTTGTATCTATAGGAGGTAGCCCCCTAACCTTGCTGAACTAATTTAACTTACTAAATTTTCAGGGTGAAAAACCAGTAAAGTGCTGTATGATAGACTACCAGCTATCCAAAGAAAATACTCCTGCTGCCGACATTATGTACATGATCTTCAACTGCACCGACTACGAAACCAGGGCGAAGCATTACCACGAATGGATCGAGTACTACCACGATCAACTTGAGAAATACCTCTCAAACTACGGACTAAAAACCAACTTTGTATACCCTAAGGACAGACTAGATACCGACTTGATGAGGTTGGGCAAATTATCTTTTGCAATATCCGTTATGGGAGCATCCTTGCTTATGAGAGATACTGCAGAAGCTGCTAAGTTCAAAGATGCAATGAATTCAAACGAAGATATGAATGAAGTTTTGGAATCCATGCAGCTTAGCAATACCCAAGAGTCAACAATATTAAGATTCAAGGAAAGACTCGAAGGGTTAGTAGCTAGTTATTTCGAACTTGGTTACATTTAAAGAAACATTGAGTCATAATGTCCCCAGTAATGTAGCACTTTCTTACCTGTCTTCTTAATCTCGCGAGTGCGCCGTTGCAGCGATGGTACCCAGTTGCTCCTTGCAACAGCGTGCGAGCAGTGCGGTGCATTCCAAAATATAATATATGCTTGGACAAATTCACACAGTGTTATCTTGCCAGAAAATAAGCAACTTGTGTTATGGGTGTTAGATAACTGATAAACTACTTATATACATTTTTAAATACATACTTATTACCTATACATAGTACACTCAGACGAAAATCACGGGAACTGTAATTTTAATACAACCAATTTTTCAATGTCATGGAAATGGCAAATCCAATTACTTACATTGAAACTTTGAATGTTTAACCGGACAACACTAAGCTAACTTGTTTATATCATAAAATAAGATCCGGTTATGAAGGCAAAATTGACGACAAATGGAATAGGGTATTTACATAACCTTACAAAAGTACAGAATTTTGTTTTAAATTATTTAGGGATTTACTCGCACATACTCTACATTTGAATCAATCAACAATTACTACAAGTACCCACTCGTGTTACCGACATATCTGCCTCTCTCTTGGATTAAAGTAAACTTAGACTCTCTTGGACTTAAGTAAAAATATGTTGGTTTCTATCAAGAGCGATCACCGCTTAGTAATCTGCAAACTAAGTATAAAAAGATACAAAGAAACACTTAAAGTTATGCTAAAACATTAACCAGGATACTTTTATGAAAGATTTTATCTTGGCAAACTGTTTTACTAGAAACTTATAAGTCGATGTTTTTATTGAAATTACTTTATAACTATTTGATAAATATGAAGCGATTTACAGTTAATTGTCAGTCAGACAATTGTTTACAGTCAGTGAATTGCTTGCGATTCCGGTTCATAGAACAACAGGATACGAAGGTTCTTTTAAATACGCCGCGTTCAAAATTTTGAACGATTTACCCGCATCCCTTCATCATCGTATGACCCAAAATAACTTTAACGTTTAAAGTTCAAAAGCTTTTATTTATTAAATATTGTGAATTTTAGTACCGACAATTGATGAGTAGGTACATAACATGCAATAGTGTTGCAATTATTAATAGGTGGTCAATTTTGTGATGTTAAAATAGATTATTATTATATAGTAAGTAGGTTATTAGGTATGGGTTGCTACTGTTCCATATTTTTAGTTTATTTGTTTTGGGTTTATAGTGATTTTTTATTTTATTTTATTTCTTATATATAACAATGATTGGTTACTTGTGGCCTAGTGCCAACCTAGAAGTATACTGAGATTGTTGCACACAAATATAAATTTTATTAATTGTCCTTTATTATGTTTTTTATGCTGCTCAGTGTAAGTGACAAACGAACAGACAACTTACCTGATGGTATTATTAAGCAGGGTTTATGTTTCGTAGTTTTTAAGTATCCAGTTTAAGAAACTTTTTGTACTATTTCCCTGTGTGTGGAAAAAGAAATGATTATTATGATTATATGATCATCTTATCCCAACCCGGATAGCCAGCGCATATTAGCTTGTAGCCGTTCCCGATGTTTCGGGACCTGTTGCCTCTCCACCTCGTGCTCCGGCAGCAGAAGTTCAGTGGCATTCCTATACCTACCACTGTCACTTTCTGCCTGACGAATTTAAGAGAAGTAGGGCGTATAACGGGATATCCCGTTCGAATTGAAGCCGCCCGACTGGGGAAGTGCCTCCACCTTACAGAATACCGCAACTAAACAATGCTCTTTTTAATAGTATTGTGTTTCTGCCGGTGAGTAAGGTCTCCAGTGCTCTATGGGGAGGGGATTTGAGAAACCGTGGCTTTGGCAGTGGAGGGGCATTTTCTTTTTTGCTGCCAGATCAACGTGTTATAGAGGTGGGCAACGCATTAGCGATACTCTTGGTGTTGCTTATGTCTATAGGCAGTGGTGACTACTTCCCATCAGGTGGCCCGCTAGCCTGTTTGCCTATCATATGTCATAAAAAAAAAAGAGAATACGTTAGCGAGATCACGCGCTCGTCCTGTCAGCGTGCCAACGGGCCCGCCCTGGACCCGGTGGCCCTAACCGACTTAACATAGGCGTAAGGTGATCCTCATGCGCGTCGTTTTGCGGCAAGGCCCTATCTGTGTCCAGTATCCTTAACTTGCCTGCCACAATTTTTTGTGGGGTTTTGTCTTTTTACGTGCATCGGCTCCCGTCCGACTCCCACAACTTGTTAGGGAAAAGACGATTTGCCAATGTCTCGTCTTTCTGCCAGCAGGAGCTCTACGTGCAGATGAGGTTAGCTTAGAACCCTGGCAACTGATATTCTAGGCGCGAATTATATCAAGCGACGGCGACGCAGGTTGCATAATGCTGTCAACTCAAAATTATATGAATTTCTAATGCGCGCGCTGATGTAGTTTGCTTAAGGACCGACCAAAATACGCTGTCGGTGTGATAACGACTCAGGCCCAAACTCGACCAGAGCAAAGATGAGCGAAGCGGAGAGGAAATATGTGTGTGACGTCACCAAGCGTAGAGAAATATAATAGAAAATAATAGCATGGGATTCCATCCCATCCCCTACTTTCCTATCTCGCTGATCTCTGAAACTATTGGTCCTAGAAAGTTCCTAAAAAGAAATGATAGTATTTGTTGAGATCTACATTTCTGTTGACAGCTGTCAAACTTAAAACCGTTATAACTCGGAAACAATGGGCCCTAGAATATTAGTTCCTAAAAAGAAATGATAGTATTTGTTGCGATCTACATATCGGGTGACAGCTGTCAAACTTAAAACCGTTATAACTCTGTAATTATTGGTCCTAGTATCTATTTATTTATTTATTTATTGGAGTACCAACAGCTTATAAAACACATTACATACTATGAGTAGATACAGTTAAGCCAATTAAAGGTACTCGCTGATAACCACAGACAAAAATATAGTAAAGCAATCAAACACATATTACAGAAAAACAACACAAGAATTAAATGATCAATGTTGTACCAATGCAAGTTTTTTGTATGTAGATAGAATAAGTAACATTATACATTCATATTATTCCATCCGAAGAATGACCGAGTCAGCCGCCTCCTCAGCGACACGCACTTTGTATTAAATAAAACAAAGTCATTGACCTTGCACAATTCGTTAAATGCACTACACACACGTCACATAAATGTGTTGCGCCTATAATTTGTGGAAGCATTCGTCAAATTATAGAGTTAGAGCGAAGGGCTATTTGGGGGTCTGAGTGATATTTCCGTCAGTAGCTGCGGGCTATTAACCACACCGGATGTAATCTTGCAAAGAAAAACTAGATCTGCAATCTCACGCCCTTTGAATAGAGGCAGAAGGTGGTGCTTTTTACAAAACGTAATATATTCTTCAGAACAAAACTTATCACCTGTACGGAAAGATAGAAAGCGAAGAAACCTTTTCTGAATGTTTTCGATACGGTTTTGGTACGTGATATAACGTGGATTCCACACTTGAGACGCATATTCTAAATGACTTCTTACATAAGTGCAGTATAATACCTTGAAAGTCTTAGCACAACGGAAATCTCTTGAGGCACGCATGATAAAGCCAAGGGCTTTCGAGGCCTTAGAAACTACATTATCTACATGACTGTCAAACATGAGCTTTGCGTCATGAATAACCCCAAGATCCCGCACCGCGGTAGCTCTTCCAATCAATTCGTTTTTGAGTGTATAGTCGTAGTGTAATGGGTATTTTTTCGGCTGTAGGTAACTATACTGCACTTAGAGGGATTAAGTTCCAGATTGTTGACACCACAGTAGTGTTTGAACCGGTAAAGGTCCGACTGCAGGGCCTCAGTATCAAGTAAGGAGTTAACACTGGCAAATATCTTCATATCGTCCGCAAAACAAAGTAAACGTGAGTGGCGGAAGCACTGGCCAATGTCATCCGCGAAAATTATAAACAAACAACTATGTCGCGCCTTATCTCGCTTATCGCGCGCGAGAGTACACTTGTGTTAGTCCTGCTAGTGTGGATAATTCGCGTCCAACGCAGGTTGCGTCGGTGGCGTCCATTGCGTCAGCAACGAAACCTGTGACGACGCGCACATCAGAAATTCATACAATTGAGTTGACAGCATAACGCAACCTGCGTCGCTGACGCTTGATATAATCCACGCCATCCATTGGTACATATCCAAGTTATCAAATTGGCTTATATCTACGTCCAAATTCTTATGAGCATTCAAAAGAGCTAGATTTATTTGCAAGACAAACTAGAACTTAAAAAATCTACACAAATTAACACCATTATTCCCTATTCCGTGGGAGTTTGGTGTCTACGTCACAATACCTAAATGCATGTCATATTTAAACTTGATCCGTCCAGTGGCAGTGCGTTGATAGCAAGCGACCACACAAAGAAGACAGACGTAAGACGTAGACACGTCGCAGACGCGACTCCCGTTCAATTTACTTTCATATAAAATGTATAGAAACGTCGCGACGCATAACATGCAGCAAAGACAGGGCGCGGACAGGGCGCGGACGCGTCGCAGACACCACTTAAAACATACAGAAAGGACGGAGCACGGGCGCGCCATGGGCGAGACCGGAGGTGCGGGCGGGGTGCGGGAGCCTGGCCTTGCCCGCAACGCTTGCTGTCCTAGTCTTGCCTAAGCTCTTGACTGGTTCGCGATGGCGCCTCGTCTTTCTGTATGTTTTAAAAAGTCGTGTCCGCGTCCCTTCTGCGACGTGTCTGTGTCTTACGTCTTTTCTGTGTGGCCGCTCGCATAGATGAGACGAGTCAGTCAGTTACTTACTTCTCCTTTTAGGTATAGAAAAATAAATATAAATATGTCGTAGACGGTCATGAGCATCTTTTTGACTAAGAAACGCAACGTCAATCGAAGCGCCACCTTGCGGATAGCTGGAAATATTGTGAAAACGTCATATTCGGCGCGAAGCCGCAACGAACACTTGGCATCCGACCATCAACGAGTCAAGACGTGGAACTAGCTGCTCATCCATTGAAGAGGGAAGTCTTGATTTGTTGCCTCACGTCATATAGCCGTACTCCATAAAGGAGAGTGTGATTACAGAAGGGACTATCAAATTATAATTTGTACAAGGCCGCACGTGAAATGATTACCTGGCGCACCTTGGGCTTCGGCCTATCAGGAGGCCATGGGTAGTGGCGGGTCTTCCCACGACCCACGGGTTCGGTAGTCCCACATTATTATCTGCTACTGAAATTATCCTAAATTCATTCTATTTTTTCATTGTTTGCTATTTTTATTGTAATTATGCTTTATTACCTCATTACACTGTTAAACTGTTCTTCTAATTCTTATTTCAATAACACTATCCCGAAAATACCTTCAGATGGATATCTCCCCTGCTAGAGTCGGCCCTAATCTACGACAAATAAATAAATAGACAATTCCCATAGCGCCATCTAAGTAAGCGAAGCTTGTGTAATGAGTGGTAGATAACTAATAAACTAATTATATACTTTAAAATAAAAACCTACAAATAACACCCAGACCCGTAACAGAAATTAAAATTCATCATTTAAATTATCACTCGGCCGGGAATCGAACCCCAGGAGTTCTGCGTGGCAGACCGGCCTGTTATCTAATTAAACCACTTAGATCGTCAACAGAATATTTATTGTGTTATCTCCGAATACCTATTGCTTATTTGATAATAGTGTAGTTCAATGATATGGCTAAAAGTATAAATGTGTGTACAATAATATTACAGACCATATTATCACTAGCACTGTCGGTGAAGATCATTTATAATAATTATTAATTTTTTCTACACTTATTTACAATGGGAAAGTTTATATTCGAAGGCGATCTTAGTGGTTTAACGGATAGGCAACTAGAATACGTTGGTGAAGTTTTAGAGAAACAAGGATTTAGTAATGACAAAGTGTTATTCTCGGTAGTAGGAAAAGCTGATGATAACTTTGTTGCCAACGTGAAACGCATAACGGTTGAAAAAGACGGGAAAATATTCAAGATGGTTGCAAAAGTAGCTCCTGAAGGTGAAATGCTCAGAGCAATGATGAAACCAGATTTAATTTTTAAAAATGAAGATATTATGTACTCTGAAGTCCTGCCTAAGGTAACGAGTTTAGAAGAAGATGCAGGAATACCGGAAAGTGAAAGACTAAAATACGCCAAATGTTACGGATCCCTAATGGAAGCACCAAATGAAATAATACTTCTGGAAGATCTGCAAGTTTCAAATTTTGTTTTGCTTGACAAATATAAGTCTCTTACAAATGAAACTGTAAAGTTGATATTAAAAGACTTTGGAAAGCTTCACGCAGCAACATATGCGTTAAAACACCAAGAACCAACAAAGTTTAGGCAATTTGGTGAAAAACTTCATGACCATATGGAACTTATGGCTGGTATGGAAGCCTTTGAATTGCATTTAGGTCAACTTGAAATCGATGCTATGGCATTGACAGAAAACGACACATATAAAAAATGCCTAAAAGGAGCACTAACTTCAATGTCAAATAATATAAAAAAAAATAAGGCCATCGACATTAATTCTAAGTACAGTGTAATACAGCAGGGTGACCCATGGACTAATAACATTATGTTTGTGGTTGAGGTAACTAATTATTATGGTTAAGTATTTTATTATTTATTCGTATTTATTGTCTTCAAAATAATACAAATAATGAAATCAACTCATCCCAAATTAGTATAGAGCATAGATTTAGTTACTGAATTGAATATAATATAATCTGTAGGTATCTATAGAAGGTAGTCCCCTAATCTCATTGAACTAATTTAACTTACTAAATTTTCAGGACGAGAAACCAGTAAAATGCTGTATGATAGACTACCAGCTATCCAAAGAAAATACACCTGCTGCCGACATTATGTACATGATCTTCAACTGCACTGACTATGAAACCAGGGCGAAGCATTACCACGAATGGATCGAGTACTACCACGATCAACTTGAGAAATACCTCTCAAATCACGGACTAAAAGCCAACTTTGTATACCCTAAGGACAGACTAGATGCCGACTTGAAGAGGTGGGGCAAAGTATCTTTCGCTATATCAGTTATGCTAGCATCTATGCTTATGAGAGATACTGCGGAAGCTGCTAAGTTGAAAGATGCCATGAAATTAAACGAAGATATAAATGAAGTTTTGAAATCCACGCAGCTTAGCAATACCCAAGAGTCTACAATATTAAGATTCAAGGAAAGACTCGAAGGGTTAGTAGCTAGTTATTTAGAACTTGGTTACATTTAAAGAAACATTGAGTCATAATGTCTTCAGTAGTATAGCACTTTCTTACCTTCCTTCCAAATCTAGCAAATGCGCCGTTGCGTTGCAGCGAAGGGTCGCAGTTGCTTTTTGCCACAGAGCGCGAGTAATGTAATATAACATACATATACTTGGACACATTCACACAGTGCCATGTAACCTCAATGTAAGCAAAGCTTGTAATATGGGTGTTCGATAACCGATAAACTACTTATATTAATTTTTTTTATACATACTTATAATACATAGTAATACTCAATAACAGAAACTAATACAGTTGAACTACTAACCCTTAATCATAAGAAACTCTATATATAGTATACCACATACTGAAAGACAATAAAGAAAACACGTAAAGTTGAAGACGATAAAAGCAATTTTGTTATCTTGCGTCAACAAGTGTTTTGTTCTACTGACACGAATATTAGTATTCTTACTTAATAATAACATGGATATCGTTCATTTTTATCATTCACATTGATTTTTAAGTAAATTTAAATTTAAAATATGTACCTACTTAGTAACAATTGGTTTGTGGTTATTTTCAAATGTATACAAAATTGTGCTATCTATTGTTAAATAAGTTGTATAAGTTCTTACCTAAAACATAGGGTATCCTTGTTCAGGGAAAATTTATTATTTATTCCCTTTTACTTGTTTAAGATGTATAATTTAAATTAATTTTACAAAAATTTTATAATAAAATTGTATTTATTTAATTATTGATTTTCTTATTACGCGTATCTCCAAGTAATTTCGCCTTTTCTAAGCTAACTTTTTCAATAATTTTACGTACACATTTCAGTTTACTTGATTCATCTCGACATTAATATCCCGGTTGTGCTCTCGCGCACAAGGGTTCAGGGTCCGCCTTAACCATGATATAGGATTTGGAAAATCAGGTAATAACAGTGGAGCAACTGCCAACTGATCTCCATGACCCTGCTACCAGGAGAATCTGACCAGAAGGGAGAATGGTTACACATTCAGTCTAATTCAGTTTCATCACGATATTTAATTTCCATCACCGTAAGAGCATCGGTTAGTATTCAACTAATGTACATACCTCAGAAAAGAGTCATTGGTACATGGCCCAGGTTCGAGTCACGAACCCGCTACCTCTCGCTTACCTCTTCTTCATAATCTAACTATCTGACAGTTCATCATCGTAAATGCTTGTTTAGGTACAAAATTGAATCGGTATTCAATAATTTACATGAACATCATATTACTGAGAAATTTGTGGTCTGTTTATTTATATTCGTAGTCGTAACCTTATTCGAATTCGAATTCAAAATTTCTTTATTGAGTAGGGTATTAAATAACTCTTTCAATCATCAAAGAGGAGAGGGTAGGAAAGTAGGAAGGAAACACACTGTGATATGTTGGCCACCCCTGGACCGGAGCACATCCACACCATGCCGACAACGGCCGAACCGTGTCCGACAAAATCAGACAGAGCCGGTCAGTGCCCGACAATATCAAGCAGTGCCTCGCATAATATATAGGTAATCTTGGGTAATAGGTAGGGGATATTGTTGTAGTTTTAGGTGGTTTTCTTAAGTATAATAATAATTAAGAAAACTAACTAAAACTACAGCAAGAGTAAGCCAGTCCACCAAGGCAGCACCAGTTCACGAGTATATCGCAGGGCCCATCCATCGTTCAATTCAATCATATTTGAGGGGAAAATGGGGGGCCCGGTCCTCACGCCACCGCTAGACAGACCTTTAGAAAGAAAGAAAGAAAACATTTATTGCACGTAGACACCACGACACGATAATTAAATACAACAAACAGAAACAAATAACTAATTATTAGCAAAGCGTACATAAACTTAAGTAAAAATTACGTTAGAAAATAAAAAATGTATAATAACGAGCATCCATTACAGATGCTGCATGTGAAAGGTAGCTGCCCCTATCCTTTATACCCCTACCCGCCCTACCCTACCCCTACCCAACTCCTACCCTACACCTACCCAACCCTAGCCTACTGCTACCCCACCCCTACCTAAGCCATCCCCACAGCAGCCAATGCAGTGCCACCTATAGGTCGACAGCTTAACTGGTGTATCGCCTGCGGTATGAGGGGGGCAGAATGGGTGACGTCATGTGACGTTTAGTGGCTAAGCGCGGGGGCGCGGGGCAGGGAGCACAAGGGACGTTTCTCAGTGCGCCCGCGGACTCTCGGAATAACGCACACGAAGTTAATTTACCGATAATAAATCCCGAGGTGGAGGCTTGAAAATGTTTGCTAAAAAAATTAATAGAAGCACAAGGGTTTCCAAAGTGTGCGCCGTGGAGAGGAAGGAGGTGCTGTGAGTATTCTCGTCTCAAAACTAAACTTAGATGTTCATATGCACATATTAAATCATATCAGCCGTAAGATGCCCACTGCTGGGCATAGGCATCCCCAGAGGTCCCCACAAAGGGTATTGCGCCTTTCGCTTTCAGCTATACCTGTGATCTTTACCAGATCGTCGGTACACCTAGTGGGAGGCCTACTCATGCTGTGTCTTCTGGTACATGATCGCCACTCGAGAACTTTCCTGCCCCATAGGCCAAGTGTTCTGCGAGCTATGTGCCCTGCCCGCTTGGCAATCTTTCGTGATATGTCGGTGACCTCAGTTCGCTTGCGGATCTCCTCATGCCTGATTCGATCGCGCAATGACACTCCAAGTATAGCCCTTTCCATCGCCCTTTGGGCGACAGTTAGTTTTCTTATAATGCCCACAGTGAGCCATAAAATAAATATACGTAGACCCTCTGTTGGTCACGACGTAGGTTCGAAAGAACGTTTATCGCTCGCACGATGATGGAATGAGCTCCAGCTACAGTGTTTTCTTTGGACTATGACATGGAATCGTTCAAGAGGTATATTAGAGGTATATTTAGAGGCGGGCAACGCATTGGTGACTTCCCTGGTGCTGCTTATAAGATGTCCATAAGCGGCGGTGACCACTTTCCATCAGGTGGCCCGCTTGCCTGTTTGTCTGCCGTATAACATTAAAAAAATAAATAAAGAAAATCTTACTTTTTTGCACCGAATTAAAAATCGAGATTTAATTTAAAAGCCATTATCAAAGATTAGGTTACTCGTCTCGAGATAATATACTTAAACTTGCGACACGTTCGGGCATAATCCCGTGTGCATTATTTTTCCGAGGAACGTCATCAACTGACGTTTCGCGGAAGAAAATGCTCACTGCCCCGCGCCCTGCACCCCCGCGTTCTTCAACGAAAAATCACCTTCCCACCAACCTCACCTACCGCAGGCGATATACCAATTAGGTTGTCGACCTATAGCCGGTACAATCTAAGTTATCTAAAGATTGTATACGTGATTATATAAGCGGATTCGATAAATTAACTAAAATAACGATAATTCAATAAAAAATAGAAAATATTACATGTCACGCAAGTCATGATGATACAGAGGAATAAAACATGATGTTTGGATCTCTATTGTACCTATATTCCCTACAAGTTATGACTCTATTTTTATTGTCGTTAGCATTTTCCTAATATATGAAATCCTAACTGTGACTTGTGTTGTTCATTGTAGGTACCTACTATATTTTTCATCCTAATTATCGGAAGGCCTTAGGTCTAATCATCCGAATTTCTAAAATATTATTATCCTAATATTCGAATACCTTCGCCATGTACCAATGACTCTTTTCTGAGTTATGTACATTAGTTTAATACTAACCTACGCTGTTACGGTGAGGGAAAACATCGTGATGAAATCTGCTCATTCAGGCGACTGGATGTGTAACTATGATCCAATCTGGTTAGTTTCCCCTGGTAGCAGAGTCACGAAGGTCATGTGGCACGGTAGGTAACCAAGCAAGGCAAGGTACCTTGCCAAATCCTGGATCATAGTTAAGGCGGAACCCGGACTTTCGGGCGCGAGAGCATAATTTTTTATTATCCAACTCCTAAATGAGCAAAAAATGATTTCTCAAAACCGTTTATTTCGCATAACCATGGCGCGGATTATATCAAGCGTCGGCGACGCACGTTATAGTTTGCGTTATGCTGTCAACTCAAAATTGTATGAATTCCTAATGCGCGCGCCGACGCAGGTTGTGTCAGCGACGCACGTTGCGTCGATAACCTGCGTCGGCGCGCGCATTAAAAATTCATACAATTTTGAATTGACAGCATAACGCAACCTGCGTCGCTGACGCTTGATGCAATCCGCACCCATCACTTCGTCGAATATTTTTTGTGAACATTTTTCACCGAATAGGGGCTTCGCCACCATTGGTCACTCGCCACACATTTTGAATGCAAATATTTTCCGCCAGTTTATTAATAATTTATTGGACGAACGATTAGAAAGACAATTTAGACCTGTACACTCTGTGAAAGCAAGCTTCAGCATCTGTGACGGTTTGGGCAGCTGTAATAGCCACAAGACTTATCACGTTTTCATTAAATATGTCGTAAAGAGAATTAAAAAATCTACCGTAAAAAGATTTTTAACCTTTTTAAAGCTTTGAAACACGTAAACAATTTGGTAGAAGCCATTAAGTATTTCATCAAGACTCCATCCCATAAAGATCTTGAAAACCGTCGTTTTACAAGAAAACTTTACCAAAAACTTACTCCCCGGAACTAAACCCAAAGGAAATTTTCATTTGTGAGGCCAAAGTATCAGCTAAACAATATGAGACATCCGATGCCCGAGAACGGGAGAAAATACCCCATCAGACAGCAGTGAGCGAATTATTCGAGACAGACTCAATGCTGTTATCCATGCTAAAGCTGGTCAGTCAAAGGCTACATCGAACAATAACATAACATTTTCTTACTTTGAAGTGTTGTTTTCATATCCTAGTATCAGTATTCTGTGGATGTACTGAAGTCTCCAAACAAAAATTTGGATGGGACTATGTACACGGCCGTTGGTTTTAATATGAAACTTCTATACTCACTGGGTTGGCCGCAGAACTAGTTGTGCTTGCAGAGTAGGCGTCGTTACTAAGCGTACCTTGGCAGCTTTGAGACGCTCTTGAAACTGCTTTGCTCGCTCAACGCCGGACATTGGGATACCCACTTGTAGCCCATGGCCCCCTCTTTCCGGCACTGGCGTAAGGCGACTTATTTAATTTTTGTACAGTTTTTACACTTTATGCTTATTTTTACTATACATTATTGTCCAAATTACACCCATTTTTATATGGATCGATTGTTTTAGACAAACTAACGGTCCACTATAATGTACAAACTGGGCATGCATTTGACCGACATCTAAAATGGTGACAAATGACAATGCGTGAGATGACGGTGCATGAATTTGTGTTTGTTAATGTTTCTTTTGACAATTATGTAACTATTGTTGTGTCGTAGTGTGCTAAATGTAAACAATGTCATTTCTTTCTTTCTTTTAATGTATTATTGTTGTCGCCTTAAGTTTATAATGTGCAATAAATTTCACGTTTAATAGTATTTGTTAATGAATTGTCTAGTCACAATGATTCGTTATAATCGGCTGTGTCCTGTATTCTAATCACGTGCATAATACAAGAAACTATTTAATTTGTAAACAAAATCAATAATCAGCCCATTTCAGCTGAATCATCATGATAATCATCTTTTCGATAAAAACTGATGCATCATTTGTTTTTGAATTTTAAATTTAGCAATGTTGGAAAATACCTAGAAGGCAGACTATAAATATGATAAAAGAAATAATAGCTAAATGTAATTATGTCGTGTACCCTGGAAGAGGCCCCGCACCCGACGCAAAAAGCTCAAAACAGCGAGCTGACTACACGCTAAACAAAGACACTCATGTCAATTCTTGTTTCTAAGAATACATTTCCAGTTATTAGGGTAAGACAATAAAGACCTTTATCTACACTCATTGCGTAATGTTGCAATTACATGTTCCTGTCACATGTCGTTTAAGGATACATTTTTTTCACGCCAATCTATAAAATTATAAAAAACTACTTTTCGATACAGCATTTCCCATACTAATTTCATTACTGCTGTATCGAAAAATAACTTTTTAATCATTATGCAACATTTTAATTTTTTAAATTTTTGTCGGGCGCCGTGACACGGCGAAATGTAGGCTGAATACCTATATGTCTTTAACAAATTCAAAATTCAAATTCAAATTTTAAATTTTCCTATTTATATTTCTATGTAGGTACCTTACAGAATATCGCAGCTAAATAATACTCTTTTAAATAGTATTGTGTTTCTGCCGGTGAGTAATGTTTCCAGTGCTCCATGGGGTGGGGATTTGGGGAACCGTGGCTTTGGCAGTGGAGTGGCATTTGCTTTTTGCTGCCAGAGCAACGTGTTATAGAGGTGGGCAACGCATTAGCGATATTCTTGGTGTTGCTAATGTCTATAGGCAGTGGTGACCACTTTCCATCAGGTGGCCCGCTTGCCTGTTTGCCTACCGTATGACATAAAAAAAAAAAAAATTTCTATGTAATTATTTACCCGCTGAACAGAATATTTTTTCTAATTGTTGTGATTTGTTTTTGTGAATGTTTTTTCTTATTTGAAGCAAATTAATAGATAAAAAGAAAGTAGTTAAATGAAATTCCCGCCGCTTGATATCCTCGACGCGTAGATACAACAAAACTGACTCGCTTCTTACTTCCAGCAAAGTTGAGAAAATTATAGGTACGATATTTATATTTTAACATAAAAATATGAGTGTAGATAAAGTAGTGTATGTAACTGCATATTATTAGGTATTAAAACACTCGTGTCAAACTATTATCACCTCTTTGTGCTGCTTGTTGAGCAGCTCATGGAAATACGAGCGCCATCTCTCCTTCACCGCGCGGTCATCGCATAACAGGTTTAGGGTCATTAACACAGCGGCACGTGGAAATGTCCTGTGCCGCTTTAACCTTAGATCGTGCCAACTTGTAAATGGAGTTTCTGCCCCTCAGACGATTCGAACTTATCGTACAAAGGACGTAAGTACCTTGTCCGTCTGCCAGCAGGGGGACAACGTGCAGGTGAGGTTGGCTTGGGCCCCTGAGATGGTGGTGGGGCCCCAAAACCCCCCAAAGACGACGAAAGACGGTACGGTCGGATTTTCTGACTTGGTACTCAGTGTGATTTTAAAGACGGCACGGTCGAGTTTTCTGACTTGGTACTCACTTAGTGTGATTTTATAGACGGCACGGTGGAGTTTTCTGACTTGGTACTTAGTGTGATTTTAAAGAAGATACGGTCGGATTTTCTGACTTGGTACTCACTTAGTGTGATTTTAAAGACGGCACGGTGGAGTTTTCTGACTTGGTACTCAGTGTGATTTTAAAGAAGATACGGTCGGATTTTCTGACTTGGTACTCAGTGTGATTTTAAAGACGGCACGGTCGAGTTTTCTGACTTGGTACTCACTTAGTGTGATTTTAAAGACGGCACGATGGAGTTTTCTGACTTGGTACTCAGTGTGATTTTAAAGAAGATACGGTCGGATTTTCTGACTTGGTACTCACTTAGTGTGATTTTAAGGACGGCACTGTGGAGTTTTCTGACTTGGTACTCAGTGTGATTTTAAAGAAGATACGGTCGCATTTTCTGACTTGGTACTCACTTAGTGTGATTTTAAGGACGGCACGTGGAGTTTTCTGACTTAGTACTCAGATAGATAGATAGATAGATAAATTCTTTATTGCTCACACAAGAATAATTACATTAAAAAGTTCCGACAAAAAACCATAACTAGATGTGGGCAAAGGCGGCCTTATCGCTGTAAGCGATCTCTACCAGGCAACCTTTGTGTAAAGAACCGCTTGATACTCAGTGTGATTGTATAGAAGATACTGTCGGATTTTCTGACTTGGTACTCACTTAGTGTGATTTTAAAGACGGCACGGAGTTTTCTGACTTGGTACTCAGTGTGATTTTAAAGAAGATACGGTCGGATTTTCTGACTTGGTACTCACCTAGTGTGATTTTAAAGACGGCACTGTGGAGTTTTCTGACTTGGTACTCAGTGTGATTGTATAGAAGATACGGTCGGATTTTCTGACTTAGTACTCACTTAGTGTGATTTTAAAGACGGCACGGAGAAGTTTTCTGACTTGGTACTCAGTGTGATTTTAAAGAAGATACGGTCGGATTTTCTGACTTGGTACTCACTTAGTGTGATTTTAAAGACGGCACGGAGAAGTTTTCTGACTTGATACTCAGTGTGATTTTAAAGAAGATACGGTCGGATTTTCTGACTTGGTACTCACTTAGTGTGATTTTAAAGACGGCACGGTGTAGTTTTCTGACTTGGTACAGTGTGATTTTAAAGAAGATACGGTCGGATTTTCTGACTTTGTACTCACTTAGTGTGATTTTAAAGACGGCACGGTGGAGTTTTCTGACTTGGTACTCAGTGTGATTTTAAAAACGTTTCTCTTCAAATATATATTTTTATATGGATCGAATATCCATACTCTTTGACGAATTGTTTAGTTGCGAGTACTATTATTTTAATCTGCGTACTATTACGTAAAGTGTTTCGTTCAGTGCCGTGCTGCCATACCGTCAACACACCGCTGATCGTGAACGTAGCGTGCAAAAAGTGAAAGTGACCCGAACGCGGACCGCACAACTGTGACACTCGCCTGACGCCTCATCCCAGTGGCTTATCGCGATTGTTGACAGGTGATTAGCCTTCGCAGAATGGACATATTAAGTGGTATCGTGTCGTTTGTCTCTGATAGAGATTTTTGTTATTTTCGTGTTATTTACGCTTACATTACATTTACTCTCCAACATGCTGTGCACGCCGTGCAATCAGGTTGCTGGCGCTATGGAGATGCTCCTAAAGTGTTCAGAGACAATACCCCATTCGCGCAGTTCCGTCCTCCCAGCTGGCAGCGGCGGCACCGGCTGATCAGAGTTCCCTACTGGGGGCCGTTAAGCCGGCCAATCCTGACTCCCATCGGGGTGATGCTACGACTGCCGATCCGAGCCTCCAGACGACTCCTGCCACGTCCGAAGCACCCGTCGTCGCCACGGAATCTCCGCTGCCGAAATCGGCTCACGCCGCCCTGCTGCAGACTATATCGGACAACAATGACCGACTTTTAGCCAAATTAACAGCGCTTATCGACAGTTAGTTGTCTGAAAATAGCAAGGCTCTACAGGAGAGGCAAGAGGCTATAAGTCAGCAGTATAACACCATGTTGGAGTCTCTAAACAGGTACAGCTCGCTGTTTGATGAGACGGTACGTGACATCAGTGCGATAAAGACTGAGCTCAAGGCACTGCGCAAAACCAAGGACGAGGTTTCCGAGTTACGGTCAACAGTTGACGATTTACGACAAACCATAAATGGGTTCGAGCAGCGGGAGCGACTGCTAAACTTAGAAATATACGGAGTTCCTGAACGGAAATCTGAACGCGTTTGTGACCTGGTAGTCTCTATTGCCAAAGCGATGGATATTTCTCTAGACAGCACGGAAATCATATCGGCGGTAAGAATACCTACACGGAACACCGCAGGCCTCCCTAAGCCAATTATTGCGAAGTTCAGCACTATAAATAAGAGGGACGAATTACTGACTGCAGTTCGTAAACAAAGGGGGGTCAGCACCAAGGACATCGAATTGCCGGGCGATCCTCGCCAGATACACGTAAACGAGCACCTGACGCCCGCTGATAAAACGTTACTGAAACACACCAAAGCCAAGTGCAAGGAACTGGGGTTTCAGCACTGCTGGACGCGCAACGGAAAGATTTTTGTTCGTCAAGCCAACAATTTTCCTCCGCAGCGAATAGACAGACAGTCGCAATTGTCGAGCTTGAAAAAACCCGTGGTGTCGTAAACAGTAATGTCCAGCCATTTAGGACCATGCTCGATATATTTATAATCACTACTTATTTCTATTCGTTGATATTACTTCGTACACTATACAACAATACACACCATCACTTACACAACTCATCACTGTATGCATACCTATGTGAATCCCTGCGCCAAAACTCAGTTACTATGCCTGGAGGCATACGGTATAGCTGCGCTCCTACTATTCTCTCACATTATACACTATATTGTAACTCGCTTTTTATTTGTTGCTGCTTGTAAATGGCATACCCCTAACTGTATATTTACAGAATACGAGGAGTATAAGGGGTAAAACTGTTCAATTTAGGCAGGGTTTACTTAATAATAACTACGATGTTGAGGCTGTTTGCGAGACGTGGCTGGTGGACGGTGTTTTCGATTCCGAAGAGTTCGATTTCGATTCCATAGAGACACGGACGTCGTAGAAAAAACCGCCAGCATCGGTTTTGACGTATAGTTTGACAAAACAATTTTGACAAGTGCTAGTGCTGCGGTCATAACGACATTGGAATCTATCGATTGTGATTTGGCTAGGGATGTCACATCGATTCCATTTTCTTGATTTTCATATTGTACTTTATTATTTCTGATTTCCAATTCTTATATTAAAGAAAACACAAATGGCACATAATTAACATATATATAATTTGTCTAGAAATTAATGACAAAGTAATAGTAAAGCGCCTCTAAATTTAAAATAATCACCGCCTGATCACAAAATGTTCTCAAGTTGTGTTTGACACCGTCTACCTGAAAGTAAAAGTCAATAATGAAGCTTTAATGTCATTGTAGTACCAATGTACCAGTGCAAACCATACACCTGTAGATGACCATTATCAGGAGGATGTGTGCTATCAAATACAAAAATAAATTGATGACACGAACAAATTATAATGCACTTCAAATATAAGTTTGGTTATAAGTATAGAAGTCTTGATTAGCCTTTGCTAATAATTACCTAATAAAAATTCATGTTTTGGTACAGGTATAATATGTAGGTAGGTATCTACTTATATCCAAATAAGTCTCTCTTATTACAAGGGCCAATTAATTTTTCTGTGAGAAATAATTTAAACGTCAACACGGTCAATAAATATACTAAATTTGTAAGAAGTGTTTACACATGAAATAATGCACTTAATACCAGTTAAGCTCAATATGAACAACCAATAGCAAATGCATAAAGCAAAATGCAATTTCATGCTTCACACATATAACCAAACAAAATAAGATTACAATAATATAGTATACTTTTCAATTAAAAACAATTACCATAGTAGTCCTCTGTGTATTCTTGGTCATAATCATAATTGATCATTCCTCAAAAAACCTGGAAAATGGGAACAGGAATGTCAAGTATTTTCATATAATGGTCACAGTCAAAGGGAGCGGTGAGGAAAAGTTTTGTCTAATAATTATATTCTATGAATGCTTACAATGAAACATTAGGTATAAAATATGTAAAACGGCAATTTACTGATATTCTCACTTTTGAACCACCAACGAAAACATAGGGATGATGTAGAAGTCCTCCACTAATGTAGAAGTCCTATTGCTAATCCATGAAAAGTAAAGGTGAAAGGAAAAGGATAACATGGCACAAATATGAAATGTTACAAACCTAAATTATAATATATCTACTACTTACTTTTATAAATAACAGAGTTTTCTTCGGCAGTGAAAACAGTGTTGGACTATGAGGATTGAGTAATTTTAACCATATTTCTCAAGTTCTGGAGTTGGCCAATTTCACAATTTTTCTCTCAATGGGCATCCTCTCACGACACAGCGATATTGAAACATTACTCAAAAATTCAAATAGAAGCCGATAGGAATATATTATATATATTACAATAACAAATTAGAATGCATGAAAATACAAAAAAATCTGATTTCTGTCAATCAAAAAGTAGTTTCTTTTTCTAGGAGTTCGGTTTGGCTTTGAATACAAGGTGCCAGTAGTGAATGTTTATAAAAAAAATATCTTTCGCGTATTATTTATATAGGTATATTAATTTTATTCTAAAAATATATAAATATCATCATCATCACAGCCCATAACAATCCACTGCAGGACTTCGGGCCTCTCCCACGAAAGGGGCGGTCATTGCCATAATCTCCACGCTTGGCCGGCGGGTTGGAGATCGCAGTGCAGTTGATGTGAATCAACCCAGAAAGATGCTGCTGCCCATCTTTCGGATTTGTCCTTTAGTCGCCTCTTACGACACCCACGGGAAGAGATGGGGTGGTGCTATTCTTTGAGGTGGCGGCACCACACACCACACACCATATAAACATAATTTAAAGATATTATAATATTTATTAATATCTGCACATATTGGTGATATATTTTGTATCCAACCGGGATGTATATGCATGATGTAGTATGTAAAATTATATTAAAAAAATTATTTGACAGCCACTCGATGCTGGCGGTCGCTTTTACTAAGTTTATGGCTCTGGATACTGCGATTCCACCCCGTGGTGTGATGCTGCTTACGGCTCGGTCGCTCGCCGCGCGCCGCGCCCCGCTACCCGACACAAGCCTGGAGTTGGTACACGTAGTTGTAGGCGCGCGCGCTATACACCCACATTTAGATTTACATATAATATGTATGCGTTTACTTACCGGGCTCCGGGTCTGCTCACGACGATCAGTTGCTTCGACTCAATATTTATTTACAGTCCCATTGCACTATGAGGGCCCATTATTTATTATTAGGAGATTTTAATTTGCGTCATATTATTTGGAGGTCTCGGACAGGCGGATTTTTCGACCTTAGTGGAATGTCAGGCGAGAGTCAGGAGTGCTTTTTTGAGTACCTTCTCTCCAGTGGATTGTCGCAGTATTGCAGTGTGCCCAATGGCAATGGACGGCTTTTGGATATTGCCTTTTCGAGCACGGAGGCGGAGGTGCGTCGCGTTGTTGATCCCATTATCCGAGAAGATTGGCCTCACCACCCGGCGCTCGCGTTGGACCTTGTTAATATTAGTCTTAAACATTTTAAGACGCCCCGAAAGAAAATTTATAAATATAACAAGGCCGATTATGATGGAATATTCCATGACTTATGTGCGATTAATTGGACTCGGGCTCTGCAGAACGTGCCGATGGACGAGGAGATTCAGTTTTTAAACAACACTGTAACGTCAGTGATAGGTAAGCATGTGCCTTTTTTCTACAGTACCCCGGATGGATATCCAGCTTGGTACACCAGAGCGCTAATACACATCATTAAGGAAAAACATAAATATCACGCACTCTAGAAGAAAAATGGTAACAGCGCAGACCGCGAGGCCCTCTCTTTGTTATGTGCGAGACATAAAAATTTGCAACGTCAATGCTGGAATAAGTACACGGAACGCTGTAGCAATTAAATTACCAAAGATCCAAAAGTTTTTTGGAGCTATACGAAGAGTCTGCGCCGCGATTATGGGCTGCCCGCTCAGATAAATTATGGTACTCGTGCTGGCAGTGACGGTCCCGAAATTTGTGAGGTTTTCTTAGATTATTTTTTATTTGTTTATAAAAGCACTCCTGACGTTCTCACTCCTAGTTTTTCCACGGAAAATATGCACAGCAATCCCTTGAGCTGTTGAATTAGTAGAAAAGTACCTACAAAAAATAAACAATAATAAAGGTGCGGGTTGTGATGGCATTGCACCGGTTTTCGTCCGTAACTGCGCTCGCAATCTGTCATTGCCTTTGAGCATCTTATTTATGAGATCTCTTGCGGAGGGCATATTTCCAACTGTCTGGAAGCAAGCCTACATTGTTCCTATACATAAATGCGGCTCCAAGATCCTCGCTGAGCACTACCGCCCCGTGTCGATTCTAACTATTGTCTTCGAGCAGATCGTATATGATCTAGTGTACCCGTCGCTTACGCGTAGTATCCCGCTCGCACAGCATGGCTTTATGCGAAAATGCTCCACTGTGACCAACCTGGGCGAATTTGTGAATGCCGTTACGGGCTACATGGACGGAGGCTATCGGGTGGATGCCGTGTACACCGACTACTCTAAATGTTTTGACAGACTCAACCATTATACTATTTTATATAAATTAGAGCAGGTCGGTGTGCACGGTGATCTACTTCGTTGGTTTGAGTCCTACCTGCGGAACAGGAGCCAGGCGGTTAGGATCTGTTTGCACCCATTCCATCTGGGGTACCACAGGGGTCCCATTTGGGGCCTTTGCTCTTTAATATTTGTCTCTTTGATTACTCGTACTGCTTCCGTCATGCATTTTACCTCATGTACGCCGACGATACAAAGAACTTCATGCCTATAGAAAGTACCGATGATTGCGTAAGATTGCAGGAGCATCTAGATAGAGTGTCGGAGTATTGTACATGTAACAGTATAGATCTAAATGTTAAAAAATGTACGACCATCACTTTTACGAGACAAGCACACACCGTAAACACAACGTATAAGCTGAACGACGAGATAGTGCAACGTACTAATCAGGTTAGGGATTTGGGAATCACTCTCGACTCGAAGCTTTCCTTTAACGCTCACTACGAGTCTATTTTTGCAAAAGCAATCAGAATGTTGGGTTTCATTTATAGAACAGGGGCTTAACTCTGCGTTTGCTTTCAAAATCTTGTATTACGCCTATGTCAGAAGCGTTCTTGAGTACGCTTCACCTGTCTGGTCCCTAGTCTACGACGTCGACCGTAATAGATTGGAATCTGTGCAAAAATCATTTATCAACAGACTAAATTACTTGACTTGCATGGCTCCCGGAGATTACTCTGCTAGTCTGAAGGCTCACGGGATACTCATATTGTAGGATAGACGTTTCCTGAATGACGCTAGGCTTCTTTATGACATCATTCACTCCGGGGTGGACAGTCCACGGCTGTTGTCCCGGGTGATGCTGAGCGCGGGTGACCTGCGCGCGCGACGTGGTGGCCGCTGGCCGCGTCTACTCGACCATCGTCGCGCACGCAGTAATTATGCGTTAGGATCACCGCTCAATATGGATGGATGGATATGAATAACATTTGTCCCAAACTGTCAATATTTTCCATCTTGACCGCACACCCTTTTTGAGCGGGGTTCTTATGTTTCTACAGTCTCGGTAAAGGACGATGATAGTGACGTGATATCACTATTATCAGTGATCACTGGGATAGGTATAGGCATACTAATGAAAATTTACACACACACACATATACGCACATGCACACACAAACACAAACTCACGTACGCACACGATATTACTAAGTTCATTTAGCATTATATTATTTTTTTATCACGTATCATCACTGAATAATGCACGTGTTGGTACGGGTACTTTGCTGTTTGGTATTCTTAGCTTCACTAATCCCATTTGTAAATTGCAGTTTTGTAATTGGCAGTACCACTTTTATCTGTATCAGATTGTAAACAAATGTATATTGCTGTAAGACTGTGAAATAAATAAATAAATTATTGTCTACAAACTCAATAAATACACGCAAGAATCACCGCCCTATCACGTGTGAGTCGTGAGTTACATTGAATAGAAATGCGCGGTAGAGCTCGTTTCGTTCATTCAATCTCATAAGAAATTAGAGTTTTAAGAAGTATGGAAAGAGTATCAATAAAATATGTAGCTTAGTTGATTTGAGCATGTGGAAAGGATGAATGATAAACCAGACCACCCTCTAGGGTTCGACGTTCATGTTTCTCTTTTTTACGCAACTCAACGTCGTTGACGTATACGTTGACTCAACGACTACGACGCCTACCTGATGGTAAGCGGTAACATAAAGCGGCGGGAGGCGCGATATTTATCGAAACCGATACTGCCTTGATACTTTGATACCTGTTACTTTGTTGTAATAACTAAACATGGCCTTTCTAATTACAACTGAATGTCGTTCATCATACACGTCGTATACCGAAGAACGTCTCGTATTTTGAACAAGTGCGTACTAAGACTGTACTCGTCGAAACTAGCCTACGTAATATAGATGCCTTCGAAGATAACAAATATGTTTCAGATTAATAGCATTGATTACGTATTATTATCTTAAACAATAATGACGCAAGCCATCAGCGCCAGCCGAACACAACATACACAAGATTTATCGTAGGCGTATGGGTTTAATTATACCCGTATCGATTTGTACCATTTTAAATTATCGCTTGGGCATGAAACACATTGCCGCGAACTAGTCCCGAAAGATCTGAATTGTCTTCGAAAACTCAATCGCGTAAAGGTCGCTGAAGATTTGCTACAACGACTCAATTCCTATCGTAAATTCGTAAAACCCATTGATACCTGATGATGAAACATGGGTTCACGAGTTATGGAGCTTCGCAATGACGCCATTTTCAGCCGATAGAGGACTTAAAAGATATAGCGGCAACAGCTCAAGTCGATTCCGTTGCGAAAATGCGTTTAAAAATGTTTGATAATGAGCAGTTTTCCAATATGAATTTAAAGCTTTCCTAACCACTCACTAGATGGCGCTCCGACAATTTTGGTAAATGATAATCGCTTGAAATAGGTTCTTAGTAACACTGGGTACGTTGTATTGAATAATATTGTATTTATCGATAGTTTTCAACTATTTTAGAGGTAATAATAAATGATTGCAAATAAAACAAACATCAATTTGACCGAGTCAGTTCGTTTCATGCACACTAGGATCAGGAATGGACGTAATCCAAATATGAAAGGTTTTGTATTTAAATGGAACATAGTGCCTACTTATATAAATATAAATTTTAACCTTTAAAAGTTATCTTTATATTAAGAAACATTTTATTGTTAAGTTTAGTATTAGTGGCTGGCTGCATGACATCACTGCCACAATCATACAGATTTAAAAAAAGATTGGAGAAACAAAATTGTAGGATATATCTATTGATGCTTTTTGAAACCAATTAACAATACCTACTGGAAAACTCATTAGTTTATTCGTTGGCGTAAGTGTATTATTTATACATAGTAACTATTATCTAATCTGCCTTTTACCACCATTATCGTTTATCACTCTATGACTGTCTAGTGGTGTTCAATGCTCTAATTAGTGTAAACAAATTTATATTTTTATTTTTTACCCCTCTTGCCTTAGTTAAGGGTAAACCCAAGCGATAACTCGCCACGTCTCACGTGGTAGGACTCTGTGAAGTCTGATGCTCCTACCTGGGTAAGTACCACCGCCTAATCTATTTTTGCGCCAACCAACAAAGCATAAAGTAGCCAGCATAATTACAGACACGACGCATTCCATCTGGGTCCTCACAGTGGCAACGCACATGCGGTTCTGCATTTTTAATCGTAGATGTTGTGGCCGACAGTTACCGGTTACCATCGGGGCGTTTGTCTCGTTTGTAGGGCATTGCCGCAGCTGTCGACCAAAGCGCCTCCCGCATCCGTGCTCCAGATGAATGAGCAGAACTCGGGATACAGCTACCGGCTCTGATCCGGATACCCGGCTCCGGTACCGGACACCGCTGCTAGTACCAGTAGCGGATAATGCTTGTGTTCTATTTTGTGGGTAATATTAAATTACTGTTTTTAATTGCTAAGCGAGCGGCACACAGAAAAGACGTAAGACACAGACACGTCGCAGACGCGGCGTCGCGCCCGTTCAATTTACTTTCATACTAAATTTATAGAAACGTCGCGACGCAAAACATACAACAAAGACACGTCGCAGACACGTCTTAAAACATACAGAAAGGACGGGGCACGGACGCGCCGCGGCGAGACCGGGGGTGCGGGCGGGGCGCGGGGAGCCGGGCCTCGCACACAGCGCTTGCTGTCCTTGTCATGCATGCGTTCAGGCCTGGTCCGCGACGGTGCGGCGTCCGTGTCCCGTCTTTTCTTACTTGTTTCGCAAATTCGCTAATGTAGGAGAGTGCACATATAAGAAGTAAGCCGGGGTTGAGTGGTAGATGGGGACCAATAAAAATGGATGTTCACAATATCATCGTTTAAATTTTTTAAAGTTCATCTATTATCAACGGGCCAGCCTTCAAAACTAATTGTTTGTATCTACATTCTCTCCCCCAGATAGTAGATAACAGTATAAAAAGATAAGGCTATAAATATAAAGCGATGTATCATGAAAGAATTGACAATATTAGAACTGTTCGTGTATATCATTTAATAAATTTTATATACACTTATTGATAATGGGAAAGTTTATATTCGAACGCGATCTTAGTGGTGTAACGGATAGGCAACTGGATTATGTTGGTGAAGTATTAGAGAAACAAGGATTTAGTAATGAAAAAGTGTTTTTCTCGGCGGTAGGAAAAGCTGACGATAACTTTGTAGCCAATGTGAAACGCATAACGGTTGAAAAAGAGGGGAAAATATTCAAGATGGTTGCAAAAGTAGCTCCAGAGGGCGAAATTATCCGAACCATGATGAGACCCGATTTAGTTTTTCAAAATGAAGATGTTATGTACACAAAAGTCCTGCCTAAGTTCAAGAGTTTAGAAGAAGAAGCAAGAATACCGAAAAATGAAAGACTAAAATACGCGAAATGTTATGGATCCTTAATGGAAGTACCAAGTGAAATAATACTTCTTGAAGATCTGCAGGTTTCAAATTATGTAATGCTTGACAAATATAAGTCTCTTACAAATGAAACTGTAAAGTTGGTATTAAAAGATTTTGGTAAGATTCACACAGCCTCTTATGCGTTAAAGCATCAAGAACCTGAAAAATTTAGATATTTATGTGAAAAACTTGTAGACAACTTTGAGCTTATGGGTGATGCAGGTTTTGAATTATATTTAGGTCAACTTGAAATAGATTCAATAGCATTGATAGATAATGTTAAACACAAAAACTCTTTGAAAGGTGCTTTAACGTCTATGCTGGAAAATATAACAAAAAATAATAAAATCGACGTTAACTCCAAGTACAGTGTTATACAGCAAGGTGATCCATGGACCAATAACATTATGTTTATTGTTGAGGTAATGCTATAATTATATATTCCAAAATTAGTAAATCGCATGTTATCTTATAAGTTTTATTGTTTATTTAATTTCTCACATCATTACTCATCCATCACAATTAGCCTATGTTAGTTCACTGCTGACTAAATTTACACATGTTTATATTAATTTTTATTTATGACAAGATCAAGGGAACAAAATAAAAAACACTCAAATTCTTGCAATAGATACCAAAATCTTTGATTTTGATGAACTAAGTTAACTTACTAAATTTTCAGAATGAGAAACCAGTAAAGTGTTGTATGATAGACTACCAGCTATCCAAAGAAAGTACTCCTGCTGCCGACGTAATGTACATGATCTTCAACTGCACCGACTACGAAACTAGGGCGAAGCATTACCACGAATGGATCGACTATTATCACGATCAACTTGATAAATGCCTCTCAAATTATGGACTAAAATCCAACTTTGTATACCCTAGAGATAGACTTGATGTCGACTTGAAGAGATTAGGAAAATTGTCGTTTAGTTTATCGGTAATAGTTGCATCCATGATCATGAGAGATACTGCGGAAGCAGCTAAATTTAAAGACGCCTTACAATCGAACGAAAACACGACTGAAGTTATGAAATCTGCTCAGCTTAGCAATACTCAAGGTCCTACCTTGTTAAAATATAAAGAAAGACTGGAAGGATTACTTGCTAGTTATATAGAATTTGGTTACATATAAATGTAAAAAACGTAATGTTTTTATAATTACTAGACTCACTATTTCTTTAAACCAATAATAATTATTCCAGGCGTTAGTTAAATATTACCTACAGCTCAGATTTTAACTTCCAAGTGGCAAACATTTGGGAAAAATATAGCGCATGATCGCTCAATATTTTATTTTCTTTATTATTATCTAGTCACTGAAGTTACTAACTTTCAACTTTCTAAAACTTCAACTTTTGAAACTTCTTCTCAAAGTTACCGCATTCCTTTAGTAATCTGGATTCTTTTTAGCTTAGTTAGGTAGATGTATTTTGTATCTTCTGTACTTAATTTAGAATATTTTAGAACTAAGTACTGCTAGTCTGACAGAAATATACAACTAATACCCTATTTTATGTTCTTTGTTTCTTTTACACAATATAATGCTATTTAATGACATGTATCTAACGATTTTGTTCATTTTTTCTTGGGATTGCTAAAGCATTGCAAGCACGCCTAAAGGCGATTTGCACATTGGAACGCAGCACCGTACAGTGCTGCGAAAAACGCATCCACGCGCGTAGCTGCGGATCCGCGTCACCGTACGTTTCCATAGACAACTCTAGAGCTACATTTCCATAGACCACTCTAGTGTTACAAGATTGGGCCCTTTATTCGTCAATCTGGCGAAATTTGGAAATATGTGTAATTTTAATATTCTTTTATATACAATCAAATATTTAGGAGTAAAGTACAGTGCCAAAAACTTATCTGACCCGCAGACCGACCGCCTAATATTAGAATTGAACGTTGCCCTCTTCTAGCAATAGGTTATATTTACAACATTATTATCAGTTTAGAACAAATATATATGATGTGCAAGTATTCAGATGTACTACTACTACAGATTACAGTCAGAAGGCGATACATTTGGATCATGATTATGATTGACTACAATTTATTAGTCAGTTTGACGAATTAGTCCGTGGTATTGTTGATGGCGTCCATACGAAAGAGCGAAATAGAGACAAGGCTGTACGAAATATTATCAAGGAACGAAAGTGATAAACAAATCGCTGGTAGTCGTGGGACTACTGGTAAAGATAAACTCATGGGAAAAAGAGTTCGCAGTTTTTCAAAGTTTGACACCTGTCATCCGAAATGTAGATCTCGACTAGTACTATCATTTCTCTTTAGTGTTCTAGGACCATTAGTTTCAGAGTTATTACAGTTTTGAGTTTGACAGCTGTCACCCAAAATCCAGATCTCGGTGAGTACTATTATTTCTCTTTAGTGTTCGAGGACCATTAGTTTCAGAGTTATTACAGTTTTGAGTTTGACAGCTATCACCCAAAATATAGATCTCGACGACTACTATCATTTCTCTTTAGGGACTAGTGTTCTAGGACCATTAGTTTCAGTGTAATTACAGTTTTAAGTAAGACAGCTGTCACCCGAAATGCAATTTGCTAGGTGAGGCGGGGGCACTATGCTGGCCACGCCAATGTGCGTGCCACCATATTGAAAATTGACTTTTCAAATATTAGGTTTGTGAGGGGAATGCAGGACTACGCAGTACAAACAGCCAGATATAAGAAACTGTGTTTATTTTATAAAGGATCGGGGTTCGGGATTCCGTCCGCCCGACAGAGTTTCCACAAACTACTATGGTACTAGAATACTAGGTGATCTAGGTAAGAGTGGCGGGAATCCGACTGCTCTTAGTATAAGGAATACTATAGTACTTGATTGTATTGAATTGTCGTAGAACGTAGCCGTGAACTATATGTCGAAACGCGGGCGCCCATTCGAAACCGCGATGTAGAATTTGGGTCAGCGCCATCTAGTGACCGTCGGCGGTACTATGCGTACTACGTTGTTTGGGTGCGTGGTGTTACATCTTCTCCCCCTCTGTCCTCGAAGGCGTCCCGACGAGAGAGACAGCACATGGTAGAGTTATTTCTTAGGGCAGCTCCGGCCTCTACTGTTGTCCTGAACTTTACGTTGATTGGCTCTTCTCCTAATTGGTTGAATAGGATCAAGCGACCTGATGAGGTCACCGACGTAGGGGGTCAGTGCCGAGGTGCGGAACGTTCCTATTGAAGAGTCCGGTTCATCTGGTTTGGCCAATACATAGGATGTCGCTCCCTCCCCCTGCACTAAAACTCCCTTGATAGCATGATTATTAGTGCTTACGTCAATAAAGATCGGATAGGGTTGCGATGCGTTTGCTTGCCTCGGTACTGGTATTGTGTTGAGATCAACTTTTGGGTCGTTATAAGCCTTATCTTGGGGCTCGTCCCATGGCCATTGAGCTTTCCTTCCATTATCCAGCTTAGGTCCTATGCCTACCTCTTCCAGGTCTAAAGTGCTAATTTCAATGTCATCACCCGTGTATCCAGGAAAAAGATTTACTGATTTGGGTGATAGTTGAGGCTTTTGCTCTTCAATTGCGTGTACTGCGTCTCTGTATATTAATTCCACATGGTCGGGGTATCTTCCGTCAAAAACTTTATGGGGTCGTTTGGCGAGATAAGACAATTCAACCGCTGCGCAATCTGCCGGTTCGACACGCTGCACCCTTGTAGGGTTAGTTTTAAAGCTTTCGCGCGATTGTGATTCATTTGACACTCCCGGTTGGTCCGTCGACGTCATGTAGACAGGTATAATACATTCCAATTCCAGATCGCGTGTAATCGACGGTTTATCAACAAACTGCCAGGTAAGCTGTGGCATATTGATGATTATTCCAGCGTCTTGGATGAAACCTACGCATAACAAGGTTTTATTATCCCTCGCTTCGGGGAGGCCTATGAATGTAGTGGGCACTATGCGGTCGCATATTTTAACTGGGATTTAAGTTACCGCTTAATACAATCGGCCATTGTAACCATCTCCGTTTGCTGCGAAAACGGATAACCCCGACGCTTCAGTTGGGTGTATAGCTGGTAGGACGCAACGCTGGTCTTCGCACACGTATCCACGTACGCTATTCCGGTAACGTCATATATATCTATTCTGACGATGAGTCTCCGTCGAGCATCGGTTTTCACATTGATAGAGCAGAAGTCCACGTTATGCTCTACTTTAATTGGTTTTGTAGCGATACAAGTGGGGCATTTGCTGCGTATAACCCCGGGTGCGCCACAACCGTAACACGAGAAGGCGGACCGCGAAGGTGTAGGTGCGTGCGTAGATGTGTCTGCAGCTCTAACAATTACCCTAAATGGTTTAGCTGGATGTGATCCGTTGTCTCGCTGTCTTTTCCTACATTCTTCCGTAGTGTGACCCATATGCCGACAATATTCGCAATGTTGCTTCTTCGGTTTACTTGCATTGTTATTGGCTTCATTGTATGTTGGAACTTCCCTTAGGAGCTGTTCCAGGGCCCTGGCCGAGTTCAACAATTCTTCGAAGGTTGTCACGGAGTTCCGATGCACCTTCTCCCGGATCTGAATACTCAGCTGACCATACAGAACATCCAACTGTTGCACTTCATTTAATCCAGGGGCGTGTAATTGAGTCAAAAGGCCGCGACCTTTAGCTATATAAGTTTCAGTCAACCCGCTAAAAGTTTGCTTATGCGCAAATATCTCTTGCCAAATCATTTAGGCTAGTTTTTTAGGTGTATAGGCATGCCGAAATCGGGTTTCAAATTCGTTCCAGGTGGTGATACCAGCCTCCACATCCTGCCACCATGTCGAAGCATTTCCCTTGAGTACAAGCGGTAAACTCATTAACGCGTTCGCGTCTGTAATTTTGTAAATGGCTTTGTAGACACTCGCCGAAGACAGAAACTCTTCTACTTGCGTAATATCTCTTGTTCCGTCGTAGGAAAATGGTGCTGTGGTAAAGGAATTGGTGGGTGTTTGAGCTAACGCTGGCTGCAACGTCGCTGAGGTAAGTGAATTCACTAGCTGCTCTAGTTGTTCTGAAGACATCGCAACATTGGCCATGTTTACACCTTGCGTTTCCGGAAATCTGTTGTTTAATCTGCGTGGCCTCGTCCGCAAAGTAGGTCCTTTCATGGGTGTATCCTCCGAACTCGCCACTTTCACTGCAATTCTTGAGTTATTTATCGGCGTAAGACTCGAGCCCCAGTTGTAAGAGGGGAATGCAGGACGACGCAGTACAAACAGCCAGATATAAGAAACTGTGTTTATTTTATAAAGGATCGGGTTTTGGGATTCCGTCTATGGTACTAGAATACTAGGTGATCTAGGTAAGAGTGTCGGGAATCCGACTGTTCTTAGTATAAGGAATACTATGGTACTTGATTGTATTGAATTGTCGTAGAACGTAGCCGCGAACTATATGTCGAAACGCGGGCGCCCATTCGAAACCGCGATGTAGAATTTGGGTCAGCGCCATCTAGTGACCGTCGGCGGTACTATGCGTACTACGTTGTTTGGGTGCATGGTGTTACATCTTTTTATGCCACGTTTTTGATGTATTTTTGATCCTTGTCGGTTTGTTGACACATAAGCATTGGTACATGAAACTCTTGGCTTTGGCTTTTTTATATTTAATTGAACAATTAGAAAACTTCCCCACAAAGCATGTTTTGTATATTTCATTAGGGACAGCCCGTGGATTCAGCCGATATATACTATCTCTTTAAATTCAGTACGTATTACAGTAGACCTATATGGCTATACTGACTAAAGAGCACGCGTGTCAAATGTGTCAAAGAAAAAAACCAACGCGCGTGGATGCGTTTTCAGTGTGTTTGACTATGCGTGATTTCGCACGTCACGCACAACCGTACGGTGTTGCGTTGCAGTGTGCTAATCACCTTAATCCGCTATTATCTCAGCGCTATCGGAATGGGATGTCGGAGTCTTGTCGAAGTAACAAATTTAATCAGGGTTGTACGACTCTGTTAAGCCTAAGGTGTTCACCTAGGGAGCTGTTCTGTCGCTAAGCAACAATGCTTGCATTGTTGTATTCCGGTTTGAAGGATAATTTCAGGCATGAGGCATTTCATCTTAGATCTTACAATGACAACGCGGTTTTTCTTTTTTGTTGCCCGTGTTAGAAAAGGGTGGATAGAGTGTACAGATCTAATGCGTAAAATTTAAGCATTTAGAGCAGGGATCCCCAAACTATTTTGCCCTTTCTACCCCTTTTCCAAAATGAACTGTTACCTCCCATGGCCAAATTACCTACTTTTAATATCAACTCCCTTATTCATAATGGTCCGCTAACTTAAAACAGCTGCTGCAGAATGTTATTTTTCATTCTGACTTAGGTCAATAGAAGAAGACAGAGTGAGAATTAGCAATGCTTTAAGTTAGCAGACTATTATAAATAAGGGGGCCTATCTTACGTTTTACGTGATAGGCCCCCTTATACTATCATGTACTAAGGTACCAATTGGAAAACTTTGCACTTGGTTAAGTGAGTAAAGTTGACTTCATTTTCTCATCAAAATTTAACAAAATAAAAAGACATACAATTCAGTAAATATCAAGTTAATTTTATAATGATTATTACAAATTAAGTACTTAAAGAATCTTAAGTAGGTAGGAAAATATATTTAAAAAAGTATTAATTCGCAAAGAGAAAATGAAACATTCAGTGTGATGGATGAACCTGGTGACTATCTACCAATCTAGCTACATCTGGTTCAATATTAATGAGTTGCAGCCTTAAATCACCACGTTCGTTGATTTTCAAACGGTTTCTTTGTTTCGTCATAATGTTTGTTACCAAACTGAAGCTTTTTTAAACTAGGTATGATGATGGAAAATCGATAAGGTATTTTTCAGCAATGTTCCACAATGTAGGATACTGTGTTTCAATGTTGCGTTGCAACCAGAACTTCTGATAGCCTTGGTTGAACTTCTGCTTAAGCTCTTCGTCTGTGCTGATGGTAATCAACTCTTCTTGCATTATCACATTGGCTTCTTCTATGGCTCTGGTATTGTACGGATTTATTATCCATTGAGGAATTTGTAAATTTAAAAGATCCTCAAGTCTGTAAGAACTTGCATAAAATGTTTTTCACATCGCGTCCCATCTCGTCTATGCGTCTCTGAACGGTGTTATTGCTCAAAGGTATTCTCTTCAAAATATCATGTGCGGGTTTGTGCAATACATTGTTGAGGAGGCTGCTCTCCAATTGTGTGGGGTTTCCCTGACTTCGCTATTAGTAAAGATATATCATAGGACGCTCGTAAACCATCATCGTCTTTAATAGATGATGACGCAAACATCGATCTTATGGATGGCCTTTTGTCTAGTTTTTCTTTAAGTGCTTGAAAAAATGACAAGGGCTTACTTTTTTTGTCTGCATGTACTCTTGATAAGTGGTCATCCATTTTTGAAGGCTTCATGGCATCGTCACTGAATACTTTTTTTACATATGAGACACATCGGCAAGTATTGATTTGATGGAGATGCAATAAATCCGAACTTCAAGTAGTCCAAACTGTATTGTCTGCATTTTTTTTTCGTGTCCGCCATCATAAAACTCTCAGTAATCCTGCAAATAAAAAACTACCTAAATAAAAAACAATAATAAACTGTTAAATTTGCACACTGTCTTATTTTTATCACACCCAGGTAATGGATTCTTGTTAGGTATTACTGACTTACTCATTGATAAACTTGGATACCTATATTAGGTAAGTAACTATAGTAGATAATTAGGTATAAAAAATTCGTATTAGGTAAGTAGGTACCTATCAGCATAAGAACGAAAACCAAAGCAAACTGAACACTTCAAAGTTAAGGTACCTATCTACTTAACAACTTAAGTGTAAGTAATTTTTACAAATACTTTTATACCTACCTAATTAAAATATATTGTATGTTGTGTTTACCACTTTTTCAGTCACTTTACTTCACTTAATTTAGCTATGTAATAACTTTGTAATCTCTTGAAATAAATGAGTACTTATATGAGTTATTATCGTTCAAGCTCCAACGAATTTCAAAAAGCAAATGAACTTTCATCCTAAGTGCAAGCTCGTTAAATAGTAAAATATCAGGAACATGTTTGGACTTGATAATGAATTCGTTCGTGTTAAATCGCGTAAGCGTAAGCGAGCGGCCACACAGAAAAGACGTAAGACGCAGACACGTCGCAGACGCGGCGCCCGTTCAATTTACTTTCATACTAAATGTATAGAAACGTCGCGACGCAAAACATACAGAAAAGACAGGGCTAGGACAGGGCGAGGACGCGTCGCAGACACGACTTGAAACCTACAGAAAAGACGAGGCAAGGGCGCGCCGTGGGCGAGAGCGGGGGTGCGGGCGGGGCGCGGGAGCCGGGCCTCGCCCGCAACGCTTACTGTCCTTGTCTTGCCTACGCTCTTGACTGATCCGCGACGGCGCCGCGTCCTTGCCCTGTCTTTTCTGTATGTCTTAAGTCGCGTCCGCGTCCCGTCTGTGCCCTGTCCGCGACGTGTCTGAGTCTTTTCTGTGTGGCCGGTCGCTCAAATACAGAGCAAGTCAAAACGCGCCTGAAAGACGCACGCTCGAACTCATTATCTTGCACAAACTTGTCCACGCAGACTTGCCGAGTTTTTCATCTTGTACGAACTTGAGACTTTACATTACTACAACAATGCTATTTCCTACAAAAATATTAATTATTCTTAGTACACGTAACACAACATAAACAATCTACTACCTATCTTGAAAGTTTTAAATAAGAACTTGTGTTAATTTAATAGGGGTCGATTTTTAGACCTCGTCGACCCCCAACATCAGTTTTCGTTTATGTCGACCCCTAGGAAACCGATATCGACCCGAAGTGGTCGATATCGACCACTTTGGGAATCCCTGATTTAGAGGATATTAATTACGTCGATTGGTAGTTTTAAGTACCGAATAAGTTATTGGAACATTCTATTTTTTTTTCTTTTGAGCATGGCTGTGACAATGTACTACAAAAATGTAAGACTAAAACTAACGACGTTTATAATTCATTTCTATGTAAGTATGTTATTATATTGTATGTCTTTGTGAGACTTGGCTAAATTACAGCATTTTTTATCTGAGTTGTTTGACGATAGGTACTGTGTGGTGCGCAAAGATCGAAGCGATATCTTAATTAATCGTTTTAATAAGCACCACGAGGGAGGTATCTTAATGGCAATGTCCAACTCCACGGACTTTAATGAGAATTTATGGATTCAGTTGGAAATCAATGAAACCACTATCTTATACTTATGTAGGTACAGTGTACTTTCGACTGTGTCGCAGAATTTATTAACAAATGCAATAATATTCGGTTTCGATTTCGTTCCTTTCCTTGGTACATCTGGTCCGCTCCTGTTCGTAATGTTCATAAACGATTTATTATATTCAATCTAAAGCATGGCGTATGTCGATGACATTTATTTATTTATTATTATTATTATTTATTATTTAGGAATAATGTTTACATTACAGCTTAAGCCTAAATTATGTAAACAATATTAAACATATAAAAATAAGATCAACAAAAATAAGAATAAGTACAAGCATAGCCTAATATTGTAGGTACATTAAGGTAATAAAATATACTTAATTTGTACAGGTTTCTGAGAAACTTAGAGTCTTTCGCATAATTTCGCCCCATGAATCGGCGAAAACATCAAGACTTGGTGTTGCTGTCAGTAGGGCCTGGAGTCTCGATAGCGCGAGCGGTATCGGGGAACGGCGATGCGCGAGCGTGCGCGCGGCGGGCGGCGCCAGCAGGTGGTGGCGGCGAGCGCGCAGGTAGCGGTCCGGGACGTAGAGCCTACACGCCTTCGATACCAACTCCGGACTGTTAGATTCGCCGCGCATAAGACGACAAGCCAGTTGAATTGACTGCTGAATGCGTCTAGTCTGAAGCGAATTAAATCTTAGCATCCCTAACAAGTATTTGGTAGGATATAAGAAAGGGTAATAGCCATATACTTTTTTAAATAGGAATCGTAAAAAAGCTTTTTGGATCTTTTCTAATAACAGAATGTACTTGCTTTCAGCTGGGTCCCATACCATACATGCACATTCAATTTTACTTCGCACCAAAGCTAGGTACAAGATTTTGATTGCGGTAGGATTATTAAAAACTCTGCAGTTACGTATGACGAATCCCAAACGGCGATAGCAGTCAACTGCAATAGATCTAATATGATCATTGAAGGATAAAGCAGCATCAAAAGTGACACCTAGGTCTTTTACTGAATGGACCCTCGTAATGAGTTCTTTATCCAGATAATAATCCCGATTTATGGGTTTTAAAGAGCGAGTAAACGTCATTGCGGAGCATTTTGTGATGTTAAAATTCATTTTATTGTCCAAACTCCATTGAACTAAAGCGTTGAGGTCTTCCTGTAGCAAATCACAGTCTTTTAATTCTTTGATGGGTCGAAAAACTTTAAGGTCATCAGCATAAAGTAAACACTTGCTATGTTTTACTACTTTGTTTAGATCATTAATCATCAAGTTGAACAATAATGGTCCAAGAATAGAGCCTTGGCTTACTCCTGACCTGGTATGATAGGGGGCAGACATATAAGGACCATGTTTGACAAATTGTTGTCGTTCACGTAAATAATCTGCAAACAAATTTATTAATGTAGGACTAAATCCTATATCAATGAGTTTAGTCAGTAGGATGTCATTGTCTACTTTATCAAAGGCTTTTCTAAAATCTAAGTATATGACGTCTGTTTGTGTGCCTGTATCCATAAGACCTGAAATAGTATCCGTAAGAATTAAAAGGTTTGTGTCTACAGATCGTCCATATGTAAAACCATGTTGTGCGTCGGATAGATAGGGTTTGATTTGGGGATATATATTACTGTAAAGAATTGATTCAAAGACTTTTGATAAAGAGGATAATACTGCTACCGGTCTATAATTATCTATCATGGTAATGTCTTTTGCCTTTGGTATTGGTGTAACACGTGACATTTTCCACTGCGTGGGATATTTACCGCTTTTAAGACAAATGTTAAAAATGTGAATTAACGGTTTTATTAATAGGTTTTTGCATCCTTTTATAACGTATGGGGGAATACAGTCTGGACCTATAGCACTTCTTGGTTTTAATTTGTCTATTGCTTTTATTACATCTTCATCTCTAATTTCTGTAATGTGTATATAATTAGAATCGTTACTAGAAACATTGTCATTTTCCATTTGATTCGGATCTAATTTGGGCTTGTTTGGATGAAACACACTAGAGAAATAGTTGGCGAAGGCGGTAGCTGACTCACAACCTTCATATACTTTTTCTTGATAGGTGACACTCGCTTGAAACCCTCCAGTCGATCTAAGATTGTTGACATGCTGCCAAAAGGCTTTTGGGTTATCTTTAATTTTATATTCGACTTCAGCAATATAAGAGTTATAGGCCTGTTTTAAGTCATGTTTGAGTTGTGTTAGCAATTCACTGAATTTTTTATAGTAATCTGGGCAGTTTTTAGACTTCCATAATTTGTGTAATTTAGCTTTATATTTTAATTTTTTAATAATGTCAGCAGTGAACCAAGTAGGATATTGTCTATGATATGTTTTAGATCTGTTTTTCTTAGGTACACATGTTTCGAAAATATTATAAATAATTTTGTAAAACATATCTACTGCGTCGTCAACATTCTGATTATTCGTTACGTCATCCCAACAGACTTCGTCTAGTAACTGGTAGAGTAAGGTATAATCGGCTTTTGCAAAGTTCCAATCTTTATGTGGTTGGATATTTCCAGGAGCTAGCAGATTTTGTTGACGCCTCGTTGTGCAGCTATGGATAGGTACCGTTACATCAAGCGGCGGATGATACATATCAACATGCGGCACTAAGCTACTATCCAAATCTTCACGAACGACTACACCTTGCACCCTTTCTGACCGAACGAAAAATACCGACGTATTTATAAAACCGATGACTGTGTCAGGCTACAGAGAGATATCAACACAATCAAGCAACGGTGTTATCATAATAAAATGTCCCTTATTGCTAAAAAAAGTGTAATACTAACATTGACCAAGAGCAGGAGTAAACTGAGGTTTTACTATAGCATTCATGGGATTTCCCTTCAACGAGTTCGTGCTGTGTGGGATTTAGGGGTAATGTTTTATTCCGCACTGTCGTTTATAGATAACTAGCGGCCCGCCCCGGCTTCGCACGGGTAGTAAACCTTAACAAATTATACACCTGAACCTTCGTCATGAATCACGTTGTCTAAAACCGCACTATGTAGTCTGTGTGTGAATACCGCATGAAAATCCGTTCAGTAGTTCTTGAGTTTATCGCGTACAGAATGACAGTAAGACACGGCGTGGGACTTCGTTTTATAATATGAAGTAATTATATTATACTTAAGTATGTACTGAGTAGTGTCCCGTTACAAACAGGACACCATATTACGATCACAAAAGTTCCAACCGTCTCCTCAACCATTTTAGAGGGAAGGGGGCGACCCGGCTCCTGACTGCCGTATTTCTTGACATTGACTCCCCTCCCGTACCCCGTGCTGCCTAGATAGCCAAGCGGACTGAGCGGCGATTACGCGACTTTTTTCTAATATTCACATTTTAAACTCGTGATATCTTTCGAATGGAATGTTTGAATTGAATAATTCAAAAAGTTATATAAAGGTATTGAAGCAGTCATGAATATGAAGTAATTGAATTTGATAAGGATTAATACCAAGATACAAATAAAGAGCGTTTTTAGCGGCGGCATTTCAATTAAATTTTGAAAATAAAAGAACACTTATTGTGACATAACTATAATAGTTAGACATATACTGTTGCGACACTTTTTGTAGATAATGATGTGTTCTGCAAAGTCGTAGTACATTATTTTGTTCTATCATCAATAGTTTTCGCAGCGTACGCGATGTAAGGAATTTTACACCTTGGGTTACATTATTGGAGTTTTATTAATGATCCGTAATTTTTTAGAAAATATAATATAGCCTATGTCACCCGCGGATAGTGTAGCTTTCTAACGGTGAAAAAATTTTTGAAATCGGTCCAGTAGTTTCGAAGCCTATTCAATACAAACAAACAAACAAACAAAAAATCAAACATTTCCTCTTTATAATATTAGTATAGATTATGATAGTATGTAGCAGGGCTAATCAAATGTTGTACTTCATTACGCGTACTGCTAAATCCTTTAGAGACCTTGTTGATGATGTTGGTTATCTGGTTCGAGGTATACTTGAATACTGCTCACTTACTTTTCTGTTATATTCAATTATCTGTAACTGCATGCACTCAGTAGTTTTTCTTTTTTATCACCTTTGTCAATGGTTTTTTTAAATGTTGTGTACAATTGTAATCGGGTATCAAATTAGTAACGGTTTAGAGTGCAGAGGTGTTAGATATAAAATTATAATTTGTCGTCTGTATCTACCTTTCTAAAATAAAAATAATTCCATAAATCCAGCCCGATGGAAGGAATGAACGATTAACGGATTGATTACGCACTTAGAAACTTTTAGTTAATTAGTACTTAATCTACTTAAATAGTAAACATCGTTCAAGTCAGAAATACATGTCAATTCGTTCAGAAATGTTGAAACTATGTTGCAATATTAATAATTATAAATTACGATAGTTTTAAAATACATCGAACTATAAATAAAAATAAAACATATACTTAAATTATATGTAATTTACCACCTGCAAGCTAAATGCATGAATCTATATATTCTTAATATAAATATAGGTATTTAAAGAATATATAAGAATCAGCGAAGGCGCCAGGCACGCGGCAATAAATGACGTCATTCGTAGAACACTTGTCACCGCCAACGTACCGGTCGTATTCTACCGTACATGACGATGGCAGGAGGCCCGACGGCATGACGCTAATTGGTTGGCAACGCAGGAGAGAGCTGGTGTGGGACACATCCTGTGTGGACACATTGGCGCCTTCAGATGTGGTCTCCACTGAAAGCTGCGCTGGCGCTGCGGCCTTTGCTGCGAATTACCTCAAACGGAGGAAGTACGAAAGTTTAGCGCAAGACTTCGTAGAGACCTCGTGCGAGAAAGTTGCTTTTTAGAACTTTCCAAAAAAAATAAACGACACCACTGGTGACCGAAGAGCTGGCTCGTTTATTGGGTAACGAATTAGCATCGCTATCCAACGAGGCAAAGCAGCCAGCTTTTTGAGCATCATTCAGGGCAGAGGTGCTGACAACTATTTAAATTTTTAGTGTGTATTTAATATGTTTTCTTATAAAATGTTTAGTTTTAGTATTTTGAATGTAAATATTTGATGTGTACCTTAATAAATATAAAATTAGATTGGATTATGATTACTCATTCAGATTCCTGAATATGCAGATTTAATTACGATGTTATCCCTCACCGTAGGAGCAACGGTTAATGCTCAACTAATGAAAATAACTCAGAAAGGAGTCATTGGTCATTGGTACATGGCTGCATTGGGGTTCGAGCCCGGTACCTCTCGCTTACGAGTCAGACCCCTTAACCATTAGGTAAACGATGCTCTCTACAACTAATTATACCTGTATGAAATTGTAGGATAATCCATTTAATCTTGTTGCTAGTCGTGTTGCTCATGTCTAAAGGCAGTGGTGACCACTTTCCAGCAGGTGGCCTGTTTGCCTGTTTGCCTTCTGTATGACATAAACAAATATAATAAAATATTTTCAAAAACAAAACCGAAGAAAGCTTTTCTAAAACAAAAGTATTCATATTCATTTATTCATAGTAATAAGTAGGAGGAGGTTCTATGTCAGACTGAATATTATATGATTTAATTCAGTGTTTCTTGTTCTTGATGGTGGTGCGATGTAATTAATATAAATATAACAAATTCAGTCAGGCATACCTTACGCAATCTCCGAGTAGATAACATAAATATATCTAACATATCGGACTAAAAATAGTTAATTGATGTACACATTACATTACTACTTTAACAATAGTTAGGTACATAATAATATAATATATTTTTTGAAGTTAAATATAACCCAGCTCAACATAACTTGCTATTAAACCCTCAAGTCTATTCCTAATTCTAGCCAACGTAGAAGCTTGAGTTGTGCCAAGCTCCATAGATTTCAAAATATCATTCATTTCACCATTTGAGTTCATCGCATCTTTGAACTTAGCAGCTTCCCCAGTGTCTCTCATGAGCATAGAAGCTGCCATAACTGATATTCCGAAAGATAATTTGCCCAACCTTTTCAAGTCGGCATCTAATCTGTCTCTAGGGTATACGATGTTGGCTTTTAGCCCGTAATTTGAGAGGGATTTCTCAAGTTGATCGTGATAGTACTCGATCCAATCGAGGTAATGCTTCGCTCTAGTTTCGTAGTCGGTGCAGTTGAAGATCATATACATCACGTCTGCAGCAGGACTATTTTCCTTCGACATCTGGTAGTCTATCATGCACAATTTAACAGGATTCTCGTTCTGAAAAAATAGTAAATTATGTAAGCTTCCACTTAAATTTAATTACTCACATCAGTTTATGGAATTATTAATCGATAACGATTATAGCTAATATAATCAGTATCCACAGCACTAATTTATGCGAAGGAAAAATATAAAAATACTAATGAAAACCTACCTCTACAACAAACATAATATTGTTTGTCCACGGATCACCCTGCTGTATCACACTGTATTGCGAATCCACGTCAACTTTTTTATTTTCTAAAATATTTGTTACCATTGACGTTAAAGCACCTCTTAAGTGGCTTTTATGAGTGTCCTTCTCCAACAATGCCAACATATCGTTTTCAAGTTGACTGAAATATGTGTCAAAACTTTCCTGATCACTCATACTTGCGATGTTATCAATAAGTTTTGCAGTAAAATACTTAAATTTTGCAGGTTCTTGATATTTAAGCGCATAAGAGGCTGCGTGAAACTTCCCAAACTCTTTCAATATCAGTTTTACAGTTTCATTTGTAAGGGACTTATATTTGTCAAGCATAACGTAATTTGAAACTTGCAGATCTTCAAGGAGTATTATTTCATTTGGCTCTTCCATTAGGGATCCATAACATTCTGCGTAGTTCAGTCTTTCCCTTTCGGGTATTCCTGCATCTTCTTCCAAACTCGTGAACTTTGGTAAAACATCTGCGTACATAGTAGTTTCATTTTGAAAAATTAAATCAGTTCGCATAATTGTTCGTAGCACTTCACTTACAGGTGCTACTTTTGCAATCATCTTTGTTGTTTTCCCATCCTTTTCCACAGCAACACGTTTCACGTTGGCTATAAAGTTGTCATCAGCTTTTCCTACCACTGATAATAAAACCTTTTCATTGCAGAATCCTTGTTTTTCTAAAACTTCGCCTATATAGTCTAATTGTCTGTCAGATAAACCACTAACATCGCCTTCGAATATGAACTTTCCCATTATGTGTAGTGTGTAGTTACAAAATTGATTGTATATGCAATAATTTACACGAACATAATATGACAGTGTTGTTTGTGGTATGTTTATTTATATTCGTAGCCATCACTTTAATCTATAGATAGCCATTATCACCTCAAGCATATTCGATAAATAATGATGAAATTAATCCTTTATTATAAATGATTACAAAAATGGTATGTCACAATGATGCAGTGAAAAAATATGCGATTGTTTAAAATAAATTGTCCCTTTAATCGTTTTAAAATAAATTTTCCTTATTTTTGTATATAATCTTTTAAAGCGATAAATGAAAATAAATCATTTTATTTGCATTACAAATTTTTTTAAACTAAACAATTTTTTTGTTCTGCATACATAATATTTACGATGATACTCATCACTCGATGGGTACTACAGTGAAAAAGCATGTGATATTAAATAATCAATTTTCCTTATTTTTACTTATCGTCCTCTCAGGCGATAAAAAATTGTTTTCAATTAAAATTTATTTTAAATTTAAACAATTTTTCGTACAGCATAAATATAATATACAACTACCTGATGCAGCATTATATTTCATGCAAGAGCTTTCTATGATTATTATTGTATTTTTGGGGGAATGTATGTAATATCCGAGACGAAGGTTTTTCAATTACAATTTTTACAAACAATTCATTGTTTAACATACCTCAGAGAATTTGCTTGAGTAGCAGTATGTAGGTGACATGTATCGTACTCTGACTAAATATGAGTTTACTAGAAAAGTGTTTAGCTGAGCATCACATCTCTGTTGAATACGATATCAAAACTGAGACTAAGTACCTATTACGAAACGACGAAACTGGATCAATGAAAACTTTCTGATCAATGTATCTCTGCAACTATTGCGTAAATGTAATTTATTTATTTAAAACTTCACGCACATTACAGTACAATGGCGGACTTAAAGCTACATAGCTGTATTGGCGATAATGGCATTTTTAGAATTTTGATATTTTAAGTACTACCTCAGAATAGCTATACTAACGTAAGTAGATATTCCTTGCATTATGTTGATCATTGCAGTATATTGAGTTCTAAATTATTTTCAATGTCTTTGATTGTTCCCGTATCATTGCTATCGATAATCCTCTTGCAACAGTGCTCTTCCCAAGCCGATACCATATTTTGGGCCTTAAACGTACTGTTCTCACTCTCAAACGCTGGCAATGCGTGTTTTAGTATAAAAGTTTTATGATGTGTACGGATCTAATGTGTGAATTTAATTGTTTAGGAGATATTAATTAGGGTGGCCTAGTTTTTTATCGAAAACTAAGGGTGGCGAGCTAAATAAAATAAAAGTAGGGCAAATTAGTGTATTATAAAATTGCTATTTATTAAAGATTAGAGAAACATATTTGAGCAACACAGATAAGACCAAATTAGATAAGTTATTTATCTATACATAATATAAAACAAAGTCGCTTACCGCTGTTTGTCCCTATGTTAGATACATGTACGCTTAGATCTTTTACTGTCGGCCATATCACTCGCAAAAAAAAGTTATGGTCCAAAAAATCGTAACAGCAACGTACCACATACGTACATTAGTGGTTAAGGGTTTATCCTTCGACCAAACACAGGTTTGGGTACAGACCCAGTCCATCGGATATACTAGACATAGAATGACATAGGGTATCTCAATAAACTCCAAGGTCTTCAGTAAAATACGTAAAGCTTGACCGACCACAGACGTGACCTGTCAATGGTGGCGCTAGTTCTGCGTTCTATGTAGCAATACCGGAAGCATGTAGTATTCTATGACAGAATTCAAATGCCACTAACAATGTGACATGGGTAATAAGGAACGTGACGGAAAAGGAAACTAACATAAAATTAGACTAATGATGTTTCAGAAAATACCTACCACCTTCCTTCGTGAAATTATGATTCTTGTCAAATGTGTTAACATCCTACGTCGACCTGCAAGGTGCTCTTGGTTTTCAACGAAAACGTGATATTACGATGACATTACGGTCTGGTTGCAAAGGTATGTTTAAATTCAGTTTTAATATTTTTTTTAATAACGTCATATTGTATGTTAACACAGTGTTGTTGATAAACTTGAGTGGATTATGAATTGGGACAAATTATTATGTCACCCTATTGCCGAAAGAATTTCAATTTTGCTTTGTGCTATCTAAAGGATGCAACATTGTTGGTGATGAATTTTTTTGCCATACAAAAAACTAGTTCTTGTTACTTGCTGATGTTCTGTTTTCCAGAAAATATTCATATTTCAATGTGTAATATTCCTAAATTTAACGTTGTTTATAGCAAAACAAATGATTATTATTACTTGTTTTTTTCAGATGGGATCGCGAACTAAACGACTTTTTGAACTTGCAAAGGTATTGAGAAATCCAGTATTCCCGTTACAGTGCCTATTAGTACAGAAGCCATCAAATGAGCTCTGGCACCATTTGCAGACGTCCATTGTGAAACTCGGGCGTACAGTTCTTGACTCGTCGAAAGGGCAAAAAATTTACAAGGACACGGGATGGTGGAATAGATAGGGACGAAAAGGCATGTTTCAAGAAATGGTAGCGAAGTAATTGTGCTTTGGATATGAAGGTGTACTTAGGAGCCTAGCGCCGAATAAAAAAGATTGTGGTAAAGGCGCGCGGTTGGCTCAGCTGGCTCTGCTCTAAGACGCACTAGACACAGTAGAGGGGCAGAATCTTATCTACAAGCTGGCAAAGTCGCGAAATCGAGCCGGTTTAAATGTGACGAAGTATGTTGCCATTAAGAACCAGGACGGCGTTTTGCTCACAAGTGCCAAGTCGATTAAAGACCGTTAGTACGCCCATTTCAAAGAACTATCCAACAAGACCAAGAAGTATGAGCCACAACAGCTTTCCGAAAACCTTGGTATGATAACCCCGACTACCCCTGATGTAATGGAGAGGTCACCCTGGCCCCCATGAAGAACAGAAAAGCTACTAAGCATGATTGAATACCTATAGCAACCTGGAAGAGTATGGAGACCCGGGGCCTACTCCTGCTCTCTGAACTATTCAACACGGGCGTATTGACGGGGCCTATACCTGACGCGTGGCACGTAAACATAATTACGCCTATCCATAAAGGAAAGGGCAGTGTACAGGAGTGCGGCTATTATATGTAAAGCAAACTTATGAGCCATACCATGAAGCTTTTCGAACGACTCCGCCAGGAATGCTCTATGTCGGAATGCCAATACGGGTTCAGGCCGGGCTGATGCATCACTATGAACAAATTGTCGCCCTAAGAATTCTCCAGGAGGTCCACTGCAGTTGAAATCAATAATAAATAAAATCTTTATTGTACCTTAATGAACAAAATCAACCTCTGCATTTTGCATTTCTTGATCTGCAGAGGGCTTTTGTTAGTGTTCCTCGAGAGGTAATCTGGTGGGTCCAAGTCTTTACCCGAAGCGTAATGCCGACAAAACCATTGTATACCATACAAATCCCTTTCCGATTATCGCTGGTGTTCACCAAGGTTCTGTCCTTAGCGGTTTCCAGGTATGCATTGTGCTGAATGCTCTCTCTGCCGAAATTCTGGACATGCCTTTATGGCAGATGACATCGCATTGGTTAGCAATCATACGCAGGATCTTGAGACCAGAGTAAAATAAAATAAGTTATTTAGTTATAAGTGCTCAATATTGCCTCCACCGCTCTTTAGATCTCCTTTCAGAGGGTCTAAGGTTGGCTGGAAGAAATCCCATTGTGGGATAAGCCCGCCTTTGCTTTGTAAAATGACATTTTTCTACCTACTGTATTTATTTTTAATTGCAATAAAGAGTTTACATACATACATACGTGGAAGGAAATGCTACAAAACGGGGGTTTAAAGCTAAAAGTCCTCAAATGGATCACAACTGGGGCATTTACGCCAAAAGATGATTATTATTTATAAATATTCACTAGACCTGTGATATGACTATGACTGCGGGACATGGCCAGCGCTTACAAAGCACATCCGCGAACTCCAGGTGAATGAAATGAAAATACAGCGATGGATGTATGGCGTTACACGACTAGATTGAGTACGTAACGAGTACTTTGTCGTAGCCTTAGCGTGAGAGACGTTTAGAGTGAGATCGAAGAAGCTCACCTTCGCTGGTTTGTCACGTCTTGCGTAAACCTCAGGCCTGCGTCGGTAAAAGGTCCCGCAGGAGACCCCAGAAGCACTGGACTAACATCGCCGTGTCGGATGCGAGAGCCAACGGCTTACGAAGTAGGACGCCGAAGAGAGGTAAGAGAGGTAGGGCATAGCGGGGTATCTCGTTCTAATTGGAGCCGCCCGACTGGGGAAGTACCTCCACCTTACAGAATATCGCAGCTAAATAATACTCTTTTAAATAGTATTGTGTTTCTGCCGGTGAGTAAGGTTTCCAGTGCTCCATGGGGTGGGGATTTGGGGAACCGTGGCTTTGGCAGTGGAGTGGCATTTGCTTTTTGCTGCCAGAGCAACGTGTTATAGAGGTGGGCAACGCATTAGCGATACTCTTGGTGTTGCTAATGTCTATAGGCAGTGGTGACCACTTTCCATCAGGTGGCCCGCTTGCCTGTTTGCCTACCGTATGACATAAAAAAAAAAAAAAAGGGCAAGGTGAAAGACAAGCAGGATTAAGAAAGCCGGGATTGACCGCTCGGATGATGACGAAAGTGCCATTAGTTATACGTATACTTTGTTGATTTATTTTTGTTTCAGAACTTTAAACACATTCACATACTTAACTAACGTCATTGTTTCACTGATTATTTAAGTAATATTTTGCAATTTGTTTTTCTTTTTCAATAAAAAATATGAATCTCAAATTTTAAAATTTTATATCAACAACGATTTTTTGGTAGATAACTCAATAACATAACAAAAGTAATATCATGAAAACCTTGACAAGTTAGTTTGAAACGCTCATCTTATGCCAAATTTACAGGAAAAACGTGACATCTCGTCCACTCTTTTTTTAAATGTAATTTTTTCCCTTAAATGTTTGGAATTATTTGGATTTTCCTTTATTTGCATAAACCTTGTTTATTGCATTAAGTGTAACATTAAAATACCGTAACGATACCTTTTGTTACCCATAATAAGTGTAAAAATACAGTAACGATACCTTTTGTTAAAAACAAAAATGTTTTAAAGGTTTAAAAATGCTCTCCTGTAAAATTCCATTTTTCGTGATAACACGTTATTGAAGCAAAGAGGCGATATAGCACTTTATATTACAGACAGTGCTTTAATTACAATACCGTGAAGTACCGATTTAAGTGCAATCAGGCAGAGTTCTTGCTTGCTTTAGTGTCACAAACAGAATGTGTTGCTAGCACTTTTATAAACTCGTCAAAACAAGTCCCCTCCACGCGGCAAGTTACCGCATGTCAAGGACTCGCGACTTTGGTGTCTACACTTAAATTGTAGGCAAAGTATTTTGTTACAGTTACTGCTGTGATACGAGCCGCAGGCGTTTAACTTGCTATTTAAGTTGTATAATTGTACAATAATAAATTAAATCCATCCTGACGCATGTGATGGCCTCACACACGCAACCTTACACTCAGGCCAAAAGTACAGAAGGCAGCACATCAGCCCACTCACTGCCAGTATAATAACTATGGATTACCGGACAAACCGAAAAAAATCACAATTACAGTACAATTATCAGTAGGCTCCGCACTAAGATAATATCTTGTATCGCAGAGGCCTGATGTTTCAAGATATCAACGTAATCATTGGCGTATCTAGGGCTATTTTCCAGGGGGGGCCTAGCCCCTGAGGTGGCCGATGAAGCCGAGTCAATCGCCAACGTACAGTCAGTGAGCACAAATCAGCATGATTAAAGCCACCATACAAGCCAAGCCACAGGCGTTAGTTTTACATAGTCGAGCTTTGTGAAAGTTCTTTTTGAATTTTTGATATATTGGTTCTTATAATCTGAATTGATGGGCGGTATGGGCGATGTGAATGTTTTAAAAATAAGCGAATGTAGAGTTTGCATTATTTTTAATCATGGCTCAAAAGAACTGGTGTGAACACATTGAATGAACGCGCCTACAATGTATGGAGAAACGTCGACGATTTAAAAAATTTAGCAAAATCAAAATGATTTGAATTCGAAATTCTTTGTATATTAGCTCAACCGAGCTAGAATGAACATAATAAAAGAACTAATGAATGAGCACGCTCAGCGAGTATAAGATTTTTGGTATTTTGGCTCAAAAAATCCAGGTGGAGGACTAGGCGATTACATAATCAAAACTTGATTTAACAAATTTTGAAAGGACAACAAATGAAATAACAAAGCTTGAGGTGATCATATGATGAATGAGCGAGCAGAGGGTGATCGCAATTTTGGCCATTCGCATTGGTAGATCCTTACAATAATAGTTTAAGGGAAATCAATAATTATGTGAAAGTAATGAGCTAGGTTAAAGATAAGAAAAGTATCTAAAACCTATGAATGAGCGATTGAAGCAAGCCCGAAATTTTTGATATCTTGGGTCGAAAAAGTTGGTGCGATCAATGAATGAATAAGTAAAGCTTGAAATCTTTGATATTTTGAGTTTTAAAAGCTGGGGTGACAAGTATTCGATATTTTGTTTAAAAAATGCGATACAAGCTGAAAAGACCAAAAGGTCAGGCAACTAACCTAGAGTCGAGGTTGCAGTCCATCACTTTACAATATATACCTACACTCCTAGACGACCTGAATGGTTCAGTGGTCTGCCACGCAAGAGGTCCCGGGTTCGATTCCCGGCCGGGCAGAAATTGAAATGATGAATTTTAATTTCTGTTACGGGTCTGGGTGTTCTATGTTTAATAAGTATGTATTTAAAAGTATATAAGTAGTTTATCAGTTATCACGCACCCATAACACAAGCTTAGCTTACTTTGGGGCTAGATGGCGTTGTGTGAATATGTCCACGGTTATTTATTTATTTATTTATTTACTCCTTTGCAAAAAAAACGAGAAACTGAATAGTAAGCTTGTGGATTCCTCGGTTGTATTTCATTGAAATTATGTTTGTGTGAAAATTTTTATGTGTCCATGCAGAATTTCGTATCGGTAAATCCTGGGGTGGGCACCAGACCATTCTGGGGTGGGCACAGCCCCCCCCCCCCTTCCCACGCCTATGCCAACGTTATATTTTTTGTTCTCCGCGGTTCGAACACAGTGCAAAATAATAAAAAATTTGCTCTGTGTGATTTGGATTATATCTATCGACCTGCCCGTTTGGTTCTTGGACAGGCTACTGCATTTTAGATTACATATCATTTTCTATTCTCAAAATTTTCGGAATGTATGCGATGTAAACGATCACCTTGATCACAAATTATTAGCAAATTAGGGATTCTAAAAGCATAAAATATAAAGAGTTTTAATACGTTTTTAGTTTTAGTATTCCTAACCTTTTCCACAAGAGCGTATTTAGTGAACGAATCTAGTACCACTAACAAATACGCGTTACTGTTACGCTTCTCACAAAAGGGACATAGTGGTCGATATGCAAAGTGCACGATGCAACATCTTTTTAATTAAGTGAAAAAAATCCTCTTTATCTTTATGATAAGAACAGCAGAGACAACCCTTAACATATTTTTATGAAATGTCTCATTTAGGGGAAATAGTAAGTCTTTTTTATACAATCGTAAATTTTTTCGAAGGAAAAATGGTCAACATCATCATGGTTTAGTTAAATTAGCTCCCGCCATGCCCCCTTTAGTAGTACCCATCGAAGGTCGGTATGCTCGTGGTCGATATATTTATATGCAGTATGTGGCCTAGAACCGGGGCAAATATTAAAAACTCTATAGGTCACCAGTAATTGAATCATTCCCCAATCAGGTCCCAGCTAATTAAAATCAAAACAAACTAACAAACTTAATCGAAAATTCCATGTAATGCAAACAAAACAATAGTTCCGCTCAACTCGATCAAGTTCATTCTGCATCTTACTTATTCAGAGCTACCCGGAACGTCACGTTGACACTTTATGGGTTGAGTAGGCTGATATTAACTTATGCCCTGTACCACGGTCCAGGACATTGACAATGTTAGCGATAATATAGTTTTGCAATAATCACTGATTATGAATCGGAACTTAAAATTATTATTGTGTGTAATGCATGGGTTTTGGTTAACAAGAATATTTTCAGAAAAGATACCAGTACCTACTCTAGATAGTCTCTATTTTCAATATTAGCCCCCGGTTCTAGGCCACACACTAAATTATGCCCTGTTGTTAATACATAGTCAAGTTTAATCTGCCTTATTTCATTTTTGCAATCATTCGATGTCAAAATATTCCTTATCTGATTAGTCTCGTCGTCTCCTTATTGTAACAACCAATTATCCAATTCTATGTGCATCACATTCGGAAGGAAATTACTATTTGAGGTAGACTCATTTACTAATGGTGCTGGTAACTTAATGCGTCAACGTGGTTCACTTTCTATCCTGGTCTACACACAATTTCTGGATTTCTTGCATTTTAAACCCCCCACCTGGCGATCCTCGGAATCTGTTACGATTTTAAAGGGTATTTCTAAGAGATAGATGCGGAACTTTTAAAGCGACTTCACTACGGCTAATGTTTTCAGCTCATAGGCATAGTATTTTTTTGCCCTCGGGCGAGAAGCCGTCTGTCCAGCAATGTTTCCATTCCCTAACGGCTCGGTGAGTGGCATCGATGGCTTGACCCCGCTGTACCAAAAGGAGCTCTTAAGCTAAGCTAGTTGGGCTGGAGATGTTCTTTTGAGTGCTAACGCGGCTTTTGAATCTCATGCTACCAGGCTCGGTAGATTCTTCTGTCATAGATACTGATTGATTAAAAAAAGGACGGGGTCATATGGCCCATCGGGGTTCGTACCTGTGCTGTGCTGCAGATTCTCCGCCCCAAGCCATAAACACATTTAGTCGCTGAAAGTGCCGGTTTCGTCAAGATGTTTTCCCTCACCGTAAGAGCATCGGTTAGCATTTAACTAATGTACCAAACACAGAAAAACGTCCTTGGTGCATGGCCGCAGTGGGATTCAAGCTCGGTACCTGTCGCTGACAAGTCGGAATCCTTAGCGAGCGGCCACACAGAAAAGACGCAGACAAGTCGCGGACAGGGCACAGACGGGACGCGGACGCGACTTAAAACATACAGAAAAGACAGGGCACGGATGCGTAAGCAAGACAAGGACAGCAAGCGCTGCGGGCGAGGCCCGGCTCCCGCGCCTCGCCCGCACCCCCTGTCTCGCCCGCGGCGCGCCCGTGCCCCGTCCTTTTCGTGTGTTTTAACTTTTTAAGTCGTGTCTGCGACGCGTCCGCGCCCTGTCTTATCTGTGTGTTTAGCGTCACGACGTTTCTATACATTTTATATGAAAGTAAATTGAACGGGCGCCGCGTCTGCGACGTGTCTGCGTCTTACGTCTTTTCTGTGTGGCCGCTCGCTTAACCACTCGGCACCGACGCTCTTATTTTTTAATTTATTGTAACCATACAATAATACTTACAAAATTATTTAAATAAAAATATGAGGCTGTATTATCAAAACATATTTTAGTTTAAGACAAAGTATGGAAATGTATTAAAGCAATTTTCAATTATTGAATAATTAAAACTTGCATTTTAAGAATGAGTTATTGGTGCCTAAGGGACAGCTAATAGGCCCTTTGTTTAGTCTTACAAGCCTTTCATTTGTTTAACAATGCACCTAATATCCTGCATGTGGCAGTAGCTACACTATTTTTTTTCTAAAAGCGGTCAAGCATGTATTAACGCGACTGTACATAACTAATGATTTACCTATAATTTTCGAAGTTAAATATAACCCAGCTCGACATAACTTGCTATTAAACCCTCAAGTCTACTTCTAACTCTAGCCAAGGTAGAAGCTTGAGTTTTGCCAAGCTCCACAGTTTTCAAAATGTCATCTATTTCACTGCTATCCGAGCTAATCGCATCTTTGAACTTCGCAGCTTCCGCAGTGTCTCTCATAAGCATAGATATAACCATAAGTGATATTCCGAAAGATAATTTGCCCAACCTCTTCAAATCAGCATCTAATCTGTCTCTAGGGTATACCATTTTGGCTTTTAACCCGTAATTTGAAAGGGATTTCTCAAGTTGATCGTGGTAGTACTCAATCCATTCATGGTAATGCTTCGCCCTGGTTTCGTAGTCGGTGCAGTTGAAGATCATGTACGTCACGTCGGCAGCAGGACTATTTTCCTTGGACATCTGGTAGTCTATCATGCAACATTTAACAGGATTCTCGTTCTGAAAAATAGTAATTATTTAAGCATCTACTTATATTAGATTACACAAATAAGTTTATACCATTATCAACTGATAACAATATGTAGTTATCAGTATCCACAGCAATAATTATGCAACGTGTAGGGATCCAAGAAACCGATTTATATTACCGAGGGATATTACGATTTTAGTTGGATTGATACGAAAAATATAAAAATACTTATTTGTTACCTCTACAACAAACATAATATTGTTTGTCCACGGATCACCCTGCTGTATCACACTGTATTGCGAACCCACGTCAACTTTTATATTTTCTCTCATATTTAGTATCATTGACGTTAAAGCACCTTTTAAGTGGCTTTTATGAGTGTCCTTCTCCAACAATGCCGACATATCGCTTTCAAGTTTAATGAAATATGTATCAAAACCTTCCTGATGACTCATATATTCAATGGTATTAACAAGTTTTGCAGCAAAATACTTAAATTTCTCAGGTTCTTGATGTTTTAGCGCATAAGAGGCTGCGTGATATTTCCCAAATTCTTTCAATATCATTTTTACAGTTTCATTTGTAAGGGACTTATATTTGTCAAGCATAACGTAATTTGAAACTTGCAGATCTTCAAGGAGTATTATTTCACTTGGTACTTCTGTTAGGGATCCGTAACATTCTGCGTATTTTAGTCTTTCACTTTCGGGTATTCCTGCTTCTTCTTCTAAACTCGTGAACTTAGGCAGGACTTCAGTGTACATAAGATCTTCATTTTGAAAAACTAATTCAGGTCGCAGCATTGCTCGTATCATTTCACCCCCAGGTGCTACTTTTGCAATCATCTTGGTTGTTTTCCCATCTTTTTCCACAGCAACACGTTTCACGTTGGCTATAAAGTTGTCATCAGCTTTTCCTACCCCTGAGAACAGTACCTTTTCATTGCTGAATCCTTGTTTTTCTAAAACTTCGCCTATATAATCTAATTGTCTGTCCGATACACCACTAACATCGCCTTCGAATAGAAACTTTCCCATTATTAAATCTGTAGTTACAAAATTAATTGTTTATGCAATAATTTACACGAACATAATATTACAGTGTTGTTTGTGGTATGTTTATTTATATTAACTTTATCTAAAGATAGCCATTATCATCTACGATATTAAATTAATACCTTCATTACAAACTATTATAATAGTGATATGTAACGATATTACGTTATAATTTTCTCTAAAATCGTTTTAATCCATCTCCTTATCGACCTTTCAGGCGACAAATAAAACTATCATTTTATTTTCATTTCAAATCATTTTACATTTAAACAAGTAAATACCGAGTCTTTACGATGATACAGGATGCAGTGAAAAACAGGTGATATTTTTAAATTAATTTTCAAAATTTTTATTTCGGGGAAGAATCGGGGGGAGGCCTTTGCCCAGCAGTGGGATGATTCGGGCTAATATAATAATAATAAGCGTTTTTCTGTCGCCTAACAAAATAACTTAATAGTCTTTTGTCGGGTGACAAGGTGCGCTCCTTCAATGCTTGGGTGATGCCCCTGCTCACATACTCCTTTGGCATACTAAGGTGGACTCAAACAAAGTTGGACGCCCTGGATAGAAGGGTCCGTCTTCTGCTCACTACACACCGTATGCTGCATCCACGCTCGTCTGTCATGAGACTGTACATCCCACGTAAATGTGGAGGTCGTGGCTTCCTAAGCGCCAAGACCCTCCACAATCGTGAGGTGTGCAATCTTAGAGACTACTTTCTTAACAACGAGTGTGGGATGCATCGGGCTGTGGAGGCGGTAGACAGAGGCCTTACCCCGCAGTCCTTGGCAAATGAGAACTGGCGCAAACCAAAGTTCCTAAGCACCATAGGCCGCAAGGACGTATGGAAGAGCGAGGAGGTACATGCGCGGTTCTACAGGTTCTTGACAGAGCCCGATGTAGATCTGCTCGCCTCGGTGAACTGGCTACGCTTCGGTGATCTCTTCGGGGAAATAGAGGGTTTTGTTTGTGCAATTGCTGACCAGGTTATCATGACGAACAACTTCCGGAGGTATATCCTGAAGGACGGTATGGTTGACATTTGTCGTGCATGTCGCTGTCCGGGTGAGTCACTCAGGCATATTACATCCGGTTGTGGTCGTCTTGCTAATGGCGAGTACTTGCACAGACATAACCTGGTAGCCAGGATTATTCACCAGCAACTTGCTCTTTAATATGGTCTTGTGGAGTCTGAGGATATTATAAATATGTGCCAGCGCCAGTTCTTGAAAATGGTCTTGCCACGCTCTATTGGGATCGATCTGTGATCACGGACAGGACTATTGTGGCCAATAGACTGATATCGTGCTCACAGATCGATCGAAGCACTGAGCAGTGCTCGTCGATGTCACCATCCCGCATAACGGAAACCTTGTGAAGGCCGAGAAGGACAAACAGTGTACGTACCTTGACTTGGCGCACGAGATGACCGCCATGTGGGATGTTGATTCGATGATCATTGTCCCGATAGTCGTATCAGTGAACGGCCTCATAGCTAAGAGACTCGACCAACATCTTAAGAGTCTCTCGCTAGATGGTTGGGTCATGGGCCAGATTCAGAAAGCGGTTCTCTTAGAGACGGCGCGTATTGTCAGGAGGTTCCTGTCTCTGCAACCCTAACCGCCAGTAGCTTGGGCCTCGCCCCGGTGCTGGTGGTACTCTAGGTTTAGGTTTTTTATAATATTTGTTTTTCATATATATGTATTGTAAAAAATTTAAATCTAAGAATGAAAATAAATATGGAGAATAATAATAATAATTTTTGTTTATCGTCCGAAAGGACGTCTTTATCAAATAATTTTGCGTTCTGCATAAGTAGTACCTACTTATGAACTCGACAATGATCATTCTCTTTTTGACACCTGATGAAGCATTATTTTTAATGCGAGATTTTTCTTTGATTGGTATATTTATAAGGAATGCTTCCGGTGTTTTAATATCAGCGATGAATTTATTTTAATTACAATTTCAACAAAGAATGCATAATATCAACATACCCATCTCAGAGAATTTGCTTGAGTGGCAGTGTGCTGGTCACATGTATCGTACTCTGACTAAATCTGAGTTTTCCAGTAAAGCCTTTTACCTGGATCGTCATATCTCTATTGAATACCCTGTCAAAACTGAAACGGTAGCCGTAAACGTGTGAAATACAGATTCACTTGGGAAATGTCAAATAACCAAACTGGATAAATGTTGATTTTCTGAGAATGATAAGTATTCTTCCTCCGGTAATAGGAAAGTATTTTTAGAGTTTTGACATTCTTAGTATTAGTCACCACAGATTATCTATACTATGGTAAACATTCCTTGCATTTTGTCATTCCTTGCATTTTGTCATTCCTTGCAATTATGCTTTGTCTAAAATAGGATGATAATTTTGACAGCTTACTAATTGTTGGTCTTTGGCGCACGCCTATGAAGTTTTATATTTTTTTTTCGGTAAAATGTACTACGGAAAATGTCGTACTTCATAGACAGGCCCCGCCCCTTTAGTGAAGTGCCACGAATAACGAATAACAACAGACAATCGAAAATCGATATTGATATAATATAATCGAATATTTAAAATTAACATTTAGGTAACCTTATTATTTTTTGTAACTAAACTCTTATTCTTTGTTTGGATTTCACCTTAAGAGACCTTTCACAACAACAATTTCGAGTCGCGCGTATTCAATGTAATAGGATGACTGACCGAATAGAAATACGCACGTGTCATAATCGTCGTTGTAGAAGAGTTTTTAATGTCGTATTAATAAATTATTAATTCAGAAGAAAATAAATAGTTTGTTTTGTATAATACGTATAGCATAACCATGCAACTATCGATTCCAAGTTCTATGAGAATGATAATCGATAATCGAATCATTAACGATTTTACACAACCACATCCCTACTGTGATCTGTCAAAATTATCATCCTATTTTAGACAAGGTATAGTCCTAAATTCTTCTCAAAAAGATTCGAATGTTCCCGTAACGTTCCCAAAACGTATAATCGCTATCGATGATACTCTTTTGGGAAAACGTATAATCGCTATCGATGATACTCTTTTATGCTGTTTCTAAGCCAACCTTTGGGACCTTCAACGTACCGTTCTCAAAGGCTGGCAATGTACTTTATAATATAATGAGATAGTTAGATAAACCGAATAGTTTAACAGTGTATTGAGATAATAAAGCGTTATTAAAATATAAAATAAATAGGTAACAATAAAAGAATAGGATGAATTTAGGACAATTTCAGTAGCAGACGTAACGTGCGACTACCAAATCCTTGGGTCGCTTGAAGACCCGCCACCACCCACAATCATCTTGCTTGTGAGGTTAGGTGAAGGTCAAATGCCTGGCTAGTCAAATAATAAAAAAAAATAGAAGTGCGCCAGGAGCCGTTGTCACGTTCTGTAATTCTTATTTGTAGTCCCTTCTGTATTTGAACTCTCCTGCATGCGGGTCTTCTGCTCCTTGGAGTCAGGTGCGGGCCTATGGGGGTTACCCCCGTGCCCGGGCGTCTTCTCAGCCAGGCTGTGTCCTGGCCGGTCATGTGGTGACGCGTTGCGCCTTTAAGGATTTTCTCTCGCTAGTTCGCGATCGTGCGCTGAGGTCGCATGGTAGGAGGCGGTCAAATGGTCTTAATGGTGTGTTGTTTTCGTTACAGATGGGGGCTCAGTCCATCTGTAACGTGCGGGATGGTGACAGAGGCGGTGGAGGGCGATGCGTGGGCTTCCGGTGGGCTTCTCAGCAGCTCCCGGTGGTAGGGGCGACCCTCGGGGGGGCGGGCGTGGAGAGGAGCGAGGCCCCGCAGGTGTTGAACTCTCCTTTATGGAGCACGGCTACTACCACACTATAGACTTCTTTACGCTTCAACAGATGCGCAACTACTTCCAGTTCTAGACTCGTCGATAGTCGAATACAAGTGTTCGTTGCAGCCGCGCGCCGAAAATGACGTCATCATAGTATTTCCAGCCATTCGCGAGGTGGCTCTTCGATCGACGTTGGGTTTCGGAGTCATAACCACACTCATGTCCGGCTCTGACATACATTCATAGACGATAGTTGCCGCTGTTTATTATACACATTGTCTGACACAAATAAATTATAAGTATTCTGCAATAGGAATGAGCTCTTCGTGGCAAAAATGTGCCGGTCGAGTGACCGCCCATGTGAACCGTGTATAATGACCATCATATCGGAATATTGGGGCTGATGATAGATAATATAGCCGCAATCCTATATTTCTTAGATAGACTTTGTCTAAAAAGTAAAGCGACTTGGTATTTGTAAGATTGATTAAAATTAACAAGTAAGCAACCTGATTTTGAATAATGAAGACGTCCATCTTATACGACAAGATAATACCTAGCTCAGCTTGCTTACTTCTTGATTTCAATCAATCTTATAAATTCCTACGTTGCTTTACTTTTTAGATAAAGTCCATCTTACTATTAAATATAAACACGATTTAAAATAAAGACCCCCTGAGCGGACATCTAAATTGAGTTGGAATTTTAATGAATGTAGGTACCTGTTTCTGCTAATTACATTTTTATCAAACATCTGCCCTTGGACTTACTGGATACATATTATTTGGACTGACGTACATAAATAAGGTATTAATTTATAGATTAGATGATTTATTATACCTATCAACCAGGGCCAGTAGTCCAATTTACAGTAAATTGATTGCACTTTGGCCGCTTTTTAGTCACATAAGGTATCAACTATCTAGTTATAAAATAAGAACAGAGAGAACATACCGAATTTCGATTCGAGACAAAATGTCACACATCTCTAAAACACACACACTAATGCAAATGCAGCCCATCTGCAATGTTATATTTTGCTACGAATTTCCACTCGTAACGAATATAAACAAATCTGACTTGTATATTATATTTCGCTCCGGATGATTTTGTCATTTTTTAAACTTGTCCTTATAATTTTATATTGACATTATAATAAAAGGTAAGGTGTCTAGTGAATCAAACCTACCACCGTCTGTTTGATCTCTCGATCCTACATACCATGAATCGGCAGTGCTTGCTTTTACATGAAGGAGGGTTTTGAGGATTTTGACCGGTATAAATGTTTAATTGTTGTCTCATGTTTATTCTTAACTAAGTAGGTACCTACTTACTTATCGTTAGAAGTATCTTCATTATCCACAGGTTGGCCTATGTGACTTCACAATAAATTGAATATGATGCTCTCTAGAGGAAAGAGTCATAAAAAAAATAATGAAAAGGATAGGTACATTAATATATTAAACAGGCAGCATATTCTTCATTTTCAGTAAAAATTCATTATGATGATACACCAGGACTAAAGGGACTTGCATCTACTTATTATCTTGTTCTTCAAAATGTTTACAACGCTACACTTCCAATTTGCAACCCAGACATCGCCATGTCTGGTCTTTAGGAAACCTAGAAAATCAAATAATGTAAATAAACGTAAATACGCGATTAATCCGTTAAGTTGTTTCATAACATAAAAATATCATTTAGGTACATTTTTGGTATGAAACCCTAATTTATACATATTAAATTGAGGACCGCTATTTACAAGATTTGAGTATTAAAATTTATACAATTAATACTAAATTCGACCCTGTTAGCATCAAAATATTTTCGATCACCGAAATATTGCTTAATTTGCCAATAATTTTAAATCTATCTTTAATGGCATGTTGTTTTAAGGTAAAGCATTTCAATTATTGCAAATTCACACTATTACAATGCATATTTTTGTCACAATTTCTAAAATTGATTCCCGATCGCCGCGACCACGAATGAAATTACTTACCGATGAAAAGATAATCCAGGTGTATTTCCATAATTTGCGCTTTCACATTAATGTGCACTAAATTACATCGTCTTTTACATGATTTGATTTAAATTTTATTAAGAAATTATAAAATTGTTATAATTGTTACCGATGTTCAAGAGGAACGTCAGGTCGTTGTTAGCTTGAGCAGCATGTCGAACGCTCAAAACATTGCGCGCGTCATTTTCTTAGAGCTTATATGAATAGACGAAAAAACGGGATAGCAAGATTCATAATCATTGTAGAGTGAGAACAGGGAATATTTGTGATTTGTGTTTAGTCTGGTATGTCTGTGGTGTGGTCTTTGTGGTGAACGATGATACCAAAGAACCATAAGCAATAGGTACATACGTAGTACAAGTAGTTGCCCGAGATCCTGGGGGCTTACTATGAGCTCTTATAGCAGGATCTAAACAGAACTGCCCTGCTTAGAACAAGACAAGCTTATGTGACACGTATAGCGCTGTCTCGTTCTAAGCAGGACAGTTCTGTTTAGGTCCTGCTATAAGAGCTCATGGTAAGCCCCCTGATATTTTTCTGCTTAGACCATATTACGGTCGAATTTCTTTGCCCGCAATACTGGCAGTTATAGACAATAGTTGAGTGTCGATCGGCACTCTGCGTACGTTAAAATAAAAGGGAAAATATATATAATGTAAGTAAGTAGGTATAATATCTAGTATCGGGCTACTTGTAACCCACGATACGCGATAAGAAACCTGGGTCCTTATGGTTGAATCGCTCGCTTCGAACGGTTTTCAATTTTGATTTTCGTCATGAAAAATTCTATATTTTGATGCATGATGATGCTGATTTCGCCTATTTTTGAATCGTACTCTTTCGGTATTGCCAATGTTATTTAAAAAAATAATAATTTTTCATGCCGAAAATTAAAACCGTTCGAGTCGAGGCGAGTTCACGAGTAGGAAACCCGCATACTTTTGTTATGTGTTATATAAATATGTGTTATTGACTGCGATATTTCGTAAATATTATGAATACTACTATAATTTGATATGATAAGATATTATCTAAATTGTAAAAATATTTTGAACGCAATAGGTAATATATGTTACACGGCAGACAAGCGGGCCACCCGATGGAAAGTGGTCACCGCCGCCTATGGACATCAGCAACACCATGGGAGACCTCTAATATACCTCTTGAACGATCCCATGTCATAGTCCAAAGGAAACACTGTGTCCGAATCGTACCAACGAGAAACGTTCTTTCGAACCTTCGCGTGGTGACCAACAGAGGGTCTACGAAGTGGGGATGAGTACCCAGCCCACAGCGGGTGGTGCGATGGCGGAATTGTGCTGTGGGCACCAGATCGAAAAGTTCCTCGGAACACTCCCCATTGTACCGCTGATAGAACAACACACACAGGGAGCCAAAGTCCCTTCGGTTAGCCAGTGGTTCCAACTTACTTGTTTGTATGGGATCATCGACAATTCGTACGGCGTGTCTCTATACGGAGTCCAGAGGATTGAGCAGGTCGGCAGTTTCGCCGGCCCAAAGATGGGAACAATACTCCATATGAGGCCGCACCTGTGCCTTGTACAGAAGCAGGCGCTGCCCTGGGGTGAAGTATCGCTTGGACCGGTTAAGAACTCCATGCTTTTGCGAAGCCAGTTTGGCCTTGCCTGCCAGGTGACTCTGGAATCGCACGCTATCCGATATGTCGACACCAAGGATCCCGATACTTTTTGAGATGGAAAGGGGTGTTCCTTGGAACTGCGGTACTATGTCGATAGGATCTTTTTTGGCAGAAAATGCGAAGACCTGTGTATTCGAGGGGTTGAATTGGACCAAGTTTAGTCTGCCCCACTGAGCAACTGAGCAATTATTACTTAGAATGTAAGATAGCTGCGTACGCGTATACGCGCGCGAACGCACGGGCTATTGGTCGATAAAAGAAACCGCATACGTACAGGATAGTCGTTTAGTACACGGGTACTTTAGGTTAAAACAATCATTTTGAAAGGCAGTTTTTAAAAATATTCAAATTTTGGGAGCAGTAATTATATCAACAATTTTTACATGGGATTTGAAATTTTTCTTAGAAACCTATCGCGATTGGTGTACAATGAAAAGGCTTATCTGTGCTGGACTGTACTATTATTGTGTTTAATGATATTGATCATCATCATCACGGTCTTAGCGCTATTCCGGCCTTTGTCAGAGTCCGCTGTCCTACTCATTTTTCTCCACTTCGCTTGGTTTTCGGCATCCTCACGTCGTAAGCCGTTGGCTCTCGCATTCGACTCAGCGATGTCAGTCCATCGCTTCTTGAGTCGCTAACGGGGCTTCTTTCCTGATACCTGCAGGTTCACGCACCTATTTTCTACGTATCCCTGAGGCTCTCGCAACACGTGACCAAACCAGCGCAGACGAGTCTCGTCGATCTTATCTGCGATAATCCTCAAGCCAAGGCTGCCACGGATATACTCGTTACATACTCGGTCGCGTAACTCCGCACATTCACCGCAGCATTTTCATTTCGTTGACTGGAGTCCGTGAACGTGTTTCGTCAGCGCTGGCCATGTCTCGCAGCCATAGAGCATCACTGGTCTAATTATACTCTTGTATATAAGAGTTTTAGAGGGAATTTAGGGTCACAGGCGATTGCCGTGAGTTCCCACCATTTGGCTCAAGCTGCAGAGATTCGAGAATTGACATCAGGGCTGGTATCGCCGGACTCGTGCATCACGGACACGAGTTTTTGGATTTACCTGTTCAGCTGCTTCAGCTTCGTTACCTACAAGGATGGTTTCGGGATCCGCGCTCTAGCTGGCCATATACTCTGTTTTGGCGACATTTATTTAAACTTTAAACTTCATGCACAAAATTGTACAATGGCGAACTTAAAGCTAAAATAGCCCTCAAGTTCAAACCACCTTTCCACATCCTTCCACATGTTTACTCTGGTCTCAAAATCCTGCATAAGCTTGCTCACCAGTACAATGTCGTTAGCGTACTTTATAAGGCAGGGAAGTATGGCCTGAATTTCCGTTGAGATGGCATCGAGCACAATGCAAAACAAGTGAGGGCTCAGCACTGAACCCTGGTGAACTCCTCCAGTAATCGGGAAGGGATCAGTTTTGACGACGGCTCCAGTATTGTCATACATATAATGCGTAATGCAGAGGTTGATTCTTACTCCTGGAGGACTCTGAGGGCATACATTGGATCCATAGTGCTGCAGCCCGGCCTGAAGCCATATTGACATTCCGACAAGAAACATTCCTGGCGAAGTTTCTGGTCTATATACGTTAGAGTAGCTTCATTGTGTGGCTCATAAGTTTAATACCTCGATAGTTGCCGGACTCTTGCACACTGCCCTTTCCTTTATAGATTGGCGTAATAATATTTACGCGCGACGCGTCAGGTATAAGCCCCTACGTCTATCCCCTATTGAATAGTTTAGTAAGCAAGAGTACGCCTCAGGTTCCCATGGTATTCCAAGTTTTGTTTAGCCCCCGTTGTGTTTTATGGTATTATTATGGTTTAATTGATGCTTACACGCTTCCTATTCTAATTTCCCAATCCCCTTCCGATATCAACGTACACTGGACGCTGTCTCCGCCACTGTCTGACTAAAGCTCGGTTCGCGTTATCATATACGCTCAGGTGCAGGGTAAGGAGTGGAGGGGCGGGGGGTTTATGGGAATAGTCAGCGTTTAACATAGACAATACAATGAAACACAATAATAGTACAGTACAGTACAGTTCGATAGGTTTAAAAAAAATCTAAACCTCAATAATTCAATAATTAAAAATTAGTACAATTTAATATTTTTTAAATTGCCTTTTTGACGTTAGATATGACTTTATTAAGAGTATTGTGCGTATGTTTAACAAAAATTTACTAAGACGTCTCCTACCTGGAGGAGCCCAAGCCCTTAGTATAATATTATTAAATATTTCTTGGTTTTTTAGAAAACAGGTGGCCCATAGATAATAGTGTAGTATTTTATTATAGAACCGGCTCATAAAACCCTTTCATTTGATACTAAACGTTAGATTGCTGAAAAAAATTCAAATCCTATACAAAAAAATTATGACGTCATTACTGCTGCCCCCATGGAAATATTTTTAGGAACTCCTGCTCAAAATGATTGATTTAACCTAAAGTACCCGTGTACCAAATGGCTATATTATACATCGATTCGCGGTTTTCTATCAATATTTGGTTTGTACCCCGTCCACTAATTATTATTATTACGTTGTTACGTTCCAATTGAAAATCAGAGCCGGGAAAATTAATGAAAAGGCAAATTAAAAAATTGCATGCTTTTAAAACACAAAATATTATTACATCAAACGTGTATTATGTAAATAAAGTGAACTCTAAATACCAAATACGCATTTGTATTTCAATTACGTTTATCAATTACAAGTAATTCAAATACTGCCCAACCCTGCCAATACTTGAGTGGCGATCAGTATTAAAATGAACATGAACATGAAAACCGCTAGCCGTGTGGTGTCCGGCAGAGTTGATAGCTCCTACCTCTTTCACTGGGTGTCGTATGGCGACTAATGTTTTCGAGGTAAAAGACCTAGAGTCTCTATAGACTGGAAAATGGCCAGCAGCGTTTTCTATTGTTATATTTATAACACTGCGATCTCCAACCCGCCTGCGCCTGCCGAGCGTGAAGATAATGGCGATCCCCTTTCGTGGGAGAGGCCATAAGTTCTGCAGTGGACCGATATGGACTGTGATGATGAATATGAAAGAGCCGCTATCAAGCACTGTGAGAACGCATCATGACGACTTGAGTTGTTTAGTTGGTTAACATGCTGGTCGGCCATGCACCCGGCTTCGATTCCCGGCCGGACAGAAATTCAAATGATTTTTATTTCTGTTACCGGTCTGGGTGTTGTATGTATAATAAGTATGTATTATTATTATTGAAGAAATATATAAGTAGTTTATCAGTTTTTCTGACACCCATAACACAGGCTTACTTTAGCTAACTTTGGGCTAAATGGCGCTGTGTGAATTGTTCAAGCATTCTTTTTTATTTTTTAATATAAGAAAGCTACTTTACTTATACAAGTAGGTATTGTTTGTAGATACAATACCGAATGATTGTAATTATTCCGTTTATGTATGATTAGATAGTTAATCGAATGATAAAATAAGATTTATCTTACGAAATGACGTCAAATCACTACATAAACTAATTCATACAAATATTTTAAAGATAAAAAATAATATGTTTGTTTTGTCCCATCTGTGCTGACGTGCGTGAGGGTCGGCGGTCCGCCTTAACCATGATTTAGGATTTGGCATATCAGGTAATTCCAGCGGAGCGATTGCCTTCTGAACTCAATGACACACAAAAAATAATCAAACCTATAGGTAATATAAAATACCATATCTTAAAAATTAAAATAAAATATTTTTCCTTGTAATGAATATAAATATATAGGTATTAATTTGTAGGTACTCAAAAACCGGACCGATTTTAGAAATCCTTTCACTAATAGAATGCAACATTATCACTGAGCAACATAGGCTACTTTTTATCCCAGGAAAATAATAGGGTCTTAAGTGAACGTTGACTGTTTACAGAGATCCGAGCTGGGTGCTGCTGAAAGCTGCTGAGAACGGTTATCTATGAGGATGATGTTTATCATATCTATCATGTTTAGTGAGTCTTTGCAATCATCAAAAACGATCGATTCAGTACGGCTAGCACAAGTTGCTTTCGCGCGCGATAAGCGACAAACAGCGTGACATAGATACTGCTATCTCTTTCACCTTAGTATTGAGAGAAGGAAACAAACGCTCTCTCGCAGGAGGCAGTTCTCGCGCTTTCGACATTACAATTTGACATTTTCTCTAGCCTTAAATATATATTAAATAAATAAATAAAAATAAATATTCGTGGACAAATTCACACAGCGCCATCTAGCCCCAAACTAAGCAAAGCTTGTACTATGGGTGCTAGATAACTGATACACTACTTAAATCCTTTTTAAATACATACTTATTGTACATAGAACACCCATACCCGTAACAGAAATTAAAATTCATCATTTCAATTTCTGCCCGGCCGGGAATCGAACCCGGGACCTCTTGCGTGGCAGACCGGCATGTTGACCATTGAACCAGTCAGGTCGTCAAATAGTAATTGAATCTCTATTGCAAGCAAAAAACTGATTCTCAACTATTTTCGCTAAACCTATATTGTCGAAGATCGTTTTAAATTTCGTTTTTTATAGAAAAACTAGCTGACCCGGCAAACGTTGTTTTGCCATAAATAAAAAAATAAATTTAGGGGTGGACTACCCCTAACATTTAGGGGGATGAAAAATAGATGTTGGCCGATTCTCATAGATACCGGATAAGCACAAAAAATTTCATCAAAATCGGTCAAGCCGTTTCGGAGGAGTATGGCAACGAAAACTGTGACACGAGAATTTTATATATTAGAAGAAGAAGATTTGGAATAAAAAATGTCAAATTCGAGATTGACATCTCGAGAATTAGGCCCCAGGTACAATTGACGCAAGCTACGTGTCAATCGAAACGTTTTCCTTTATCGGCTTTTTATCATTTCATTGTCATTGTGGGCTTAAGATAATTGCCACCATGGTATTAGAAATTACTAGCTGTTGCCCGCAATTCGTTCGCGTAAAATTCGGTTTTTACCTTCTGGACCCGTTCCGCCAAATCACAATTACCCAAAGTTTCGACGATTCGTAGCAATGTATGGTAGGTGTGGAGTGGTATAGGCCTAAGGTAGGGGTAGAGACGGTCAGTGAAGAGTTAGAGTAAGCGTAGGATATGGTAGGGTATGGTAGGACTTACTTGTAAAAAAAGTAGTGAAGTAAAAAAATTGTCTGCTTTACATTCTCTTGGTAGTTTAGACTAGACTTTAGACTAGCGAAAGCTAGTCAGCCAAATTTAAATCATGTCTAAACAGGTGCAGTGTAGGTTTTTTTCTTCTATAAGTAAGTACTATCGCTACAAAAAGTCGAAAAATTATGTCTATAAAAACTTTTCTCTTGGTCTTTACCTATCTTGCCTCCCAACGTTTTGTGGGTCTACTAAACAACTGCCATCATTACAAAGTGGTATAGTTTATTATTAGCATATAGTAGTTTGGTATTAGCATGGTATTACTAGGTTCTGAAATATAAGTGAAATAAACAACATCACATCAAAACCCCATTACACTCCACTGTTTGATTTATGCTCTATAGTGGAGGGTTTTGCTCTTCCACTTTAGTTTGCACTAATCTGTATGCTGTGCAAGTGGGTTGAATATAGCAGCTCAGTTTTAATGTTGAGAAAGCCCGTTTAAAATTGGTCCAGTAGATTTGATTTTAATAATTACAAACAAAAATACTTAAGTACTAAGGAGGACCAGCAGAAAAGTATGGACCCCAGTTTATATGACCACTAACGTTGAACGATATGCCATTAGAAAGCATGTTTTATTTTCTACAACTTTTACTAAGGCGGTAATTCTCGAATCGCTGTGAGAAACCAGTTATGGTCAATTAAAATAAGTTATATAAGCTGAGTTGTCTGGACCTCCTCTAGGTTATAAGACTCGTGGCATTACGTGGCAATATTGCCACGTCGTGACAATATTCGTGGTAATTCGCTACACTAAAGTACAAATCTTTTTTCTTTATAAAATTATTATAGAAAGCGGTTGGTTTAGTGCTGTATTCTACTACTACTACTGCCAGACAACGCACGACTAAGTAAAAGTAATTCGTATCAAAAATGTATTTCAATTTGCTTATTATGACAATGTACATAAGAAGTCGGAACATTGTCGTAAGGCTTAAACTATTAACTAATACTGGTAGGCAGTTGTTGTTGTTTTCTCCTGTTCAAATCCCTTAAGCTTCTCCATATTTCTATATGATAATATAGGTAGCTATCTTAACTGCTCCAGTTAGCGTATGTAGCCAAGTTCATAAAAATGAGTAATTAACCCTTCCAATCTTTCTTTAAATCTTTCCATAGTTACTACGGTCATATTTGATAATTTTGATGATTCCAAGAATCCATCCATATTGTTTTCTGCCATGGCATCTTTGAATTTAGCTGCCTCACTATGTTCCTTTAACAGCATTGTAGCAAGCATTAGACTTAGTCCAAAAGACGTTTTACCAAATCTCATTAGGTCCAAATCTAGCTGATCCCTAGGATACACCAAATTCGCTTTCAGGCCAAACTCCGCTAGTCGATTCTCCAGCTCGTTGTGATAGTAGTCGATCCACTCCTGGTAGTGCTTGGATCTGGTCTGGTAGTCAGTGCAGTTGAAGATCATGTACTGGAGGTCGGCCACAGGACTACTATGGTTCGATATTTGATAATCGATCATACAGCATTCTACTGTTTTTTCTCCCTGAAATACCAGAGAAATATTGAAATTAATACTTATTTCAGACTATTGTAAGACCACTCTCCCTGACTCAGATTTGTCCTTTTCAAGTATTATGCTAATCTTATAGATATTATAGGTACCTAAATAAATGTTAAACAACTAAGTTGCGGTCATGTACCAATTGAATGCATGACCTCTGATGATCTTACGGTAAGGGAAAGCAGCGTGATGAAACCTGCACATTCAGGCGACTGAATGTGTAATCATTATCCAATTGATCATGTTCCCCTGGTAGCAGGAGGTCAGATGGCAGTCGCTCTACTGTAATTACCTAATTTGCTAAATCTTGGCTCATGTTCAAGTTGCTCTCTCTAGTGAGCGAGAGCAAAACAGGGACATTAACGCCAAAATTGTTTTATTTTTGTTGTCTGTTGTTGTCTATTATTATTTGCATTTCAATCTTTATCTATAGTACCTAATACAAGAAATATATTAATAGTAGATGTAATGGGCGATAAGAAAAGGGCATAAGGGCAAAATAAGCCCAAATTATGCAAAATATCTCATGCCCCTTTTATCTTTATACGAAAATAGTTTACTTACGTAAATTGCGTAGATGCGATATATACTAAGGCATAATGCAATACATAATCAAATAAACTTACATCTAAAGTAAACATAATGTTATTGGTCCAGGAATCGCCCTGCTGTATAACTCCATATTTGGATTTTTTTAGTACATCAGCTATTTTTGCAAAGTTCTCAGGTAGTTTCGTCAGACTACCTTTAATAAATTTCTTCTCTCTCTCACTTTGTACTAGTGCTAAAAGATCATTTTCAAGTTGTTGGAAATATAAAATAAATTCGTCCTGCATTTGCACGTTATTTGCATCCCACACATTAGTCAGTGAGCTTCTAAATCTTTCATACGTCTCCGGTTCTTGATTTTTTAGAGCGAAGGAAAGAGAATGCAGCTTAGCAAAGTTTTTGAGAATCAATTTCACTGTTTCATCTGTCAGTGACTTAAACCTGTCCAGCATAACAAAATTAGACACTTGCAAGTCTTCTAAGAGAATAATCTCATGCGGCTCTTCGATAAAAGTCCCGTAGCATTTTGCGTACCTCAGTCTCTCATTTACTGGTATTCCTGCTTCTTTTTCCATTTCAGTAAACTTAGGTAATACCACTTTGTACATCACATGTTCATTAACAAACATAATTTTAGTGTTCATCATTATACGAAGATGTTCAATTGCAGGTGCAATTTTGGCTATCATCTTGAACGTTTCACCATCTTTCTCTGTAGCAAGCCGTTTCACGTTGGCAACATAATTGTCTCCTGCGTTGCCGACTGCGGTAACGACAACAGTCCCACTATGGAAACCATGATCTTCCAAAACTTTTCCTACAAATTCTTTTTGTAGTTCACTGATGTCTTCAATGTCTCCTTCAAGTGTGAACTTAGACATTGTTTGTAATAATTTATTTACACTTGAACCAACGACGCCTATTTCACACAATAATAAATGCTCTTCTTGTTTGTTATATCACTTAGGCTACTTTTATATTTGAATGTTATCACTGTGCACAGATAATAACAAAATGTTATTAACAATGCGTCAGGAAGATAAAGTCTTATTTTAATCGTCTTTATTTTTAAGTACTTCGTACATAATCTAATCGTTAAAAATGTTAATGGATTTTGGAAGCAAATTATGTGAACTGAATCATTAATTGTATTAGTACAGTATCCACCAATCTGGAGGATCTTACAAAGATTGCCTACTCACATATACTCTGGATTCTTAAAAAACCAACGTGAGGTCTGACTGAAATTTTGAGTGTTCGAAAACCCTACATAAAGGAGGCTATGCTACAATACAACTGCCCCATGCTTCTCTCTCTCTCTCTATCGTTTGAGTTAACGCCCGGCAGCTATCGTCACGAACAGTAGTGTAGGTGTCTGTAATTTCGATATGTTATAGACGAATTTTAAATAAGTACTTACTTGTTCTAAGGTTATCCTTAGGAGCCAAGAAGACATTCAGCTCAAGACCTCAGTCGGGAATCAAAAATACATAACCAGTAGAGTTGGTATTCGCAATAGCATTTCTAATGGATTCAGGGAAGGCTTGCGTTCTTGCAGTGCATAGACGATATTTTGTGACGAAAGCCATCCAATGGCTTCCGTGCTATACTGCACAAGAAAGACAGCGTTTTTTCTGGATGATATTCTTGAGAGAGCCCTAACAGTATCCTGAAATATGTAGGTGCAAAGTTCGATCGGTTACTCTACGTCACACTTCATAAATGTGCTGCATTTTCACTGCCCTGAACTTAATGCTTGGCTAAGTGTCTGTTGTAAGGGCTTTTTACATTATTTCTAAGATTTTCTGAATGTATTACTAACATAGTTGTGTAATTTAATATTGCTGACTTGTTTTGGATTTTGTAAAAATCTGTTATAATAAAATATCTATCCTACTGTTACAATAAAAATAAAACCGTCGTCAGGAGAGGGTGTAAAACCTTTGGGGGAGAGTCGCTGTGTGGCACCGATTTCAAAAAAAAATATATCTAACCATTGCATGATAAAAAGCGTATTGTTTACTTTTTGTGATTTGTAGTCGGTTTTGTTTTTCAATGGTACTTATGCCTTGAGACAAATTACAGTACCTACTATCCTCTAAAAGAGTTTTGTGGCTTTATCAGATGAAATATAATAGTGACTAAGATTATCGAGGGTTGCCCTTGATTTCTTTAGGATTCCGACGTCAGATCCTGACCTGGGGGCCTACCACAAGCCTTACAAACAAGATTACTTTAACCTTGTTTTCAAATTGGTACCATGACCTCAAAGAAAATAATGTTAAAAAAATGTTGTTTTGGTTAGAGGTTTTGTGACGTCACAGCCAAATCATTCATTCAAACCAGAGACTAAAAGCCATCACAAACTTATCTGAACCGGTGGCCAAAACCGGAACTAAGTGTGACTATTTTGAAATGTAATTTTGTTACCAAAAGCAGCGACGCTTTTCTAGTACTTTGACTAGTACAGTGACACCTAGCTACCATTTGACGGAAAGCATTGTTTATATTGTGTCAGATGTTTCATGAATTGCAATTTTGATAATTTATTTTTATAGAGAAGGTAATATTAAAACGTTATTTTGTAAAATATTTATACTTAAGTAATCAATTTAATGTCTTCGTCTCCAATACTGCAACAATTGTGATGTTCTGTCATAGATGGCCAAAGAATTCGCGGTTGTAGAGCTGATAAGCTTTGGCTTTAAATTCAACCAGGAAATAGCGTCAAAAGCCATTGTATGAGAAATGTGACCCCATCGGCGAACATAGATGATGCGGAGTTCGTCAACAGATGCAAACACAGAAGCTTACACGTTAAATTCGACAGATTTGTCTGTTCAACAAAGAACGTGGAGGACCGTCCAGTTAGCCAAGGAGAACAGCTCATGGAATCACGCTTTGAACGTACGTACAATTTGTGCGTTGCGTTGAAGATTTAGAGTTCTTCATAAGGGAATATTATTGTCCCAAAGAAGGCCAAGGGTATGCTTTACCGGAGTGTCCGTGGGCGACCTAGAATTATCGGTGATGCCGATATGAAATTAAAGGAGTGTCAGAAAGTGATAATGTGTGTCCGAAGTGTGTAGATTTTAAGTTATATTTTTATGTAAGTACCTATTGTAAACGAATGTATAATGTTGTACATTTGTATATTTCGGTATACATACACGTATACATCTGGCCTCAGTTGCCTGAAGTATTTAAATAAAGATGTAAATTTATAACATATTAACATTTCTCGAGCTTTTAATGGTTTTTATTGCCTGTAATTACAACAATTCTTGAATATTTTTATAGTTCCGTAAGTGTGAAATGGTATCGTTTTACTTCATTACGAGGTAATGTCAACAATTATAAAGTAGGCTTTTGGCTCTAAGCAAGCCCCGAATTAATGCGGTCGTAAATTGCCCGATAGGTAGACACTTAAATATTTCGTACTGGCCCGGGGTCCGCCTTGACCATGTTCCAGAATTTTGTAGATCGAGTCATTACGGTAGAGCGACAGGCATCTGCCCTCCGTGACCCTGTTAACTGGGGCACCGGACCAGATTGGATTATGGTTACACATTGAGACGCCTGGAGGTGCAGGATTCATTACGATGTTTTCCCTCACCGTAAGAGCATATGTTAGTATTCAACTATGTACCTCACCATTCAGAATACCGCAGCTAAACAATACTCTTTTAAATAGTATTGTGTTTCTGCCGGTGAGTAAGGTTTCCAGTGCTCCATGGGGTGGGGATTTGGGGAACCGTAGCTTTGGCAGTGGAGGGGCATTTGCATTTTTGCTGCCAGAGCAACGTGTTATAGAGGTGGGCAACGCATTAGCGATACTCTTGGCAGTGGTGACCACTTTCCATCAGGTGGCCCGCTTGCCTTTTTGAAAACTGTATGACATAAAAAAAAATTACATAACTCAGAAAAGAGGCATGGGTACATGGCGGCAGTGGGATTTAACCCGGTACCTCTCGCTTACGAGTTGGATACTTAACCACTAGGCCACCGATACTCCAAGCAAAGATTTGATTGATTAAATATAGTACTAATACCTATGTAAGCAACAGATTTTATCAGGTGTTCGGTCACTAACGAGCCTGTGGAGTCCGCCTGGGTGAGTACCAACGCCTTATCCATTTCTGCCGCCAAACAATTATGCTTGCATTGTCGTGTTCTGGTACCAGCCATCGCAATTACAGGCCTGAGGCATTTCATCTTATTCCTCTCAGTGCAAAGGCACCTACGCTTTTCCATTTTTGCGCAATGCATGAACCATAGATTTTATTGGCGACATTTACTTTTTACTGTTAGGTGGGCTGCCTGTTGATTAGTCACTGCGTAGCATAAAAAATCAACAATAAATATATAATTATAGCCGGTTAAGTCAATATTTCGAAATCAATTAAACATATTGCTTTGGCATCTAAATATTATTGGTGACCAACAGGAAGTCTAAGTAGTAAATAACTTAATAATTGCTTAACTTAACATTTTAGTTTTCTTTAGGGGAAGCCTACCACCATCTTATGTTTACATCTACATGCTTGCCAATATCATCATTAAAGTGGGGTTTATGCTTATCTTGATAGGTATTATAGTGATGGCCCAAATATTTACATGTCGGTTTTTCGCCGAATATCAAAGGGTTATAGCGTAGTTGGTGTAGAATATTTGCCGACGCGTCTATGCGTTAGCCATGCATTTTCCTCCTGTATGTATATTAATTGCTGGGGCACGCCGATATACCGGCTCTTCGGTTTGCTCTATGGGTGATGACTCTATAGGTCTATGGGAAAACTATCATGTTTTTAGCAAGCTTAAAGTATTATTAGAATTTATTGGTACCATGATCTCTTAAAAACAACATTATAATAATATTGTTTAGAGAGGGGTATGAGCGAATGTATTGTCTATTGTAAATATATGCGAAAAAGAGACAGCGTTATAATGTTCGTACAGTGCCACAAACTTATCTGACCCGGTAGCGAAAGCTGGAACTAAGTGTCGCCATATTGTAATGTCATGTCAATCACAACAACAGTGACGCTATCACCGAGTTAGTTGTGTTTGTAGCTCTACATAGCATTATCTTTTTCGCACCTTACTCCGGATCACGCATTATTATTGCGATCTTTGATTGACTTTATAACTTATTTTTTAATACAATTTTATCACAAATCTACTTCATAGCAGAAAATGATACTAAAATGTAGATTTCTAAACAAAAATGTAATTTTATTCATAGTAATATCCTCAAAATATAATGTTGTAAACACTTAAATACGTATTCGTGTTTAAGTGTTTACTTGGGTGGAACGGGGCGGTTGCAAATCTTGTCAAACGGAAATGTTGGCATGCAGAAATGTCAGTGCAGTCAATATATATTTAAGAACTGGTCAAGGGCGAGCACAACAGGCATTTGAAGGGTTCCTTACTACTATCATATTTAAGTACTTAATATAATATTAGGTTATTAAGAACATTTTCATCATCATTGCATTCATCCCGGTTGAGCTCTTGCGCTCAGCCCGGCCCGGGGTTCCCTTTCCTAGGGGGATGCAAATCTTAAAAAATAAGTAGAAACGGTGCAAAAGGTGCTAAAGAAGTAGGAACTTCTTCTTTTCCACTTTGTTAGGTATTCGGTATCTTTGGTGATGAGTTTGTTAACTAACATGCATGCCACTTCTAAAAAAGTCAAGCCATCGCTTCTTGGGCCAGCCTCTTCTTCTCGTGCGTGGCAGGGGTATGACATTTTTTTCCTACATAATTTGCCGGTCTGTGCGAGACGATGCCATACCATGGAAAGCGATACTCTTCCAGTGTTAGGTGGAAATGGCTTTCCTGCAAAAGGCTCAAAAGAGAGGCAACAGATCCCGAAACTATAAACCAATATACGCTGGCTAGTCGACTGGGGACAACGGAGTGGGGGTGGTGCTCAAAAATCAATTTTAGGCGGATTTTTATTGAAATTGTAGAAAATATATCAAACGAATGTCGCGCCCGTTATAAAAAATTTAAAGAATTAAAATTTTTTGAACTATTTTTTTATAATTCAACATTAACATGCAGCATTTTTGGTTATTATTAAGCTTTTTATATTTCTGCCTACCCTGTCTAAAAACTCTGTGCACGCCACTGGGTGTAGGGTAGGTGTAGAGTAGATGTAGGATAAGTGTAGGCTAGGTGTAGTGTAGGTTAGGGTAGGAGGGACGCCACGCGAATGAAGACCCACTAGTATATTATAAAACAAAGTCCCACGTCGCATCTGTCTGTCTGTTCGCGATATACTAAAAAACGATTTTTATGCGATTTTCACCAATAGACAGAGTGATTCATGTTCATGTGGAAGATTTAGGTGTATAATTTGTTAAGGTTTGGGTACGGGTACGGGTAGTAAGTTCGAAGCCCGTGCGAAGACGGGCGGCTCTTAACAAATTATACACTTAAGCCTTCCTCGTTCTTCCTTCCATTGCTGAAAATCGTATGAAAATCCGTTCAATACTTTATGAATATATAACAAACAGATAGACAGACCGACAGACAGACACAGCGTGGGACTTTGTTTTATAATATGTAGTTTTATGGGCCGTAGGTTATCTACGTTATCGAGTACCTATATAAAAAAATAGCTTAAGCATTTAGGACAACATACACAGAACGCATATGTCTGCTCTTAGTAATAGGATTCCTTTTTACCTTTTGGTTACGGAATTCTAAAATATGAAATAATTATTGCGATAGTATTAGAGGACCTTTTCAGGGTTTTTAGCTAATAAAAAGCACTATGTTTCTACTTCACGTAATTATTTAATTCAGGGAACTGGGGCACATGTTCAAAAATACATGTACACAACATTATGAACTAGTACTAACGTACTAACATAAAAATTATAATTTTTAATTCTAAACACTTTAGAAACACATCACTTTATTGTATACACTTTTAATCCCGTTTCGCTGGCAACGGGAATCCTAGACTGGCCACGGAATCGGATAAACCACACCCTCCAGCTCATAATCTTCTCTCACGAAGATCTCCGAATTTTCTACGGGAATTAATGCCACGAACAACTTGAAGTTACGTTCATGGTATTATGCCAGATGAGGTATTGGCTTTGTTTAGTAGATAGGTGCACACGTCCTTGGCCCTATAGATAAATCAATCGATTTGGTAGGACTCTCCCAGTGTGGGCTTTAGTTGCCCCGTCGCATAGGTTGTGTGTGAGCATTTCAGTATAGTCACCCACATCTCATCGACTCTCAACGTCGAAGGGCTCGTGTTTCACACGCTATATCAAAGATAACAGCTTCTACAATCCCGAATATCTGGTATTGGTTGGCCGTCTAAAAATCATTACCGTTGTTGTAGTATTGGAGATGTAAATATCAATGCATTAAGTTATTTCAAACTTTTGTGAGAATAAATACATTTCACTTGCTTTTTGGGAGAACATAACGGTATTATATATGTCGTAAATCTTTAAAAATCATAAAACAATATTATATCCACCATGTAAAAGTGACTTTTATTAGATTGATGGATTTGACATAAAAACAATAATAATGTCAAACAAAACTTCCTACTGTCAAACAAAAACGTAAAGATCATGGTACGGTTTAGAAAGTAAGCTTGTTTGAGTGAATGATTCTAGCCTAAAATAACCACAAAACATTCGTTCATGCACCTCTCTATGTTAGTGCCACAAACCGGTGACCAAAATTGGAACTACGTGTGTGCTGATTAAAATAAAATTTGACGGCAATACAAAACTTAACAACAGCGACGCCGTCATTGGGTCAGATAAGATTGTAGTGGCAACAATTCAAGCTTGTTTTAGGAGGTCATGGTACGGATCAAAGTAAGAATACAATAACATTACAATAACATTATAATAACCTTATTCTAAACAAGGTTATTTTAACCTTGTTTTGAAAAGATTGTGGTACGCCCCCTGATGACTACGGGACAACCTGCAAAATAGAATATTTCAAGCAAAGAAATTTTATATCAATCTAGGCTCAAGTAATCGGGGCAGATATAGATAGCACCAACCCCTTACAGTCGTGAGTGTCGTACAAGGCGACTAATGTTTTCTAGGCATAAGATGGGCAGTCGCATTTTCTATTGCTCTAGTTACAACACACAGGATGCAATGTAGTTAAGAGCTATATTTATCTGTGATACACAATCACTAATGCTGGATGCTGCGAGGATGAAATTCGAAGGCATTGCGCTGTGACTAGGTCAAAAAACTCGGTGGAAAAACTCACAAAGATTTGGAAGGCCACAGAATAACCAGAAACACAAGGATTCCACTAATGAGGTACCTGGTCTTTCCAATCTTTCTATACGGAGGTGAGAAGTGGACGCTGAGGACGAGAGACCGTCACACGATAGACGCACTGGAAATGTGGTGATAGAGACGCATGCTAAAATCCCATAGACCGCGCATAAACCCAACGCTTCAATTCTAAAGAACTCAACATTAAAGAGATTTTCGTCAATTTTTCGAGCTCAAGGTCTTCGAGCACATCACTCGTAATGAGGACTCCATGGAACGATTGGTGGTGTAAGGCAAAGTCGTGGACGAAAGATCGCGTAGGCGTTCTCCAACACGGTGGACGGACCTCATCCCGACGAATTCAGAACCTCCTCCTTTTTTGAAGTCGGTTAAAAAGAATCAAGCAAGACGTGTCGGGCCACGTACAGAGGGTTTCGTAGTTTCCACGGTGGTCCACTGAAAACCAGCGTCACGGCAACTGTCGTGGCATATGCTGAGTGTGGCCCCATTGCACTCTTCACATGGCACAAGTAACGAGATTAGAGTATCTTTTTTCTTATTCTGGTTTTGTTTATGTCTATGTTTGATTATATTTTTTAAATTTAATTTTAAGATTTTTGTGCTGTGTGTTTGAGTGTAATAAATGTGTTTTACTTTATTTTCTTTACTTTACTTTACTTTCCTGTAAAAATTCAATTGTAGGTAGGTGAAATTTTGGCTGTCACCTTGGACATTTCACCATAATTATTCCATCACACCATCAGTATTCATCTTTCACTGTGCCAACTACGGCATTGATTATTTTTCCATCACGAAAACCGCGATCTTCTAAAACTTTGCCCACATATAGATAAATTATAATATGTCAAACTTAATAATTGTCTGTATATGAATGTATTTTTATTGTTTGTAATACAGATGTAATAGCTGTTAAGTTTGCAATAAATAAATGAATTTTGTTCTTCACTGATGGTTTAAATATCTCCTTCAAACATAAACTTGGACATCACTCGTAATATTTTCTGAATTCGGATAAATTAAATTATTGCTACACTCTAATACTACCCTTTTTACTACGTTTCGCTAATTATAACCTTATTTTACTAGGAAATCTTATCACTCTTATCTAAATCATGATAAAAATATTTAATAAATAACGTCTTTGAGACTGTACCGCCAGTCGTAAGAAAAATACCTATTTTATATAAAAAATGATTACAATCAATTTAGAGCACTCCACTGCTTGATAAAAATCATTTTTGTTCTTTGATTACATAGTTTGTCGTACCTATTCCTATTCCTACCGTACTAATCTCTCATGGTCAACATATCGCAGTAACTGCTTAATTATTGTTTTGTTATATTATGCATTCTGGGTTACCTACTGTAGAAAGCAACAATAATAAGAAAGGTTTTATTTTTTAGTATGCTACACAACAGGACACATCCACCTATATGAATATGCATACTGGGAAAATTAATAAAAATAAACAAATACTTACCAGTTTACAAAATACTTATTGTAATGACCAAAATGACAAATTACATATTATACTTTAAAGAAAAGGTTTTAGGGTTCGCACGACAAAAGTTCCGCATGAAACCATCTTATAATGAAATTAAATTGTTATCAGCCAAATATAGACCGTCAGTTAATATATATATATATATCGAAATATCTCCAGAGTTTAATTATTTAAGAAAACCTAGAATTCAAAGTCATGCAAAATCAAAAGTCCTGCGTAATCGATCGATAAGATGGTTCTGGTTTGTTAATTAGTCCATGAAAATTCAGGGATATATAGTCAATTTGCTGCTATATAGGATGCCCATAATAAAATAGATTTAGTGTCTAGAAGTTTTTGTTTCAGTGATAAAATTATTTTAGTAACAGGTTCATTCAGGCTCAGTATCATCCGCTATTATGATTACAGGATGTGCAATGTCTCGTTCAGGGGCTAGATTGGAAGACTCCTGTCGTCCAAGCATAATAAAATGTGAAACCTGAACAAGGCTGCGACCTACAGTCTGCGAGCTTGTGTAGGGCCCTTCACCGTGTCTCTCCTTTTTGGAATAGGTGAATATCCGAATCTCCAGTTCCTATATTATCAACCGGTGAATAGGACCCATAAACTTGCTGGAAAATAAAACCCAATATCTTGCCTTTAACCTAAAATATCTTTACCAAAAATGAAAATCGATAATTGCATTTTCTGACATATAGGCTTATGCCAAGAGACTAGAAAAAAAATATTGGAAAAATAAAACAGACATCGAACCACAAAAACTTCGTTTTGGCTTCAGTATCGTTTAAAGAGTTTAAACCCTCCAGTAAAAAGATTCACATATATTCAATGTACAGAATTGGACCTGGCACGTTTAATATAATATGTATTGATTGATTTATAACGCTGCGATCTCCAACCCGCCTGCCAATAATTTTTATACAATGAATGGATTCAAAAAAACAAGTGGCTTTGTATTGTATCCTACTCTGCTGGACAACACAATATGACTTATAAACACAACACAATAAACATGAAATATAATAAAAATAACGAATTAAAAAATTAAAAATGTGTTTTAATTTCAACAATAAAAAGAATAAATTAGGAGTTTACTGGTAGGCAATTTTTGTTCCGATTGTTTATTCTTTTTTCCTATTCCGTTTAGATAGATTTAGATTTATTTATTACTCTTTTACAGCTTACATAATAATATAATAACATTGTATATCTATAAAAGAGATCGTCAGAATAAATACAAAATTTTATATAAATTAACACAATGGTAAAATTGGTTTTAAAATCTAAAAATTGATATATATATTAATAAACCGGAGCTTTACATAAAAATAAAGACAAAGAATTTCCTCCAATATCACATTAATAAGTTACCCAGGAGGTAAATTTAAAAAAGGTTTAGATTAGTCTAGCTAGTTAGCGTATGTAGCCAAGTTCATAATAATGAGTAATTAACCCTTTCACTCTTTCTTTAAATCTCTCCATAGTTCCTACGTTCATATTTGATAATTTTGATGACTCCAAGAGTCTATCCATATTGTTTTCTGACATGGCATCTTTGAATTTAGCTGCTTCACTGTGTTCCTTAATCAGCATTGTAGCAAGCATTAGACTTAGTCCAAAAGACGTTTTACCAAATCTCATTAGGTCTAAATCTAGCTGATCTCTAGGATACGCTGAATTTGCTTTCAGACCAAACTCAGCTAGTCGTTTCTCCAGCTCATTGTGATAGTAGTCGATCCACTCCTGGTAGTGCTTGGATCTGGTCTGGTAGTCAGTGCAGTTGAAGATCATGTATTGGAGGTCGGCTACAGGACTATTATGGTTTGATAGTTGGTAGTCGATCATACAGCATTCCACTGTGTTTTCTCCCTGAAAACCCAATTTTTTTTTAAAATTAATACTTCATGTAAGTAATACCCACAGAACACGATAGAAGTGGCATCTTCGCCATTAGTACCGAAACCAATGTCGCCGTTCCCGACGCCACTATTTTTACCACTACTCATGCAACTTAATATGCACAGGCTTACGCACGCACACGCAAAGTCAAACGGAGCGCTGTGATTAGTCAATCGGTCACTACCACATACACACATTAGAAAGAACGATTCTTGTTAGTACGATTCGGATGTGGAATAAGCTCCCAGTCATATTATTTCCTCCGGACTATGACATAGGATCGCTCAAGAGGTATATTAAAGGTCTCTTTAGGGGCGGGCAATGCATTGGTAGCATTGGCGGGCAATGTGTTGGTGATTTCCATAGTGATCCGTACTACATAAAAAAATGTTTTAGACTAGGTATACATAGGTATCACCTACTCTCCTTAAATCAGCTAATGTTATTTAGCCCCTTTTAAGTATTTTGCTAATCCTGTGCATAGTTTTTAGACCATAAATGTCGAATAAAGAAATAAACAAGTACTATTCTGTTTTCACTATTGTACAGCATTAAGTTCGGATAATATCCAATAGATGGCAATGTAGACGTTTGCGTTGTTATTCTACATCGCGGGAGCAAGTTTGCTATCGAAAAGATATTGTTTAGTAGTTAGTTATAGATAGTGTTTTAGAGAGATTTGTATATTAACCTAATTTTGAGGAGTAAACTGTTCAAGTATTTTGACTAGTTTTACTTGCATCAGCACCCTTGGTGGTTGGACCCCTTAAATGGTGTGAGGGTTTTCCAACTATTGTAAATTCTTTCTTTGTCTTACTTTCTTTGCCTAATATGAGAAAGATCTGAATAGTAAATGCAATTCAAACGGTTATTGCTTTTAGTTTGCATGTCAATATGCCCAGGTTATGTAAACTAGATTTAGATTTCTCATTTTATAGTATTTAGGTACTTACTATTACTGTAAATATTGTATAATACTTAATTAAAACTATAACAGGTATTGTAAATGATTAAGTGTAATTAATCAATTATTAAGATTATGCAATGGAAAAAGTGGTACCTAACCACTCGGCCACCGACGCGTACTAATCCAAAAATAGTTATCTTATCAGAAACTGCGTTACGTCACGTTGTTTATTAACTTATTAAGGCATGCTACAATAATGTAATCAAATTAACTTACGTCTAATGTGAACATAATGTTGTTGGTCCAGGAATCTCCTTGCTGAATAACTCCATATTTAGATGTTTTCATTATAGCGGCTACTTGTTTCGAGTTCTGCGGTAGTTTCGTAACACTACCTTTTATTAATTTCTTCTCTCTCCCACCTTGCACTAGTTCTAGAAGGTCATCTTCAAGCTGTTGGAAATATAATTCTACTTCGGGCTGCATTTGCATTACTTCCCACATATTACTCAGTAAGCTTCTAAATCTTTCATACGTCTCTGGCTCTTGATTTTTTAGAGCGAAGGAAAGAGAATGCAACTTAGCAAAGTTTTGAAGTATCAATTTCACAGTTCCATCTGTTAATGACTTAAATCTATCCATCATTACAAAATTAGAAACTTGCAAGTCTTCTAAAAGAATGATTTCGTACGGCTCTTCGAGTAAAGTTCCGTAGCATTGGGCGTACCTCAGCCTCTCATGTACTGGTATTCCTGCTTCTTTTTCCATTTCAGTAAACTTAGGCAATACCACTTGGTACATCACGTGCTCATTACCAAACATCATCTTAGTGTTCATCATTAGACGAAGATGTTCAATTGTAGGTGCAATTTTGGCTACCATCTTGAACGTTTTACCATCTTTCTCTATAACCAGCCGCTTCACGTTGGCAACGTAATTGTCACCTGCTTTACCGACTGCGGAAACGGTAACTGGCCCGCCATTAAAACCGTGATCTTCATAAACTTTGCCTAGAAATTCCTTTTGTCGATCACTGATGCCTTCAATGTCTCCTTCAAATGTGAACTTGGACATCGTTTGTTTAATTTTCTTTCCACTTGAATTAAGTACGCCTACTTCACACAAATATGACTGATCTACTTAATATTTTATCAACCGGACAACATTTATATAGGAATGTTATCGTTGCCTAATGACTGTAATAACATATTATTATCGAGGTTACTAAAACTACTTTGATAAAGTAGACCAATTTAAATACGTCGGGAAAAAGGAAAATAAGCGCGATTACCTACTGGAGATACACACTGCTTTTATCGATTGGTGACCATGACAATCAGTATGATTCCTATACCAATCTCTTTACTATTTATATACAGATCATTTTCTTGCCCCATATAATGTAATATTGAGCTTTTAATCAACCTGGCGTACGTCCTTGAACGTATGGTTAGGGTGCCAGGACTATGAGGAAATCTTAGGGGCTGGCTTCGTCTTCAACTTCTTGGAAGAACCCTTCATCAGAGTGGGATAGTGCTGCACAATTGTTGGGCCTGGCCACGTATTCGGTTCCTTCCCTCATCTGGGAACTACTGGTAATACCAAGCGCTTGACCGAGGTCACTGTTCGCCACTCTACGTGGTAGATAAACAGGCTATTAGAGATATCGCATATCTCCGACGCGCAATACTATAAGTTAAAAAATCAGAGTTCGGAGAGACGTGCGTTAAACTAAAATTCCACAGAGCGGAATGTGACCACTATGTCTGTCACTAACGGTAAAGGCTCGCGAAACAAAAGAGAATACTACAAACTAGAGATGTGCCGAGGTCGACAGCTGCCATCGACGATCGCTAATTTTATCTATGTCGATAAATCTAATAATAACTTATTACATCCATAATAAAAGCTCTTAGGACCCAATAGGCAATTAGTAATTAATATTAATTAAAACAATAATTACTCATGAAATAACTTCCTACGCCCCTCGGAAAGTATTAACGTTACACCGTAAAATTTAGCCGATTATTACCAATAACTTGCTATTACCAATGACGCAAGGCACCTACAGATCGTGGCTGCAGTTTTAGTGGACTTCAGTCGTGTTCGTAGTATGGATAGTAAGATGCTATGAACGATAGTACGTAGTACAATGGATGGAAAATAGAAATTAACATAGAGAGCGTATCTGTCTGTCGTTTAGTTTGACAGGTTTATAAACACCTACCGTATGTCTAAATGCTACTAAGTCATTTAAAAAAATATATCTTACAGTATATACGACAGTTAAAACATTTACATTAAAAGTCAGAGCATTGTCGTATGACGTGAAATTATTTACTAATACTGGAAGGCAATTGTTGAGGTTTCAGTTGTAGTTGTTCTTTTTTCCTATATAAATTCCATAATCTTGCATTACATCTTCCAAAACGAATTGCATCAGGTACAATAAACTAATTATATTGCATCATGTTTTCTTCAGAAATATGATTATCAATACGACGATTATTGATTTTGTCTACAAATGAAATAGTTATTGTATTAAGCACCTGATTATAATACAGGACAAAGTTTTTAACGAATCATTGTGACTATACAATTCATTATCAAATACGTGAAACGTGAAATTTATCGATAAGGCGACTATAATCATATATGTATACACGTCATCACACGTCATTTGTCGCTATTTTTAGTTATCTCACTAAACTAACTAAGCTACTTTAAAAAAAAAGATTTAAAGTTCGAAGTGCCTCACTAGATGGCGCTGTCCTTGCCTCCTTGAGAATTCTGTGAAGCAGAATCTAGTATTGAATTTGAAAAGATATTTAGTTTTAGTACCTTTTCCTGGAAGAAAGCGCAAAATGTCTGTTTATATATATATATATATATATATATATATATATATATATATATATATATATATATATATATATATATATATATATATATATATATATATATATATATATATATATATATATATATATATAACAAACAAGACAGGCATTTGACCGCCATCTCACCTTACATCTATCATTACGTTTTTATTCATCTAACGGTCTCATTTTTATTTATTTTTGAGAATCGTGTATAATTAACACCATCTATTACAATTATTTCAATTATTATAAGGCTCTCTGACAATCTCCCATTCGAATGCGATTCGATTACAAGTAGATAACAACTCGAGACAAATTGCGTATTATGCAAAAACTTGTAGGTTAGTGCAATTGAGTTGTAATCGAGTCGACTCTCAATCGAAATAAACGAATGAGATTCATGTTTTTAAGACATTGCATCGTTTTCAATTTATTAAGATAAGACGGTACCTATAGACCTTTTCGTATAGACATTTATGTTGTTCGTTGTTCATTTATGTTGTTGTTGACAATATCACTGTAAATTTTACAATTGATGCACTATTATTTAGGGAAGAACGAGGAGAGTTGAAACACTTTTTGCAAATCGTGTCATATCTCTTTACTCGGCCGACTTACATTAAGAAAACTATTATTATATATATTTTTTTACTTTAAAATTATTTCGTAAAATATAACGAATCTTGGTTTTAAACAGTAAAATTTAAAAAAATATTTGAATGCAACATGGCATTTTGTGTCAACCTACCTCATACCATGGTAAGTTGAAACAGAGGGTAAGGTAAAAATAAACAAGCACGATAATGCTTCAAAAAGGTATAATATCCCTTTATCTAAACACATCTATACCTACCTATTATTAAATTTATATAGGCCTTTTTGTATCAAATATTAGCAATACATCATAAACACAAACTCATCACGCTAGCGTAACTCATCATTTTTTCTATGGTTCAAACTCCAACTAAAACTCAACTCTGGTGGCGAATTGCGAAAATGACGACTTGCGCTAGCGTGACGAGTTTGCGTTTATGATAACTTGCATACCTGTGCATAGACAAAAATCAACAATACTTAATCTATAATAATCTGTCTCACTGAGATCAATGCAAATTTATAACCACGTTGTTTACTTAACCGTGTGGTGTCCGGCAGAGGAGAATAGTCCTAAAGTCAAACAGTTCAACTCTACACTATAATAGTCAAACTGAAAAAATAATCAGCCTTTAGGTACAGTCAAACAATGAATTAGTTGAGCATTTCATTTAAAATATCATATCGATTATCATTTGTTGAGGTGGTCAGCTAATTCATTGAATGATTGAACTTCTAATCGGAATTTAAATTATGGCAAATATAAGACCGTCGCCTTTGGTGCATGCCACATAGACCCATGTCTCAGTTGGCCTGCTGTTTCCAAATGGTTCCAGACAACAAACACAATAACAGTTCTCGGTATCGCAGACCTGGCTTGTCTTGGCATTCTGTTTTGTAGTAGATTTTCTTTTCGGTTTCCCTGGAGCTGCACCTGGTGTCTTCAAACTTTTACCTCGGAAAGTTGGCCTCTTCACTTTTTTCTTACTTCTGGCAACCTCAATTTCAGCCAAACAAAACGTTCGATTGCCGAAAGGGTCAAAGAGCATTTAGCTGTAGTAAAAAAACCACCACACGAATAAATCTGCTATAGCAGACCACCTGCTCAACTCTGGCCCAAACCACTGGATAGACCTGCATGCGCCTAATGTCCTCTCCATCGACTGGCAATATTATCCGCGTATGGTTCGATAAGCGATTGAAATTAAAAAGTACAAAACTTTTAATCGGAAAGCTATAAGCTTTCGGCGTCGTAAAACCCAGTGGTGTGAAAAATATATAACCTTAAGACTCAAGATTTATCGTAGGACGTATCCATGGGCATCGTGAGTGTTGTGTGCCGTGCAGTTCCGAATCAACAACAAATTGACAATCTTATGTTAGGGTAGGAGTCCACCAGCACATCACCGCAGCTGTTACCTCTCCACGGCAGTCGTCTCGTGACCACGGTGGGTGTAACCCTACCGAAACGTCGGGAAAACAAATCGAAAAGGTACGTCGCGTGCAAGTCCCTCCAAGTAAAAATGGTTTTAGTATAATATCCTACCGATGGTGGTTCCTGTGTCTCATTTTCTTCGTACGATTTTTTTTCTTGATATATCTGTAGTAAGTTGTGAAGTTAAAATTGTAACTACATGCTGCGTCTCTAAGACTTTTATTTCGAAGCAAAAGCTCCTCGGCAGCAAGGTCGTAAATTTCACGCTATCCGTTTTTCTAATGTACTTATAAGGCATCCCGTAAAGAAGAAATATAAATAAGAGCCAACTGAGGGCCAATTTTTTTTCGGTGTACACCGCATTCCAGGGGATGACCCCCCATCACCTACATCCTACATCAGCAAAACTCCACTAATAACTGTCGGTGCTGTCGGGACTCTGGACAGCCCCTATGGTAACGGTACTTCAAACTCTAACTCAAAATGTATTTATTGATTAGGACAAAATATCTCTTTCAATCGTCAAAATGGAAGGGGGTAGGAAAGAAGAAAGGAAACACGCAGTGACACGTTGGCCGAAGAAAACTACCTAAAACTACTTAACTAACTCTACAGCAAGAAGAAGAGTAAGCCAGTCCACCAAGGCAGCACCCGTGCACGAGTCAAATCAAATCAAATCAAATCAAAATTTCTTTATTGATTAGGACATTAAATATCTCTTTCAATCGTCAAAAAGGAGGGGGGTTGGAAAGTAGGAAGGAAACACACAGTGACACGCTGACCGCCCTATGGCCGTAGATAACGTATCCCTCGCCAACCACGACCGAACCATGCTCGACAATGCCAGGCAGAGCCGGAACGCTATATTATATTATATAGGTATGTCTAGTGTAATTAAGAAAAGAAAAACCACCTAAAACTACAGCAAGAGTCACACATGCTGCATGTGGTAGGTAGTCGCTATCACCCTACTCTATCCTATCCCTTCCCTATCGCTACCTTACCCCTAGCCTATCCTAACATTGCCTTAACCCTACCCTACCACTACCTTACCCCTACCCTAACACTACCTAACCCTGACCCTACCACTATCTTACCCCTACCCAACCCTTACCGCTATCTTACTCCTACCCTACCCTACCCTACCCCTACTCTAACTACTACCCTACCCCAGCGCAGACAGGAGACACCATGTGTGGGAGAGGAAGGAAAATTAACGCCGCTTCCAAGGTGGTTCTCCGTGGGGGAAAGAAACGGCAAGAAACCCACAGAGCCTACACTGAGTATATCGCAGGGCCCAGCCATCGATAAATTCAACCATATTTGAGAGAAAATAGCGACCCGGCCCCCACGCCACCGCCATACAGACTTTGAGCGAGTGTGCATTACAGATGCTGCATGTAATAGTCAGCTACCCCCAAACTACCCTACCCCTACCCTACACCTACCCTGCTCCAGCCTGCCCCTAGCCTTACCCTTCCCCTACCCTACCCTGCCACTACCACTACCTTACCCCTACCCTACCACTACCTTACCCCTACCGTAGCCTACGCAGAGTAGGCGCCTCCCAGCCCCTGAATGACCAATACACCGTGTGTGGGACGGGAAGGAAAGTTAACGCCGCTTCCTAGGTGGTTCGTGATAAAGAAACGGCAAGAAACCCACAGAGCCTACGTAATTTTTTTTATCTATTATTCTTTTTTCGATCATTTTTCATAAACTCGATCGTCGACCAGCAATTGGCACCATCCGGCACAAATAAGCCAAGAAAAATAAAAAGGAAAAGAAACCCGCTTCATCTTGAGTGAAATGCCAGCCAATCCCAACGACCGGCCCGTCGTTGCGTAACAAACCACCGCCAGACGGCTGGGCCCTGATATTGGTACTAGACGAAGACTGAATGAATGAGACGTCCTCTTTCTCGTACCTGTCTTCTTTCTATCTGTAACTTCTTTCACGTATATCTTGCTCTGTAAATTGTACAGCGGTACAAATAAAAGTTGTGAATTTAAATCAATTTATTGAAACCTATTCCAAATTATACTTAATAATAACCATCTTATTTAACCATTTATTGTGCACAAAGAAAGTTATAATAATATGAACATAAAGATAACAATCACAAAAGGTACAGCTTATTTCTAAAAAGAAATGTCTTACAGCAGACCTACCGAAGAGAGAGGGCTAGAATAGAGAGGCAGATATGACGTGCACCCAAATACATAATATAATTGAATTACTTAAATAAGTATCTATATATATATATATATACATAATAGTAATATTACCTACATATATAATAAATAACACAAATACTAAATAAATACCTATAAATATATAATATTATGGATTGCAAGTGGAAAGATAATGCTCTTTTAATCTCATCAATCCATCAGTATTTATTATTATACTATACAGGGATACAAGCGAGTAAGAGTAAAGGGGTCCGACTCGTAAACGAGAAGTACGGGTTCTGAATGTTTCTGTTCACTTAATGTTCTGAACGCTTAATTTTTTTTTCTAAATTATTGTAACACGCAGGGATTTCTCTAGCTAGCGTATGTAGCCAAGTTCATCATCAACCTTTCTTTGAATCTCACCAAAGTTACTTTGTTCATATTCGATATTTTTGATGATTCTATGAGTGCATCCATATTGTTATCGGCTACAGCATCTTTGAATTTAGCTGCCTCACAATTTTCCTTTATTATAATAGTAGCAAGCATTAGACATAGTCCAAAAGACGTTTTACCAAATATCTTTAGGTCTAAATCTAGTTGATCTCTAGGATACACCAAATTCACTGTCAGACCAAAGTCGGCTAGTCGTTTCTCCAGCTCGTTGTGATAGTAGTCGATCCACTCCTGGTAGTACTTGGATCTGGTCTGGTAGTCAGTGCAGTTGAATATCATGTAATGAAGGTCGGCTACGGGACTATTATGGTTGGAATTTTGATAGTCGATCATACAGAATTTCACAGTCGTTTCTGTTTCTTGTCTGTCTCTTCAGTTCTTATGGGACGCCATCACCATCTTATGGGCCCAAGCCAAACTCACCAGCCCGCAGTCCCCCTGCTGACTGACGGACGAGGCTCTATCGAGCCGGCTTTTCTTTAACGTGTTGTGCGCAACGAGTGGCAGTCCCTCAGACACAACACCGCATTAATTTTAGAACGAAAACGTCTGACTAAATAAATTCATCCCGGGTTAGGGCGTCGCCATGTAACGACTCCGAACAGATTATGGTTGCTGCGGACCTCAATGGCCTCAGTGGGCCAGAGGAGCGAGGGGTTCGGTCGAGTGCATGGGGTCTTTGGCTACGGCCAGCAAAACAGTGAGTGAGAAGAATTTCTCCGAACCTCACTGGTCGCCGGCTTAGCCGTGGACCACCATGCACCGTTAGCACATTCTTCAATAAGAGAGTCGAACCTATAAAATTGGACCGCACCAATCACAGATTGAATAACTACTGATCCGAAGGCGTGACATAGGCCATGTATCTCAGTGTAAGGTCATCCAGGGGGAATGTCTCACTGCACAGCACCGAGTCCATGTTTTGGCTTCCATCCGTAGCAACCTTGGCGTGAGGGATATAGCAGATAAGATCGAAAAGGTACGCCGTACTAAAGGTATCTATTAAAGGGTATGTTTCTTTGCATATTTTAACATAAGTATGTAAAAAAACCCTCAAAAGACGTTGGCAACGCTGCTAGTGTTATGGGCACCTTTGCACCGGGAATGGCAAAGAGTGGGTTAAACATCTAGTTAGACGAAGTTATACGGATCTAGTTTTTAAGTTTTCATTTTGACTATGTAAAATATGTTATTACATTAAAAAATTTCTGGTATTATCTTACTAATATAACACATAAGTATTATCATTAAATAAAGTGATAGTGATAAAATAAATGTCTAGAAAAATCAATGTAGGTTCGATTCTCATACAGTACGACCAAACAAGCTTTGCTTTCTTTGGGGGTGGGTGGTAGTAGTATGAAAATGCATAGTCATAATGACTCGCTATACACTTTGATCATTTATATTCCTGATTAAGGTGCATAAAACAATAACTATCCCATTAGCTAGTCATAACCATCTAATTTGGGTAATAAAGCTTGTCACACTCGTATTGATAATAATCTATCCAACGTAAACTGATGTAATCTACATTTGTAGGGTATTGCCCTAATGAATGGTTATATGGGTACTTACACTATGGATTAGGATTTCTTTACAAACAACTGTTCAGCTCGTAGAATCATTTATTTTTAATTTAATGTAATAGTTTTTATGGTTTTTGTTGGTATTTCCTTGAGTTTGGCCCTTCAGGCTTCAATGACTCTTCAATTCATTATATTATGTTCTGAAAAAGAGAGGATACTATGTTTATTTGGAAGTGACCATTATTTTAAATAGCCTACGAATTATGTATTTTTAGACGTGCTTGTTTTGTTGGGTGTACTGTACAATAATGGTCCACGAATTGGAAGTTGGCAATTTTTTGGTGAAAAGGTCTATGCTTAATAAGTAATTATGCAAAGTCACTACCAAAGCAAACTTGTAGTTTTTGAGAAAAAATTAATTAAAGTTATAGTTTTTTCGTAATATTTGGCAATATTTTGACAGGTTTCATTCATGTTTTAGTTGTTTGTAGTCTATGTGACAAAGGTTTGACATCATACAGCCACAAATTAAACTAAATTATTGTTGGGTAAAACACAAATGGTTTATAAAATAACAATTACTGTATCGTTTTTATAAAATATACTTATTTACATTTAATTATAATGTTTAATGCTAAATTAATCGTTATCTCAAAGATAAATTAAAGAAAAAGTAAAAGTAAATTTACGCTATTGCGAGAAACGAAACGCAACAAAGTCGGGACGCCATTTTGATTGCGTCAGTGATTTGCCATTCTCAATTTCACTTTTTCTAACGTTTAACATTATAATCTTTTGCTATAAAATTTGTTCTTAGTATAGAATCTATCAAAAACGTCATTAGGTCACAGAGCGGTTAGGTTGCGAGGAGCGAAGCGACGAGCGTGTTAGTTGTTATGAACCACCAGAATCAATTAATATGCGTTATTCGCTTATAAATTGATTAAAATTCTTTGCAAATTCGAAGTGCCCTCTCCCCCAACTCCTAAATTTGCTAGTAAAGTGCATAAATTGGAGCTTTTTGTTGATTCCTAACCTCAAATTTCAATCTTGAATATCTCTAAAAGTATGCGTTTGCTTTGGTGGGGGGTGGGTTTTGGGGGTCCCTACCCCCCCCCCCCCCCCCCAAACCCCAAAACCCCTGAAATCGGGGACCATTATTGTACAGTTTACCCGTTTTGTTAATTGGTTTCATTTTGGCCTTGGAGACAATATTTATAATATCTTATGTAAGCGATCTGAGTTATATCCGAACTCTTTGGTAAATCTGCATTACAACTAGCGCCTCTATCGGTAGAAATGAGAAGTGCATGATAAGAAAGAAGAAATAAGGACGGCGGGGGACGTTTGATTTTGGAATGATTGTGAAAAGGGAAAAACTAAGAAAATATATAAGTGCTTAAAATATAGCTGTTTTATTATTTCAGAAGCCGGGATTTTTGTGAATAACGCCCAAAAGGACAGAAATTTGTCGTAATTTGTCGGATATAATAAATTAACGGCGGAAATTTTGGTGAGTTTGATATAATATTTTTGTAGTGACAATTTTCTTGTATGTACCTACCGAGTGACTAGTTTAAAGTTTTGCTGATTTGAGTGTTGAATGTTGATTGTTGATACTTTGAGAGTAGGTAGGTTTGCTCAGAGTGCCAATTTTGATTTTTTTTGGTGTTATAAATTACAAAATGTTGTACCGACAAGAGTTAGACTTAAATTGATTAAGATGATTTGTTCAACGCTGATTTATACATGGAATAAGTCTGTATTATGTTGATACTGAGTGAACTAGTAGTGGGTGGCATGTAAAGAAAGTGTAGTTACCTATTGTACCTATTTTACTTGCGTGGTATGACAAGATTATTTGAATATTACAATTATAGAAAAGTATAAGATAGGTAATTTTAAGTATATCATCACGATAGGTAGGTATTACGTGTATGATTTGCTAGAAAAATTAAGGTGGACTTTGGAGGTAGAGCATGAGCCTTGTATTGTTTTGGCGTAGGTACTCATTTCGAAGAAATGTCTTTTTACATTGTTTTTTTCATTGTTTTTTTTTTTTCTATCAATTTAGTACTCGTAGTTTCAGAGCTGTATCTTTACCAAACTTGCGAAGTAATAACTTTAGTATTAAATAAAGTAGCTTCCCGCGTCTATCCTACAGCACGCATATACCTACAAATAATACAACATACATACACTTTTGTTTTTATACATACTGTATAAATTCGGTTTTCACTGTCAGTTAGAAAGTTTCTTCCAGAAGGATTTTATTACGTGAATATCATAGTAAAGAAAAGCCGAGAAAACCCGTGCGAATCCGGGGCGGGTCGTTACTTTTAGTGTAAAATAATATTAATAGTGTCACTTTCTTTTGTTTTCGGGGTCAATCAGATAATGTCGGATTCCACACCAAGCCCGTCTCCATTAACTGCACGTGATGACATCCAATCCAAACATCATCGGTCTAAAAAGCAACGTAGGCAGGATGACATACACGTAAGCCGTAGCTCTAAGAAGAAGAAAACTAGAAGTCCTAGTCCGTCGTCTCCATCGACGAGGAGCGAATCTAAGAATTGCGGCAGAAGGTCACGAAGTATACAAAAGAAGCGGAAACGTATGCGATCTCGTTCTTCGTCCTCATCATTATCCTCCGGTTCAAACTTACGTAAACGTAGGAAGACACGTCTAAGTTCTAAGGAATATACGGAGGGAAAACAACCACAACATGATTGCGGTAGTAATAAATCATTACTACAACAACTTGTGTCAGCCTTAAAAACTAATCTGCAGCCTTCTCAGGGTTATTCTGGTCAAAATGTAATACCCGAGTTTAATCCCCAAGCTAAGTCTCAGTCAATGAAAGATTGGATATCTAAAATAAATGAAAGCGCGGCTATCTATGGTTGGTCAGAGAAACAAACAATCTATTATTCTCTCCCACGGTTAGCTGGGTTAGCAAAACGCTGGTACGACGGTCTAACCAGTGTTAAGTATTCCTGGTCTGAATGGCAAGAAATATTGTTCAAAGCCTTCCCATGTGAAGATAATTATGGCGATCTCCTCGCGGTAATGCTGCAGCGTAAAAGTGCGAGACACGAGACGTTGTAGGAATATTATTACGATAAAATTCGTCTTATCAATCGTTTTAGTATCGCTGGGCGTAAGGCAGTAGACTGTCTTACGCATGGCATCTATGACAATAATATTAGGATGAATGCACAGGGTTTAGCTTTTGAAGAACCTGAAGATGTTCTTTATTTCTTTAGGAAAATTTCCACAAAACGAGATGAAACAAGCAGGTATAGCATGACGCATGAACGTCACATTGCCACTACGGCACCAAGCAGACGCATAAGAACTGGTAATTTGCCGACAGATAAACAAAATAAATCTGATCGAATATTTTGTTATAATTGCAAAGGAGAGGGACATATTTGGCGAAACTGCACACGAGCTTTACAAAAATGCGGTAATTGCAATAGGGTAGGCCACAGTGCTAACAGTTATTACTTTAAAGGGTTGAATACCGACAGACCACAATCGAATGTTAATACTTCTAAAACTGTAATGAAAATTCAAACGCAAAATGATATGGGCATCAAATATTATAAGACCGTTAGTGTTAATGGACAGACTGTTAAAGCATTTATCGATCTAGGAAGCGAGTGCACACTAATAAGTGACAACATTTCACTCGATTTACAAAATCAGGTTAAAAGTGGTCTGCCAATACTTAAGGGTTTCGCTAACGGGCACGTTACACCCACTGCTCAAGTTAATATACAGCTTCTAGTAGATAATATAACAGAGAGTATTGATGCTTATGTTGTTCCGGAGACCATATTACCTGAGGGTACTAGTCTGCTAATAGGGCAAAATCTAACAGAGCTGCCTAACATGAGAATCTACAAAACTGATACTGAGTTGTTGTTATTCAAATCGTTTGACAAACCAGCACAAATAACGATTAAGGAAAACTTAGAAATTAAAGGGGCAACTGCTGTTCCCGTAATTGCCAGTGAGTGTACATCGTCCGCAACTTTGTATATTACGTCCGAAGCCTGTTTAAAACGAGGATTTGAGTATGTTATCTTACCAGGGGTCTACACATTTATTGGTGGGCATGGTACAATCATAATTCTTGGTTTAAGTCAATCACCTTTCAAATTAACGCAGGGACAACTTATAGCAAGGGGAATAATGTTTCCAAATATTATTTTTGATAAACAAAATGATAATCGCAGCGAAACAGTTAGTGACACCGCAGTCTTGAATGTCTGCAGATTAATCAAAGAGCCGATACATGAATGTACTCCAATTAATAAAACAAGTATTAATACAGACACTGAACTCGATGAGAGTGTAAAGAATGACTTATGCCAGGTACTGAATGAGAACAGGGATTGTTTCGCATTCTCCACTGCGGAATTAGGAAAAACTTCTTGGACTGAAATGCATATCAGGTTAAAAGATGATAGCCCTGTCACTTACAGGCCTTATCGATTGTCTTATCCAGAACGAGAAAAAGTCAAAAGCATGATCGAAGACCTTTGTGACAGTGGGATCATACGTGAATCTGAAAGCGAGTATGCGAGTCCAATCGTTGTAGTTCCGAAGAAAAACGGCGAGTTACGCCTTTGCGTAGATTATAGGGCACTGAACAAAAAGACTTGTAAAGATAAATATCCAATGCCACTAATTGAAGACCAAATAGACAATTTAAATGGCAATCAATATTTTACAACTCTCGATTTGACGTCGGGGTATCATCAAATACCGGTCGCAGAAAACTCTAAATATCTGACGGCTTTTATAACACAAGAAGGGCATTATGAGTATAACCGGATGCCCTTTGGTCTTTGCAATGCTCCTGCTGTATTTCAACGCTTAATAAACAAAGTCTTGAATACAGTAAAGATCAAAGGAGTTATGGCGCATATGGACGACATTGTTATTGCTTCAGAGAACATCGCAGAAGGCATGACAAAATTACGCGAAGTGCTAGCCGCTCTTAGAATGGCAGGCCTAACGCTTAACTTGAGCAAATGCAATTTTTTTCGGAAATGCATTGACTATCTTGGATTTGAAATCTCAGGTTCAGGCGTGAGGCCAGGACAAAAGAAAATAGACGCCGTGGCATCATTTAAGAAACCGGAAAACGTGCACGAAGTGAGGCAATTCATTGGTCTTGCGAGTTTTTTCCGCCGTTTTGTACCAGGGTTTGCCTCCTTGGCTCGGCCTTTGACTAGCCTCACCAAGTCAAATGAGAAGTGGGCGTAAGAGGATGCACAAGAAAAAGATAAGGGATATACCTATTTCACGCCCGATTTTAGCTATATATAACCCGAAATATTTGACACAATTACACACAGACGCTAGTCAGATAGGTATTGGTGGAATATTAATGCAACGACCAGATGGGGGGACTCCTTTTCGGGCTGTGGCCTATTTTAGTAGGCAAACCACACCTGAGGAGAGGCATTTTCATTCATTCGAATTAGAGACGTTAGCCGTTGTAGCTTCCCTCAACCGCTTTAGAAATTATCTGCTTGGGATTGAATTTACAGTTGTAACAGACTGCAATTCCGTCAGGCTCACTTGGACAAAACGGGACCTTGTGCCACGAATAGCAAGGTGGTGGTTGCAAGCACAGGAATTTAATTTTTCCATCGAATACCGACCTGGGGCTAAGATGAGCCATGTGGATGCTCTTAGCCGTAACCCAGTGGAACTACCTAACCCGGAAAATACACCAGTACTAAATACACTAAAAATTTCAAAATCTACCACATTGGATAACGTTCAATTCACGGATCCCTCATTGTTACACTAAAATGTATTTTAGATAGTAATTGTATCGAAGCCAAAGAAGTGAGGAACAGCTATGTGATAAAGGATGGCAAACTTTATCGAAAAGTGGACGAATCTCTGAAGTGGGTAGTTCCATCTGATGCACGGTGGAGAGTGTGTTTTATGTGCCATGATGAGTGTGGCCTCTGGCTTTAGAAAAGACGCTAGACAAAATTAAACAGTCTTATTGGTTTTCTGGGTTAACACCTTTTGTAAAAAAAATATGTGAAAGCCTGTATCCCCTGCGCTTATGCCAAGCAGCCTTCGGGAAGGAAAGAAGGTTTTTTATTTCCTATCCCTAAAACTCCCGTACCATTCCATAGTGTACATATTGACCATTTGGGCCCGTTCGTAAGAAGTAAGTTAGGTAATACGTACATTTTGGGCATTATCGATGGATACACAAAATTTATTGTTCTAAGGGCTGTACGGAACACTAAGAGCAAGACTTCAATTGCAGTGCTGAGGGATGTCTTTGGCATATTTGGCGCTCCCAAATTACTCATTTCTGATCGTGGTTTCACGTCTAATGAATTCACCAAGTTTGCTCAGGAATTGGAAATAAAACATATAAAGAATGCAGTAGCGATGCCAAGGGCTAATGGCCAAATAGAGCGGTATAACTGTACAATTTTAGCGTCCCTGACTGCTCTGACGTATGGTGAAAATGATAATAACTGGGATTAGCACATCAACACAGTTCAATGGAGCCTAAATAACACTTTTAATAAAGGTATTAGGAAAACGCCTTCTGAAGTTGTATTCGGTAAACGGACCGTTAATGTCTCAGAAACACATTTACATGATATGCACAATACTTCGGCTACTGAAGAACCATGTATAGACAAAATTAAACAAGAAGTAACACAAACCATAACCAAAAATCAAGAAGAAATGGCTAAAAGGTTCAATAATAGTAGATGTTCAGCTAGAAAATATCAATTAGGTGATCTTGTATTAGTACAAAAACAACTTAATAACCCTTGTGATAGTAATAAATTACTGCCACGTTATAGTGGACCCTTTAGGGTTACCAATATCTTAGGGCATGATAGATATGAAGTTAGCAGTATTGAAGGACATTCACGGCGAAAATATAAGAATGTTTTCGCTGCAGAGAAGATAAAGCCATGGATTCGTTTTTCTTGTGGAAATGACAACCTATACAATGTTGTAAACTCAAAAGATAGCTCGGAAACTGATGAACAATAGGTGTCATAGGTATTATATATAGGATTACCCCAAAAAAAATACGGGAACCAATATTTAATTTCTTGTAACGTTGTGTGCCGCTATAAGTATGGTTCTTGAGTGTGTATGTTAAAAATAAAATAAAAAAGTTAAAGTATCTATAATTGTAAACCTGTAATACTCCGAAAATATCTTGATGGTTGTTAAGAACAATGTTTTAACTCAGCGTTTTATTTTATTTTGTAATTTTCATGTCATACTAGCGTAATTAGATTGAATCTAATATAAAGTACAGGCAATAAAAAAAAAGCCTAACTAGTATCTACACATCTAGATAATCACATGTACGTATACCTAAAGATGATTTTTTTTATATATATTGATTATCACATTGAAGTACTTACATATTTGGGCCGGGGGACCGGCCATCTACACTGGGCGGGAGATGTTAGGCCTGGGACTTAGATGTTGGAGTGAGCGTGCTGCCAACACTAGCAAAGATATTATTATGATCTACTAGGGGTGAGAGTACTGCCAATACTGAGCAGCCACAACATGACAACTCATTTGGATATGGGTGCTGTGTTTGTATTTTTTATTTTTCAGACTCAGATGTTGGGGTGAGCGTGCCGCTAACACTGGGCAATAAGATATGATAATAAGAGGACAAGATGTTGGGGCTGGGAGAGCGACCGCCAACAGTGGGCAATAAATTATGATAATAGGAGGACTCAGATGTTGGAGTGGATGTTGGAGCAGCACGCTGCTAAGACTGAGAAAAAAAAAAAGTTTTTGGTTATGAATGCAAGTGTGGGATTTAGATGTTGGGATGAACGTGCCGCCAACACTGGCTAATAAGATATGGTAATAAGAGGACATGGTACTTAGATGTTAGGGCTAAAGGAGCGGCCGCGAACACTGGGCAATAAGTTGAGATAATAAGAGGACGTGGCACTTAAATGTTGGAGTGGATGTTGGAGCAGCACGCTGCCAACACTGGGCGGCGTTCTTCTCAGATGTTGGAGTGGATGTTGGAGCAGCACACTGCCAACACTGAGAAAACAGTTTTCTACTGATGCGGGTGTAGGGTGAGTGCACTTCTAATACTGAGGAGCCACAAGGTAGCAACTCTTTGGATGTCGATGCTGTGTTTGTGTTATGTCTGTTTTCAGATCATTAGACGTTTCGTCGTCAGTGAGGACGGACACTGAACAACTAGTCTATGATGCAACTAGATGTTGGAGTGCGCGTACTGCGAATACTGACAAGATCTTGAAATACCTACCAGATATGCTGCTATGTCTGAGGTCAGACACTGGTCAGGATGGCCGAATGTAAGCGATCTGAGTTATATCCGAACTCTTTGGTAAATCTGCATTACAACTAGCGCCTCTATCGGTAGAAATGAGAAGTGCATGATAAGAAAGAAGAAATAAGGACGGCGGGGGACGTTTGATTTTGGAATGATTGTGAAAAGGGAAAAACTAAGAAAATATATAAGTGCTTAAAATATAGCTGTTTTATTACTTATATAATAATTTTTATAATAATCAATCAATTTTTAATGAAATGGCAACGGGTATTTTTATAATATCTAATACCATAGCCTCCTTCATCTACATGGGTATTTATTTCTATGGCTAATACTTATATTTTTTACAAATTGGTTTGAAGTTGTCAAGCAGTGACAAACCATAGATCGATGCCACGATGATAAAGATTTTATTCCTACTTGTTGGCCACGAAAAAGACGGTGGCTATCATAAATTTGAAATTGATTGACGGCTAGAGAAAGAAATGGTGTCTGAAGTTTGGAAGTGAAAAAAGATAAAGGATTTTTGATGCTATTTGACGAAAAGGAATATTATTTGAAAAGAACTAGTATTATTGCTCAGCAGAAGCTATTTTATTTATTTATTTAAAAGCTTTATTGCACTAAAAATAATACAATTGGCGGACTTAAAGCCATCAAGGCTTTATCTACCAGTCAACCAGTAGGCCATGCGCAAAGCGAAAGAGTAGGTGTAGGTATTTTCTCAAACTAAATATAAGAACAAATGACCGGTACAAGTTTGCATCTATAATTTGAAATTTTCAATTTATGAAAAGTTAAAATTCCCTGTGATCCTGTCCGGAATACGGTTACGTGCAATAGACTCTTTTAGGAATTTTTGTGCTTAACTAAGTTTTCTGGACTAAAAGATTATAACACATTATCCTAAATCTTTGTGTTTTCTTTATAAACTGAACCTGGCACTGTACGTGGGACAGTGTTACGTTGTACACTACCTACACAAATATTATAAAGAGAAAATATTTGATGTTTGTCGGTTTGTTTGTTTATCTGTACCTAACAGATAAACTTAAAAACTGTATATCCGATTTAAAAAATTATTTTACCTTTTTTATTTTATTTTCAAACAGCTGTTGATTAACAAATTAAGAATTATACAGTAAAAAAAATAATCTTAGCGTTAATGTCCCGGTTGTGCTCTTGAGGACGAGGGCCCGGGGTCCGCCTTGACCATGATTCAGGCGTTAAAGTAATTACAGTGGAGCGACTACCATCTGACCTCCGTGACCCTGTTACCAGGGGAACCTGACTAGATTGGATCATGGTTACAAATTTAGCTGCCAAAATTTGCCGGTTTCATCACGATGTTCTCCCTCACCGTAAGAGTATCGGTTAGAATTCAACTAATGTACATAACTCAGAAAAGAGTCGTTGGTACATGGTCGCAGCGGAATTCGAACCCGGTACCTCTCGCTTACGAGTCGGATACTCAACCGCCCGGCCACCGACACTCCTAATACACATAAAGCCAATTATAGGTCTTCAGAGATAAGATTTGAGTACCAATAAGGAAACTTGTTTTACACTCGCCAAACTACACAGTAAATATCAAACTAAGGGTGTACGGGGTCCCACCATCAAAAGGGGTAATTGAACAAGTGTTCTCTGGCAAAGACGGACTGATTAGACTGGTCGAAGTGAAAACAAAGACAAGGACGTGAAGGCGTTCTGCAGCTCGGGTAGTTCCTGTCTCTCTCTGTGATGAGTGCTGAAGTAGCACTGTGGTGGGGAATGTAGGCGGCCGATAGTCTGTGGTTGTCCGTTTAGTTTATCTGTTAAAAACTTCATTTGTTTGATCTGTCAGCTAATATTATATGTGCCTAGAAACCTTGGTTTTCCACAAGGATAATACAGTGTTAATCTCCAGTTTTATTCCTGCGAGAGTGTTCCCACCGTCTACAGCACTTATGTACGCAGCAACCTGGAATACGCATCTCAAAACCCTGCATACACGAAGTACAATAAATGCATTGAAAACATACAATGAAGATTCATTCGGTACCTGTGCTTCCGTCTTGGTAAAGAGAACAATTCAGCAAGTTACCTTGTGCAGCGAACATCATCTGATTACGTTTGAGAAACGTCGCGAGATAGAAGATACAACGTTTAAAAATTAGTCACTGGTCAAATCAGTTGTCCCGAGCTTCTCCCTAAAATAAATCTACCCGGACACGTTCATCTACGTTTTAATTTCATGTATTTTCCCCATAGAGATAATATTTACTTACGTTAGTAAATATTATCTCTATGATTTTCCCTTAACACTGTCTCAATAAATTGTACTCAGAACACGTTTCTCTGGCGTGCCGGAATTCTTAAAATTTGGCGGTCGTAACTGATTTAGATTTGTTTAACACAAGCCTAATGGCAGTGATGTCGGTTGTCACACCCGGTGTATGACCCATAGCCAGTGAATGGATTTGTGCGTTTCGTTAGAGAAAAAAAAAATATTTTAATTAATTATTAATTTAAATTCGAAATAATTCTAAATTCAAACTTATTACTAAATACTTACTTTATTTTTATTACTGTTTGGTTTTAAGCGTTATCTTTGTCTGTACTAGTGTAAAACAAGCTTTCTTACTCGTACTCGATAGCTTATCTGTGAAGACCTGTATTCAACTTTATCTATCTTACTGTATTCATTCCTAATTTGTTAATCAACAGCTGTTGATCTTCCCTAGAAAATAAAATAAAATAGGTGATAGAATTTATATAATCGGATATATAGTTTCTAAGTTTATCCATTACAAATAAACAAACATACCTACCGACAAACAAATAAATCTTTTCTCTTTATAATATTTGTGTAGTGTAGATTACATTAGGTTTCGTTTGATAGATTATTATCAATACGAGTGTGACAAGCTTTATTACCTGAATTGGGTGATTATGACTAGGTAATGGGATAGTTATTGTTTTATGCACCTTAATCAGTAATATAAATGATTAAAGTTTATAGCGAGTGATTATAACTATTTATTTTCATTGTCTAATACTATTAAATATGTTATTAAATATAAATATGCGCCATCCTGCCCTAAAGTAAGCAAAGCTTGTTTGGCGGTGACGGATGAGGCAGCCTGCCTGTATAGTGTTTTAATTCAATATTAATAATGATTTTGAAATAGGAATTATTCTCTTTAGATATAATTGACGTAATATAATTTATATTACCAAATAAAATAATTTAATCAAAAGAAATATTTACGTGACAGATATAAATTAAATAATATCTACTAATACAAATATATAAATAAATACTGATCTAACATAATACTAATTCCAATTTTACACCTAACTAAATAATACAAAGTAAAACAATTAAAAAACATACAGATAAAAAAAAATTCTCAGGTCCACGGTACTAGGAAAGCTGCCTAGAAGGCTCGCCGCATAGCTCCGCTGAATGGCGAGGTTAAGTCGCTGTCCGAAGTAGAGGCCAGCCTTCAGGTCTTTAGTAACATCGATCAGGCACTTAGATAGCTCCTGAAGCAGACAGTGTGCGCCTTGTCCCCACGGCCCAAGGGTTTCCACTCCAAATACCTCAAATATGTGTTCTTCACCAAGACTCGCGTTTTCAGCTAAGGCGGCACCGGCCTCAGCATGACAAGCGGCTACTGGAAGATGGGACTGTGCGAGGGTATCGACGCACGTGGCATCCCGGAACAAGGGTCGTCCTAGTTTCCCAGTAAGCGTCATCCCGTCGGGCCTCTTACCGTCATCACGGACCAAACCGTTTGGCTGCAGCACCGCGGGTGCTTCAGCGGTGCTGGAGCACTGCAGGGCGCGCCAAAGTGCAGGGCCATGGCGATCCTAAACATGGCTCGGTCAAGAAGTGTGTGAATATTTTTGGAGGGCATTGCCTGAAGCCAGAGACCCGATTCCCACTCACCAGTAGCCAGCAGACGGGCATGCTCTGTAGAGTTGGTATAATAATAATATGAATATGTATCGCAGCTTACGATACTCAATACTCTCTGCCTACCCCTATGGGTTACGAAAGGGTGCGTTGTATGTTCATTAAATTCTCAATTAGAATGAAATGGGCCATCTGACCCACTTCATTCAAATTGGGAATGGAGTCTTGCCCGGTTCGATCCAAGCCTGTCATTCGCCTTTTGTTTTTACCAGGGCATGCACATTTGTATGGATTCACGACGTCCAGTGGCCTGATCCGGACGACCGGGCGTGAAATCCTGACGTGTACTCGCTTGTAGCTTCGACGTCTAACCTGCTAATACAGTTCACTTGGCTGACACTGTACACCGTACACCCACAGGCACCTGCCTGACACCTACACTAACACTTAATATACACTGCCCACTAGCTAATTAAGCTAACTATCTAGTAAACTCGATCGACTGGCAGTCGTAATCAATTGAATCAATTGCACCCCGAGCAGTACAAGGCGGTCAGGAATATCTCGGGATTAATTCCCGCTGGGCATGAGAATGGGGATAAAATGTATCAGAGGATCCTGTAAAGCAAGCATGTTAATATTTTGAAGTTATATTTAAAATTTGTAGGTGTCGCACAAGGCGACTAATGATTTCGAGGAAAAAGTTCTGGAGGATCTGGCTGGAAAATCGGCAGCAGCGTTTTACATTTCTATAATATTTACAACACTGCGATCTCCTACCCGCTATGCCAAGCGTCAAGATCATGAAAATAATTTTTCCTCTTATGGGAAAGCAGTAAGTCCTGCAGTGGACTGTAATGGGCTGTGATGATTCAGGCTTAAGGGGGTACGTTTTTCATACAAATTTTATCGTATTCATAAATAAGTTATCGGCATCGTCTAATAGCCGTGTAGCACTAAACCCCACTCGTGGGTGTCGTACAAGGCGACTTATGGTTTCGAGACAATATCTAGAGTGTCCGTTGGCTGGAAAATCGGCTGCAGGGTTTTCCATTGTTATATTTATAGCACTGCGATCTCCAACCCGCCTGCCAAGCGTGGAGATTGGAGATTAAGGCAATAACCCACCCTTTCGTGGGAGATGCTCTAAGTCCGGCAGTGGATTGTTATGGGCTGTGATGATGATGATCGTCTGATGTGGAAAACGGCCATGGTCTACACCACAGAACAGAAAAAAAATTGCTCAGCCGTGAAGGTAGCTAATCTGTTTGCTCTCTCATCTATCTCAAAGTCCGGCAACGTATCAGGAACCCTTCTGATGTTGCGAGTGTTTGTGGGCGGCGCGATTACTTTTCATGCTTCCATCAGTCCATGCTTTCCATCAAGTGACCCGCTCTCGTTTCAGTAGTTTGTCTCCCTCCTAATAAAATTGTGTTAATTTCATTCAAAATGTGAAATGTGCTCTTAGTATTTGATCAGGCGTCTATATGGTAAATGTTTGGGACTTGCTCCATGAGTTTTGTATTATGAGTATTGTGATGTCAAAATAAATAATGTCTATGTCTATGTCTAAATCCTTATCAAATCTAAATCCTGAAGTGGCATTATAATGTTTAGTGTATAGTAATGATAAAACAGGGGCTGACTATCTGTAGTAACTAGTTGAATGTAATATATGATTTATAATTTGTATATTCAATACACCATTGCCCGCGAAATTCAGTGTGTGTATTGAATTTCGGGAAATATATAAAATTTTGTGTCAATTCTACAGCGACAATGTCGGCTGGAGATAAAAATTACTACGTAAAAAACTAGGTACTAACATGCCGCCGACACTAGTGACTCGGGTACTTATTTCGAGTGAAGTTCGTGAGATCTATCCGTCGTCGAAAATCGAAATGGGAAATAGGAATTTTATCAAGCACTCTTACCTACCTAATTAGTAGTGGCACTTACACGGTAACATTTTTGGATGCTGTAGTATCAAAGTGATGGATTATACTGGAGTATAGCTTGACCTTAAGTGGATAAAGCGCCCACTGACAGTAGCCATAATGAATTTGACCTCGACAGAAAGATTGGGTACCTACTCTACAGTGTTGTGTAATAATATGTAGTGATACCTATGAATCATGTTATTTTTGTTAACATACCTATACAATGTGGATACGATGATTGCACCTACTTCTTTTAACCCAAAAAAGAAGTGTGTTGTAAGTTTGACGTATATATTAACCACAGGATGTGGTGTATCTGTCTGTGTCATCGTAGCTCCCGAACGGGAGAACCGATTTGGATGCGGTCATCTCTAATTGAAAGCCAGTTTAATCGAGATGGTTCTGAACTTTATTTCATTAAAATCGGTTTTGTTGTTTAGAAGATATTTGAGTTTTAATAAACTAGGTTGGGGGTTATCCGACTTTTTCTGTCGGTTATAATTGATAAAGGTGTAGGCTCGTGTTAACCCCGCTCTTGGTTTTACTAGAGTAGTCCTCGTCCAAGCGGTAAATCCCGGATAAGCGGCTGGCGATAAAACTGCCCTTCTACTAGGAAACTGCTTTCAGATTTACTGAAAGCGGTTTCCAATTTCCTACTAAAATTTTAGGTGAATGGCTTTTTGTGTGAGGCGACTGCCAGGAGGCACAACATGAGTTCTGCACAATATTAGGGAAAAGTAATAATGTGTTGCTATATTAATTAAAAATAATAAGATTGTGAAAACTGTTCGTTTATAATTGACCAAGCGAGATCATAAACTATTGTAAACTGCAACAAAATTCACAGAACGATTTACATTTTAACATGAAACTTTAAAAAATATTTTTCGAAGAATATTATACATTAGTTTTAAATTCATGTTGTGACAAAGCGTCCAAACTCATCACTACACGATCAACATTCTTTTAACAGTTTAACACAGTCATTTATATAAATAATTCATAAAAAAAACATAGAGCGATAGTAACAATAAATTATAATACATTTTTTGCGAAGCCTGCTCTACGCATCGCCGAAATTACACTGATACACCTCAACAATGTCACTGACAGAACATACGTGAACTATCCTTCCTACTAAATTGACTGTTCACTGATAAACGTCGTAATACAAAAATACAATATACCTATACATAAATTACATCTGTATTAAATGTCTGAAAGTGGATATGTCGTCAGTCAGTAATTCGCTACAAATCCTTTGATTATTCTTGATACTATTTAATATTAATATTTTTTGTACATAATATGGATAACAACGGCGAATATAATAGGAAGAACAAACAAAGAGTGCAAAAAGTTGTCGTGACGGTTCGTATTTCGTTGCATCCCTATGAAAACTAATTTCAGGATTGATATGACATTATAGCAATCTATAGCATGATATATAAGCGCTAATAAGTAAAAAAACAATAAAAACCACTAAAAATGCCTTAGAAATACCTTAAAAGAGAAGCAAATAAATGCCGATAGAATACTTGTTTGTTTCTTTGGTACTGATAGATCACAAATAGCCAAGCTCGACATAGCTTTTGAGTAGACCTCCTATACTCTCTTTCATCCTTAACATCGATTCCATTCCAGTATTGCCAGACATAGCTGTCTTCATCACTTCTGCCATCTCATCAGCTGAGAGATCAGTTGGCAGTGCTTGCATGGCTGCCATCACCTCTCCAGTCTCAGATGATTCCCTCGACATCATGACAGTATACATAAGCGTCAGTAGAAATCCTTGCTTCCCATGTCTCTTCATATCTGCGTCAAGTTGGTCCCTGGGGTACACGAAATTCGCCTTTAAACCAAAGTGGAAAAGGTACTTGTCAAGATGCAAGTGGTAGTGGTCAATCCACTCTGAAAAGTGTTTCGCCCTTGTCGGGTAGTCGGTGCAAGTGAATAGCATTACGTGAAGATCTGCAGCGGGACTATTTTCGAACGATTGCTGGTAGTCGATCATACAGCACTCCTTGGCTACGTCCCCCTGGAAAAAGAAACGAAGAAATTAGATAAGCAATCTGGATGTGTGCGCTGGTTTATGGCACACATGATACAGGGAATCTTGATAGATTGATATGAGGCGTGTGTATGGGCGCGGTTTAAAATAATGATGAATGAATGAAGGAGGAATTATTATAGAGCAAGACCTTATTGATACAACTAGTAACATATGCTCCGATTTGGCTGGAGCCGACCAACGTCAGTTGCAGTCGATACTAATCCTTACAACGAACAAAATAAATAAGAGATTAATCACATGCGCGGCCGAGCCGACCTTGGGCGACCTTAGTCCCCCGCACTTAAAAGCGACTTTATTTTATAATATAAGGATTATTATTAACTACAATAAGACCCACGATAAATCCGAATCGCTTTAAAAAGAACAATCTCTGTATGGCAAATTATGCCGATTTTTTTAAACGTCATAGAACGTCATTCATAAAAATCATAACAAACAATTTGAATTCCGTAGGATTGTTTATTTTCGTGAGTTATAAAAATATTAATAAATAATGGGCAAAACAATTAAGAAGGAAGTGCGCGAGATATATTTCGGCATGATTAATAATTTAGACAAAGTACAAGTTCAAGCCAAATAACTGAATGTTTACAAGAAGGACTGACACCGACAGATTATCCCCGGATTATTGCCATATGCACATTTTATAATTTTTACTCATCATCACAGCCCAAGAACAGTCCACTGCAGGACTTAGGGCCTCTCCCACGAAAGGGGAGGTTATTGCCATAATCTCCACGCTTGGCAGGCGGGTTGGAGATCGCAGTGTTGTAAATATAACAATGAAAAACGCTGCTGCCCATTTTCCAGCCAACAGAGACTCTAGATCTTTGGTCTTGCAAACAGTAGTCGCCTTGTACGACACCCATGAGTGTAAGGGGTTGGTGCTATTCTACTCTGCCGGACACCACACGGCAATATTTTAACTACTGTCAGTCAATACGGACTTATCGTGGTCCTATTATACATCTGACTGTTGATCGTCACCAGACAAAACGGAACATCTGTTATTAATTTTATTATCACAAAGTGTTAATGAAAATTAATTAATTAATCTATGCGTTTGCTGTTGCTGTGTAAAGTGTAGCTTATGTTACATTAACTTGCCTCTTTTCTAAACAAAAAATTATTTGTCCAGCAGTCACCGTGTTGGATGACACTGTATTTGGATTCACTGTCTATTTTCGCATTTTTCTCTACATCATCGACAGATTGTTTTAATGCACTTACAACCATTCTCTTTACATTTTGATCCTCAATCATCATCGTCGCCATGCCCAGAATTTGATTGAGCATCATTTGCATTGGAGGCGCAGCAAACATCTTTATGAATAGGTTTTGTAGTTTTTTTCTCAAAGTGTTAAACACTTCTGGTTCTTTATGCCTCAAAACGTACGACAAGGCATGAAATCTCGCCAGGTTGACTAGTACTAATTTCACTTCATCATTTGTCAGAGAAACCAATCGGTTTAAGATTGAAAAGTTTTTTTCATTAAGGTCTTCTAGAAGTATTAGTTCGTTCTCTTTCTCATTGAGACAGCCATAGCATTGTGCGAATTTGAAATGTTCTTCTTCTGGGACTTCCGCTATAGCTTCTAGCTCAGCGAACTTTATTCGTAAATCGGTGTAAACAACGCTCTCAGCTGCATACTTAGGTTCAACACCGCCAATTTCGCGCATCATAGGCACGCTAGGCGCCACTTTAGCAATCATTTTAAACGATTTCCCATCTTTTTGAACTGTAATCCTCTTCATGCTGGCAACAAAATTGTCACCGGCCTTCCCGAACGGCTCTATCGATATCTTCTCGTCCTTAAAGCCGCGTTTTTCCAAAACGTCCGCTATAAACTGCAGCTGCCTCGGCGTAACATCTTCGAAACTGCCTTCGAAACGTGATGTTGCCATGTTTCGCGTTGTGTTGTGAACGCTATTTGTATAAAAACACTTGTTTTATCTCGTTATCAACAAGTTCTACCGATAATACTTATTGATCGAGTACTATATGCGTTTTCGCGGTGTCTAGTAACTGCACGACTAAACCACACGGGGTTTACTGAGCGACTAATATACGCCGGTTGCTGTGGTGGAGTGGCCTATTTTTAGATCCCGGACCTAGTGTTTTGTGTACATTGGAGTTAAGGCCAAGCTTTGCAAGCGATATACTACTAATGTGTTTACATTTAATTAAATAGTCTAAGCTTTGAATACGTGCTGTGTTATTAGCTTAAGTGAACTGTGTTAATACTGTTATTAATTTTGGTGAGGCGTTTTATTGTAAAATGCTTGTTGTATTTTACGTAATTTAACATTAATGTAGAAGACATTAATTTGCGGAATCTGATTATTGAACTAAAGTTACTAGTACTTGCCTACTTGTTTTATATAAGTAATATGTTCAGTCGCTTATTTCATTGATTAAGTTTCGCCAAGCTGTTTTTAAACAGAAAGTAGAGTGTCTGTATGTAGCAATCATATTTTGTTATCGTAGGTAAGTAATGTAAGTATACACGAAAGTAAACCAAACTATCTGATGTCATTTTTCATTTTGTTGAAAAATCCCCGAAAAGTGCATTAATTTATACTCTAATATTTTCTAAACTACCGAACTGCTTTCAAATGTGAAGAAAATTTAACCGCATCGAAATTGGTCCAGCCGTTGCCAGACAGACACGCAGATACACAAATATACACGTCTAACTTGTAACACTCCGTAACCGTAATCCGTCTTGATGCGTCGGTAGGTACTTTCATGGACTTATTATTAATAGTAAGTCCATGGGTACTGTATATTCCTCACAACAACTCGAAAGAAAACAAAAGACAGAAATACAAGAAAAATCTTGTTATTTTTTTCAAATATTATCTTTTGGATAAGTAAGGTACTCCTTAAATAAAGTACTTAACCCAAATACGTCATATGGTCCGATGTGTACGGTATCAATATCTGCAATGTTTTCAATGGAATACCATAATTACGCTGATAGTACCCGGATGAACTTAGCAATTCAGAATAATCTTATCTTGATAATAATGTTCTTACAAGTGAAAACATAACACTCGCACCTACGTCTTAACATAAGTAAATACTGATAAAATCTTTACAGCTATTTTTTTATAACAGGGAGGCAAATGACCGAGCAAGTCACCTGATGGAAAGCAATCACCGCATTCCCAGAAGTTGTGTAAACATAATTTGAGTTGGAGGGGAAGAAAACATATGAATTGGTTTTCAAGTTTTCTTCTCAATGTGGTAAACACTGGTTCTTTATGCCTCAAAACATACGACATGGCCTGAAATCTCGCCTGGTTGAGTAGAGTGAATAGGCTGTTCCAAGACGGGCATGCCCATCTTCGGCCGCATCGTCACTTACCAACAGGTGAGATGGCGGTCAAATGCCTTTCATGTAAATTAAAAAAAAAACGATTTAATTTCGTCTTATCTTCGCAGTTATGGGATCGTTCAAGGTCGGTATATTAGAGGTCTCTTCAGAGGCGCGCAACGCATTAGTAGCGCCCCTGGTGCTACCGATGTACATAGGCAGCGGTGACCACTTTCCATCAGGTGGCCCGCTTGCCTATTTGTCTGCCGTATAACATAAAAATAAGGATTTTTTTATAACAGAGATATTCACCTGGTGGAAAGTGATCAACGTCGCCCAAAGACACCCATAACACCCGGGGAGTCGCGAATAGGTGTACATTTTTTTCTCGAAGGTTTCAATGTCGTAACAGTCTGCAAGAAGCTCGTAGTCGTACGAGGCAGAAGGTTTTTTGAAAATCGCCTTACAATCAGGTGCCACGGAATTTCAATTAGCGGTTGCAATAGTGCGGCTGTGAAATTCTGTAGTTATTTTTTTATACCACTTAGGTGGCAAACAAGCTTACGGCCTGCCTGATGGTAAGCAGTCACCGCAGCCATGGACGTTTCCAATACCAGGGGCAGCACCCACGCGTTGCCTATTGGTAAATTTCATGATTATTGGTATTATTGCATCATATTATATAATAAAAGCAATCCTTATTCCTCATGCAACCACTCTCCGCAAAGCTAGATTGTCAAGCCGGCAGGTGAGAATCTCGTCGTCGACTATTCACAACATTTTGTCGTCGACAAGTTGAAGAGGGTACGTTTGTCATGCAAATTTTATGTAATCTTAGGGTCTAGCTCCACTCATGAAGTGCAGTGCACTGCGCGGCGCACCGCACGGTGCCACGTCACGGTGACAACAAAGAAAACGGTGGTGTTATTCTCGTTTTTCAAGTTAGGCAACGTTCGCACGAGAGATTTACGAAAAATTTTGAGTTAGGCAACGTTTGCACGAGTGCGTTTTCGGCGCATTTACGCGCGTTATTTTAAACGACTCGCATGATTATTGACCATAATATGTCTCCGACTGTCTGTTCACACGCAGGCGTAAAAACTTAGTAAAAAGTGACTGGAGATTTTTTTATCTCCAGTCACTTTGCAACCAAGAGACTGTCTCAAATGCAACCAAGAGAAACGTACGAAAAGGATGTCATTCATTTTGGAATAAAACGCTAAAGGGCCGACCAGAAAAATATTATGCAATTTTCAGAGACAGCACACATCATCATCATCATCATCATATCAGCCAGAAGACGCCCACTGCTGGGCATAGGCCTCCCCCAGAGATCTCCACAAAGACCGGTCCTGTGCTTTCCGCATCCAGCTGGTACCTGCGATCCTTACCAGGTCGTCGGTCCACCTTGTAGGAGGCCTACCCACGCTGCGTCTACCGGTACGTGGTCGCCACTCGAGAACTTTACTGCCCCATCGGCCATCTGTTCTTCGAGACAGCACACAGGTTCTATTATTTCTTACTATGGTGCCAAACCAATACGCCAACCACCACCACTATGTAACACCGGGCGTACAGTAGGTACTAAGTATCGCTTTTCTAAAAGCCAATAACAATCGACCGTCGGACGTGCGGATTTGACGTCACAGTAAACAATGTAAAGAACTGTTTTCTCTAATGGAAACTAATAATTTTGTTCTGGCCGACACTTAGATTTTTGATCCAAAAATGTATGAAACGAGAATGTTGCTTTTTTTAACTAAAAAGTATAACAAAAGAAACATGTGAAGAAATTGGACAACCTCGATTGATCTTCCTCGAATACTATGATAACTGATGCTTTTACCCGACTGCGAGGGAGCCAAGGAAGGGTAATGAAGTTAACTGTCTATGTATGTAAAGTTGATAAACGTGGAAGAATCGACAGAGATTTGTCAAGTGGAACAATGTTGTCTCTACCTAATCTTGCGGGAGAAAGGGGTTTGTATGTATGTATGTGGATATGAATGTTTGTATGGATGTTAATTCTAGCTCAAAAACTACTTGGCCGATTTTCGTTAAAAGCGTATTGATTGTCCGATGGTTACAGGCTCTATGATAATACATTCAATATATGTATTATCTTGAGGATATAAGATACAACTTCAAAATTTTTCAATTCAGAAGATTGATTCGGTCATGTTGGGAATTTGTTATTCACATTGATTGATTCTGTTGTGGGATATACCGCACTGGTATATCCCATTAAATTTGTCCTCAGCTGGTTGAAGACATGATTTTGGGACAATATTACGACAAAATGTTTTTAAACGTAGTTATTTCTGTCCTTTACGAATGTTTACTTAAACTGAGTGTATACCATGGTGGCTCATTCAAAATTATAACTACAAAGTATAACATCAGTAGTAAGTATAAAGTGAGTGTATAAACTTAAATAACTCGGAAACCATTGCTCTTAGAAAACTAGATCTTAAAAAGAAATGATAGTGCCCGTCGATATCTATAAGTATTTGCTGTTCTAAAACAAGCGTTTTAAGGCCAATAGTTTTAGAGTTATTACAGTTTTAAGATTGACAGCTGTCAACCGAAATGTAGATCTCGACGAGCACTATCATTTCTCTTTAGTAACTAGTACACACACTAGAACTAGTCACACTGATTTTTTCTGCTACTCATTTACTGTCCATGCGGCAAGATTGTGGAACTCTCTTCCGCATGAAATACGGGATAGCACTTCTATTTTCATCTTCAAGAAACGTGTAAAAGAGCACTACCTTTCTCTATCTGTCTAATATATGTAAGTATGTGTATATGTATTTGTATGTATGTATGTATGTATATGTATTTGTTTTCAATGTAGGTATATAGGTATGTATTTATTTATGTATTGTATTAGTTAAGCATCATTATTTTGTTTTTGCTACTGTGCATGTCTTTACTGCATTTAATTATCACGATCTCTCTGTTGTAGGCCTGCTGGAAGAAATTTCTTTATAGAAATAAGTTGGCCTGTTGTGTCTAATATATTATGTAATATACTTTTTGTAACAATCTTGTGCACAATAAATGGTTAAATAAATAATAGTATTCAAGCACCAATAGTTTCAGAGTTATTACAGTTTTAAGTTTGACAGGTGCCACCTAAAATGTAGATTTCTACGAGAACCAGCATTTCTATTTAGAAACTAGTGTTCTAGAACCAAACATGCCTTATTTATAATTCTGAATGAACTGAGAAGAGAATGACGACAGGATCACGAAAGCGAAACAACTTCGATAATGTTAAAGAATCAGAAAAAGGGGAGGGGCTTACGCATCAGCGGTCAAACTTTCTTTGACAAGGTCGGTTTCCTATTTCATTCACACGCGTTGTATCTGTACTAAAAAAAGTAGACAGATATATGTGTGTGAACTGTGTCACATAAAGAGGAAAGATTCGAACTGTTGGTAAAAAGAAACAGTCAGATGTGACGTTTCATGTTGACATCTACTGACAGCGCACCGCACGCTGCACGATGGGGCCAAATTGAAAAACGTAGTCAAAATTCATACAGAGCTGACATTTCGGGCTGCAATTGCGGGTGTTGCCCCATCATGCAGTGCGCCGCGCGGCGCGCTGCACAGTGGGACATTCCGCCATCTGTCAATGTACTTGCATACAAATTGCTCGGCGTGTAACAAGATTTGCCACATCGTGCAGTGCACTGCGCAGCGCACTGCATCAGTGTGCGTTCAAGATTATGTTCCATTCTTGACGACCTGAGTGGTTTTAGTTGGTTAACATGCCGGTCGCCACGCAGAAGTCCCGGGTTCGATTCACGGCCGAGCAGAAATTGCAATGATGTATTTTAATTTCTGTTACGGGTCTGGGTGTAGTATGTATAATAAGTATGTATTAAAAAAAAGTATATATGTCGTTTACCAGTTATCTAACACCCATAACACAAGCTTTGCTTTGGCTAGATGGCGCTGTGTGAATTTGTCTAAGCATAATTATATATTTATTTATTCTTTCAAGGGTTTGCCGTTTTTGATGCAATTGGCCGTTTGCTTGAGATGAATTTCTACATATTAATAATACAAAGCGAAACAATAAAAAATAGAAATAATTAAATCACAAAACAACGCCATCCAGCGGCGAATTGTGGTTTTTTCGATTTAATTGCTTTATTTTCTATCATTAGGTAAGCTATAGAAAGCCATTTGCTGCAGCTTTGAATACATTTACTGTAGTAAAGTGAAAACCATAATTCAATTACTAAATACTCAAGCGATAGAAATTAAAAGTATGGAAATCCTACCCCCTGGGCCTACCTTGAGCTTTATAGAGATGGTGAAGATGTGCAAGGATGAAACACCGCCTGGACGCCTTGTCGGACACACAGCTTTCTAGAGTCAAACTTGACCTTATCCTGCAGACGACCACGAATTTGGATGAAAATGTCGACGCCAAGTATTCCGATATTAGGCTTGGCTTGGTATTCGTAAACGTAGGAAATACCAGGGGGTTCTTTTTAACGCTAAATGCGCAAGCTGTGTCTTTTTGCGGTTAAATTGAAGTTACAGAGACGCCAATTTGAAACTTGGCCTAGCATTTTAAATTTCGACACAAGTTTGTTCCGTCACCCATCGACGTGAGTCTGAGAAATGCTTGCATGGCCGGGTTATATTATGATTCATCCACCGTACTGTCATCTGCGTACCAAATATCAAGAAATTGCAACATTTTATTGGCAGAAGAAACAGTGTTGGGGATAAAACGCAGCCCTGTGGGACCCCAGCGTTGACGAGCTTACAGTCAGAGCACGTCTCCTTGATGCTACGATCCGTAAGCTCGTAGACCCATCTCCACAATTTCTCAGGCAACCCATAGTTAAATATAAGTAACCTTTATACCTTTAGCTTTTGCCCGCGACTTTGACGAAGTAAAATTCGGTTATAAAGTTTCAGACCAGTTCCCGCGGGAACCACATTAAATTTCGGGATAAATTATAGCTTGTTTGCTATTTTGGGCTACAACATGTATTGCTAATAAACTTTAAAGTCCGTTTAGTGTATTTTACGTGAAGGAGTAACAAACATCCAAACGACGATATATCCAAACCTCAAACCATACGTCAGACTAACGCATTTATAACATTAGTAGGATGAGTCGCGAATGCATTGCAGTTCTTTTTTTTTAATGACATACGATAGGCAAACAGGCAAGCGGGCCACCTGATGGGAAGTAGTCACCACTGCCTATAGACATTAGCAACACCAAGAGTATCGCCAATGCGTTGCCCACCTCTATAACACGTTGCTCTGGCAGCAAAAAGGCAAAAGCTACGGTTCGGTAAGGTTTCCAGTGCTCCATGGGGTGGGGATTCGGGGAACCGTAGCTTTATTATTTATTTATTTATTAAATCTTCATGCACAAAATAGTACAAAGGCGGACTTAAAGCTAAAATAGCCTTATCTACCAGTCAACCAGGAGATAAAGGGTAAAGAAAAAGTAAGACGGTGCAAGAGAAGCTACTAAACAAGATGGAGGAGGAGAACCGTTAATGCAATTATAGCCGAACCAGAGATAACAGTACAGATAAATAGATAGATAACTGAAAATAAGTAATATAAATATAATAAAGCTAGAAATAAACGTGAGTGAGTGGGTAATATAGCAAGAATAGATAACCATACATATACTGCACAAGTAAAGGAGAGACAAAACCAGAAGCTCAGTCAAACATGAGGGAGATCGGAGACAAACTCGTGAGCCCCAACACTAAAGATTATTGAGGTAATACTCACGAACAGCTTTCTTAAATGAGTATTTGCTGGAGAGCAATCTAAGATCGGGAGGGAGTTCATTCCAGAGCCTTACAGCCCTCAGTACAAAAGAATTAGAAATAAAACAAGTACGGTGAAGAGGAAGATTTAATATTAAGTTACTCGAGGAGCGAAGGTCACGGTCGTGGGTGTCAGAGAGAAACTTGAATTTAGTTTTAAGGTAGGTTAGCTTTGGCAGTGGAGGGGCATTTGCCCGTTTTTCTGCTAGAGCAACGTGCTACAGAGGTGGGCAACGCATTGGCGATACAGTTGGTGTTGCTAATGTCTATAGGCAGTGTCGACCACTTTCCATCAGGTGCCCCGCTTGCCTGTTTGCATACCGTATGACATAAAAAGAAAAAAAAATGCTGAAGACCGGGCGAAGTGGAGAAGAATGGGTAGGAAAGCGGACCCTGGCAGAGGCCGGGATAAGCGCTAGAACGATGATGATGATCATATACACCATTATACATTGCTTCATATTCCTGTAATTGGCTCTGTGCTGCCAGTATTATTTTATATTGTAATCATTGCTGTTGGTTTTCCTTAAGAAAATAAAATAAACATCAGATAGATTTTACAAATATGGACGCTGATAAGTACTGCATGCAACATTAAACTTTTAAAACGATCACTGTAGTAATCACATTGGTGACCTCATCCAGCCAGTCAGGTTCCACTATTCTCATAGAGCAGCGCTTTCAGATTTAGTGAAAACTCTATATCAAATTTGTGATGTTTTGGACTGCCATATGACTCGCACAACCGCTTTGAGAAAAGCCGATTCGCCAGAGCCTCATTCGTCCGTCCTTCCTCTCCCTGTTAGGTGAAAGCCGCGGGCAGGTGAGATTGGCTTGAGCCCTTGAGATCGTGGTGGAGCCCTATAACACCCTAATCACATTGTTGATTGAAAGAATGGACACTCTATTGCATAATACAGGATACAGTCGGTGGTTCTGGGTTTCACGTTGCCTGCAATCTAAATGCATGAATCGTAGATGTTATGGGCGACAGTTACCAGGTGGGCTGACTGGCCGTTTGTCACTGAGTAGAATAAAAAATAAACGTTACAATAGTATCGTCGTGAAAACCTTAATTTATCTCTATGGCGACTGGGCATTAATAATATGTTTTTGTTGTTGTGTAATGCTCATAATAACTCAGTCTGGTACCACACCATGTAAATAAAATACATGCCTACTTTAATAGAAAAAGACAAAACAACAGCGTGCGACAAGGATATTATTGAAAAGAGCTAACATCAGCTAACTACTATTTAAACTACTGAAGAAAAGACAGACTGACGTCTATTTGTTAGCCGAGTCGCACTTATTGTTTGTCTTTTCTAGGGGTGTCCTCTTTGAAAAAACATCGATGTTTTTTTCTATTCGATAAATCGGAACTGTACATCGATGTCTTTGTAAACATCGAGTACTCTTTTTAACATTATATTACAAAGCTGTAGTCATGTGAAAAGATATACATCTCAAAACAGGTCATCTATTCAGAGTGAAAATTTTTATATATGACGGTTATGAAAAGAGCTAAATCCATTATTTCATTAAAGTTTAGATTTTAATCTTTCATAATTCAAAATTTCTTTATTGATTAGGACATTAAATATCTCTTTCAATCGTCAAAAAGGAGGGGGGTAGGAAAGTACGAAGGAAACACAAAGTGACACGCTGACCGTCCTATGGCCGCAGCAAACCCACCCTACGCCAAACACGACCGGACCGTGCTCGACAATCCCAGGCAGAGCCGGACCGCGCTCGATATATTATATAGGTATGTCTAGTATAATTAAGAAAAACCACCTAAAACTACAGCAAGTGTAAGCCAGTCCACCAAGGCAGCACCCGTTCACGAGTATAACGCAGGGCCCAGCCATCGTCCATTTGAGGGAAAAGAGCGACCCGGCCCCCACGCCACCGCCAGACAAACTTTTAAGTGAGCGTGCATCACACATGCTGCTCCCACTCTACTCTATCCTATCCCTACCTTACCACTATCTTACCCCTACCCTACCCTATTACCTTACCCCAACCCTACCCCTACCCTACCCCTATCTTACTCCTACCCCACTCCTACTCTAACTACTACCCTACCCCTACCCTACCGCAGACAGGAGACACCATGTGTGGGAAAGGAAGGAAAAATAAATAATTCCTTTCATAATCTGCAAGTACATACAAAAACATTTACTTAGAAAAAATTACCTGTTTTGAGATGTACATATTTCACAGAACACAGATCAGATATACTAATTCTACACAACTTTTCATGCAAACCATCGCTAATTCAAACATTGTGTTAGATTTTAGGTATAATTTTAGTAGTCAAACTTGAGTTTTTGTGAAATTAACTGTTTATCATCAATTCCATGTCTTATGAAAAAACATCGATACATCGAGTATATCAATAGCTTTTCAAAACATCGGATCGATTCGATGTATCGCATTGTAAACATCGATGTCATCGATGCATCGATGTATTACTTACCCTACTTTTCAAAGTAAACAAATACATCGTGGGTAAACAATGAACATCATTTAGATATTTAAGCAAACATTTTCTGAAAGACCAAAAAATATCTTAATACAAAAGTATTAAACCACAACCACATCCAATTCTGTATCAATAATTTCCTTTACTTTTTTTACTTACAAAACATGTTCATGTTAAATTATATATTTTTTGTTGAAGAGCCTAAATATTAAGGTATCAGAAATTACGTTTCTCTTCCTCTTTCCGAGGGGGATCTTCGATGTTGTTATCTCTTGACTCTGTAGTTTCGGTAGACTCACTGTCAACTGTGAAACAAACGGGCGTTGAATGAATTTACAATGGTAATTTCCTTCTATCAAAGAGACAAAGACTCTGCCTGTTTTTATTTCAGCTTCCGCTATTCTGGATGAAAATTTACAGGTCTATACCTGAATCCATTGAATATAGATCCGATTTTCATTGGTCAAGTACAGTGACGAGTGAGTAGAGCGTTGGTGGCCGAGCGGTTAAGGTATCCGACTCGTAAGCGAGAGGTACCAGATTCGAATCCAGCTGCGGCCATGTACCAATGACTCTTTTCTGAGTTATGTACATTAGTTGAATTATAACCTATGCTCTTCCGGTGATCCAAAACATCGTGATGAAACTTGCCAATTCAGGCAACTGAATTTGTGATCATGATCCAATCTGGTCAGGTTCCCCTGGTAGCAGGGTCACGGAGGTCAGATGGTAGTCGCTCCATTGTAATTACCTTATCTTCAAATCCTGGATCATGGTCAAGGCGGACCCAGAGTCCTCGTCCTCGAGAGCACAACCGGGAAATTAACGCTAAGATGATTATTAAGTATAGTGGCGAGTGGCCCGACACCCGACAGTCTACGCTACAACGAGTCCTGTATACTCGGGGCCAGATAAGATTGCTTTGAGTTTGTGGCGTCCTTGTCATTGTTTATATTGTGAGTTAATATTGTTGACTGCTTGTCTAATTGAGTTCCTTTGTCATCCACGTCTACCATTTCTCTTTCGATGGACGAGCAACGTCAACCAAATCGTGCAAAATTCTCTTCATAGTCAAGTCAAGTGTCGAGTGCTGTGCAGGGGATTGAGCGGGCACGAGAGGGGTGCACTTGTCATAAAAAAAAGAATGCGATTCAATTTGGATCTACTTGCAAGATTGCAATCTAAGTTGACTCGGTACTTACTGTCCGATCAGTGTACAACACTGTACTTACGTTTGCTATTGACTTGAAAAATGTAAATCGGGAATTAGGTAAAGCCTTAAAAGACGATGTCGTATTCAGTCATCATGTCTTTGGTTTCAAATGCGTTTCCACTCTATGACAGAATATTGCCAAACGACTACGAAGACCGAAAACAGGTTTACACACATAATCAGACACCATCAGCCCATTGTTGGACAAGGCGCAGCAACACCTCCTACACTACATTTGAGTAATGAAGAAAATGATACTGTCCGAACTGCAATCGGTTTCACGCTTTTCAGCATATGAAAATCCTTGTCGATACTTCTACGACTTTCACCTATGTTATAACTTTAGGATGATTTCGTTCGGGATCACGTCAGAAAAGAAAAGCTTATGGGCACGCAATGGGTATTCTATTATATTATCATCATCTATATCAGCCGAAAGACGCCATTGCTGCGCATAAACCTCCCCCAGAGATCGCCACAAAGACCGGTCCTATGTCTTCCGCATCCAGCTGGCTATAATTATCTATAATAACTTGCTTCATTATAAAGGCGTCCTATAATATGTCGTGATATAGCGGTTGTCGTAATTAGCACTGTCGCCTGATCGCTCCCTACAATGCAAGACAGAGCTGGACTACCTGTCATTACCGGATTCTACTTTGCTAGCTAATGATCGCCGTTTTCTCGGCGTGAGGCATCTTTTCTATTTACCAATCCCTGTAAGATTGACTTTTGACTTTTTGACCATCGCTTGTGATCTACCTAAAGCGTGTAGAGTATACCAAAGAGCTTACAGCTTGTATTCAACGTTGCGCAGTCCAATCTGGTGCAGGACAGTCTCCCGTCGGCGCCGCAGACGCACTTGTTACAATCTCGCTCTTGAGTTGTGAAGGGTTTGCACTTTTCATTGGTCGCTGAGGAATTAGACAAATACAAGTCTTTATGATGGATGAATTGTACAAAATTACGTGAACACATTGGCAACCGTGCTAGTCAAAGACTGTGTTGCGTATGCCAGCGCCCTCCACCAGCGCGTTGTAAAGGTAATAGAGAAGCTTAAAAGAAGCTAGTAAGGAAGTAGGTACAGAACGTGGTGGTAAATAATAAACATCGGCTAGTTTCGGCTCCGTATTTACTTACAGTCGTGCGACAGAGACGACGTTCTACGAAGCCGTATATCACCATCATCACATCCCATAACAGTCCACTGCAGGACTAAGGGCCTAGACCAGCAAGGCCCTCCGTGGGTTGGAAAATGGTTTGTAGTGTTTTTTGTTGTGCATTTTTAATACTACGAACAGGATTCGAGTGTCGAGGGCGTTAAGGAGTTGACACTTACCCCGAAGTACCGCGTTCGAACCCCATTGCCGCAATATACCAATGACTCTTTGCTTAGTTATTTACATTAGTTGATCACTAACCGATGCTCTTACGGTGTGGGAAAACATGGTGATGAAACCTGCACAATGCACAGTCAGGTGACTGAATATCTAAGTTGTTTTTAAAGATTTGCTATTCGTACACAACTGAACTTCAAGCTAAGAACCATCCCATTAAACTGGCTTTCAACGATCTAAGTGGTTCAGTTGGTTAACATGCCGGTCGCCACGCAGAGGTCCCGGGTTCGATTCACGGCCGAGCAGCAATTGTAATGATGAATTTTAATTTCTGTTACGGCTCTGGGTGTAGTTTGTATAAAGCGTATGTGCTTAAAAAAAGTATATAAGTAGTGTATAAGTTATTTAACACCCATAACACAAGCTTAGCTTACTAAGGGGCTAGATGGCGTTGTGTGAATTAACCAATCATATTTATTTTATTTTTAATAAAAGAAAAACTGCTTCGAAATCGGTTCATCACTACGATACTACAAACCAATAAGTATACTGATACGGAGATCTAGTCATCATCATCATCCGAGCGTGACTGCTTCTGCCATCAGGATCCGCTTTCCTTCTTTTCCTCAAAGACACCTACCTACATATAGGTATGGAAAGTTATGAAATAGAAATTAGAAGATAAGGTTCCAAAAACAGGTTTAAGTCATAAATTTCTTACCTTCTTTCCAGAATAAAAGCATGTCTGGGCTAATTAAATCGGTTTTTCGAAATGGCCTTGAGTGAACATGTGTTGTCGCCTGAAAATTGTTAAAATAACACAAAATTAAGGTAGGAAATAAATGAATTACGAGAATCCTCCTAAATAAGATCCTGATCCGTTAGATTTTTCCAATTAGTACCTATTTCCGCCATGAAGAACAATTTTTTGAATCGAGTACGTAAACTAAAAACTGTGTTGTGTTGCTGCTATTTTGAACAGTTTGTCTGACTTTCGCAATGCGTAGAATAGTGTTTTGACGTGTGGTGGCCGGCAGAATGTCGCACCAACTGTATTCTTTGAAGATTGTCATAAAAGATCAGAAGATCTTTTATGACAATCTTCAAAGAATACAGTTAAAGAATAAAGTTAAAGAATACAGTTAAAGTAAAAGCTCCATAAACCAAAAAATGAACCCTATGACCGGTATCCCTCCCTTGATGTAGCGGAGGCCCAAGTCCAGCAGTGGACTGGGCTGCTGAGATGCCTGCATGCCTGTTGCCTGTGGATGCATTGGTTTATACCGTGATACAAGGACGCATGCATAGTCGCTTTGCAGTGCATCATCACCGTAGAGGTAAATCACTGCTTCTGCCAGGGTTTTCCTACTCTTTTTCCTCCACTTCACTAGGTTTTGGATATCCTCGCGTCGTAAGCTGTTGGCTCTCGCATCCGACTCAGCGATGTCAATCCATCGCTTCTTGGGGCTCCCCTTTGCAGCGGATAATGTAGAATTTGTTCTGTGGTACCTATCCAAATGGACTTGAGTCCCGCCATCGGTGAATCAGATGTATTTCAAGTCACACTATTATAGATAAAATTTACTAAAATACTATTTCGTAAACTGTATTTTTACACAAATCGCGTAAATTACAAGGAAAACTCACAATGCACAACACAAGAGCTATTTCCTTTAGCATTATTGGCACTAACGTTGTATCGCATAATGAAATCGCGTTTATTGTTTTTTCATTTTCCGCTTGAAACCAATCGATTTTGCCAGATATTGTGTAATTGGCTTTTCGTTTCTAAATGTGTACTCATTCTTGACGCTATGGATTTGCGAGAGTACGCTTATGCGGTGACTTGCAGTGACGTCCCGGCTAATATTATAAATGCTTAAGTACTCTGTTTGCCTGTTACGCTTTCAAGGCTAAACCACTGCATACTAACCGATGCTCTTACTGTGCAGAAAAACATCGCGATGAAACCTTCATGTTGACCTGAATGTGTAACAATGATCCAATCTGGTCAGGTTCCGCTGGTGGTAGGGTCATGGAGGTCAGATGGCAGTCGCTCCACTGTAATTAACAAATCTTTCAAATCCTGGAGCATGGTTAAGACGAACCCCGGGCCCTCACGCGCGAGAGCACACCCATGACATTATCGCACAGATGATTTTATTAAAAGGTGGTAAACGCGCGTACAGACTGCCTGATGGTAAACAGTCACCGCTGCCTATTGACGTTTTCAACCAGGGGCACCACCCAACCGTTGACCTAGTGTGTGAGTAAACATTGTTCACTAAATAATGTGAACGCTGTGCAGTTTATTATTGCGTATTTGGTGTTCAATAAGTGTAGGTGTACAAGTAAAACAAGTACAATATTCCAAAGCGTAGACGAATACTTCCACAGTCAACTTTATGGGGTACCTAGCCATCAACGTCTACCTACGTAGACGAAGGTAAGTAGCTATGTATCTATAAACTCGGAACTTTCTTTAGATAGGTTCTTTAGTACGTTTTGCATCCCCTTTTCTTATGCGCACTGCAAAGGACTCTATGCCTGAATCACTGTTCCCCGATACACTGTTCTACTGAAATGGTTCATTTTATTCTAGTTTTGTATAAAGTAATAGGTACCTATGTGGATTGTATCGTAAGGTAAGGTGGAACATGGAGATCTGTCAAATATATGTAACCATGTTTGTAACCCATGTTGACGATTTCACAAATAAATTAAAATTGAAGAATAACCTAGGGGTCTTCAAATCAAGAGTGAATAGGTATCTTCTAAGCACGTATGCTACATCTTCAACCTCGTCGCTTTCAGTCAGGTGAGTTGAGGTCAATACAAGCCTATTAACACTAAAAAATGACAGGGACCAAATAAATTCTTTCACCAACTACTTTATGCTATCGTAGTGTTGTCACGTACCGATCTGATAAGTTGAGATATCTAATAAATCTAAGATAAGATAAGCTGTTTATTTATTTCTTATAATATTTCACTTTAAATATTTCAATTCTTACAATAAACAAGATCTACGTTCCGATAGGATGCGTTTTGCTTTCAGACCGGGTCAATGATCACTGCTTAGCAAATTAATCTGTTGTCACGCAGAATTGTCGCGCTGTGCCATCTCGAATTCGACATATTTTTCCAGCTTAATCATCAACACAGCCCGTCACAGTCCACTGCAGGACTTACGGCCTCTCCCACGAAAGGGGAGGTAATTGCCATAAGCTCCGCGCTTGGCAGGCGGGTTGGAGATCGCAGTGTTTAAATATAACAGTGGAAAATGCTGCTGCCCATTTTCCAGACTACGGAGACTCTTGATATTTTGTCTCGAAAACATTAGTCGCCTTGTACGACAGCCATGAGTGTAAGGGGTTGGTGCTATTCTACTCTGCCGGACACCACACGGCCTCAGCTTAATATCTTCCAGCTTAATATCTCTACAAACAAAATGGGCAGCAGAATTTTTCATTGTTATATTCATAACACTGCGATCTCCAACCCGCCGGCCAAGCGTGGAGATTATGGCAATAACCTCCCCTTTCGTGGGAGAGGCCCTTAGCCCTGCAGTGGTAGTCCACTTGATTATCACAGCCCATAATAGTTTATGGGCTGTGATAATCATGATGATTCTACAATAATGGATTAGCGAAAATCGTTTAGTAAGATTTTGCTTGCAACAGTGATTCAGTGACTTTTTATTAGATAGTTGTGGGTAGAGATTATGTCGAATTCTAATGTCGAAAGCGCTAGAATCGCCCCTCAGGTTCTCACCGGTAGTATAACAATCAATGTGATCAATTAGGAATGAATACGTCTGTTCAATTCTGGGTTCAGGTCAGCACGGCCAGAATCTGTAAATTTGTTTACCTGTTGGATGAAAATAGCCGACTTTATTCAGTCGGAGACTTTGTAGTGAGCAGGGTGAAATAATTAATAGCGGACTGTATTTGTAAATGGACGGTAAAATCCGTCAAAGGAGCAAACGGTATTTCATTTAGGTCTTGTGTTTTTGTTTTGTGCGATGAAAGTGTAATGAATTTGCAAGGCTTTAAAACAAGGAAACTTGAAAGAAAACGATTAAACTCAATGGGTAGTTGGAAAGAGAATAAATTAAATATTTGTGTTAAGCTCAATAAGTTTTACATTATGGATGAGCAAAGAAAGTTAACATATACAGCCACAAATATAAAAATTTAAAATTTAAATTAAGTTATAACAAAAATTAATTATTTCTTGAATTCCAAACAGTGCCTGCCTTTCCGTGCGCCACCCGGGACCCAACCTACAAAACTCAAGAATCATAAAAAAACGAATATCCACGAGGTTACCGCTAAAAGTAGTAACCCTTTACGCTCCGAATCAATCGTGGCTGAAGTGTTTGCGCCGCTGAAACGTCGGCAAACCTCGCATGAAACATTCATACGCCCACACGACCTCGGTCTGCAAGTACCCTTTGCTCGGCGAACCGTGAAAAGAAGACACACAAAACGCTTAACATCCCTAGCAATCGTGAAACTATGGTCTGTTCTATACACTGTGATGGGACGTGATTTTGGTCAGAAAAATCTAGATTTTTCGATCATTTCCGTTGTCCCTCAAATCTACCTATCTTTTTCGCTCTTGTGGTAAGTTCCGACGTGTGGTAAGTTTTTACTACAAACTTCGTTCGCATGAACTGCAACTACGGTCTCTGTGCACTGTGATGGGATGTGTTTGCAAGACGATGGGTGATAACTCTGGATTTTTCGATAATTCCTTTGTCCCCCAAATCTACCTATCTCTTACATACTCGTCGTAACTTACTACAAGTGTGAAAGACATAGGTAGATTTGGGGGACAACATTTGGGGGTCAACGAAAATATTTAGGATTTTTGGTAATTCCTACGGGAAGAAAAGGTGTGAACACCAATCGGTCAAAGTCAAAGTCAAAAGTCAAAGGCATTTATTTGTGACACAGGTTAAAGTAAATAAATAAAATAAATATAAACATACACTGGTGGATTACAATTAAATTCCACATCACGTTAACAGCTCATTTTCTTTTACACTCAGTGACTGTCGAGCAGTCAACCTACCTGCTAGTAAGTGGCCACTGTCGCCCATGATATCTACGATTCAAGCACTTAGGTTTCTAGTATCAAAAATGCAGAACAGCAGGTGCGTAGCTACTGTGAGGACTAAGTTGAAATACCTTATGCCAGTAATTGCGCTAGCTACCTTATTTGTCTGTCTGGTTACCTTAGTAGTTATGGGCAGTGGCGTGCCTAGGGGTTCAGAGTAAGGCAAGCCGAGAGATGAAGTTTGTGTAGTTTTTACGGTTATTAAAAATAAATCCATCCCCTTGCCACATTACTGATCAATCCTCACTTATCACTCTTCAGTTTTATACCAGCAATATAACTTGTGAGAGAGACAACCAACAATTCAATGAGTTTGGTACACCGATCTATGAAATTGTTTTATAAGCGATTTACTAATCTGAGAAATAGGTATAATAGGAATACATATAAGGAAATAATTTGTTATTTTCTGAGAAATGATTAAAAACTTTACCTTTTCCATGCAAATCAAAACTTGTGCACATTTTAAACCATCACAAGGGACTTTACTTCGTCTATTGTTGATCAATCTAATTAAATCACTTTTACTACAAAACACAACACAAACACAACAAAAAACTAATTACTTATCCGCCCAAACGGCTCAAACAAAACAATAGTGAAGTTGGTACGTATTACAGCATTCAACAAACGTACCTACTGCGCATGCGCGAAGTTGCCATTTTCAAAGATCCGTGTACAACTTCATACGCATGCAGGGCTTAAAGTCTCGTACAATTTACTATATAAACAAACGTATAGTTATATCTCATTATAGGACAGTTTTCATATGTAAGAAAGAGACATACCGGCCGGTAGCCCGGCCCGCCCGCTTACAAGCCCAAGCAATCAAAGCCCGCTTACAAGCCAGCGCGTGCGAGCGAGATGACTGACCGAGTCTCAATTTCCTCAACTTGCGTGTGCGTTCGGATCGTGTTTCGTAACCTAGGCGCACGATGGCGCTGCTTTGCGGCGCGGCAGTTTGAAAAGCATTAGGAGCGCGAACTTTAAATAGTTCGCGCTCGCATTATCTTTGATTTTTTATCGATAATTATTTTTATAAGGCAAGCCCGGCTTTTGGGCTTGTATGACAGTAACGCCACTGGTTATGGGTACTCCTGACTTGTCTTTAGCCACTGGCGTAAATGTATAAGAAGATGTATGATTTCCGCATCATTCATCTTCTCATAGAGTATAGTTAAGTTTGGCGACACCTACATGTGGGAAAGGTATCCAGTCCAGCTGGACTTGACAGCTGGTTGACAGCTGTCATGGTTCGCAATTGAAGGTATGCAGAAGGAAATGGGTACCTGGCCATGCTACATGCATGTATTATAATAACATTTATATTATCCACTTTCCATCAGGTGGCCCGCTTGCCAGTTTGGCTGGCGAGTAACAAAAAAAAAATGCCAAGACTACATATTACTACATATGCTCATCAAATAAATGACCTGCTCTAAAAAGGGCAGCCCAGAAGTACCCTCAACCTCGAAAAGATGTATGAATGTGGAAAAGTTAAAAGTCTCTGTCTACCCCCATGGGATACGGGTGTAAGTGTGTACGAGTATGTATGTAAATTTTACTTAACAAACACAAAAAAGATGACCCACTATTTTTCTCTCTCTCTCTCTCTCTCTCTCTACACTTCACAAAAAGTCTCAGGGCGTTCCACGTAACCCGGGAATTTATAAAACTACTCCTAATTGAGTTACAGAGTGTAAGTTAATGCACTATCTGCCGGATAGCGGGCGTCGAGCTCTAATTAGTTCGGGTGCCTTGAAAAATTATACACAACTTCAATTCTAGACCCTAGAGATGTAGTGCTGGACTTCAGACTAGAGCATTGTATAGAGCTGCTATCAATACTAATTTATTTATTGAACTATAATGCTAGCCGTAATTAAACTATAGTGTCCAGAAGACTAAAATAGCACCAACCCCTCACACTCGTGCCTCGCACAAGGCGACTGATGTTTTTAAGACAAATGTTTAAAGCCTCTAACCCGCTGGCGAAGCTTGGAGATTATGGCAACAACCTTCCCTTTCGTGGGACAGGCTATTAGTCCTGCAGTGAACTGTAACGGGCTGTGATGATGATTTTTTTTTTTTTTTTATGTTATACGGCAGACAAACAGGCAAGCGGGCCACCTGATGGAAAGTGGTTACCGCCGCCTATGGACATCAGCAACACCAGGGGAGTCACTGATGCGTTGCCCGCCTCTGAAGAGACCTATAATATACCTCTTGAACGATCCCATGTCATAGTCCAAAGGAAACACTGTGGCTGGGAGCTCATTCCACATCCCAATCGTACGAGCGAGAAACGTTCTTTCGAACCTTCGCGTCGTGACCAACAGAGGGTCCACGTAGTGAGGATGAGTACCAAGCCCACGGCGGGTGGTGCGATGGCGGAATTGTGCTGTGGGCACCAGATCGAAAAGTTCCTTGGAACACTCCCCATTGTACAGCCGATAGAACACACACAGGGAGCCAAAGTCCCTTCGGTTTGCCAGTGGTTCCAACTTGCGTGTTAGTATGGGATCATCGACAATTCGTACAGCGCGTCTCTGTACGATAGGGCTTATAGCTTGACTAAAAAATCTACTCTATGTTTGTTGCCTGACTTTTGAAAAATAACCCTCATATTGTATCGCAACACGAGAACAGTAAGGCCTTCTAAATAAATTTTAAAATTGTTAAATAAAGTAAAAATGCGTAATAAACAATACATTTTGTTTAATTCCATGCCTCAGTTTTTGATTACATAAAAGTTACGCTACCTAGATTGATTTTTACTAAAAAAGTATTTATTGTATGAACAGGCAGTGCCTATTGCTAAAAGAAATTTCTTCCAACATATCTTTTCTCCAGAAGAGAGATGTTGAGCTAAAGAAACGGAGATACGACGTGCACAATTGATATTGGAAATATCAATGTAACTGCATCTGCTACGCTTTTACGGTTAAGCAGCTGAACCGAATTATATTAAATTTGTTATGGTGATAAATTAGGCTTTGTGAAACCACATATTCTACTTTTAAACAACGTATAATGCTAATGAGGTGACCGACAAAAGCTATTGTAAAACAAAGTGATTCTCATTATTTCGTAGGCGTTTCAACGTAATTTTACGGAATTTACCCGATTGATACAAATATATTCACAAGAAAGATTTATTTACCTAGCTAATTATTTACATATATTTTACGTTAATACAAGTAATTACGTATGTGTGTAAAGTCTTTACTGCTTAATAAATACAGGAGCGGGCTTATGGGCAATGAGATTTATTCCAGCCAACTTAGACACTCTGGACCCTTATTATTGCTATCTCCACTTGGAGTTACGCGACCGAGTTCGTAACGAGTACATCAATGGCAGGCTTTATGGGCGGGATGTTGCAGGCGCTAGTTTGGTCACGTGCTCTTCAGAAATACCTGAGAAATAGGTAACTAAATTTGCCGGTGTGAGGAAAGAGAACTAGACAGGCATTTGACCATTGTCTCACGGTGGTAAGTGACAATGCGGCCGAAAATGGAGCATGCCTGTCTAGGAACAGCCTATTCACTTTAACCTTGAACGCGTTCAAATTATAATTGAGAAGGCGAACAAACTCGCAGGCAGCGTGTTTCATTCTCAGAGCTAAACAAAGCTCTACGCATTATAAAGGTCGAACCAAAGCGGCTCTCACGTCGTTAGTAGAATAATATAACGTGGGTAGACGTTATAAAGAAAGTGATACTGCTCTCGTCTTTAATAATGATTTTCCTTACCCTTTAGTAGCTCTCGCCCACATATAACGATCCGAGGATTTCTTACTCTTAACTTGAAATCTCTCCGTGAAAAATGGGAAGCGTAATTTTAGATTTATCTAGTCACTTTTCATTTTAAAGGCTACGGACAAGTGGAAGGGATGTTCCAGGACTGACATAGGTATCTAATGTTTTAAACTATCGTGGTTATTATCGGACATTTTTAAACGTATTCCGGGTTTCATACCGAAAACCTTGGTTTGGGATTGCACGAGTTGCATTCGTTACTATCCAGTGATAATGATTTCCGGGCTATTTGTAAGTACGTACGTACATACGCGATAATATAAAGTCAGAGTCGCAAATTTTGCGGTTCCAAAGGGATTTTCTCCCACGCACGCTAATGTTGTGGAATGAGTACAACATGGAGTTCATCAAGAAAGGGGTGAAAAGATTTTTACCGGGTCAGCAACGCGTGGGTGATGCCCCTGGTATTGCAAACGTCCATAGGATGCGGTGACTGCTTATTATTAAATAGGCCGTAAGCTTGTTTGCCACCTTAGTGGTATAGAAAAACATTAATTCCAGAAAACACTTAAAATTACGAAATTAAGGGTTCATTCTCGCAACCATTTTTTTCCGTAAAAAGTTTTACGAATCCAGAGTAATCTTCGAAGCGATAGTGATTCAGGTAAAATCGTTGTCAATTATTCGGGATATACATGAACTAATAGGATTTATCAATATTTTTAAGAATGAGTATATCTTATTTTATAAAAATGAGAACGTAGTTTAAAGTTCTCCTATTAAAATAATTTAACCCAATCTAAATTAATACCCGCTGTGTGTCATTTCATAAAGCGTGCACGCATGGTACGGGCCAAACAGTGGAATGAGCAGTTTTCCAATAGGTATCTAAAGCGTTCCTAACCACTCCCTAGATGGCGGCCCGACAATTTTGGTAATTGATAATCGCTTGAAATAGGTTCTTAGCAAAGAGGATATAAACATTGGGTACGTTATATTGGATAATATTGTATTTAGTTTAGTTTTCAACCATTTTAGAGGTTGTAATAAATTATTACAAACAAAACAAACATCAATTTGAATGAGTTAACTCGTTTCATGGATACTAGGATCAAGAATGGACGCAATACAAATATGAAAGGTTTGTATTAAAATACATTTCGTTCAACCTTTTAGTAAAAAATTACCATAATTATAGGAGCGCCATCTATTGATGCATTTTGAAACCAATTGACAATACCTACTGGAAAACTCCTCATTGTCACGCAGTACCAAACGTCACACTAGAAAGAACAACTTGACAGTTAAGAACATTGACTAACTTCATTTCGGTACCTACATTCGATGTTGCCATTACTCAATTTTAAAATTTCTCCTACACGTCCACACCCTTTTCCCGAACTACCAAACCGATTTAATGAAACAAAGAAAAATCATCTCGACCAAACTGTTTTTCAAATAAAGAATCTGCTACTAAACCGATTTTAATGAAAAAAAGCTAAGAACCATCTCGATTAAACCGGCTTTCAAGGCGCATCCATACCGTTCGGGAGAAACGATGCGACAGACAGATACACACATACATAAATCCATAGACACACAGATACACACCACCATCACACCATCACAGCCCATAACAGTCCACTGCAGGACTTCGGGCCTCCCCCACGAAAGGGGAGGTCATTGCCAAAATCTCCACGCTTGGCAGGCGGGTTGGAGATCGCAGTGCAGTTGATGTAAATCTACACAGAAAGATGCTGCTGCCCACCTTTCAGATTTTTCCCTTAGTCGCCTCTTACGACACCCACGGGAAGAGATGGGGTGGTGCTATTCTTTAAGGTGTCGGCACCACACATCCAACTTAAAACCCCGCTTTTTTCGTCGGAGGCTAAAACAGTAGCCTAAAAACTCGCGTTGCATCCCCTCTATACATATCCCAATTAGTACGTCCCATTATCGGAGTTCTTAGCTCCGCTCCAAGCCGCAGTAATTGGCTTCGAGGCGCTTCACGCCGTCGCGGCTGATATATGGCTGTGGACTTTGAGCTTTCGATGGCAACGTCTTCGTGATTTGGGCTTCGGAGTTGGACAAATTATCAGAACTTCTTTGGTATCTAGATGCTCTTTTTATTGAGTGATTCGTGATTCGGTCGTCGAAGTCGGAAAAATGAGTCAGAACATCTTTTGTATACCTACTTACATACTTACTATGTTGACGCAATGACCCAAAATGAGTCTTGGCTTCCGACACTAAGATATTCCATTCCACTTTGTCCTGTGCCACCTCCTGCCAACAGTCGATACGGAGTTCCAACAGGTCTCTTTCCACTTCGTCACTCCAGCGATACCTGGGACGTGACCGGTCGCCGACCACTGGGTCGTCCCAAGTATGCCTTCTATACTGTCCGATCCTCTCCTATCATCTCTACGTGGCCAAGCCAGCCTATGTTCTGAGTTCCTCTCCAAGCAGCAGTTGGCTTTGAGGCGCTTCACGCCGTCGCGGCTGATATATGGCTGTAGAGTTTGAGCCTTCGATGGCAACTGGGCTTCGTGATTTGGCCTTCGGAGTCGGAACAGCTTTGGGATACCTGTATCCTTTTTTTCTTTTTTTTTGACAGGCATATCTGACCTGATTCAGTAAACCGGATTCATCCCAGCCAGTCTCTTTATTGTGCAGGTATCATCACGATGTGTTCCCTCATCGTAAGAGCATCGGTTACATGGTGGCACTGGAGATAGAACTCGATACCTGTCAATCACGAGTGCGGACTCATAAGCTTACTACAGATCCCTAAACCATTCAGCCAGCGACGCTCTAAAAGCGACCAATGAATAAAAATAACTGGACCGAATTATTTCCTGGAGTAACGGGCTTCAAAATCAAAGAATCGATCCAGCCGCTAGGGAGATGCGATACAGACAAACTCTCGAAATATATCTATACTTTAAACCTAAATCCTCTTCTATTCTTTCGGGTTGCCTCATATTTCGTGCACACGTTGACGGATCGTCAAATAGGTACAGAAGACTGCACCTTAACCTACCCTGTTTGGAGTATGGACGTCGTCTCCAGTTTGAATGCTCGTCCACAGAGTAAGTAAATATTTATTGTTATACTGGTATATAGTGTATTCAGTGTTTCCTATAGAGTTTAGACGATGACATGGGATCGTTGAAGAGGTATATTAGAGGTCTCCTAAGAGGCGGGCAACGCATTGGTAGCGCCCCTGGTGTTTATTCCATAGGCGCCGGAGACCACTTTTCATCAGGTGGCCCGCATGCCTGTTTTTCTGTCGTATTACATTAAAAAAGTTATATTATAGTTTTTATTCTCGATGCTTTTATGTATCAATTAGTTTTAGTTTCTTTTGTTTATATTTCTGAGTATTTTATTCTATGGGCATTTTTAGCCTTGGCCAATTATATTAATACAAAAGTTCAACTACTTGCAAGCCGCCGGCCAAGCGTGGATATTCTGCCAAACCTTCCATTTATGCAGAGGAGGTTCAACTTGAAGATGATGAACATAACTATATGTCACACCTACGCGAATATTCTACCTCTATATCAATAAAACGACAAAGGTAGGCAATCCTATTCCATCTCGCAATATGGTTCCTAAAGAAAACAGCTATGCCACTAACGTTTTACGAGAAATAAAATTTTTTATTGTCCCGATAATACTGTGGCAATCACAGGGGAGGATTAAGATCCGTCATATTGTATGAGTCGCGTTATGAAAAACTGGGGTTCTATTTTTTCACCACTCGCCTCGAGTCCAGTGGCTTCCAATTTTGTTTTTAGACATAATAAATTAATTATTGTTCATGTCGAAAACCTAATCGACAGAAAAAGTCGGATAACCCCCGACCAAGTTTACATAAACTCAAACATTTTATAAACAACTGAACCGATTTAAATGAAACAAAGCTAAGAATCATCTCGATTAAACTGGCTTTCAAATAGAGAAAACGACACACAAATCAGTCCATCCGTTCGGGAGCTACAACATATACACCGGACAAACTTATAACACCCCTATTTTTTCGAGTCGAGTTTTAAAAATGGGGAAAAAGAGTCAAATAAAGGCAAAAACAAGGGGGAAAAAATCAAATAATTGAATTTATCTTGTTATACATCAAAATGGAAAACCGTTTGACTCGGGGCGAGCGGTTCAATAACGGGCCCGCTGAAATTAAACATCAAAATCATAGGTATATGGTGATCATGTGAGACACCCAAGGGCCCTCGGACGAGGCTTATAACGGCAGCACGGAGCCCGTAGTGATTGCATGATGAGGTGGTGTCGTGATCAGCTATACGTATGTATTAGAAAAAATCCATTGATTGGGACCTGTGTGGGTATCGAACTTGAGTCGCCCGCTTACAATGAGGGCTCTCTCGCCACGTAACCCGCGTTCTTAGTTTGCTTATCCAATCAGAAACCTGATATAATTCGTAGTGACATAATATGAAAGTTTGCCTTTTAATTATAAGAAATAATCATCATCCTCCTCCTCCTTATCCAGTGGATAAGTGGAGCGACTGCGTTCTGACCTTCGTGACCCCGCTACCAGGGGAACCTGACCGGTTTGGATCATGGTTACACATTCAGTCGCCTGAATGTGCAGGATTCATAACGATGTTTTCAGTCACCGTCAGAGCATCGGTTAGCATTCAACTAATGTACATAACTCAGAAAAGAGCCATTGGTCCATGGCCGCAATGGGATTCAAATCCGGTACCTCTCGCTTACGAGTCGGATACCTTAACCACCGACGCTCCTTTGCCTTTCCAAGTTTGTCTTTTAATTACCTACCGGAAAAGCGAACGTGAATAATTAAAATCTCAATTGATCGAAATGGATGAGATTTAAAAAATCCCATTCGACAGTAGTGTAGGAAAGGAACCTAGTGACTCATAGTAATTCCTCAGTCAGAAAAAACTTTACAGCATGATAAAGTATAAGAAACAAACAATATATGAAATATCCATACAAAGAATTGGTTCATTGCTGACTACAGGGCGTTAGCGCTCTAAATACATCCCTGGCAACTGGATATGAAGCGAATGCCAGTCTTGATCTCGGATTTGGCACAATGTATAGAAAGTAATAGGGAAATAAAAAGGGCATGATGGGCTTAACGCGGCCAGGGTTTGTGTTTCTAACTCGACTGTAAAAGTTCAGGTCCATTTCGAGTCTAGATCGAGTTGATTATGGACCGAATGGAATACTTTGTAGGCATTGAGTCGGGCTTCATTTCAGGTGTAAGCAAAATGTATTGTTTTTACACTGTAATACGCTGGAACTTTTTTTTATGTTGTACGGCAGACAAACATGCAAGAAGGCAACCTGATGGAAAGTGGTCACCGTCGCCTATGGACATCAGCGACACCAGGGGAATTACCAATGCGTTGCCCGACTCTGAAATGACCTCTAATATACCTCTTGAACGATCCCATGCCATAGTCCAGAGGAAACACTGTGGCTGAGAGCTCATTCCACATCCGAATCGTACGAGCGAGAAACGTTCTTTCGTACTTTCGCGTGATGGCCAACAGTGGGTCTACGTAGTACGTAAGTACGTATTTTGTCATATGAATTAACTATGGCGTTTATTTTTTTTTTGTAACTAGGTTATGCAACATGTTTTATTTCTTCATATAGGTAGGCAAAGTATGAAATGAGGTAAAGTGGAACAAAAATCTCGATTGAAATATTATTTTAGTGTGTAATCTCATCATCACAGCCCATCAACAGTCCACTGCAGGACTGAGGACCTCTCCCACGAAAGGGGAGGTTATTGCCATAATCCCCACGCTTGGCAGGCGGGTTGGAGATCGCAGTGTTGTAAATATAACAATGGAAAACGCTGCTGCCCATTTTCCAGCCTACAGAGACTCTAGATCTTTGGTCTTGAAAACATTAGTCGCCTTGTACGACACCCACGAGTGTAAGGGGTTGGTGCTATTCTACTCTGCCGGACACCACACGGCCAATCTTCTCGTGATTAAAGATTACCTTCATAGTAAGTAAGTAAGTAAGTAAAAACTCTTTATTGCACACACAAAAAAAAATATACATAACAAGAAATAAGAAAAACAATTTATATGCGCGCAAAGGCGGCCTTATCGCTTTAAGCGATCTCTTCCAGACAACCTTTGGGAAGAGGTAAGTTATCACAGTATCTCATAGTAGTGCAAGAGCAAATAAGGGGAAAAAACTACAAGATGTGCTTACACATGTCATCATAAATAAATATATAAAGAGAATACTATAAATATATTATTATTAAACTATGGATAAACATAATTCTATACAATAAACAAAATTCTATATACACAATAAAATAACTATAATTATTGCAAACAAACAGTTTTTGAGAGGAAATATTCGTGTACCTTCTTTTTGAAGATGGGTAACGATGTACTGTGACGTATTTGTCGTGGCAAAGCATCCCACAGGTGGGTAGATTGGATTGTAAAAGATTCCTTATAATAACCCGACCGCGTAAAAGGGGCTCTGAGGAGATTGTCAGATTTGGACCGGAGACCACGGTCGTGTTCAGCACCAAGAAACTGAAACCGCTCGGACAAATATCCCGGTGTGAGTGGATTGTGGAGGACATTATAAACTAATGTGAGTGCATGTGCATCCCTTCGTAACCTGACCGGAAGGCACCCTAGCTGAGTACGGAAATCTGAGACGTGGTCGAACTTGCGCAGCCCGAATATGAACCTGATGCAGAGATTTTGTAGACGCTGAAGCTTATTGAGCAGGTCCTCATTGAGATCCAAGTAACAGGTATCCGCATAATCCAAAATGGGGAGCAGCAATGCTTGCGCAAGCTCGACTTTAGTCTTAAACGGCAACAGGTTCTTCCACCGCTTCAGCGCTCCAGCCGCAGCAAACATCTTCCGACTCACCTCCGACACTTGCGGTGCCCAGGACAGCGTACTGTCGAAGTAAACCCCCAGATTCCTAACTACTGTATTAAAAACTAGTGGCGTATTTTCGAACATGACTGGTGGGAGATCGTCCAAGCTAAATCGAGCCAGCTGCTTCGTTCCACCAATAATAATTACTTGAGATTTACTTGGATTTACCGTAAGGCCATGCCTACGACTCCAATCAAGTATCGCCGCCAGGTCGCAGTTAATCTTAGCAATGCCTGCAGCAATATCATCAACCGGTACCTGTGTATAGACTTGTAGATCATCCGCGTATAGGTGATACTGGCACTTAAGGACAGGGGTAAGGAAATTTATAAATATGGAAAATAGGAGAGGGGATAGGACTCCGCCCTGGGGCACACCAGCCGCGACATCGCAAAAGGAAGACACTCCTCCATCATAACGGATACACTGTCTTCGTCCGTATAGGTAGCTACGAAACCACTCCACCGCTACAGGAGACACCCCAAGTGACTGTAACATCGCAAGAAGAATATCGAAATCTACCGTATTAAAGGCGTTACTAAAATCAAGTAGTGCGAGGATGGTGATCTGTTGATTTGACATTCCCAAGCGGATGTCATCAGACACCTTAACAAGAGCTGTCACTGTACTGTGCCCCGGACGGAAGCCAGATTGGAGAGGACTGAGGAGGGAATTAATGTTTAGAAATGAACACAGTTGTTGGTGTACAAGACGTTCCAAGACCTTAGAAAGGAATGGCAGGATAGAGATCGGACGGTACTGGGAAGGAGAAACAGGGTTGCTGGATTTTGGGATCGGGATAACAGCTGCCCGTCGCCAACAGTCAGGGAACATGCCAGTGTCAAGCGAGAAATTAAATATATGTCTGAGGATTGGAAGGACGACCTCAAGGGACAAAATAATCATTTTCCGGCTGATCCCATCACACCCCTCAGCATTCGATGAAATAGATATAATATGTTTCTCAATATCTCGCTCCGACACGGCACTGAAGTGGAAAGGTGCATACGAAGGAGGGCTCACAGAAGACAGTGCTCGCAATGTAGCCTGCTTAGTGGGGACGGGCAGTTGACAAGATGAGGTGAAATGTTGATTTAAGGATTCGATATCTAGGTTAGGGATAGAGGAAGCATTGTTTTTACCAATACCAAGGGATTTAAGGAAGGACCAGACCTTCGCAGGATCGCGATTTTGCACAGAGTCATGGATGTAACGCCGTTGCGCATCCCTACACAGCCTGCTGCAGCGGTTCCTCAGCTCTTTATATTTGCTACATAAGATGTCAGAGGGGTTATTTTTGTACTTAGTTTTTGCAGCATTCCTCTTGTGCATAAGTAACCTCAAGTCGTCCGTGAGCCAGGGCGCGGGAAGATGCTTTATTTTTATAGGACGTACAGGAGCATGCACATCAAATAGCTGGGTCAGCATGATATTAAAAACTTCAAGCTTATCGTCCACAGAATCAGCATCAAAAACAGGGCTCCAATCAATTTTATGGAGATCAGACATAAATGTGTTATCATTAAAATTTCTAAATGTTCGCTGCATGACCACGCGACGTTTAACTCTAGGACACTTAACCTTAAAAGACACGTAAATAAGGTCATGGTATGAAAAAGCATCGGCAGGATGTTGGCCGTGTGAGTAAACGTGGTCAGTAGAAGAAACTATAGCAAGATCCAGTAAAGATGGAGAGCAATTTGGAAACTTGTGAGTTGCTGACAAAGGAAGTATATTTAAATTTGTGGCATTGACTAGTGAGCGTAAACGCGCTGATCGGGAGTCATTTTTAATGAGGCAGGTATTAAAATCACCCATTATAATTGTGTGATCTGCAAAGGGAACGAAATCCTCAAGAAGAGTCTCAAATTGCGTGAAATAATCAATTAACAGAGAGGGACTGTACACAACACCCAATAAAATCTTAGAATTTCCGACCAAAACTTCCAAAAATATGTGCTCAGCCCTTGCAGAGTAATCAGAAGGAGACTTACTAAGTACCTTGTGGGGTAAATGACCTCTCAGGTAGATGGCAACGCCACCCCCACCTTTGTTGGTCCTGTCATTCCGTATCAGGTGGAAACCAGGAATGGAGTAGGAAGTAGAGGGGAGACTTGGTTTTAAGAATGTCTAGGACACAAGAATTGCCTGAATGTTTTTGCTAGAGAAAGTGTCAAGCATGTCAGTATAATGCGCAGGGATACTTTGCGCATTAATATGCACGACATTAAAATTTTTGGGTCGAGCTGAAAACTCTGAATCCAACAATTCATCCAAGGATTGGGGAACACTGTGGTAGCTGCAAGATGATACGTCAGCGGATGATGCAGAGAAGAAGTCGTACTCCTCCCCAAACTCGCCATTGTCACAATAACTTGTTTGCATTAAATAATAAAAATAATGTTAAATTATATATACACTGTATAAAATATACAGGGTGTTTCATAATACATGTATAAAGCCGTGAACTGGATGGAGTGCTAAACGTATTAATACGATAGGTACAATTATTTTTTTCGTGCGTGGAATAGTAAGCGAGAAAATGACTATCGAACTTTTACCTTTTCAATGTCGATAATCGACATTTTGAAAACGAAAGACCGCATCTCTAGAAATCAGTTGTAAAAGGTCACTCAAGTTCATAGTACTAGGCGCAATGATATTAAGGAGATCTAAATTAGCCATTTTGTATTTTTTGGTTTGAGGGTTCTGTACAAAAAAATATTGTAATTTTAATTTAATAGGTTCCTTCATAGTTTTTTCGAAAGTGCACCACCACCTAACTAATAGCAAAGTAGTCTAATTCAAATTACTGTGGCATATTAATGTAGCAAACTCTAATTAATGTAGCATATTTGTCTTTATAAGTTTGCTTTCTCATGTCATGCCTGTCAGTCATGTTTCAGTGTCGCAAAGGTAATCGTACCTATCTGCTATGAGATTTTTCAGTAACTACACACACATATTTTTGTATTAAATAAAACAAATAAAATACCTTAGTGTAATGAATGAAACATAAATAAAACAAAGACAGAACCCTCCACTAATGTGGGGAAGGCTTAAACTCTCAGAGGACTGTTATGTTAAAATCCGTACGATTTCACGAATATTTCTCATCAACAAAAATTTACTAAATTAATCTTAGTTGACGGAGCTATACCTGTAAATATCCCATGCTTCACCCAGTTGGGAACCTAGGCAGGGGCGCAACAACCGCCGTATCAGCCGTATCAATGATACGGGATCCCAAATCGTTTGTAAGCAAAAATACGTACTGTTATCCTCAATTTCAGTTAAACACTATTTCCCGGAAAAAAAAAATTCTTTTGTGATTTTCAGACCAGGGTCGGGGCCCCCTCCGCCAAAGATGCAAATGAAATCAAGTGATACAATCCGTTTTCGTTCCCCTTTCGCTTAGAGATAATTAACATTTTTAATAAAAAACAACAACTTAGAGCCCCTCACGCACTTTGTCAATTGGTGAAAACCGCATGAAAATCCGTTCAGTAGTTTTTGAGTTTATCGCGAACAGGCAGACAGACGCGGCGTGGAACTTTCTTTCATACATATGTTATTCTTACTATTAAGGTGATTCAACGCCCATACTAAATTTCTCTCGATATTCTTTCATTTGTTTGAGTGTTTAGTGATTGTATTATGATTTCTACTCTTAGTAAATGTATTCAATGGTGCGCAAAGTGGTTTTCTTTTCAAAAGCAGTTAAATCGAAAAAAGCACAAATCGCCGCTTGATAGCGTTGTTTTGTGATTTAATTATTTTTCTTTTTCATTGCTTTGTTTTACATTATTAACATGTAGAAATCTATTTCGCGCACAATTGAACATATTTTCTAATAGCCAATTGCACAAAAACGTTACATAAAAATTGTATGAAAATCGTACCGCCTTAACACGCGAATGGCTTGGATTTAAGTTACTCATTAGCATCCCTTGTAGCCGTGTGGTAACCGGTAGAGTAGAATAGCACCAACCCCTTACACTCGTGGGTGTCGTACAAGGCGAATAACGTTTAGAGGCAAAATATCTAGTCTCCATAAACTGGAAAATGGGCAGCAGCGTTTTTCATTGTTATGTTTGCAACACTGCGATCTCCAACCCGCCTGCCAAGCGTGGAGATTATGGCAATAACCTCCCCTTTTGCGGGAGAGGCCCAAAGTCCTGTAGTGGACTGTTATGGGCTGTGATGATGATGATGATGATCCCTTGTAGTTGGGGGTACTAACTATGGGGCCCCAGACAGCTATTGATACGGGGCCCCTGGAAGGCAAGCAACGCCACTGAACCTAGGTCACCTAGGTGAAACACGGACCCAAACACAATTTTAGTAATTACTGTCTGTACAAATTACCCGATAAAATAGTGGTAAGCAAATGTATTCCATCACCGACATCATAAGGATTATTATTAGTCCACTGTTGGACTTGTTTGAGCCTCACTTTATTAAATAAACACAATCAACATTACGGTGCATCTACCAGGAGAACATAAGAGGCGAAATAAGTACGACCCCTAACACGCGGATCCCTAAAGCCAGTGTTACCAGCAGTAGTTTCCAAAAAAGTACGTCTGGGCTCTTAAAATAGTACGAAAATGGCTAAAAAGTTACGATTTCTTCTTATTATCTTCTATATTTTATCGACCTTGGGGGGGGGGGGGGATGATTTTTAGTCAATTAATGACGTTATTTTGTTGCCGGTGGCAAAATCAACCCTTCCTTCCCATTATTTTTGGTGAAATTGTGAATTTGAAAGGTGAAGTGACTACCCCCCTCAGCTAAATTCAGCATTTTGTAAAAACGTACTAAATAGTACGATGTGGAGCAAAGTACGCTTAAGGTACGACAGTCGGCCAAATAGTACGTAAATCGTACTAAAAGGTACGATCTGGCAACGCTGCCTAAAGCGCTGCCTGCTGCCACGCCTCCCGCCTCGCCTCCCGCCACCCGCCGCCCCGTGCGCCGCGCCGAACATGTGTCGACACGCCGGAGTTTTGGCAGTGTGCATGCTGCACTTGGGTGTGTCGTTTGATTGAACCGCTGACGCCGACAGCGTGGCTTCTTGTGTTACCTATTTTCGAGTCGTGTTCGTTTATTCGGTTTTTAGCTTTTCGCGTGATCGGTGTGATTGTTTGTTGCGTTGTATGTATAGGATACCTAAGTACTGTGAAAATAACTGTGATAAGACTGTAAACGATATGAATGAATGAATGATTTATTGCTTCAGGTACCAATATTAACGTAGTCTTGTTTGTGTACAATGTTCAACAGTTTAAGTATTGTGATAATCATTATTCTGTGCATGAGTGCAACCAAGCAGTAGGCCAAAGACCATGTTACCTACCTACTTACGTATTGCATAGCAACCAGTGCATGCTGTAGTGTTGTGTAGCTGTGTGTATGAGTGTATTTACCTATCGGTCATCGAGCCACAAGAAAGCAAGAAAGTGTGGTTAACTGCGCTGGCACCTGACACTGTTTGTTTCCATAAAATATCGTTTAAAAGGTACGTACCTACATGCTTTAAAGGTCTAGGTGCTAGCTAGACTAGGAGACGCTACCTACCACCTAATAGTGACGTTAGAAGCGCAACCGCCGCGCTCGGTTCTTTTCCGACGGGAAATAGGTAGAAAAGACAACGCTTTTATCTTTTCATAAAAACATGTAGGTATTTAGTGGAACCTGTCTGTAATGTGTTTCACCAAAACTAGATTCATAAGTGGTTCCCTAGGTACGTAGGTACTTAGATGAGGGAACCGTGTTAGTAGGTACCTAGTACTTACCTATCTGTGTAGAGCCATTTTGTCAATTGAACGAATCCCGTTTTAGTGTAGTAGATATCTTTAGTACGTAGCTGACTATGTTTATTTTTATTTAGTTTAAGTACCTGCGGCAGTCCACACCGCGGGTCCGGCTGTCTTCCAGACTGATTAACATGTTTTGTTTTTTATTTACGTAGGTTCCTACCTACCTAACCTACTTAGATACTGTTTTTAGGCCTTTAGTTAATAAGTACCTAAGTATTATGATTTTAATTCTTATTTTACTTTTGTTGTGCTGGGGTAGTTTGTTCTGTTAGGTACCTACCTAGTAGAAATCATCTCGGTGTTAATGACCTGGTTTTGCTCTCGCGCACGAGGGCCTGGGGTCCGCCTTGACCATGATCCAGGATTTCGCATTTCTGGTCATTACGTCTGACAGTCCTGAATCCTGCCTGACCCTGCTACCAGGGGAACCTGATTACCTGACCAGATTAAAATCATGGTTAGACATTCAGTCGCCTAAATGTGCAGGTTTCATCACGATGTTTTCCGTCAGAAAAGGTCACTGGTACGTGGCGGCAGCGGGTGTCGAACCCGGTACCTCTCGCGTACGACTCGGATACCGTAACATTAGGCCACCGACGACGCTCCGACTATTTAAGCATACCTACCTATTGAAAATAATTAGTGTAGGTAAGTTCCTAGTTAATTTGGTAGAGATTATTCATGGAGATAAGTAGGTAACATTTAGTTCGGCGCCTGGTAGCAAGATGTAGGAGGTTCGTTTGTTTTGTTATGAATGGCGCGTTAAACTCTTCTTTATGGTGTGTACATACTCAACTTACGCCAACGAAGCGTTGTCGGCCGATTTGGATTTCTAAGGTCCAATAGGTAATTGCATTTCGTGGTCAAGCAAACGATCTTTGGGAGTTTTGGGAACCTATTCGGGCTCGTAATCGCACGTTTGTTCGTTGGCCTTCGGTATCCGCCCAAGCTGCGTTTGGTCGATTGCTTCTATCCGTTTGATGTTACCGCCACGCTTTTTTCATAGGGGTCGCACGCGGTTATTGAACTTCTCCTTCTAGGATCATCAACTTGAAATAGAGCTGCGCATCAACGTAGTCGATATGGTTATTTTTCTTTAAAAACGATGATTTTTTATAAAAATTAAAATTCAATGTCTGGATAATATGAAGTCGCCAGTGTACTCTTTGCAAGCTATACTTTAACACCCTTTCGGCTTTATACATGTATTATGAAACACCCTGTATAGTGAATATAAAATGATATATTATTATAGTATCAAAAATAAGTTTTTGATAAACATATTCTACCCGCCAGCAGTCTGAAAATAATATTATTTTAAATAACGAGAATTTTTAAATAAATCACGACGAAAGAAAAATAAATTAAGTAAACATTTCAGAAAAAGTTTCACGACGCAAGTTTCTGAACGCAAGGTCAGAGAGAAAAAAAAATAAAAATAGAATAGACAGCCAAACGTCAGTGTCAGTTCCGTTTGTAATGTAAACAAACAATAATACAGTTTGATTTAACCCACCTTTTATAATATTTAAACAAAGCAAGAAAGATTAAAAATGTTTAAAAAGCCTATATAAAAGTGGGTATTGTATTATACAAGTATACGGTGGAATGTTCGAAAAACAGCTACTCCGCGTTTACAATAGGAACAGGAATGGACTCAAGTTCCGTGATAGATTCTATCCTACGCTTTGTACCTTCAGAGGTTTTTATGTAGATCCAGCCGTTCTGCGTCCAACAATTACTGACACCCAGTTTCTCCCTCGCTGCCATAAACACGTCGTGCCGTGATTTTGTCAGGAACTCTGACCTGAACCTTTGAGAGACTTCTTACCAAACCACACCCGATCCCGAGCTGCAGGGTCCGCAAACTTTATCAGAATGGGTCTCGGCTTTCCTTTGCGATCAGTTTTAAAACCACCCATCCTATGACTCGTCCAGATATTGTGCGTGGTGGTTGATGACAGTTTAGTATTTAGGATATCGACAACCATTTTGGTAGTATCCTCCTTTTTCTCTTCGGTAATACCATGGATGAGCAGCATGTTTCGCCGTGATTGCATTTCCAACCGATCCAGACCTTTGACAAGCGCCTCCTGGCCTTTCTTTAAGGAGTCAACCTGCTCCTGTAGCAAACTGAGTGCCTTGCATGAAATAGTTTTTAATGCCTGAAGCTCCACGTTCAGAGCCGCAATAGTACCGGGCTGTTTCCTCCCAGCCTGGTTCAGCTCTGCCTGGAATTCGGCAATCTTGGTGGCAACAAACTCCCGGGATTCAAACGGGAAACTCCCGGGAAACAAACGGGGATTTCGAATGCACAAATCTTCATAGCAAAGGCTATTTATTATGTTACTTAATATATCCTATAATTGGGTGTGCAATCGACAGAAATCGTTAGAAAATACTTAGCACTAGGCAGAGGTACAAAGTGTTATGTACAGATGTGTCCCCGATGGGATTCTGTGAGACACACCGCCAAGGGCAACCGTTTGCCTCGCTTTGCATACATGAATACCGCATTACCGACGACAAAGTGAATGTACCGCGAACATTTTGGCTCCTTGTTCGACGCAAGAAACACCTAGAGGGCTGGGAAGAACCGGATTAGCGATACGAAAATGAGAACCGGTAAGCTGAATTTCACTCAAACATAGTTCATACACTTCAATCTAGCTGGAAAAAATTACAATGTCAATCTGCAGTGTAATTTCTTGTGAGTTCCAAGATGGTATTAGCCTGTCCTCGGGCGAATCTGAGTATCAAAACTCAGAACGCTGTAGATCCTTGCTACACAGGAGTCGCAGCGGTGCGGCAAAGCCTGTTAAAAAAACCTGCAGTGTACGGCATAATAATATTCCAGATAATGGCATAATTAGGTATAACATGCCAGCGGCCTTAGCCAAGAGGTTTCGTTAATCTACAATCGTTAGTGATAGAAAAAATTTATGGGATTTGACATAAGCTAACGTTATCTGACATAAGCTAACGTTATTTGACGTAAGCTGTTTGTGGTAAAAATTCTTGGTCCATAGACAATTCACGTACTTTCAGTGTTCAAAGGAGGCAGATTGGCGGATGATCCTACACAATCAGAGTCAATGTAGATGTTGGTAGAAATAGTCAAACTTCGATCTGTCAATTTTCTACCATACCCGCATCACGCAAGCGGAGCTGTCAAAGATGGCTAGATGGCGGCAGGTTCCTCTTTTGTCCTTTTTCATATCTACAGTTTCGTTTTAAAGAGTAAACCTTGACATAGGAATCTCACGTCGACAAATTATATGGAAATTTAGATGTAGCATGCACGCATTGAATGGATTAAGGCGACTCTCCCGTGGGAAGTTATGCGGACATGCTACTTTCCCTCGCACTGTATAGTCGCCCCTTCAGTACGAAGTAGAGGACGCGCTGCGGAGTGGCACCATATTATCAGAATGCAATTTTATTTTATGCAATCCAAATTAATACTTAAAAACAATTTTTTTTATGTCATACGGTAGGCAAACAGGCAAGCAGGCCACCTGATGGAAAGTGGTCACCACTGCCTATACACATTAGCAACACCGAGAGTATCGCCAATCCGTTGCACACCTCTACAACACGTTGCTCTGGCAGCAAAAAGGCAAATTTTCCTCCACTGCTAAAGCCACGGTTCCCCAAATTCCCACCCCATGGAGCACTGGAAACCTTACTCACCGGCACAAACACAATACTATTTATAAGAGTATTGTTTAGCTGCGATATTCTGTAAGGTAGAGGTATGCCCTACCTCTCTTAAATTACAAATAAGATGGACACGATGTCACCATTAATAAACAAAATATCTACCCGTTACTCGTAAAACCCTCATACATACAGAATCGTCCAACAAATGAAACGTTCCAAATTCAAACACATTCCGGTTTATCCGGTGGAGCCGGTCATGTCGGGGATTTCGAATGCACAAATCCGTACCTAGATTTCCGGTTCAATGGGCGGGTCACTATTATTTCCGCCCAAAGTTTTGCTCCGGATGGATGCTCCCCGGATTTTCGTTATTGATTGAACCGGAACCTGGTCCCATTTTGCCCGGAAGGCTCGGGAAGTCTTTAATTGGTTGTGTTGTCTCTATGCCAAAAGAAACTTGTAGGTCTGTACGTGTCAATGTAGTTATCAATATGTCTTGATACATCATTATGTATTATACTTACTAGGTAGGTACCAAAGAGGCTGGAAAGCTACCTTTATGGTACCTTCATGGTAGAGTGCTCATTTGTTTTTCCAATCTCGTTGGTAGAAACCCGTATGACTCACGCTAGCACTTGCGACTTAGCGCTTTGAATGTGCCTGATAACATAGAGAAAAAAAACCTACGTACCTGATAATGTCCGTGAACGTAACGTCTATGTATAATACCTATGCATCACAGAAATGGTGCTTTGAAATAGACCTTTAGAAGTAGAGTATGTACGAACTGTTTGGCATTTGAACTCTCCGTTGGTATAAACACGCATTCAACTTAATAAATTACTGGGCGAGGTACCAGACTGCGATCTGTTTGCCGGTACTCTAGTGAATGTTCTTAGAAAAAAGTACCTTTTGTGTAGTTGCTGTAATTTATTACTTAATTTGTGCATTCTTTTTTAACTGTAATGTTGTACAAAGAATGAATAAATAAATAAATAATTGTGAACAATCTTGGACGTTTGGAAACTTACCACCTATTTTTTCTTTTCAGAACCTATAGTATAATAGTAGCAACTCTATTGAGGCAGCAAGTTTACGTCATAATTTTCCAGGACGACGAGAGTGGACCTTCGGTTATTTCTCTATTCTGTGGCTCAGGCCTTATAATTTTTCAAGAATTTCATTCTTTTGTATACATTCACGAACACTCTGCTACTTCTGAGTTTCATTATGGTAATTCCCAGATAGATATCGCCGAGTAAATAACATTGAGAAATATCTATAAAGTGTAGATTTTATTTATTCGTATGACAAAAATACAATATACCAGAGACAAATTGAACTACAAATTTAAATCAAGGGAAGTCAGCCATTCCATTGCTTCGTCACGAAGTGTAGATAATATTTTGAGTATTAGAGCAAATTTGTTATAAAATTACCAATTAAATCTACTTCCCAAGTAGAAGCAAACTAGAGATAAATTACAGATCTAGTAGAGAAATTTAGTATTTTCTGTAGGTATGTAATTTTATTTATTTATTAAGGAAAACAAACAGTCTTACACATTTAAACAGTCTAAATTTAAAATTAGTAGATAAAAATAGAAAAGCTATAAATAAATTAGAAGATAAAAGTAATAAATTGGAGGGAAAATGTGGTAATGACTTTAGTTACCTACTCTTATTGTCAGATACACTAAAGAAACAAAGCGGAAGAGAAGAAAAACACTTCCGCTGGCCAATTTATAACTTCAAAACTGCTAAAGCGACAGTTTTACACGGAGACCGTCGAGAAAACTATTTTATTACCTATGTAAAAACTGAGAGCTTCATTTTAAATTTTAAGAGGTTCCGGCGAACTTGTCCCCGCTGATACGACGCTCGGAAAACTATGCTGTTTTTTCAAGTCCATTTTCTTTCTATCAGACACATAAATATTCATTAACTACTTTATTTCTTTGTGGAGCTTCGTAATAAAACGGTGGGAGATAGGAATGCTAATATTGTTCATCTAAGTAGTTGAATGAAGTGGATCGAGGTTTTGTCGCGCTACATAAAGAATGAACGACAGGATAATTCACACAGCGCCATTTAGCCCCAATGTAAGCAAAACTTGTGTTGTAGGTGCAAGTTAACTAATATACATTTGAATACAAACTTATGATACATATAACACCCAGACCTGTAACAAAAATTAAAATTCATAATTTCAATTTCTGCTCGACCGGGAATTGAAATTATTAATTTTAATTTCTGTTGCTTTAATTAGTTTAACAGTTATCTTACACCCATAACACAAGCTTTGCTTACTTTGAGGCTAGATGGCGCTAGGTTAATTTGTCCAAGCAAGTCTAAATTAAATTCAGTATAAAGAAAAAACCCGCCCCTAGCATCAAAACAGAGCGAAAACATCCTTGCATCACCCACTTTACAACCTCATCAGTCATAGAACGAGCTATAAATTTTAACTGAGCCACTCTTTGCTGTTTACGTATCATAACATAACGTATTCCGTGTCCCAATTGAGGCATGCCAGCCATATGACGCCATTATTCAGCAGGGCAGAGTGCAACCCCGCTGTTAGCCACTCGTAGCTACTCGCCGGCGATTCGTATGAAATGTTAAACATATTTCGCTTACGCACTGTGGCGAGAAAACGCGGCAGGTGCGAGTAAATTACAGGCGTTTGATATCTTTTATATCGGTAGCGGTATCAATATATACCTACATATAATAAAACAATAAAAAAAGTGTGTCTGTACATTGAATATATTTAGGACGATGAAGAAATAGCAGTAAAATAAGAATTTTAAAATGTTTTGTCTGTCTTGCAGTGGAGCGACTATCTGACCTCCATGACCTGACTAGGTTGAATCATGGTTACACATTCAGTCGACTGACGCACAAGTTTCATTACGATGTTTTCCCTCACCATTAGAGCATTAGTAAGTATCCAACAAATGCACATAATTCAGAAAAATGTAATTGAAACATGGCCACAGTGGAGTTCCAACCCGGTACCTTTCGCTTACGAGTCGGATACGTTAACCACTACGGGATCCGAATAAATTACTGTTTATGTCTATGTCTATGTTGTCCACCGAAGCTCCTATTAAATATGATTATTATTATTATTAAAAAACGTCTGTATACCATAGCATACATCTATACTGTAGGTAAACAAAAAAGGAGATCTCTTGAGCGTATAAACCGCATCGTTCCAGCAATGCAGTGCGTAGCTAACGTGCATAGTTCCTGGACTTTGTCGCCCCTTTATAATTCAGCTCCTAAGCGTACGGTGCCCAGATTACGCTCAAAGCTCTGCTGGAAGATACCCGTAGCCGGTTTAAATGAAAATCGAGCTCACTTTAGTCGTTACCTTAAAGAGACTTTGGCCAAAATCCTCCTCTAGCTTTGTTAAATGCAATGCAAAGTCCGTCTCGAAATACAGGAATTTAGAAAGAGGGATTTTTCGCTTGAAATTTCGCAAATTCTGCTAGAGTAGCACTAAATGCTTAAAGGATTGCATTTGGTACGTTATGAAGCTTATTTGTGAGTTTGTGCGACATTTTTACTGACGTTATTAAATGCACACATACATTGGTGCCTAAACCTGCCTGTATCAGGAAAGCGATTCCGCAAGCGACCCAAGTAGCGATAAATTGACATCGCCGAGTCGGACGTGACTTCCGTCGGCTTACGACGTGTGGATACCGAAGATCGGGCAAAGTGGTAAAGAAAAATTAGGAAAGCAGACCCTGGCAAAAGCCTGGATTGACCGTTCGGAAAATGATAGTGATTTGATGTGTACATCATGCGTACGATGACATGTCGCCCAGATGAGTGGCGGCACAGAATATTGATATGGTGGTGGTCAACTACCATACGTTTTTCTTTATAGTTTATTACTAATCACAATTTGCATTTACGCCCACCATGGAGGAGGAAGGAGAGGCCGACCAAAGAAGTGATAAGTTGGCGTCGTTAAGTGTGACACGTGTTCCAACAAACTCACCACAAGGATGCTGAAGGTCAAGCGAGGTGGACAAGGAAACGTAGGAAGGTGGACTCCGAGTCCTCGAAATCACACCAAGATGATGATGATCTGGTAGATTTTGTCCCACAGCATTTCGAGACTTGCCACCTTAGTGATGTTATACCCGTATTGCTTCATGTTATTGGTCATATTCGTATGATCTGTTTGAACTGGCTTGTCTTATTTGGTGAACAAACAATGCCAAAAATCACGACTTGTTGTATCAATCACGCTACGTACATGGTGTATTGATATCTTGAATTATACAAGAAACACATAGAATGTGACTTTCAACGAATACTGCTGCACATTATCTATTTAAATACATAATTTCTTTTACCAAATAAGACAAGTCAGTCTGGACAATTTATAGGCTAAATTGTGTAGACCTACTCTGTAAATTTTTGAGGGTAGTATTTACTATAGATGCACAGATACACACGTCACTTATAACACCCCACTTTTTGCATCGAAGGTTAATAAACGAAATGTCGTATCCAGAAAATATAACTCTTTCTATTTGGCTTCAAAAGCCGCGGGCAATGTTGTTATTGTGCGCCTGTTCGAGTTCGCCACTGCAATTCTAATAGAATTATTAAACCTACCTCGATAAGTCGGTAACACAGACCTGATATTTGTTTTGTTAGTTGCAAATTCGACATAAACGGGTGGTTTATTACTTTCTTGAGAAACAGGTTGCATAGATTTAGTTTTATTTAATTTCTCGTTTTACAGTATTGAGTTCCTTACATTGAAATATCTTATTAGATATACTTAGGTATAAGACAATTTCTATACAGTAAATATAACTATAAAAAAATCGTCAATGAATACAAATACAAATACTTTCCTAATAAAAGCGTTGAATACATACAAGTAATTGATCAATAATAATAATACAACAGTAAGATTATCTACGCAGTGGTAAATGTGGTACTTAATGTCAAAATTGAATGATAATATAATAAGAAGATGCCAGCGGAAAAGTATCAATTAACAAAATATTACTAAGTAAATAATTAAATAGTAAAAATTATTAAGTAAATTACAAATTATAAATTACACTCCGCTTTCATACTAATTTTTCCCCACTTCGCCCGGTCTTCGGCATCCTCGCATCAGAGTTAGGAATGTCAATTCAAAAGCGTCTCCTTTCCTGATACCGACAGGTGCGAGGTCCGAGGTTATCTATTTTCTGCCGGCTATCTATTAGATGTATATTTTCTGATTCCTAAAATGTCAGTTTACAACAGCAAACATTTTGGGAAGTGACCTTCATATATATTCTCATCATCATCACAGCCCATATCATTCCACTGCAGAACTTGGGGAGGAAATTTCCTCCTACGAAAGGGGAGGTTATTGCTATAATCTCCACGCTCGGCAGGCGGGTGAAGATCGCAGTGTTATAAATATAACAATGGAAAACGCTGCTGCCCAGTTTGCAGTCCATAGAGACTTTTGAATCGAAAACATTAGTCGCCTTGTACGACACCCACGAGTTTAAAGGGTTGGTGCTATTCTACTCTGCCACACACCACACGGGCATCACATATTATACCTAAAGACATTCAAATACATGAAAGGAATGGCCATATTTTATTGTCATAGCACTAAACATCAATTAAGTAGTTACGACGTTATTTTGGTATGGCAATTAATTAAGGACAATAGACTCAACACACATATTTAAAACGATAGAGCATCGGTTGCCTAATGGTTAAGAGATCTCGTACCCCGGATAAACCGGAAACCAATGATTCATTTCTAAATTATGTACCTTAGTTAAACACTAACAGATTCTCTTACGGTGAGAGACAACATCGTGATGAAACCTGGCACTTTCAGGCGACTGAATGGGTAACCATGATCGAATCTGGTCAGGTTCGCCTGTTAACATGGTCGCGGAGGTAAGATGGCAGTCACTCCACCGTAATTCCCTGATCTGCCAAATCCTGGATCATGGTCAAAGCGGACCCTGGGCCCTCATGCTCAGCAAAACCGGGGCATTAACAAGATATTTGTCATGTAGGGTTTAAAACCTTGACCTTCACAATAGCAAGCAAGTCACTGCTGACTGAATATAGTAATATCATGTCTGTCGATCAAATACAACATACAGATATTACATTTCAATAGAGAGGACACGACAGCAGTAAGTTATTGAGAATATTCAGAGATGTCTGATCTGATATACGCTTAAACGTATGTGATTTTCCGATTTCACTTTACAAAGATATAGTCGGATCACTGAATCGGAAACGGTTGAAATACAGGACCGTATTACGGTAGGTATTTTAAGATTTTTTTTCTACAAACTCGTCAATCTACAACTAATGCTATAAAGAGGAAATGCTTGAAAGTGTATGAAGTTTCGATGTAGGAGGCAATCTCTAAATGCAATACAGGCAATACTTAATGCAAAGGATTTCAAAAATACTTTCATCATTTGAGAGCCACATTCTTCCCGTACCTACCCTATAGGGTAGGTACCTATTTTATGTCCCGAAAAATAACCCGACCAGTCGGCTATATTACGAGTATATATCGACTATTTTATTCATATGAATGTCAAATCTCAATACTGATTGCAGTCGAGTGTTTAATGACTGACGTGTTTGTGTTTTCCACCAAGCGGAGCCCATTCCATCTTGCTGAAACTACAATAACAAATTTGGTCAAGTCAATAATAGGTACCGCCTAAACTAAAAGGCCTAAAACAATAATCGACTTTGCCGACAAGTCGGTTGATAATCGGCATTTTTGTAGTCGACTAGTCGGCCCCATTTCCCTTATTTCAAATTCACGATACAATGTTGGGAGCACCGGTTTATTTCTATCATCAAGTAGCAGTTTATGAACCACTTGCGTAATCTCACTATATTTGTAAGCCAATCTCTAACGTGGTAGGTTTTGTAAATATTTGTTTCAACCTGGATTGTAAATAGAGCAGACTTCAAAGGGCAATACTACTAGATATGCTTAAATTGTAAAAGGTATCGTTAATGAATTTACTATAATATTATGTTTGCTCCGGGTCATTCCTGTTGCAGAGGCTGTCCATCGCCATTCAGTGTGGCAACGCTGTTAATGTTATGGGCACCTTTGCACCGGGAATGGCAAAGAGTGGGTTATACATCTAGTTTACGTTTTATGACGATGTTATACGGAACTCAAGTTTTAGGTTTTATATTTGACACAACGAAAGTCTAGTTACTTATTTTTATAAAGGGGATTATGGGGTCCTACCAACATCCTCTGGGCCAAATTCGACCTTGACCTTGGGGTGAGGAGGGGTTGAGGCTGAGGAGTGGACTCCTCGTGGTCCCATCTGTTTAAAGATGGACGAGACTCTGGCAAATCGGCGTCTCCCCGAAGATAGGGCAGAGTGGAGAAGAAAGAGCAGGAAAGCGGACCTTGGACCTTTACCATATAGAAGCGGATTGGCCGCTCAGATGACGATAATGACCTATACAGGTGACTTCAAATTGAAGATACCAAGATACCGTATACATTTGCAATCCGCAATTCTACATTCTTGTTACTTACCTTACCTACTTGAAACCAATGTGCTTGTATCGTAGGTGAGTAACAGTACAGCAACAGTAGGTATACCACTTGCGCTGTATGTTCGTTTGTCGCTGATTGGTATTTAATTTTGAATGTTATCATTTTTATTAATATTTCACTGATTTTAAATAATCCCACCCCCTGGATTACTTTTTATAGGGGCAATTTGTTAACACTTTTGATATTGAATTTCCTCACCGAGTAATCGTGTTTCAGAATACAGACCTGTAGCTGTTGGTGAAAATGCAACGTCGCAGTTTCTGCGCGAGCGGCCGCGCTCAAAAGATCGCAGCGATGACGTCACAAATATTTATGCTCCAGGCAACCAATGTGACAGGACTGAACTCAGTACGTGTTTTGTTACTTAGGAGAAATTGGATTTACAATTGCTGAGCAGTTGCACAGTCAGTTGCAGTTAAAATAAAACTATGTTGTTGCAATAAAGAGTCTACATACATACATACATACATACTATCTAATATTAAGCTGTAAAATTCAAAACTGTCAGCGGACCCTGTCCTGATAAGTTGTGAATCTGTGATTTGGAGATTGCCTTATTCCTGGAAGAACCGATGCACACAGGTACCTGTCTGGAAAAGTTCTTTCACCACAGTTGATAAGTATAAATACTTAATATAAGAGCAAAAGCATAGGTAAAATAACATAAGAGTCTCTATCTACATAAATCATAAATACATATGTATGTAGGTAAGCTTAACAGCATTTAACTTTTGTTTAAAGCACAATATTGACAACTTTATTGGCGGCACTTCCACAGAGAACGCCTCACAATTTCTAGATGTCAAAGTGTAATATCCACACAATTGCTAACAAGTTTCTCTCAGGCGCCGACAGCACCAATATTACGTTTTGTCGGTTTATTCCTTAGTTCTCGCGACCGACAATACTTTATGGAATTGCATTGTCTCTCAACTAGAATATGTGCTTACGGCTCTTTTGTCCTGTCTAGTGAAGTTTGTTTTCCTAGAAAATAAAGGATCTATTTCTATATCTATCTACTTAGAAACTTGTTTAGGTTCGGTGTCGCCAGCTCTTGTTTAGGATAAATATTATTGCGTTCTTCTAAAGTGTAATAGGTTCACCAAATGTCCCAGTTAGTGGCTAGGTCAAAACTAATCCCATAGGACAAGGCAGACCAAAGTATAAGTTGGGTTATCCAAAAATGAAGAGAAGAAGATATGGTAGAATTTTATAAGTTCGTTGATGAAATCTAAACGCATTTTCATAGCAATGAAACCCAGTGAAATAAGAAATGCCTAAGTTAAATGTGTTTGATGGAAAAGTCAAGCCCAATGAAAGATGTGCTTTATATAGATACGCGTAACGTAAGGTTTACCCGGGTGTCAAGTGACGTCATCATATCACAATGTTCTAGTGCATCTTCTCTGGTTTAAGAGATATCGTGAAAGTGTCTTCACAGTCGCTCATGTGGTATCATAAGCTAATGAAAAAGTTACTAAACTAAAATCATGGTTGATACCAATTCTTATTGTTTTATGGAACATCACACAGTGCAATAAACTCCAAATTTATATGTATTTTTCATTAGTAATAAAATATTTGGACAAACTAAGATGGATGGATGATATAGGTACTTATGTGATATGAACATACCTTATACCTCCGTTTTAAATAGGTTACTTTTTGTTGCTCAAGGAAGCATACAGACCAGGCCACCTGAAAGTGGTCATCTCCCTCCGGTCATCAACATTGTAAGAGTAGCGAATGCAGTAGGTACTGGCCTTTGAGATAAGGCACCTAAAACTGCACTTTGAAAAACTCCAAGATATCCCAAGGGAGATCATACCACATCTTGTACGTACGCGGTAAAGCGGCTTGCGGTGCCCGTTCGTAGCTGAGTGCCAGGCATGCAAATGATGCGGGTGGATTATATCTATCACACTGTCGGAGGGTGCGATGGCAGAAATGTGGCGGTGGCACTGAACTACACAGCTCTTCAAAACATTTTTGGGAACACACTTTGATTATGTAATTTTACGAGTTTTGAGATTTAATTTCAGATAACCCGTAAGCTTGATTGGCCATCTTGGTTGTATACCTTAGTGACTCCACCACAGGCATCTGACATTCCATGTTATGCGCTGATTAAATTTGACATTCAGTAACTAAATTCGGAAGCTAAAAGCGTGAGAACAAATTAAAGAGTATTTTGTGTCACGGTTTTTGAAAAGCGGAGCGACACGTAACATAATATAAGTGATACAAATGTGGACCTTATTTTGTAAGCAATACATTCCACTTTAATTTGCTCTCTGGCTTTTGCTTCTGAATTTAGGCTACTGAATTTAGTCAAATGTAACGCATTAGCCCTCACAGTGACAACGCATCAGCGATTCTGCGTTTTTGTTGTCTGTAACCTAAATGCATGAATCGTAGATGTTATGGGCGACAGTTACCGCTTACCATCAGGTGGGCTGCCTGCTCGTTTGTTACTATGTAGCATAAAAAAATGATAGTACTATAGTTCAAGTAAAGTAGTACTATAGTTAAAGTAGCAAAGACGGAGTACTGTTTTATAAAACAATTAAAAGCGATGCTTATTCAAAAAGCATATTATTCTATTAGTGAGTTCCTTGACGTGTGAACTAAAATATATCGATTTATTTTAATGTTATAATAATATAATTTTTAATTTAACATTTCCTTAATTTTGTAATGTGACATGTTAAGATGACTATTGATACTCAATTAATATCTAAAGGTGACAATTTCAATTCTATTATTAATTCTATTGACTGTGATACTATTTAATTATTGATGTAAATACTCAATATATATGCATTTTTTGTTAGGACATAATGTATACCTAGATACTGAATTTACAATACTAATAAAGAAATATGAATATGAATGAATATAAACATGTCGAAAAGGCAGGTGTCCTACAACTGATCGCGTGATCTGTCATAGGTACGTAATTTGGAAGGCGTGGACGGGCGGTATATTGAGACTTGTATTACAAGGGGGCCAAAGCCGGACACACTACAATGCCTGCCTGGGTGTCTACAGGAAATGGAATGCCCGATCGCTAACCTCCGGAAACGATCGGCTTTGCCCGGCCTAGTGAGGTTGGTAGCTTGGTATAAGCGTGAAACATATTCCAAACAACGTATAAGCTGACTCTCTTTGCCTGGTGCCCTTTTATTTGGTTAAAATAGCAAGAAATTAGTTCTATGCAATACAAAACAATCAACAACAAAGCAGGAGGTGTGTTTTTCAGCATTCTATCATATGGGTTCGGCACTAAATTTTTTGAACTATCTATAGGTAGTTAATTGCTATGGATTATGTATCAAAAATTAAAACAGTGGACTAGAGACAACGTCGTTTCGATCGATTGACGTCGGTATTTTTTTCTATCTAAGCCAATCACAAGAAAAAATATTTTTACTGCTGGAAACTAAGACCACCTCTATAGGCCCTCTACAAATTCTCTGTTTTCCCATATGTATCTACTTGTGTCGCATAAATTGTTATATTTCTTGAGTTAAGTACGAGTAGGTATATAAATAACATAATATTCTTGGTGTCAATACCTCGGTTGTGCTCTTGCACGCGAGAGCTTGAGGTCCGCCTTGACCATGATCCAGGATTTGTTTCATCAGGTAATTAATGTTGCACTATAGTTTAGAAAAAGTTATTGTTAGAGCTTGTCTAAGCTGAAATGACGCGCCCCACTTCCTAATTAGTTGATTTCGATGTGTGAGTGCAAATATTAACAACGACACTTCATCTGTGTGGGAGCGTCGACTGCTCCAATCGAACGACGCGTGCTCCTACGTTTGAGTCTCACCGGCAACTGAATGACCAATTACAACGGCATTTGTGTATGTATTGCGTCCATATTTTAAATTTGCTTGTGTGCGTTAATGCGATAGTGGGGCGCGTCATTTCAGCTTAGACAAGCTCTACCTTGGCACTGGTAATCGGACTCAGTACTTCTCCCTTATGAGTCGGACCCGCAAGATTATCATCTTGGCGTTAATGTCCCGGTTGTGCTCTCGAGAACGAGAGCCCGGGGTCCGCCTTCACCATGATCCAGGATTTGGCGATCAGGTAATTACAGTGGAGCAACTGCCATCTGACCTGCGTGACACTGCTACCAGGGAAACCTGGCCAGATTGGATATTGGTTAAAAATTCAGTTGCCTGAATTTGCAGGTATCATCACGATGTTTTCCTTCACCGTAAGAGCATCGGTTAGTGTTCAACTAATGTACATCACTCAGAAGATATTAATAATATATAAATAATATAATATAAATCCCAAAACCCATCCAGTAGTCAGCTCACATTTTTCACACCAATAGAAAAAAGCCGTTTAAGCGCCATACATCGCACTGCGCGCGTACGCACGAAGCAATTTCTCGATTTTCTCGCGACAACAGCATTAACTCGAAAATAAATTCGCACTCAATCAAAATGGAAATCCTGTAACGGCGTTATAATTCCATTTATCCATAACGGTAGGGGATGCCATCGCGGGGCGCCTGGGCGTAGTGATTGCACCCGTTCGGCCCCGATAGGATCCGAATATTCGGTCTCTTTAGAATTCTTCGGCGTAATATATGGACTCGGTAATCGGACATGTCATTGGGTGTGGCAGTACAGGTATATGACGTATTGGCTGTGGGAATTGGAACGGTTCGACCCAACGGGGCAAAAGCTGAGATGACATGTAAAAAATGCTGGAAAACAAAGTTGGAGACTACGTGAATTTGGTTACGGGTTCTTGGCTAAGAAGTTGTTGCATTGTGGGCTAAGCTCAATAAAAGAACATATTCCTTAATTAATCAAGACAATTTCTCATTTAATTATAATCTATTAAATATTATGTAAATAAGTAAACAATGGACAATGAAGAGCAGTAGCGTTTTCTGATGTGTAAGTATGTTGACCACGTACTGGAAGACGCAGCGTGGGCAGGCCTCCCACAAGGTGGACCGATGACCTGATAAAGATCGCGGGTGCTAGCTGAATGCGGAAGGCACAGGACCGGCCTTTGTGCAGATCTCTGGAGGAGGCCTATGCCCAGCAGTAGGCGTCTTTCGGCTAATATGATGATGATGATAATACTACTGCAATCTCAAATGCGCCTAGTAAGCTTAGGTAATACAAATGCCTTCACCGATGTGTAGGAGGCTCCAGTTCAGTAGACTAGTTCAAACTGTAATATGGGCTATGATGATTTTTATCTGTTAAAATGTTTGAAGTGATCTCCGAAGCTAATTACTCAACCGAATTCCTAATACACTATAATTTGTGAAAACGTATTAAAACATAGGTACTATATTTTCTAGTTTCCCTCGGCTTTCCTGAAACTTTAACCTGATGAAAACGACCATATCATGGGTATACTTTCAAGCACCATATCATCCCTAGAAACTACTAGGTAGGTGAGATAATTACTCCCAAAAGCAAACACCTGAGTAGGTTATGAAAACATTTGTAACACCCTATAGATGCCTGTAATTTTTGAGGGTTGGCATCGATATTTCTGAGATTCCTTCGATCCTAATTTGATAAAAATGTATGTCAGTATACCCTTTAAAATATCGATTTTATACCGCTAAGGTGGCTAGGACGACCTGAGTGGCTCAGTGGTCTACATAGCGGCCTGTCACGCAAGAGGTCCCGGCTTTGATTCCCAGTAGGGCAGAAATTGAAATGATGAATTTTAATTTCTGTTACGGGTCTGGCTGTTCTATATATAATAAGTATGTATTGAAAAAGTATTTAAGCAATATATCAGTAATATAGTACACATAGCACAAGCTTTGCTTAGTTTGGGGCTAGATGGCGCTGTGTGAATTTGTCCACGATTATTTATTTATTTCAAACTAAACTCGCGTGTTTTATTCATATTATGAAATTTACAAATCGAAAAGGTACGTCGCGTGTAAGTCCCGTCTAATATAATAATATTTATTTATTTATAACAAGCTTATGGCCTGCTTTATGGTAACCAGTCACCGCAGCCTATGGACGTCACGCGCTGCCAAACCCATAAAAACCTTAATTTTATAGTCGGCCCACAATTGACAATTTTTGTCGATACATACAAAAAAGGACAAGTAAGAAGTTAAACGGCCAATTCAACTCATCAGTTAATTATCACCTAGGCACCCTCACACATACCATTAATAATGTATAAAGTTTTGTAATAAAAAGTTGTTTAGTATATTGGGTTTCAGCCACCGAACCGGCCGTCGTTATTCAAAGCTAAAATTGTTTTCTTGTTTCGAACAATAATTCGTTTTCCCCTAATTTATATTACGCTTTTAATTCTGAAACTTTTGGCTAAGGAGACGGCTTTTGTTTCGTCTTTCGTCCAATGTTTAATTAATACCCAAGGTGTACATTGAGCTGGTTTCTTTAAAGGGATAATAGCTTCAATTATTCGACATCGCAAGATCAAGACTGTAGACTGTCTTTTGTGGAAAACCAAGGTCTTTGCAAATGTTATTAGCTGACAGATCAAAAACGGTTTAGATGTTTTTTAATGGTTGTAGATGTTAATTTAACGCGACGATGATTGTGTTCCTGCCGGTGAGTGAAGTGTCCATTGCTCCATGGGGAACCGTGGCTTTGGCAGTGGAGAGGTCTAGCATTTACATACATTATTATATTATGCGGCCAGAGCAACGTAATCCATAGCTTTTTTTGTAATTCAGCAAAGAAACAATTAAGCGAGCCACCTGATGGAAAGTGGTCACCGCCGCCTATGGACATCAGCAACACTAGGGGCGCTACCAATGCTTTTCCCGCCTCTAAGGAGACCTCTAATATACCCCTTGAACGATCCCATGTCATAGTCCAAAGGAAACACTGTAGCTTGGAGCTCATTTCACATCCGTATCGTACGAACGAGAAACGTTTTTTCGAATCTTCGCATGGACACCACTAGAGGGTCCACGTAATAGGGATGAGTACCAAGCCCACTGTGTACCCTCACAGCGACTCAGACTCCAGGGTGAGCAAGTCTTAACTGCTGCTAAGCTCCTCTATTCATTGTCACACCACAAAATTTGAATTTAATGTATGTATCTATATCAGTGTCTTTTTTATTGTAAGCGTGAGAGGTTTTACCAAATTTTACATATCAAAGCTTGGGAGAGAGCCACAACGGCTCGAGCGTTCCCACAAAGTGTTCTTTGCTCTATGAAAATTTGGTATTTCAGTGGAATGCTAATGAAAATGTACTCGGTTTGATTAACTAAGGCGCGGTGGGATGGGTAATTGGATTGTGGATATAAATATTTATGAATTGTAGGTACTATGTAAACTGTAAATCGAATCTGGTTTACAGTGAATTTGGTATTTGATGATCGCGGAGGCTTTCCTTTTATTGGCTGCGTCGTTTCGTAGCGCCATTTTGTGTTTAAGTGCTTTGACTTTGAAAGTTTTTCAGTTATTTCCTCGTTACATATCTACCTGCTTTAATGTTTTTACAGATCTCTTTCAATGGCAGTTTGATAGCGATTACATCCGAATAGTTTTTTTTTTTTAATAATATGACTTTCTGTCATTGATAAAGTTTTTCTCCGATTAAAACTTATTACATAATACTGGTAGGAATAGAACACGTAACCTGCATGTGTTTCCTGATGAATATAATCTGGACACCTATAAGGCTGGAGTGAATAGGCTGTTACAAGACGGGGGGAGCATCGCCGGCATTGTCACTTACCAACAGGTGAGATGGCGGTCAAATGCCTGTATGGTTGAATACAAAAAAATACATGTTTTTAATTAGAGTAATCTTGATGCACAACTGGGACATTAGTCCCGGTTGTGCTCTCGGTGAGGGCCAGGAGTCCACCTTGATCATACCCAGCACTAGGCAGATCAGGTAATTACAGTCGGTACTGGGAATTGAACCCGGCTCTCACTTCCGAACCCCTTAACCTTTAGGCCACCGACGATGTAGCTACGTCCAATAATCGTGTTTATAAAGGTATTGGAAACCAATAATTATCATTTAGTTATTGCTTCACATGGTAATATAATAACATTAGATCTTCAAAATAGGTAAGTATCTCATGTGACCCTGTGAGGGCACTTGCCTCGACTTACACGTGGAAACCTTAGTGAATAAGCATTCTCAGAATATCTAATTTATAAAGTCCTCTAATCTGAATGACTAAAGGGCAAAGGGAATCCCAACAAACAGCCTACACGAAAATATATTTGAGTCACCCTGAAAACATCAAAGCGTGACTCATGGAAATTTAGTTTGTGGATTCGATTTCGGGGTGGATGTTTATTGAATGTCGTCATCTATAATACAGTACAATTCGTGGTTAGAATCGTATAGGTGCTAGATAGAGGTACGTATGAGTCATGTTTCACGGGCGTTTTCGTAGAACTAACTGAACATAATATGTCTGTTAGGGCAGTAATTCTTAGGAGTAGTAATTATAAGATTATCACGGCAATATTTCTTTTATTTTTAATTAATGGTATTTTTTATACTTATCATAAATACTTAACTAAGTAAATAACCACGTAACCTATATTGCGACTGTCGCCTTCAACAGCACGTGACTCCTAGAGTCAAGGACGGATAAAAAGGAAAAAAATTGTCCTCAGCCATAAAGGTTTCAAATATCAAATGGTTGGTCAAATAGATGCCGCTAAAATAGTCCGCTAGTTCGTTAAAAACTCTTAATAACGAAATGATTTTGGCACCCAATTGTACGTTTTTGTCACCATCCCCGTGTACACCGTTCTGGGACGTATGCGTGAGTGTTGGACATTGAAATTTTAAACGCGAAAAGGGTAAAATGCATAATTTTTGAACTATGCTACAAAATATGTACTACCTAGGTGGATCTTTTTTCAATTGCAATCGTGTTGGCTTTTGTTTCCTTTCCATTGTATTCATATTCATATTCATTTATTCATAGTATTAAATAAACATCGTCATTTCATTTAACTAATTAATAGAATAGAATTAACTAAACTAGTTCTAATGTATAATATCCACATTACCCTTTAGACATTAGAGTCCACCTTCCCTGCAAGCAAGCATAACAATTGGGTAAATCAATAAAGTTTCGCTTCGGACGGGTCCCAACCGCAGTCGAGTTTTCCGGCGACAAATCGGCCGTCGGACGCCGCTGCGGTTGCGGTCGGCTTTGGGGAACGTATATTTCAATGCAGGTTCGCGATTAAAGCGTGGAAATTGTGGAACGGTCTTGCTGATTTTTAAAGCCAGTTGCAGATAGAGGGGTGGTGTGGGTTCGTCGTGTGTTTTATGTCGATTTCGAATTTATTTTTTTGAAGATCTGTTTAAGAGGACGCTTACTATTTTTGAAAAAAGAGGGTTGTTATACGTTTCACGTGTGTGACTGTGTATATGTGGCTTTGTGTATCTGTCTGTGGTATCGTAGCTCCCGAACGGATGGACCGATTTGAATGAGGGTTTCTCTATTTGAAAGCTGGTGTAATCGAGATGGCTCCAAGCTTAGTTTAATTAAAATCTGTTCTGTAGTTTAGAAAATATGGGAGTTTAAGTAAACTTACTCGAGGGTTATCCGACTTTTTCTGACTTATTAGGTTATTATAGTATTCTAACACGTAACTCCTGTTTGTAAAACAATCTACAGCGGCTACCTAAAACATATCTACTTAGCTTTGACACTATACTGTCTTGGAACCCCGTTAGGAATCATATTGGTTCCGAGTTCCCCCTCAAAAAGAGGAGGCAGCACTAAATCATCAAAATACCTAGAAAAGGTAATTTTAAAAAAGGTTAGAATTTAGGTCACCACAGACATACTCCAGCTAATGAAGAGCATTGTGTGCCAATAACAATTATGACAAAAGCGCTTTTAAAGTTGCCAATTGTCGCCAAGGTCCGAAAACTAAAAGGTACCCGACCGAATGTTACAGCAAACTTTTATATGCTGACCGGACCCTGGAGCCCGGTCGTGTAAATAGACTCCAATTTGCGTCAGTCAGCCCTCAGTCAACTGGGCCTTTTTTCATACCCTTCCGGATGAGTCAGCCGGTTAGTTTCCTCATTACTAGCCGAAGTTTCGGATGTTTTATGCGATTAGTTACGTGGCAGGGGAAAGTCGTTAATTTTTTTCCAATGGATATTGAATATTCAGTAAGTAATGGTAGGTAATAGATAACTATTGTCGAGAGTATGCGGTCAAAAATACTAAAAAACTGATTTTTATAGTTAAAAGTACTTTCGAATTGTTAAGAGTTTAGACGGTAACATAGGTACATAATTTATAAAAAATAATTGGTACGTGACGGATAAGGGTTTCGAACCCGGTACTTCTCGCTTACGAGTCCCGCCATCTATTAGGCCATCGACGATATGATATCCATCAAAAGTTTCACAAAATAATAGCCTACCATTTAAATTATAGTCAAAACTAGTATTGCCTAATGGAGCTGTCGCGTCCGCCTTCACCGCATAGGAATCGCGCCTAAATCTCACAACCTACCATATTGGCACACGATTTAGGTGCGGTGACTAGGAGGACGCGACGCGACGACTGCGCGGTGAATAGGCTGACGAGATTGCTTACAAATAATAAAATTAGTATAGAAATCAAAATGGTGTACATTTGTATGGGCTCTTACCGTGCCGCACTCTTCGGAAAGTGTCATCCACCTCTGAACCTCATCCGCTTTGAGGCAGCAAGGTCTTGTAACGTCTATTTCCCTCAGAGCTCTCAAAGAGCACGGCTCATTAAAATGGATTTACCGCCTAAAAAGCCCACATCGCCCAAATTCTAATGCTCCAGATTCTAGATTCATATTATGTCCGCCTGAAATATCACCAGGGCTAACCTTGAAGCCCGTTATAGCCCTTGGGTTAGGTGCCAACTCGCCCGATGAAAACCTGTCCGAAGGCCAGTTGCAACGGATCAGTGCTTATTTGGCCTATCTCCAATTGAACAATACTGCATTAAAAGCTGATTTTCGATAAGTAATGTTTGGTCGATACGCCATATAAGCACTGATGTGAAGATCTCACAAAACCATGTAAAGTTCGGTTTAGATACAAAGATGAGATCCCTCATTGTAAGTAAGATATCTGGTAATCCCGAGCCAGCTTTGTTTCTTGGAAGTGTTAATCAAGACCTTCTTGTCTGTCGCCTCCGAATCTGCATTGTTGCACTTAGATGACCGCGAAGCACTATGGACTGGAAAACCCAGTTTTTGCTCACATATCTACATTCATAATTTTCATCATTCATTAGGAATCACGGGAGGCAGGAGCGTCGGTGGTCAAGCGATTAAGGTATACGACTCGTAAGCGAGAGATACCGGGTTCGAATCCCGCTGCGGCCATATACCAATGACTCTTTTCTGAGTTATATACATAAGTTGAATTCTAACCTATACTCTTACGTTGAGGGAAAACATTGTGATGAAACTGCACGTTCAGGTTCTGAATTTGTAACCATTATACAATCTGGTCAGGTTTCCTTGGCAGCAGAGTCACGGAGGTCAGATGGCAGTTGCTCCACTGTAATTATCTGATCTGCCAAATCCTGGATCATGGTCACGGTGGACCCAGGGCCCTCGTGCGCGAGAGTACAACCGGGATGTAATATCCTGCCAAGATGATATTTTATTATTAGGTAATCACGCTACGCCCGTTTAGCCCCTCAGAAGAGAAACCTCATACATATCAAAAACACAGACACTGGAAATTAAAATTTCTGACCAATTTACCCTCACAAAGGGCGCAATTCTGTCCAGTGCGTCACGTAACCGCATGCGAGCGTCTGCAACACGCATCGCAGGCCGTGTCATCGCCATTGTAGGCCACAATACAGGCAACAAACCGTTGAGAGGACAGTAGTATGTACCTTATAATACAATTACAGAAAGACTTTAACCTCGTAAGTCCCGACTGTTTGAAAAAGTTTTAAGTGTAGAGACCTAATGGATTATATTTAGTACATAATAAAAATAGTGCGTCAGACCTACAAACATTTTTTCGTATTAATCGGTTTTTTATACAATACCAAGTACAGATGTATTTTTTTATGTATGTGTGTTACATTCATAACCAATTTATGAACACGGTATTGGAAATTATTTTGTACTTTTTTTAGTACATTAGGACGTAATGTGAACTAAGAAATAAAAAAAAAATATATTTTTTTCCCTAAATACCTTTATTTTCGAATCAATTTTCTACATTTGACGGAGCAATGTTTTATTAATCTAAGTAAATTTACCATTTTGCTAAATTGGTTGCAAATCTTATTAATTGTCGCTCACTAAAATCGTATTGAATTGGACGATAATTATTATAAATCGCTAATGTGTAATAAATTTAAGCACTTTCCTGTTCTTTGTATGTAAGTTCGGTTACTCATCATCATCATCCTAGCGCTTATCCCAGCCTCTGCCAGGGCCCGTTTTGCTACTCATTCTCCTCCACTTCGCCATCCTCGCGTCATAGGTCGTCGTTGACATTACCCTCATAATCTGATTCATTCGACGACGTGGTGGATTAATCTATTACTATTTGTCGATTTGTTGCATAAGTATCTCCTGATATGTAATCTTCGAAAACAGAATCATTTAGTAACGCTAACATTCGAGTTTACTGACAATTAAAAAGGAAATAGATGATTTAATTATTATGAGCTCAAGACCTAACGTACTATTTTAAGTACAAATGATGAGGATCTATATGTGTAACAGAAGCCTAACGAACTAAATAAAGTACAAATTATTTCAAAAACATGCCAGATCATTTCCATATTAATTTCAATGAAACATTTCTTTTAATTACATTCTTTATATATTTAACTAAATATTACTAATAAATAAAAGAGTAAAATCTTTAAGATTATATTAATTTAATGAGATTAGCTTAACACGTCTTTCTCGTCCTCTCTCTCGCAAAAAATTGTTACTGACAGTGACAACTGACATCAGTTTTTGAAGATGACACGACTGGTCATAGACCATAGAAGCAAAATGCTTCTTCAGAGTTGTCATTAGAAAATGGGTAGCCCTAAAATAGGTAAAATAATATTTTGTACTATTTTTAGTACGTTAGGCAGTTACGTTTGCTTTTCTTTAAAAAGCTTAGGTCTGAACCTCTTGTAGCATTTTGTACTAAATATAGTACGCCAGGACTTACGAGGTTAAATTAGTTGTTGATTTACCTGAAGCAAAACCATCTCTTAAACCTGAAAAAAAGTTATACTACAAGTAGCGGCCAATGTTGGTAAGCAAAGATGTAAAGGTGGAAAAGGGTGTTGGGACCAGGGAAGTAGGTGTCCGATAGTTGATCGTGGAAAGTAGTGATTATGCCGCGGACGTCAGCACACTTCTCTAGCGCGATGTAGGAACGATTAGCGCCATATATGTGCAGTTCGTGTACTCGTAATGTGAGAGTTGAGTTTCGCTATTGCAGCGATAGATGTCGCTACAATACAAAATTGAAAACGATTTCTGCCAGATTTCAGACTTGGTAAGATAATAAAAGTTGTTTATTAAAAAAATAAATTTAAAGTTACCTATCGTGTATAACAGAGTCAAGCAGGTACGAAAAAAAACTGGAACTTAATAAAAAACAGTCAAGTCGAAAAGTTCAAGTTCCCGTTTTGTTGTACCCTCAATCGGCGTAAAAACTATAAGAAGATATAAGAAATGAATGAGGATGAGACTAAAAAAGTGTATCAGCAATGGAGATTTACTCCATTGGCTCATGACATGACATGGAGTCTACAAGTAGAATAAGCTTTTTAGTGGCATCGCAATGGCCCGATTTAGGAATGAGCACATGATAGAAATTCCACTTTAAAAAAGCCGATTTATTTATTATTTATTTAATCCTTACAATATTTCGTACATTCAGTCTTACTTCTAGTTACCCTGCCAAACTGCATAACAGTTGATGAGTTGGTATATAACCTAACCGATAGAAAAAGTCGTACAACCCCTGACCATGTTTACATATACCCAAATATTTTCCTAACTACTGAACCGATTTTATTGAAACAGAGCTAAGAACCACCACGATTAAACTGGTTTTCAAATAGATCAGCATTCAAATCCATCCGTTCGGGAGTTACAATGCCGCAGACAGTTACACAGACACGTCAAAATTAGAATACCACTCTTGTTTCGTCGGGGGTTGAAAAAGGCGTTTTTTTATGTCATACGGTAGACAAACAGGCAAGCGGGCCACCTGACGGAAAGTGGTCACCACTGCCTATAGACATTAGCAACACCAAGAGTATCGCCAATGTATTGCCCACCTCTATAACACGTTGCTCTGGCAGCAAAAAGGCAAATGCCACTCCACTGCCAAAGCCACGGTTCCCCAAATCCCCACCCCATGGAGCTCTGGAAACCTTACTCACTTAGATGAACGTGGTAAAAACGAAAAAACTTTGTCAATGCACGTATCATCACAAGTCTATAGGTTTGAATATAATTATTACTAGTGGACCCGGCGCGACGTAGTTCGCGTACACCTACCTACCCTTTTTTTTCTTGCTTATGAACCTTCCTCTTGGATCACTCTATCTATTGTTGAAAACCGCATTAAAATCCGCTGCATAGTTAAAAAGATCTAAACGTATATAAATATATACATAGAAACATAGGGACGTACGGCGGGAAGCGACTTTGTTTTGACGACCTGTGTGGTTCAGTGGTCAACATGCAAGAGGTCCCGGGTTCGATTCCCGGCCGGGCAGAAATTGAAATGATGAATTTTAATTTTGTATTACGGGTCTGGGTGTTCTATGTATAATAAGTATGTATTTAAAAGTATATAAGTAGTTTATGAGTTACCTAGCACCTATAACACAAGCTTTGCTTACTTTGGGGTTAGATGGCGCTGTGTGAATTTGTCAACGATTATTATTATTATTATTTATTTATACTATGTATAGATTTGATCTAAAGTTTGAATACCTCCAATTTTATTTTCACATTGCATTTCGTACAGCAGCGTTAAAATATTCATTTTTATTAGTTTCAAATTGAAACTGCAATTCCTGTGCAACAAAATATTCCGACGTGCAAAATTGAGAATGCTGTACTTGTCAAAGCTACGTAAAAATGAATTTTTTAGTTGAACCTAGACTGTTCCCGGTTATTTCGAATAAAAATAGTACGTAACTCATGCGTAAAGGTAACATGGTAGCCTTCATACACGGGTTATGGGATGGAAAAAGCGGGAATGATGTTAATATTTCATTTCTACCTAGAGTCAGCAACAAAGAGGAATATGGGTATTTCATTCCTATGAGCTTGTAATAGAGTTGAGATTTGAAAAGCAACTTGTGCGAACTTACTTATTTTCGTACGAAAATATTCGCATATCGTGCTTAGAATTCTACTCGTCATTAATTTCTCATTTAGGTTTTTTGAGAATATCAGCGTAGCTTTTTGTACCAAAAGTTTATTTTAAATTGGGTACCTATTAATCTTGAGAACTCTCGGCGCTCAGAAAAAAAAGATAGCGGATGTATTTGAACTTTTCAGTCAAGTTTGATGTCGTTATCAAGTAAATCGATGATGCCCATTTCATTCGTCAAATCAGTTTCGCAGGCTTCAGCAATATCTAAAATAAAGTATTTTTTTATGTATTAGACAAGACAGGCATTTGACCGCCATCTCACCTGTTGGTAAGTGACGATGCGGCCGAAGATGAAGCATGCCCGTCTTGGAACAGCCTATTCACTCTAGCCTTGAAGGCATCCAGATTATATTGATCAGGGAATACATATCAGACAACAAAATCGATGGCTCAGAACAGAGCAAATTGGAGATTTCTGCAGCGATAGAGAGCTAGGCCCCCCTTAAGTATAATAATAAATCTTAAATAATTAACTTTTAATAGTGAAACAATGCAAACAAACCTTTCAGACAAAAAATGTTAAAACTCTCGTTACAAAAATTCCCAATCCCCAACAGACTACCGTAAGACATTGTATTATAAAATATATGGAAAACCTAAATGGCTAAACCGGAGTTGTAGCGTTGGGACTGAGGGGTAAAATTGAAAAGCGTGTTGTTAAAAAATAAAATTAACTAGCTAGTTACCTACTGTGTACTTACTAACAACTGTGTTAGCTTAATACATGTACCAATAATGGTAGCCTAAACTATTAACAATAGCTTAAATATACAATTACCTTGCATCTGCGTTTAATTGAATCACAGAATATTAATACTGTTTAATCCCAATTCGTCATTACTGACGCCCTAATTAGTTAGGTCTGTTCGAGTCAGCACTGATTTCCGGGTATCGTGAAATCGGTGAAATAGGAATATGGTTGTATTTATCTAAAATTTGGGTATTCAGTATGTGAAACTTATGGTCTATTATTCATAGAACAGTTGCTATTTAGGCACATAAACTTGAAAAGCGCGTATGTGGTCAAATGAAGTGGTAAATTGCGTTCTGAAAATAAGGTTTTGTCTTCGTAACACCAATCAACTGGAGTCCGTTTTTGTTCTGGAGTAAGTTCATGAGGAATCTAGCGGCAACAAAGTTTTCTAACTTGTAAATATTGATTTAAGATTGTTTTAAACCAAGCTCATACCTATCCCCAAATGTCCTCGAACCTTCTCGTAGGCGATACGCTGGTTTTTTTCAATTAGGTGCCTGACAGTAGCCACATTTTCCTCAGTGATCGCAATAGAGGGCGGACCTTCACGAATTTCATCATGAAAGAAACACGGCAACAGTCAAATTCTGCGTACTTCAAATGAGGTGCTTCCCTCCCAAAGGCATTTCAAAAACGAGCAGTGCGGCAGCAGTCTTGCGGAGACATTGAACTTTTAAAATCATAAAAAATCATTGCCCCAAATTCGTTTTGCGTTAATTCCATTTTTGCTCCGGACGACGAACTTCAACTTGTGATAAAAAACAATTGATACGCAATTTCCCGCCAATTTTTTAAATCTTGATTCGTGTTTTAAAAGATATAACATTCTTAATTCAAACATTTACGAAAGGCCGTGAGCGTAGAACTTTCAGTGTGCTCTGTGTACTCACCACTTGCCTCCCTCATTGTTACTGAAGAGTACCATTTACCTGTTGCGGTGGGCGTAAAAATAAGAAATTATGAAGTAATCTGTGCGCACCCCATCTCCATGGGGTGTCGCGTCCGATGAATCCTTGAAAGCCTTAGTGTTTAGTAGGTAGGTGGTGGATTTTCTTTAAGATTTTAATGTACCTATGTATGGGCAATAACCTTCAACTTTCCCGCGGGCCTATGTCAGTCGGGTCGCGAATAATGTAGCTACAATGGCTTTTCAAAAGCAGCTAGTCATGATCAAATAAATTAATCGTATCCCAAATGGTATGCGAATGCAACCTAATTGTAATCTGTCATCGCAGCCCAATTATCGACAATTTGTCACATGATCACTTCGTGTAATGCGCCTATTAAATTCTTATTAGCAAAATCCAATTGGCGCATGATTTCTGTATTAACATTTGAGTGCTAATCCTAATCTTGTTTCGTGTTAATTAAAGTCTTGCTTCGGTAAAGTAGGCATCAAAATATTTTAAAAAGTGTAATATGTAGAAAAGGAAGTGTATAAAATGCTAATAATTCATTATTAATTGCGCCACTGCGACTGCGTTGACTGCTTACCATCAGGCAGGCCGTAACCTAGTTTTAGTGTATTAAAAGTACCTAAGCTTTTGTATAGAGTAGGTACTTATATCTGTTTCAAATGAACTCCTGTTATTATTGAATATAAACGATCCTGCTATGAGTAGGTACCTAAGTACTTTTAGCTGTGATTATACCAATATTTAGTAGGTACGAGAAGAGTAATAAAAGATAGGTTACGAGGTTAAGGTTTAGTTTTGTTTGAATAACGAATCGGCATTCGACAGAATGAAGCGAAGCGATGCGCCGTTGGATCTCCAACCCGCCTGCCAAGCGTGGAGATTATGGCAATAACCTCCTCTTTCGTGGGAGAGTCCTCCAGTGGACTGTTACGGGCTGTGATGATGATTGCCGATTGTCACCCCGTAACGGTATATAGCAGGTATTGGCCGCGTGGTGTCCGACAGAGTAGAATAGCACCAACCCCTTACACTCGTGGGTGTCGGACAAGGTGACTAATGATTTCGAAGCAAAAGATCTAGTCTCCGTAGGCTGGAAAGTGGGCAGCAGCGTTTTTCATTGTTATACTTACAACACTGCGATCTCGAACCCGCCTGCAAAGCATGGAGATTGTAGCAATAACCTCTCCTTTCGTGAGAGAGGCAGTGGACAGTTATGAGCTGTGATGATGAATGCTAGCTGAATTTTTCAGCATTTGTAGTCCGACATAGTCCAGCCAATCGACAGGCTGACGCATAGTAACTCAATAATCGCGACAAATAGGACACGGGAGATCGAAAACTGCGGTCCAACTCGCTGGGAAATTGGTTTGCGTCATAGGGGAAATGATTTATCTAGATGGGGCTAATTATTGTGATTCTGTAAAGCGTTCAGTTGAACAGTGATTAATTCTGTCGTGTGTATTCGTATTACGCCTCAAGCGACGTTTTAGATGTTATAATATTTAGATATTATTTAAATGTAGTGGTTAAATTTTGTTTGTTTTCTTTATATCGTGCTCGGTGGCACCCCGATCGTCTTTTTGCTATGTCTGAATTCATAAAATTGTTGTACATTATGTGCACACAATAGTACATATTAAAAAAAATCTATCTTAACGAACAGTTTACGAGGACAACTATTTAACCGAAAGTTGCTACACAGCATCTCTACCAGTAACCCTATTATTTTTAAAGGAATTTTAGGTGAAGAATTACACTCTCAGCTAAAGAAGGGCTGCAAACATTGTACTTTTACTTTTAACGTACTTATAAACAATAACAGTTAATGTACCTAATGTTATTGTGACTACAATCTATTTTAGTGTTTATAAGTACACACAACGTTTAAAATAAAAGTAAAAAAAATTTCACCATTTCATGAGCTGAGCTGACTTTGAAAATATTAAGGTTTCTGTAGAGATGCTCCGTAGCAACTTCTGATTCATATAATTACTCTTAAACTAAACAGGTAAATTTTTTGAGTATGTACTAATTGAATACACGTAATGTACAATTATTTTGTATATTTAGATATAGCAAAACAGACAATGGTGTTGCCAAGAACCACGGCGTTTTTTTTCTTTCCATGCGCCAATGCCAAACACCACGCATCTTCGCGTCGTTTCACTAACTCGAAATATAAATTTAATTAGGCATGGGTCTTCATGAGGACCATATTCCGGTTATTGATCATGATTCAGGATTTGTGCGGATCAGGTTTTGCAGTAGAACGACTGTCATCTGATCTCCGCGAACCTGTTAACAATGGGAACTTGACAAGATTGAATCATGGTTACACGCCTGAATGGGCGGGCTTCTTCAAGATGTTTTCCTTCACCGAGAGCATCGGTTAGTGTTCAACTAAAGTACCTACATACCTCAGAACAAGTCGAAGGTACATGGCGGCATTGTGGAAGTGTTCAACATAACTCAGAACAAGTCATTTTTAGTAGGGATCGAACTCGGTAACCTCTCGCTTACGAATCCGACACACCAGCCATATGCGATCGAAGCGATGACTGGCATCCATCTAAATTTAACAATGTACACGTGAAATCAAGAAAAACCCATCATCACCATTATCTACCTACATTAGCCCACTGCGGGAAACAAACTGCGAAAAACCAAAAGAGAACGAGTTCTTTATACATTACTAATTTTAGTATACATATTCATTTATAATTCTTACCTAATGACAATTAGTAATGATAATTGGAATTTTTTGTTATTATTAATTAATAAGTATGACATTTTAATTTATTCATTTTTATAATAATAAATAATTACACTCATTCATTCATCGAGGCCTAGTGTAAGTAGTAAATGAGAAGTGCCGGGTTCGAATCCCACTGCCGTCATGTACCGATGTCTCTTTTCTGAGTTATGTACATTAGTTGAATAACAACCGATGCTCTTACGGTGAGGGAAAACATCGTGATAAAACTACACTTTTAGGCGACTGAATGTGTAACCATGATCCAATCTGGTCAGGTTAGGGTCTTTAGCAAGTTCACGAAGGTCAGATCTGTTACTAGCGAGGGCCTGTAATTAACTTATTGGTTCTATAATATTTTTTATAATATTTACTATGTTTTACATAGCTGTTGGTACTCCAATAATTAGAAAAATCTGCCAAATCGTGGATCATGGTCAAGGCGGACCCCGGCCCTTCTTGCGTGAGAGCACAGCAGGGATATTAGCACCAACCCCTTACACTCGTAGGTGTCATACAAGGCGACTAATATATTAAAGGAAAAATTAAAAATTTAAGTCTCCTTAGGCAGGAAAATGGGCAGCAGCGTTTTCTATTGTTATATTTATAACACTGCGATCGCCTGCCAAGCGTGGAGATTATGGCAATGTCCTCCCCTTTCGTAGGTGAGGCTCTAAGTCCTACAGTGTACAGTAATGGGCTGCGTTGATGACGATGATGATGATGGTGCTCTGTTACTAGCACCACGCCTCGAGGCCCCGGATAACGCTGCATCTGTGTCTGAGTATTGGTCCTCGCAAATTTAACCTGCCACGGGACGACATGTCACGAAGACCGTCACGCTGTGACAATCGGCTCCCGATAAGTTGTCAAATGAAAAATATTGTTTCACACCAAGTTTTTTTTTTTTTATGACATACGATAGACAAACAGGCAAGCGGGCCACCTGATGGGAAGTAGTCATCACTGCCTATAGACATTAGCAACACCAAGAGTATCGCCAATGCGTTGCCCACCTCTATAACACGTTGCTCTGGCAGCAAAAAGACAAAAGCCACTCCACTGCCAAACCCACGGTTCCCCAAATCCCCACCCCAGAACCTTACTCACCGGCAGAAACACAATACTATTTAAAAGAGTATTATTTAGCTGCGATATTCTGTAAGGTGGAGGTACTTCCCCAGTCGGGCGGCTCCAATTCGAACGAGATACCTCGCTATGCTCTACCTCTCTTGGATACCCCGCTATGCCCTACCTCTCTTAAATCCTCTTTTATCGCGTGGTATAGTACCTACTCAATGAAAATGCTGCGCTGGATATGCGGAGTTACACGGCTCGATCGAGTATGCAATGAATACATCCGTGGCAGTCTTGGCACGCCTGCGCTGGTTTGGTAACGTGTACGCAAGCCTCAGGGATACGTGGGAAATAGGTGCCTGAACCTGCCGGTATCGGGAATGAGGCCCCGTGGGCGACCCAAGAAGCGATGGATTGACATCGCTGAGTCGGATGCGAGAGCCAACGGCTTACGACGCGAGGATGCCGAAGACCTGGCGAAGTGGAGAAGAACTTGTAGGAAAGCGGACCCTGGCAGAGGCCGGGATAAGCGCTAGGACGATTATGATAGTACCCTACTCAACAAGACCTTTCCAAAGAGCCCAAACACGATGGGGTTATCTTATTGCTTTCATCATTCCCATGACCACCTACCGACTCCATCATCAGACCAGCTGCATGGTACCATATTAATGCATTGTCATTCAAGTTACATAGGTGTACTAAATTTCAGTTCAATTGGACACCAACAAATTGTCGAAAAATGGTATATGCAGATTTTGACGGACAACTTATATACGAACAGTGCAAGTTAAATAAAAGCTTGTTAAATATTTGTACCGTTCTAAATAATAAAAACTAATGTTTTTAGTACTTAGTAGATTGTTACACATTTTAAGATTTGGCCTTCTATGAAAATATTTATAGGTACTTTTTAATTGTTAGTTACGAATACAATACTCTAACGAAGTAAGTATACTTAGTACTTATAGATAAATCACATTGTTCTTCGTTTATAAATTCCATGACTATTCAAAACGAACGAATTCGCAACAGTAACAATTGAAACAGCCATTCTAATGCCTAAGACTTAGTACTTAAGGCTAAAGTCTAGACGCGTGAGCCAGTAAGGCCAGTGAGCGGTTTATCCAAGGCTGATGTTGGTAACCACACGAAAATTATCAACAATTTTATCATTAAAGCGTGAAACGTAATATGGCATTAGCCATTATTGGTAAGAATAGAGGAGTGAAGTCGATAATATCGGTTTAATTCTGGCATTACGTCAGCTTTGATTCCTATTGAATGACGTTTTTTTAATAGTTTATACATCCTTTAACTATATTGTGTTGGGCAGATACAATCATAAAATATTAGCTAAAATGAAATATCTCAAGCCCAATAATAATGATTTATTTATTTATATAACAACTAACAAAAAACTAAATATGTACAATAAAGACCAAAAATAAATTAACTTACTTAAAAATTATGAAAAATTTGGGCCGTGTGGAAGGGTACCCAAGATGCTGGCAGCATTACCTCTCTGAATAGCAATGCTTATTCTTTGCGGGAGGTAGCTGCCAGCTCTTCGGTCACAGGTGGTTTCGACCAATAATGATTGATTAATAAAAAATATACATAAAATGTCATTCTAAATTAAAAGTCAAATCACTTAACATTGACATTTTACTCTAATTACTAAAAAGGTAATGAAGGTGGTTGCTTTTTACAAAATAGATTTTCAATAATATTTTACGAAACCGCCTGCCCGGCCACATTCATTATGCAGTAAGTGTTTGTAAGAGTACTGATGCCATTCAAATTAAATTTCGTTGACCACAAATCATCAGTGAACCACAGACCAGAGTCGTGCTGCACTTGAAAACTTGACAAAATGAATTCGATGGTGAAAAACGATGAGGTTAAAATAATATTGCAAAGAATATTATTAAACACTTTTTTGTACACAAAATGGATTACAGAGAATTCCTAAAACAAACACTTGTTTAGAAAGGCGCACTTATCTCTCTGAGAGATTTCTTCCAGTGAGCCTATGAAACATTATTGTACTTATATGCTTAAGAGCTTAAACTTTTGACCATAATAGTATTTCTAATCCGGGGAAATTTTACACGATCTGTATTTCTTCTTTTAAGGGGAACATCTCGGCCTATACCTTTAAAATAAAGTAAAATCCTATAAAGGAAAGAAGCATGAAGTGTAGAACTTGGTATATGTCTAAATATTCCTGATATCGCAAGCACGTTCTCCCTCTCCCGCACTTTTCATAATATATCTCGAACGAAGAGTAAATAAAAATAATCATCTTCGCGTTAATGTCCCGGTTGTGCTCTCGAGCACGAGGACGTGGAGTCCGCCTTGACCATGATCCAGGATTTGGCGATAAGGTAATTGCAGTGGAGCAACTACCATCTGACCTCCGTGTCCTTTCAACTATCCCCTGATCAGATTGGATGGTTACAAATTCAGTTGCCTGAATTTACAGGTTTCATCACAATGTTTTCCCTCACCGTAAGAGCATCGGTTAGAATTCAACTAATGTTAAATTCTCGAACGAAGAGATATATGATACTATATTTGTATAACCATCTGTTTGTTTGTGATTAAACGATTATCGCAGCTGATTGAACATCACAGATCATTAGACACTGGACTGGCAAGGCGTGGGCATTAACATAAACGGCGAAATTCGGTCGGACGTAATTTGGCTGCGTTTCGTCCAAATGTCGTTCGTACGAAGCGCATCAACGAATTTCGCCTCCGATATATGATATAACGAAGAAGAATAACAAAAAACCCCTCAAAAACGTAAGTTTGTTCCATGTTTTTTAAATGTACGAAATTAAGTTCAAAAACATAGAAAATTATCAATCAATTTCATTTTCGTACATACATAAAAGCGGTATATGCACAGATATAAATCTAAGTACTGTTTGAGTTTACCCCAAACTTTTTTGTAATACGGAAAACCTCCGAAGAAAAAGTTTACCAATGTACGGTAATATTAACGCACCCATCCGCATTGCTCTCCGCATTACGACTGCAATGTGTAAATAAAAGTAGATACAAGCAACCCATATGTATGTGTATCCCTTACAAAAGTTACATTGGTCAATGACTTCGATGTTGTTGAGCAATAGAGGCCCACGAGCGCGGATCAATAGGTATTAGTAAACAAAGATGATGCTTTGTATATTTATGAGGTTGAGGTACGAAGTGCCCACAGTGTTTAATAAACAGACAGTTATCTAGACTGCACTCGGACTCGGCTTATACACCATGAGTCAATCGGTAGCTCTGCTAAACTCCGCAGCACCGCTTCCTAACTCACGGGAGAGGGAAAAACGGCTTGCGAGAGACGGTTTCCAGTGTGAGCGAGGGAGATGACTGTAGTTTTCCAATTGCGTTTTCCGCGGAGAGTCCGCTGTGGGCGACCTACACATCTCGGCCGGCTAGTTTGTTTTTTCGCTCACTTCGCTCAGTATCTAGCGCGCCATCGGGCCGTCCGACTTGCGACCTACTGCTGCCTGACAGTGGAGGAAACGGCAAAATATCCTGCAAATATTCCGTATAATCAACCTTACGTCTGTTTGTTCCATCGATGCCGATAATCAATCGCTCGGAAAGCGCGGGAAACATCTGAGAAGCGCTGCCGTCTTTTTGTTTTCTATTTATTTTTGTTTTCGCTCCTTTATTTTCGCCGGGAAAACGCCGGCTGGGCGAAAAAGCGAATTGTGCGGATACGCAATAACGTTCAGTGCTAATCCTTTGTTCAGTGACGGTCGAAAGTACTGGAGGATCCCTGAAACGTTCGTGTGTGTGGTTTTTGGTTTATATTTTTGTTTGGTTCGTTTCCTGTGAGCCGGCGGAGGCGTGTTTGAGAAACACGTGCGTTATCGATCGGAGCCTGCGTGTCTGAGGTGGGTTTAGCTCTAAGTTCGAACTCCTTGTTTGTTTTCGTTCCAAATACAAACTACGAACCAAACATTGACAGCTCACTTTGACTACCGAACGAGTGACTTTCTTCTTTTTTGTATCGAACATCTTACCGGCCAGTATTTCCAATATTTATTTTTAAATTTAAAACGTAAAAACCGCGTGCGTTCGGTTTTACGGCGTGCGGCAGTAGGTTTGACAGGAAAAATGCGTGATAATGTTGGCGTTTGACTTCCGCGCGATAAACAGCTGGTCACCGGGCCGGGTAGAATGCATGCCATGACGTAATGGCTGTGTTCTCCGTAACTGTGGCCGTTGCCACGCGCTCCGGTAGCCGGTTATGGGTATACCTACCTTGTATCGGTAGGGCTGCCTAAGATTTCTTCGGAATTGAAGTAGACAATTTTCTGTAGGTGTACATTTTTCTGCTAAGGTGGCAAATAAGTGTAGTGTACTTGGAAGTGAAGCGACGGTAGTATAATAAGTGTTAGGCTCAGCAATTCGACTAGAAAGTAATTTTGTTTGTAAGTTCATAAGGTTAGGTTTCATATTTAGTAATCTTCTAATGATAGAAAATAATACGCTCAAATTACCGGATTATTGTAATTATTACAACTCATTAATAGTCTCTGGCTATCTTTACCTGTAGGTTATGAGCGTGAATGTGTTGAAAGTCATGCGATTTAAACATTCTACTTGCTTCAATTACACACATACTTTCAAATACCTAGTAAAAAAAATTTTTACCGAGGGATGTTTTTTTTAATATTATTAATTCCTCATATACCCTTATTAGCTATAAAGAGTTTAAGGAACCCAAAGGAACTAATTAATTTAAAAAAGGTCACTGATTCCCTCTAAATCCCTCGTTAGCTACTTATTTATTTATTTTACAATTTATTATAAACAAAAAAAACTAAAGAGATACAAATTAGAGATTAGGCAACAGGCACTACTTATCTCTAAAAAACTGCATCCAGCAGGCCAACAAAAAGAGAGATGTGATAAATATACGCAGATACGACTTCACTCTTATCTTCGTTTCAAACCGATTTAGTAGTTTAAAAATATTTGTATTTGTATTGGAGATAGTATATATGTAAAATTGGTCGAGGGTTATTCGACTGTTTTGGCTGTACTAAATTATTGTAATGCCCGAACGAATTGACAAAAAAATGTTTATTGGTACCCACGTAGTTACGTTATTATTGGTAAGCATGTAGGTATATAATAGTATATATACACACTTATATTACTTACAATTTGCAACATAATGTATGTTTCGTAATAAGAAAAATGTTAAATTACTTTATCAACCCTATGTTACCTACCAACATGCGAGGCGAGACCTGCCTAGTAAGGCAGAGCGATCGATGTCACAACTCGATAAGGCTTCTTTATTTCATAACAACTTCATTGATGAAACGCCAGTTAAAGACGGGGAACCGACAAGTTCAAATCTTCTCTTAAAAATTTCTTTCTCTCATTTTATTGGTCTTTTTACAGTAATTTACATTTACATCTATATTTGTGTGACTGTTTGTACGAAAAAAAACAAGAAAAAAAAATTACGTATTGTAATTTAAGGTACCTATGCTTATCGTAACAACGAAAGATAACTTGCAGATTATTGCAATAACATATTGGTTTGAAGGATGAGATACCTAGTGAAAATAAAAGAGAAAGTAAAGCATATTTGATTTGAAGATGTAGAGGATGAATGAAAGAAATTTCATAAAAAAATTGTCATAGCGTTAATATCCCGGTTGGCCCGGGTTCCACCCTGATCATAATCCAAGATTTGGCAGATCAGTTAATTACAGTGAAGCGACTGCCATCTGACCTCCGTCCCTACTACCAGGGAACCTGACCAGATTGGATCTTGGTTACACATTCAGTCGTTTGAATGAGCATGTTCCATCACGATGTTTTCCCTCACCGTAAGAGCATCGGTTAGTATTCAACTTACGTAAATAAGTCAGAAAAGAGTCATTGGAACGTGGCCGCAGCGGGAATGAATGAAATTGAATGAACACATTTTATAATGTAGGCACAATATTGTAGGCCACGGGTAGCCCGAAAACTATTACTTAAAAATATGTGACAATAACTGCGATACATTATGTTATGGGTCTTCTCTCCGCCATTTTTCTTGTCAACTATTTTACGAATCCAATGAAATCTGCTAAATCATAGCGTTTTAGGTAAAATCCCTATCAAGTATAATTGATATAAACATGATCTTATCAACTTATCAATATTTATTTAGGGTTAATGGTTTGGTGTCTTTAAAAAATTTAGAACGGAAAAATTTCCTCCTTCCCAATTTTATGAAAAGATCTGCCCATTCATCGCAAAAATATTGATAAACCCTTTTAGTTCACCTTCATCTCTACGATTCATGATAAGGGTTTACCTGTATAGTTTCAAAGATTCCATTAAATTAGGTAGTAAAAATGTGTAAAAATTTACTTAGGTACCCTAAAAATTAATGAAAAAAGTTACTCTCAAATAACCCCTTCAAAAATCCTAAACTGCGACTGTAAGAGCTAAGATCTATCCTGATTATACTGGCTTTCAAATAAAGTAACCAGATCGAAATCTAAGACAGACACTCACACAACTTACATGTTACAAGTAAGCAAGTGTGAAAGGAATCTTATTGAATGATAAAATGCGAATTAGTACCATAGGAGAACCTGTTAGAAAGAAAGAAGACAAGTCGTGACAATACTAGAGAAAGCAATGCTTAATGGGTTAGGTGTAGAGAGGATGGATGAAAGAAGACGAGAAAGCTCTATATGGCAAGGCAGCGAAGACAGCGACATACGTTACATGATAAATTGATGATACTTTAAAGAAAGGTTGTAGCCGATGGATGCAAAAGGCACACGAGTCAGTGTCGAGTTTCAAGCGGTTTTTACCAGTAGACATAATAGAATTCTATTCATCATATAAATCAGTCTATTATGATTCATAAGGAGGCGTTAGGTCTTTAATTTGTTAAGATTACTACCCGAGCGAAGTCGGCGCGGGTTGCCGATTCATAATATCTAATATATAACATTCTCGTGTCACAGTTTTCGTTGCCATACTCCTCCGAAACGGCTTGACCGATTTTGATGAAATTGTTTGTGCTTATCCGGTATCTATGAGAATCGGCCAACATCTATTTTTCATCCCCCTAAATGTTAGGGGTAGTCCACCCCTAAATTTTTATTTTTATTTTTTAGACAAAATTTTTAATTTCTATTTTTTTATGATACAACATACAAAAATACATACAATCCTCAATTTTCACCCTTCTACGATCAACCCTTATTTTTTAATAGCCATTTTAGTAATTTAAATTATTTATATGGCAAAACAACGTTTGCCGGGTCAGCTAGTAGATAATAAAAACCAAGAACAAAAAAACTTTCGGCTGATTTCGGTCATGCCGACGTCTTCGACCCCTAATCGTATCGGTGCTGATGCGCAACAAGATGGCTTGCGTAGCCTATCTTAGCTGCAAACTCTCGTGCACAATACAGGCACGTCGGTTTACCTAAATTAATACTTACATATATCGAATTTTCATGTAGAATTGTAGAGTCTCACTATGCAACTAAAAGTATTTCAGAAACGTCACTATGAGGTCTCACAGTGCGCGCGATCGCACAGGTTTCCAACTGACAATACTTGAGTGGCGATCCGCATTGAAATGAATGAAATTTACCAATCACAGAGCCGTAGTGAACTCAGTGCGTTCACTTAGGAGACGAGCGCTGTGAGAACGCACAGGAACGCTACTTTTTTAATGTTATACGGCAGATAAACGGGCATGCAGGCCACCAGATGGAAAGTGGTCACCGCCGCTTATGGACATCAGCAATACCTAGGGCGCTACCTCTAATATACCTCTTGAACGATCCCTTATAATTGTCCAAAAGAAACTCTGTGGGTGGGAGCTCATTCCACATCTGTCTCGTACTAGGGAGAAGCGTTCTTTCTTATCTTCGCGTGGACACCACTAGAGGGTCTACGTAATGGGGATGAGTACCCAACTCGCGTACTCACCTGTATGGTGCGATGGCGGAATTGTGCTGTAAGCACCAGATCAAATAATTCCTCAGAACACTCCCGATTGTACAGCCGGTATAACACACACAGGGAAAGCCAAACTTCGGTCAACCAGTGGTTCTAACTTGCTTGTCAGTATGGGATCGTAGACAATTCGTACGGCGCATTTTACTCATACTCATCTATAATTATTTGTGAATGCGTGTATATGAAACAGCAAGTTGAATTCGTATTGGAGGGGTCAAATGGCATAGCACAAATAGGTACCTCTCACTATGCTTACACTTAACTTCGAATTTGTATTACTTTCTAATACGTGTGAAAAAGTTTGCATTTGTATTGTTGGATTCTTTGTCTTTAGTTATATTAATCATTGTGAGAGCATTTTTACTTTGCAATTAAGTAGAGGAGAATATAAGTAGCGCTTTTTTATTTTGAATTAGTTTTATTTCACTGATATTATAAATACGAAAGTTAGTAATTTACTCACGAGCTGCAGTAGCCAACTTGGAAATCACTTAACCGTTTACGGACACAGGTTGGCCGCTGCAAAGACTCTCTGGCTAAGTGAGGCTTCATCAACCAGACACAGCAGCGATGCGACTGTGGAGCTCCATCCCAAACCATGGAGCATCTGCTCTCTTGTCCTCTTTGTCCTGCTACCTGGCCTAGGGAGGAACTGTTCCTGGTGACTGATAATGCCGTTGGCGTGGCCGACTACTGGGCTAGCCAGATCTAGGGCTTTCGAAAAATTTATTCGACGAAGAAGAAGAAGTAACTTACTTCTTTCACGTTAAAACCACAGAATAAATAAAATGTTGCTAAAATATGTCTTTGCTGTGAAAAATAGAACATGGGCCTATAATTTTTTTCGAAATTCAATCGAATTACGCATACGTTGCTATACTGCTCCAAAAAGGTATTCTTACTTGCATAGTCCAAAATAATTCCGCCTTAACTTGATTCGGGACATTATTTTTGTATACGTATCTACTAATTATTAATTATAAAATATATCAATTATAAAAATATATTTGCTGTATCTATATATATTTCTCGTGGTTGAAGTTCAAGACAAGAGCTTTTTTTTAAGTAGGCTATCCTGGCATTTGACCCCCATCTCATCTGGTGGTAAGTGACGATGCGGCCGAAAATGGAGCATGCCTGTCTAGGAACAGCCTATTCACTCTAGCCTTGAAGGCGTCTAGATAATAATGATCAGAGAATACAATAATATTCGTGCATAAAAATTTAAATCTTCTTTAGCAATACAATCCAACGTAGAGTCTGTTGTATAAAATTACTTGCCATAACATCCAAATTCATATAGGCTTCTTGCAAAGTAGGTACCTAAAAAAGCTAGTAGCTACTTGTCAACCTGCAATACTCAAACGGATTTATGAAGACGTCACCACGGGCAAATAAATTTACAACCTGGTAAACAATGACTTACCTACGTCACTACATTATAAAAAAGAGTTGTTTGTGGGTTTAACTTTATTTAATATGGTGTTGTGAAAACACTTTTGTATTGATTGGTCTATAAATATTCTCGGTCTTAAAATATTCTTAATTATAAAATGTTGTGCTGTAAGCTATAAATAAGGTACTATTTACAGTCTTACTATAATATCTTATTTTTATTCATATTATGGAATAGTAATATCTAAAATAATAAGAAGTCCACTACTACAGCTTTCAAATTACAAGGTCTTCGTGAAACCTTTATTTATTTAACACTTTATTGCACACATTAAAATACATAGAGAAATATCATACATATAAATGACACAAAGGCACTACTTATTACCCATATACCCTTTGTTAATTAAAATTAAAATTATTAGGAATCTCATTACGTTTTCTTTTTATGGCTAAATAACATTCTCTACAGGACTTAGGGCGTCTCCCATAAGTGTTGAGTTTTTTTATACCACAAAGGTGTCAAACAATCTTACGGCCTGCCTGATGGTAAGCAGTCACCGCAACCTATGGACGTTTAATACATGTTTAAAACACTGTATTGTAGCAATACTGCTATAACGATATAGCTGATGCTATAGCGATAGGAAACCCGGAACATACAATGTGTTCAGATGACAATTATAGATTATTGCTTGTTTTATTTTGTACTTGTAACAGCGAATGATTTTGAGTCCAAATGTAGATTGTTTCGTTTTATTTCGAAGACAAAAGTAGAGCACGCCAAAGCTACAGACAGGGGATGCCTAGTAGACGAGGAATCAGCGGCACATGTGGTCCTGGAGTGTGAGGGACTAAACGACCACAGAGAAAATGTCGCTTTGAGAACGGGGTCCCTCCGAGAGATCTGCGAGCGTCCGAAGGGACTGCTGGACTTCTGGGGGGAGCTGGGCTGGCTAAATTAGATTTCCGTAATTACGTACAAGGGTACGAGTTTAAGTTCAAGGGCGGAAAAAGGGAGCCCTATAGGCCAATGCCTATAGAGCACGTCAACGATAAGTCTTGGTATTAACCACGCTCGTGGGTGTTGTACATAGCGACTAACGTTTTTGAGGCAAAAGATGAATAGTATCCGTAGTATGAGAGTATTAGGTTCTCCTTAAATGGCAAAAACACCCACCCACTAAAGGTGAATTTGGGCAGTGCGGCGCTACAACAAGTGAATGCCACTAAGTTATTGGGTTTCCACATTGACAGTGCCCTCACATGGGAAACTCATATTAACGAGGTGTGTGGTAAGCTTGGTCGCGCAAGTTTTGCACTTAGACGCCTTGCAAGCACCGCCGACCGCGGAGTAGTTCGGTCGTGTTACTTCGCCACGGTGCACTCAGTCCTATCCTACGGCGCCGAACTGTGGGCTCGCGCCTCCGAGTGGCATCGTGCGTTTGTGTCGCAAAAGCGAGCTGTCCGTGCCATTCTTGGTATAGGTGATCAGCAGGAACCATGCAGACCCCTCTTCAAACAGTTGGGTATACTGCCACTTCCTTGCGAGTACCTGTACCAGATAGCAGTATTTACATACAGTAATATAGCCTTGTTCGAACGTAAGAAGGCAATGTCGCGCGCCTTGAGGAGCAATAGAGACGAGGGCCAACTTCTTCCAGTGCGCCATAGGCTAGTAAAGTCGGAACGGTCTGTTTACGTGCTAGGGCCTACTGTTTACAACAAACTGCCGGAGAACGTTAGAAATGCTACTACCGTCAACATATTTAAATCCAAATTAAAACATTGGCTATTAGAACATTGTTTCTATGACTTTGACGAATTTGTAGATTGTAAATCGCCTCCACATAGTGTAAAATGAATTGAAATGACAATTTTACCTGATTATGACATTAATAACTGAAACTATGACATTTTAATATTGTATTGCGTATGATTTAATTATTGTGAATGATTTTTAATAATTTGAAATTTTGACATTTTTATATTTTGTTATGAATAATTTAGTTTAGTCTACGGCGTCGACATTGTAAATTATAATGAATTGTAATGTGTTTTCTATAAAGATACTTCCTAGGTACCAACTTGCCACTTTGACGTGTAACTCGGATACTAATAAAGTATTTGTATTTGTAGGCTGGAAAATCGGCAGCAGCGTTTTTAATTTTTCTTTACTGGCATCACTGCTATCTCTAACCCGCCTGCCAAGCGTGGATATGATATTATTTAATATTATAATATTTCAAAATGAATGAAATTGACCAATCGTAGAGACGTATTGAACGCAATTCACTCTACTCTACTTGCACAAGCATTGTATGTGAATACAGAAATGAGTGTAGTGCGATGCAGTTTACGGCGTCGAAGATCTGACTTTTTAGTAACAAATGAAATTACACCTAATTTGTTTCTGTATACGATTAAATTTGGCGTGGAGAAGTCGCAAAGCCGCGGCGCCTCGCAATGTAATTTTGTTCTATTATACAAATTTCAGCCATATACTAAAGAAAATTAAGTTGAATTTTACTTGTTATAAAAAGGTCTATTCGCCGACCGCCTGCCGGCTCTTAACCTAAGGTAGTAATAATATGTCCTTATTCTCATGTCCTGCGTCTGTCTGCCTGATTGTCGGTCCGTCTGTCATCATCATCGTCCTAGCGCTTATCCCGGCTTCTGCCAGGGTCTCGCATCCGACTCGGCGATGTCCATCGCTTCTTGGGTCGCTCACGGGGCCTCTTTCCTGATACCGGCAGGTTCAGGCACCTATTTTCCTATTGTCCGTCAGTCTGTATTTCCTCTCATCATATCAGCCAGAACAAGCCCCACTGCTGGACATAGGCCTCCCCCAGAGATCTCCACAAAGGCCGGTCCTGTGCTTTTTGCATGCAGCTGGCACCTGCGATCTTTACCAGGTCGGTCCACCTTGTCGGAGGCCTACCCACAAGTATTCCCTCTACGAATATTAAATCCACCTAAACGAAGCATTTTTGGATTTTGATGCGGTTTTTATGTTGACTACTTCACGCCTAACAATACATTTTACAAACCCTTTGATAATGTCAATAAAAAATTTGCAATAAACTCCCTGAATAACTAAGAAATAAAAAAATTACTTATGACCTAAAGTAATTATTACATAATAGATGTTACAGTATAAAATTCCTTTATACTTCTTGGGGACAAATTCAACGAAATCTCTCAGATTTAAGTGTACCTACATAAATACATAGTATGATTTACATTTATATAAAATACAGATAGACACACACACAGATACACATTACTACTACACAATATTACATTAGCAAACTAAAATAACTTAACTATAAGTCAGTGCATAAATGTAACTTAAGTGAGATTGTAAATATATTACATTATAATTTTCTATTTTACATAGCTTTAAAGACAAAAGAATAAAGTAATAATTATCGTACCGTTAATGTCCCGGTTGTGGTCTCGCGCACGTGGGCCCGGAGCAGTGGGATTCGAACCCGTGACCTCTTGCTTACTAGTCTTAACCTTAACCACTATCAATAGCTACCCTAGCTTTGAAAAAAAAAACGAATTTGTAGGTATAATACCACACATACATATTATTACTTAAGCTATAGCTATTTAAATTCTTAAATAGCAATGCCCGTAATGATCACAATGTTTCTCAATAAATGTATACCATTGAATGTACAACATTTATGACGCAATATGTATTGAAATATTATTTAAAAATTGTGCAGGCATGCCTAGGAGATTGGATGCCCTGGATATCGGGCTAATCCCCTGTTCCAGGGAAAGGCCGAGCTTCCAGTCATTATTAAAGTAATATCGACTCGACTAGCTACCTCGCGTAATGAGTGAACACCCTACGGACCAAAAGTAATGATCTATTGAACTGAAATATGTGCACTACATGAGTAGTACGCTTTTCTGAAACATGAAAGGTACAACTAGTGTCAAATAAGAAGAGACTTGGCGGGTCACGTGGTTCGACTTGCTTAGTAGGCGATAACCTGCGCGAAATCCCCTCTACTGCCATTTGACAAGTCTCTTCTTTTATGACGCGGATTATATGTCATATGTCATTATCTACGTCAGAATTTGATAATGAAGATACGAAAAAAGAGATACATTATCGAGTACAAGAAAAATTCCACTTTGAAGCGATCGTAGAACGTTTAGGAGACACACAAAACGTCGGTCTGCCAGTGCATAACCTGGCAAAAATAAAAAAAATATTTTATCTACACTCATACCGTAATGTTCCAATTACATATTCGAAAACAGTGGTTTACGGGTACACTTTTTTCAAGCCAGTCTATAAAATTTTAAAATAGTCGTTTATGCAACTGTCATATAAAAGCGGGTATTCAAACATGAGTGTCTGTACGTCTCTAGTTTGACACGAGTGTTTTAATACCTAATTATATGCAGTTGCATACACTACTTTATCTACACTCATATTTTCATGTTAAAATTTCGTACCTATAATTTTTTTGACTTTGCTGGATGTAAGCTGCGAGTCAGTTATGTTGTACCCTCGCGTCGAGGATATCAAGCGGCAGGAAATTCACTTCACATTTATCTATTTATTTGCTTCAAACAAGAGAAAACATTCACAAATACAAATTACAACAATTAGAAGAAACATTTTAAGGGTATGTTCCGGGTTTCCTACCGCGTACCTTTGTTGACGAGTCGCCCGATATTTCGACCCAGTTGCATGCAACTGTGCAAAGCTAATGTTTAATAATAACCGCGATAGTTTAAAACATTATGTAATTAGAAAAAAATATTCTGTTGAGCGAGTAAATATAAACAGGCAAATTTAAATTATGAGTTTGTCAAAGACATTTAGGTACTCAGCCTACATTTCGCCGTGTCTCGGCGCCCGACAAAAATTTAAAAAATAAAAGTGTTGCATAATGATCAAAAAGTTATTTTACGTAACAGCTGGAATGAAAATACTGTGAAATGCTATATTGCTCATAGAATAAGGTCTATTTTGGTATCACTCATATTTCGTAAAGGTGTGATACGAAAATGGACCTTATTCTATGAGCAATATATTCCATTTCGATTTGCTCCCACGCTGTATGCTTCGGAATTCAGACGACTGAATTTAGCGAAATGTAATATTTTTTATACCGCATTAGTTTAGCGCTAGATGTCACATTTGCAAATCGTAGACGCTATGGGCGACCGCTTACCATCAGGCCCTCAGTCAGTGTCCGTCATCAGTTTGTTTGTCAATGAGTAGCATAAAAATGTTGCAACCGCTATTACAGTCCATGGTATCCGCCATGCGGCCTTGCAGCCTTCCGTCCACGGAACCACTCTCCGGTTATCCACAATCGTAACCTTTTCCACCTTGTTTTGCAACTCGATTGTTAGAATGGGGTCGCGTCGGCTACCATTGTTTTAAATGTTACGTGTGTTGCCCATTTTTCGTGGCGGTACGTGAAGCCTTGTGGCAGTGTGCTAGAGACCGATTATTAAAGTTAAGTTAACCAGTGTCCGGGAATTCGATGGGTGACCGCTTCGTACGTCGAGGCTATTCGAACTTCAGCACAGCTAGCTCGCCACTTGTTAGGTGTGCCTTCTAACCGTTGGCGAAGTGAGGTTAACCAAGATCTTGCGGCGGAGGAGCCTGCAACTGGATGAACAGTTTTGGGAGCCGACTGTTGGCGCCTTGTGACAGTATTATTATACTCAGTATGTAATCATTAGTGTGCCTTCTAATCACTACATTTGATGTCCTCTATGAATGCTCTGTGGGGTGTTGGTGTGGGTTTTCTGTAACTTTATTATATTAACTTTTCGGTAAGTAACTTCACAATATCTTGCCGTCAATATCATAGTTGTGTTCGCGTGCAAGGGTCCGGGGTCCGTCTTGATGATTAAGGATATAGCAGACCAGGTAATTACATTGGAGCGACCACCTTCCTGACCTGCGTGACCCTTGAAAAAGGGGAACCTGGCCAGATTGGATCATAGTTACACATTCAGCCGCAGGTTTCCTCACGACGTTTTCTTCACCATAAGAGCATCGGTTAGTCTTCAACGAACGTACAGTCAGCCAGTTCACTCTATAGCTGACTGTATATCTTTCAGAAAAAGTCATTGGTACATAGCGGCACTGAGGATCGAGCTCGGTACCTCTTGCTTACTTGCCAAACCCGCTATCTATACGCCAAGGACACTACTGCAAAACAATAACAAAGACTACATACTAGCGTACTGTCAAACTCCCAAACACAACGACCCAAATGTAATTCCACCTCCGAATTTAACAGACAAAATTAAAGTTAAACCATCAAAACTGGCTCAGCGCACTTTAAACCGCAATAAAGTGCTAGGTGAACGACCCACGGTGCACTGTGGCATAATTTTATGATCACTGTCGTCATAAAACTACATAATACGTTGTTAGAACTATTACGTTTCGCACGAGACCGTCATGTTTATGTGGCGTCACATATTCATCACTATAGTCTGTATGAAAGCATATAGGTTACTAATTAGCTAGCTTTAAATGAAGCAGCACTGGTCCGATAACATATGTTAAGCTGTGTTCGCTGGATGGGTGAGTTATGTTTATTTTAACTGTGCAATGGATTTTTATGCGGTTTTCACTAATGAATATAATTATTCAAGAATCTATCTTATAACTGACGAATGTTTTTATACAAAAAGAAATCCTTTTAGAACATTCCTGTTGCGTTATGGGTTCAGCAAATAGATAGCTCGCCCTATTTTGGAATTTGCGAAAAATATGGGAATGAATTACCCATGCAAAGTGGACTGTAATACTGAAAGTTACAAATACGGCGAAAGAAATGATAGAAAGGTGTATCGATCACTGAACTTGTGCTTTCTCACCATTTATTAAACGACAACTAGCTTTTAAATCCGAAATATTTGTAATTAAACCAAAATTTGATCAAGTACGGACAGAGCAAACACCCTCGATGAGATTAGATAAGTTCTCGATTCGTAAAATGAAGAGAGTTTTACAATGTGCCAAAAGTGAATATTCTATCCACCTAAATAAAAAGTAATATTTACCTTTATTTAGTACCCACGTTACGATAAAACTGATAAAATAGCAAATCAAACTATAAACTTTTTTAATTAGTTAATTAGACTAGCTGAACTAATAATGAAATACCACAAAAGTTTGTAGTCCCATTGTAATGGGCACAACGGGACTACAGGTCTCGTGCAGAGACCGGAAGCAGTCCTGACAGTTACAACGCGGCAAACGCCGTCAGCTCCGGTGTGTAAAGCGGTAACACGGCCTAAACTCTACAGCAAAGGAGGGGAAAGTTCATTAGCAGTGAGAACAAGAGTTCCAACAGAAATATTTGTAGTTTTTATTTAACTAAGCTCTTTGCTGTAGGGTGTGATTCATGAATGTATTCACAATGCCACCGACTCCAGAAATGCTGGTGCATTTTCTAGAGAATACTTATAATTTTTCAGTAATAAGACAAAGGTACATACATACAAGGTAGATACATCTTGTTTTTACAAGAAAAACATCCAATAAGTAAAGAAAGCAATAAAAGATTCACGTAAGAAGAAGTGATCCAAACACGGTACCCTGGGGAACACCACATGAAAACGCTAACAGCTGTGCAGGGAACCGTCTGATAGTGTAAATACAGCCTACGCTCGATAAGGCAGTTTTATCGGCAAATCTGGGACCATTGTTTTTGGCTGGACCGTCTATTTGCTACTAACTTTTTACGATATCTCAGTTTGGATGCTTTGGATAGATCGGCGTACCTAACCAATCGGTATGATACGCAGTTTTCTTTATTTTTTGTTACACTATTATCGTACAAGCTATTTTATTGTGTTCTCTAGAAAATGTGGCACAAATCAGTTTGGAAGGCGTGGGGGGAGGCCTATGTCCAGCAGTGGACGTCCAATGATATTGATGATGATGATGCCTTCAAAACTAACAATTTAGTACGGTCTAACAAATATAAGACTTTACAGAGGCTGGATAAAAAACTACGCGTTTTGTTACAGCCTCTGTGTAGCCTTATATTTGTTCGATGTACTAGCAACCCGCTCGGCCTCGTGCGGGTAACAAACCGTGGTTTTTAATATACATAGATAATTTCTTCCGCAAGGATTATGTATAACACATGCGTATTATAATAGAAAACTCCTGAGAACATCCATGCAGAGCCGGGGCGCTTCGTCGGTTATTTGTAATCATAATTATACAAATAAAACTTTCGACGGAGAAAGCATTTGTTCGGAACTTTTGATATTGTCTAAACTCTTATTTCATAATCCCGTTTGTTTGGTAGAATTTCTATTACTAACAATTCACTTTAGGACAATGTAATTTCCAGGTTACTATTAACTAATTATTTTGTGAAGCCGGTCTGATGTTGCGATGTTGATTCAATACGGGGTGGGTGGAAGTTTCAGGGCCCGCGGGCTGAGTCGGGCAAAGTCAAGCAGCAGGAGGTAGAGCGTAGTATTAGCTACAGGGTGTGGATAAAGTTACAGTAAATATCTTGCTGATATTGAAGTTCTAGACGTAGACTTCGGAGAACTCAGGGTGAATTCCTCGCTCGAATATGGAAAAGAATTTAATATGTCTATGAAATTGTGGTGAACTATTTTATAACTACATTTCCATATATTTCATTTCGGTACAACAACAACATCGTTAGTCATCGTTTTATTATGTACAAATTCAATCAATTTATGAGTCTAACAGGAGAATGGAGAGGCGTTTCATGAAATAACTTTTAGCGGATCAACGTCGGTTTAAATTGACAAATATGAAACCGCGATTCATCTATTGTTGCAAGCTGACTCATTTTAAATACCTGAACATCACGGAAACAGAAGGAAGTATTCTATAGAAAGTACTAGCGAAGGGTCTTACAAAATAGTGTAAAACAATTGTGATGTATGTAATCAGTAAGTATTATAGTATAACAAACACATAGTTTAAAACAAAGTCGCTTCGATCTTCTATACTACGCAACGGATTTTAATGCGGTTTTCAACAATAGATAGAGTGATTCAAGCGAAATTGATGAGTGATTTAATCAGTAAATCAGTCTCGTGCTCTTCTTGAAATATTTTGAACTATTATTGTAAGACCCTATAATAAGGAGAGACTTTCACACTACCTTTTAAATCGTAGCAAAGTTTCCACATTCCTCAAACCTCCTCTATACCGACTACCTAGTCAGCATTATTTACTCGTCCTACACATTCAAACGGTGAACTTTGAAAATTTCAAACTCGAAACTTGAGCAAAGGTTGTGAGTTGAGTTTTATTTGCGAATGTTTACGTAAATATTTTGTTGAATTTTAAAGTCGTTGCGAAGTAAGTGGAGTTGTGACGAGTCGGAGGGAAGTTTTGTTAAAGGAACTAACTCGTGTAGGAGCGCCTGTTGTGTACCTACACCGGATGTAGCTACACATCAGTCGCTACACGAGCAGGTGTATTTACTACACCTACTTGTATTTTTATCGTGATATGTATGTGAGACACGCTCACTGGAGGTTTCATCACCACCACCACCACCACCATCACAGCCCATAACAGTCCACTGCAGGACTTCGGGCCTCTCCCACGAGAGGGGAGGTCATTGCCATAATCTCCACGCTTGGCAGGCGGGTTGGAGATCGCAGTGCAGTTGATGTAAATCTACCCAGAAAGATGCTGCTGCCCACCTTTCGGATTTGTCCCTTAGTCGCCTCTTACGACACCCACGGGAAGAGATGGGGTGGTGCTATTCTTTGAGGTGGCGGCACCACACCCCATCATGGTTTCATGAATACAAACAATACAATATTAACAAATAAATACAGGCATGCTCCATCATCGACCGCATCGTCACTTACCACCAGGTGAGGTGGCGGTCAAATGCCTGGCTAGTAAAGTAATAAAAAAAAAATTATCTTGCCGACAATATCCCGGTTACTGTCTCCCGGGGTCGTTGACCATAATTATGGATTTGGCAGATCAGGTAATTCCAGTAGAGCGACTGTGCAACTGCCCTCCGTGACCCTGTTAACAAAGGAACATGACTAGATTGAATCATAGGTATAATTGTAAATAATACTTATTGTGTTCCTGTGTGTAAGGAAGTGCCCCACGAGTACCGTGGCTTCAACAGTGGACTGGCCTAGCCGACCCATGTCCGCAACATGTCCTTTGGTTTGTGAAACACATTTATGATATTCCTGGTGTTACCGATGTGCATAGACAGTGGTGACCGAAAAAAAATAGACTGCCATCAACCGCCAAAACAAATTGCCAACAAGATTCTAACGCACCGGAAGATGACAATAATATTGACATCACTGTGAACTTTGTGTTTATTTATTTGCACAACTTTTACCGTCCGATTGGAAAGAACACGTCTTATATTTTTAGAGATCGCCAAATTTCACTTTCACTTTGACGTGTCGTGGTCTCGTGGGTGGATTGATAATGCCTTCTATTCACATAAGAATGTATAATTTACACATCAAACTCTTTAATGTGGTAGGTACGTGTTTCGCACAAATTTTATGTAACATTTTATGTGCTTACATTTTAAAGGTTTGATGTTATTAAAAAATAAAATAAATATCAATAAAAAGGAAAAATATGAAAATTAAAATTGTACAACGCCGTCTAGCGGCGAATTGTGTTTTTTCGATTTAACTGCTTAATTTAATGTCATTTAGATATATAAAGCCATAATAAGTAAATTTACTAATATCTATAGTATAGTATAAACTAGTAATGCAGGCTGTGATGACCTCGGAGTAGGAGTGTTTTTGTATGCCTTGTGTACCTTGTTTAGATATAATTTGTATCCCACTGTACATGAACTATTGTAACGCTGATTGGTTATCCTAATAAATAAATAAACTACAATACAATTACTAAACACTCAAGGGAATTAAAAAATCGCAAAAGAAATTTACTAAGGGTGACGTTTATTCAAAACTAGCTAAACATACTACACATGTGAGGTGTGACTCATCAGTAGGTGTAAAATACCTGGCTATTTTGCATTTACATTAATGAAAATAAACGTTCCAACGATAATTTATCGAGAGAAATGTATTCATAAATAACGTAATTACAAGTGTCAATATAAAACTGGATTCTCGCACTAGTGTCGAAGAAGTGTTAAAGATGTGAAGACTTAGCATTACGCAAGTAATCGTCCGTGTAACGACCATAACGTGGCGATATTGCCGTAATCAAATAAACAATCATTTTGGTGTTAATGTCCCGGTTGTCCTCTCGCGCACGAGGGCCCAGGGTCCGCCATGATCCAGGGTTTGGCGATCAGGTAATTCCGGTGGAGCGACTGCCATCTGACCTCCAGACCCTGCTACCAGGGGAACCTGACCAGATTGGATCATGGTTACAAATTCAGTTGCCGGAATTTGCAGGTTTCATCACAATGTTTTCCCTCACCGTAAGAGTGTAAGTGACCATAACGTAACGATATTGCTGTGAATAGGTATAATGAAATAACATAATGCCTTTGTTTAAGTGAGATTAGCCTATAATGTTCGTAAGTGAACCATGTCCGTGAAAGTTTATTAACTCGTGCGGTTAGCGCGGTACTTAAACTTTGTTTACTTGTTATTAGCCAATAAATTAGTAAGAAGTGGCCCCTGTCTAGGGGTAGCGTCTGCGAGACCGATAACAAAAGTTAAGCAAGCTGTAATTGGATGGGTGACCGTTTTGACTTCGGTCTCGCAACGTGCTCGCCACTTAGTAGTGTCTCCAAATATCAATGGTGAAGCGGGGTCGACAAATTGAGTCGAGGGAACCGCGGGGCACTCTGTGACAGAAGGTACCTATATAAGATAATATAAGTGATAGTAGGTAGGTATATGAACTTATTAAAGTATCACGGCTCACATACCACAAAGGGCAATGAAAAACGCTTTACCCGAAGTTGAGCGATCGAATCAGAAATTAGGAGATCCGCACGCGAACCAAGGTTACTGACATGGCCCGAAGGATTGCCAGGCTTAAGCACCCCGGGCCCTCGCCTTCGAGAGCATAACCGGGACATTAACTCTAAGATGATGAAGTGGACGCTGGCAGGGCACATCTCGCAAAACAGGTTACCACGAGTGGTGACCACGTGCCGGAGGACACCGCACGAGGTTCCGATGACCTGTTAATGATTGCAGAGCCTACCTAGCAGCTGGATGCGGAAGGCACAGGACCGGCCTTTGTAGAGGGGAGAACCCTATACCCAGCAGTTGGCGTCTTTCGTCTGATATGATGATGTGATGATTAAATTATAGTATGTAGGCACCGCCCTTGGAACGCCGAGTTATACTCGTTGTACAGTCACCTGCAGCATGCCCCTGCATACATTATACCCGATGGTTTGATAAAATGTAGCCTACGAATCAATTGACACTCCATTAATCAAATTTTGTGTAATAAGCGGTTTTATCGCCAGCACAAATACAAATACAATTAGTATGACATACCTACACAGTCTAGACACATAATACATTACGGTTACATAATTTTTTTTCCAAAAGGCAGAGATTATTCAGTAGGTACAACAAGCTTCCAAACTCTTGTCTCATTTACACGCATATCTGTAACAATTGAATTACAAAATTTAGACATAATATGGAATCTACATATTAATGTCAGCTACACATAATAATATTAATATACAATACAAAATTAACACTTCGGCTAGTTAGGAGCGTCGCTTCTGTCGCAAATGTCACATTTCAACCAATGACGAGACATTATACCTATCATTATTCCAATTAACTATCAAATTATTGTGCAAAAATAATAACCAAAAACATCTACACAGTTCCTATAACTATTTTTAATAATTATAGGATTATTACATATTTAGAAACCTAACTTTTAGTTAATTCGGTACTGAATGTACTCAAAGAATAAACATCGTTCAGAGATATCAAATATTCGTTCTGTCATTTGGCAAAATGTTTATGGAACTATTTACAATATTAATTATTATTCATTTCGATAGTTCCAAATTACCAATATAACTTTAAATAACAATTAAAAAAACTAAAGTATAATATATTATATAATATAATCTGGATGCCTTTAAGGCTAGAGTGAATAGGCTGTTCCAAGACGGGCGTGCTTCATCTTCGGCCGCATCGTCACTTACCAACAGGTGAGATGGCGGTCATATGGCGTCTTGCCTAAATATTTAAAAAAATTACATGCTTGTCTGAGTAAAAACTTGCAATAAACCATAGGCAGATACGAAGCTAAAAGTAGCCGATGTGCATTATTTACCAGCAATTAATGTACGTAAACATACGAAAAGCACAGGACCGGTCTTTGTGGAGATCTCTGGGGGAGGCCTATGCCCAGCAGTGGGCGTCTTCTGGCTGATATGATGATGATGAAACATACGAACAATCACACTTACATCCGTTGAGAGATTATGTAATTTCAACATAGGTATCCTGGATTTATATCCTTAAAAGCTGTTGTATTTTTTCCAGCCGCTTTTTCTAAAAAGAAAGGTATCTACCCAAACAGATACACCGATAGATAGACACAGCAATTGCCCGCAATCCAGTAACTGTTTCCTGGTAGTTGCCGTGAAATATTGGTCTCGTATTTTTGTACGCCCGATTCCACTTCACTGGAATTAATAGCACACTAGTGTTTTATTAAGTCTTGTTGCGAGATATAGGTTGCTATGCCATCTTTACGCTTAGGACTTGACTGATTTTATTATTTGTTGTCGTTTCATTTATGCCCTGAAAAAACCCGAATAGGTACCTAAATCTTTCGTATCCTTAAGTTTGTTTAATCCCTAAGAAAAATTAGGGATGTTATAAGTTTGACATGTATACACACGTCATTTACGCACGTCACTTACGTCACTTACATAAATGTCCTATACCAGTTACCAGTTTAACAAAAATATTATACATATGGTGGTAACTTATTCTCTTATATTGTATTTCTGTATTTTCTACTCATGCTTGCAATTAAACCTTACGTGAAGACCTTATTGTTCTCACCAATAGTTAGCTTTCACTTTCACCCTGAATTCGTCCCTGAGGCGTAGGTTATTGCGAATTTAGATCTAATTACGGCACGGGACCGTTCTAGCTAACGTGTGTTTAGTGTTTAGGTATCCGAATGGCTTCTTGGAAACATTACGTAAGCTTCGGATTCACGGATACGGTTAGCTGGAACTCAGCTGGTCTTGTTACAGCTAGGAATAAAAATACTAATAATGACCTAGGCGTTAATGTCCCGCTTGTGCTCTCGAGGACCCGGGGTCCGTCTTGACCATTATCCAAGATTAGGCAGACCAGGTAATTACAGTGGAGCCACTGCCATCTGACCTCTGTGACCCTGCTACCAGGGAACCGGTCCATATTGGATCATGGTTACAGATATCCAGTCGCCTGAAAGTGCAGGTTTCTTCACGATGTTTGCCCTCACCGTAAGAGCATCGGTTAGTATTCAACTAATGTACATAACTCAGAAAAGAGTTATTAGTACACGGCGGCAGTGGGATTTGAACCCGGGACCTCTCGCATTGCGAGTCGGATACCGTTACCACTAGTTTAATGACGCTCCAGCTTCAGCTCTTGTTAAGGCTACTATTTGGTACTTTTTAGTGAGAAATCGAAGTAGTAGATATATTAAATAAACGTGGAAGGACTCGAACGCTTAAAATTATGTGAGAATAATGTCTCGTCATTGGTGGAAATGTGACATTTGCGACAGAAGCGACGCTCTGGAAGCCTAACTAACCGAAGTGTATTAATATTATTATGTGTCGCCGACATTAAGATGCCATATTATATCTAAATTTTGTATTTCTATTGTTACAGGTACCTTTTTCATTGTCTTTATCCAACAATGATAAAATCTGAAAAAAATTTGTTCAAAATTGGTAAGAATTTAGCATTATATTTCTGGTATTTATGCTAGTCCTATCTTAATGTAGTTGCGTTTTAAATACCTATAGTAAGTTGTATGAAAAAGAAATCATCTACACGTCCCAGTTTTTATCATTATATTTTTCACGGCAGATTTTTTCCAACTACAAGGAGATTATATTACCTACTATAGAGATATCATCTTCATAATTTATCGCATTTGAAAAGAGTGCCGATTGCATATGCAAATATTAATTTTGTTTACTTGTTTCACTGTAACTTGTTGAGAAAAGCAGTTACGAACGTGGATTAATTATTCTTGTTTGATAACCAGTTACCAAAATATGAATGTAAGGTGTTGTTTCGTTACTGGTTACGAAAACCAGTTACGAACGGAAAGGAGTCCGGTCTTATAACGGGTGTTTTTTTTAGAGGTATAGAACTTTAAGTTGGCAACACTTTTTTAACTGGCGGCTATTTTGTCAGCTGTCAAGTGATTTATGTTTAGTTTGGTTTGGCATTTCAAGATGAATAAACTGACGCCTGAACAACGCTTCCAAACTGTGCAAATTTATTTTGAAAATCATGGATCTGTTCGAGAGACGTATCGCTTACTTCGTCCATTTTACGGTCAACATAATCGTCCATCAGAGCAATTAATTCGATTAACCGTGGGACGCTTTCGCACTACGTTTACTCTAAATGATAAAACGCATCCACAGAGACGTCGTACAGTGCGTACAGAAGAAGCCATTGAGGCTGTAGAGCGTAGCGTAGAGGAAGACCCGAATCAGTCTATCCGCCATCGTGCACAAGAATTGGATATGTGTCCATCCACTTTATGGAAGATTTTGCGGAAAGATCTTGGTTTGCGTGCTTACAAAATCCAACTCGTGCAAGAATTGAAGCCACAATATCACCTAGCAAGGCGTAGATTCGGTGAATGGGCCCAAAACAAGATTGCCGTTGATCCCAATTTTCATAAGCGAATTTTGTTTAGCGATGAAGCTCACTTTTGGTTGAATGGATACGTAAATAAACAAAACTGCCGTATTTGGAGTGATGATAATTCTCATGCGAATGTTGAGACACTGTTACATCCAGAAAAACTGACTGTTTGGTGTGCTTTATGGGCTGGTGGGATAATTGGTCCGTACTTCTTTAAAAACGATGCTGGCCAAAACGTTACAGTCAATGGTGACCGCTATAGGGCCATGATTACTGACTTTTTCGTTCAACAATTTAACAATCATGATGTGCAGGAGCTGTGGTTTCAACAAGACGGGGCAACATGCCACACAGCTCGTTCCACAATTAATTTATTGAAGGAAACGTTTGGTGATCGCGTAGTTTCACGTTTCGGACCCGTGAATTGGCCTCCAAGATCGTGCGATTTAACGCCACTTGACTATTTTCTGTGGGGATATGTGAAATCGCTAGTCTACGCCGATAAGCCCGAAACCATTGAACACTTGGAGGACAACATTCGCCGCGTTCTTGCCGATATACGGCCACAAATGTTGGAAAAAGTAATCGAAAGCTGGACCTCCAGATTAGACTACGTCCGAGCCAGCCGTGGTGGTCATATGCCAGAAGTCATATTTAAATTATAATGCCAGAAAATTGTCTATCGAATAAACTTAATTTCATGTTAATTTAAAAATAACATCTTTGTTTTATTCAATTTCAAAGTTCTATACCTCTAAAAAAAACACCCTTTACATGTAGCACGTGACCATCGCAACCAAGCCTTCGCGAAAATCCTTCGCCAAGACTTTTGTATGAGTTGTGAAAACGCCTGTGAAAAATTACACTTTTTCGAATTCGAATATACAATTCGAATTTTGTGCTTATATCACAACTTTTTCTACCTAGAGTGGGTAGTACGTAAAATCCTTTATGCTCTGCTGTCGTCAGTCGCGCTGCCAGTAAACTAAGTTATCGCAGCGAGAGCTTTTATCTAGCAGTTTTATTAGTTCCCAGGTTGTACGGCAGCCATTTTTAATTCCATCACTTTGCGGTGTAGATTTCAGAGCGAGCACGGTATCCGATTAATGTTTTTGGTGCATTTCAGTGGATATTTTTTAAATTGGAACGGCATAATAGCGACCTGGACAAAATAGGAAATGAATTTTAGAATTATGGTTACTGTCCTCGACTGTAGCTGTTGCTTTATACTTTTCGTCTCCAAGAACTATATTATTTACTGTGAGCTATGGCTTACCTTTAGTTTTAATTTGTGTTCTACATTATAACGTAATTTCTACGTAGCTGGGGTTGCAATAGTAGTTTATGCAACTGTCATATAAAAGGGGGTATTAAAACATGAGTGTCTGTTTATGATAATAGTTTGACACGAGTGTTTTAATACCTAATTATATGCAGTTGCATACACTACTTTATCTACACTCATATTTTTATGTTAAAATATTGTACCTATAATTTTCTCAACTTTGCTGGCAGTAAGTTGCGAGTCAGTTGCGAGTCGAGGATGTCAAGCGGCGGGAAATTCACTTTACCACTTTCACAATAATATTTGCTTAATATAAGAAAAAACAATCACAAACACAAATTACAACAATTACAAAAAATATTCTGTTTAGCGGGAAAATAATTACACAGAATATAAACAAGAAAATTTAAATTTTGAATTTGAATTTTGAATTTGTTAAAGACATCTAGGTATTCAGCCTACATTTCACCGTGTAAAAAGTGTTTCCTTAAACAACTGTTTTTGAATATGAAATTGGAACATTACGCTATGAGTGTAGATAAAATAACATTAATATTTACGATCGAATCAGAAATGAGGAGATCATCAGGCGAACCAAGGCCAGCCTCATAGCTCGCAGTATAGATTCTGATGGACGATGTGGTAGAAAAGTTCTCGAGTGACGACCACGCACCTAAAGGACGCAGTGTGGGTTAGCCTCCCGCAAGGTGGACCGACGACCTGGTAGAGGTCGCAGGTACCGGCTGGATGTGGACGGGATAGGATTGTGGGCGCTTGTGGCGACTTCTGGTGTTTCGGCTAAGATGATGATGATGTTGGTGAAAATTTACACTTACAAACTTTCGCACTTCTAGCGTTAGTAGGCTAGGATAATATCCTTCCTTCACCTTATCGTATTGTTTATCCCGCACCGTCTACTGTTTTCGATATTTTTTTTTGTCACGGTTGACTGGTAGATAAGGCTACTTTAGCTTTAAGTCCGCCAATGTACCTTTAGTACATAAAGATTTAATAAATAAATAAATAATATAGTTTTGAATCATTACTTTTTTTTACTTTGAACTACATTACTAGTTACTAGGCACTTAGGAGGCCAATAAAAATCATTCTCTTTTTCTTGACCTCCAGTTGTCTCCTATCCTAGAGACATACGTAAAATAAAATTACATGATAAATCCCTAAACGTCTCTACTTAAGTGAAAACGTCGAGACGTTTAGGGATTTGCGAGAAGTCCCAAGATATCTGGGATCACCATACAACCTTGTATTCAGATATCTTTGACACGATTCCGCGAACAATGTCGTTGAATTTATTACACAAGCCCTATCTTTGTTAGATATAACGCTTGCGCTTGCCGATGAATTGTTGTCCTAAAATTGTACACCGAATTTATTTTCTTACATTGTTATAGTAAATATGATTAACCAAAAACTTAACATATCAACGTATGTATCAGATAGTGCTTAGGACAGTGCTTTAAAAGAAATTTAATTCACAATATCCTTAAATTCGTCTCTTTTTATTTTCGTTTTTTTTTTGCGAACTAGTCAGGAATAGGCCTGTGTGGTGTCCGGCAGAGTAGAATAGAACTATCCCCATACACTCATGGGTGTCGCATGGGGGCTTTTACTCTGTAGCTGACTGTGCCATTTATGTTATAAGTTTAATTCATTTCGTATAGGTATCGTGTGAGGTAGATATCAAAGCTTGGCCGTATGGTGTCCGGCAGAGTAGAATAGCACCAACCCCTTACACTCGTGGATATCGTACAAGGCGACTAATGTTTTCGAGGCAAAAGATCTTAAGTTTCCTGAGGCTGGAAAATGGGCAGCAGCGTTTTTCATTTTTATAATTACAAGACTGCGATCTCCAACCTTTCTGCCAAGCGTGAAGATTATGACAATTACCTCCCTTCTCGTGGGAGAGGCTCTCACTCCTGCAGTGGACTGTTATGGGCTGTGATGATGATGATAAGTCAGGACACCTGCCAACAACCATTTCACTTGTTGCTGGAGCATGGCTCTTTGGTAACAGCTTATTCCCTTTAGCTTACGTTAGTTTCAATATGCTGTACCTTGAAAAGCATCCAGGTTAATATAATGATCAGCTTAGCCATAATATAAAGCCAATCAGACGTAGATATTTTTTTTGAAAAAATAAAAGGAACGAGCATCATGAGCCTTTTTACCACGCACGTGCAAGTTGTGGAATGAGCTCCCTCCCGAAGTCTTTCCTTTGCACTATAACATGGGGTTCTTCAAACGGCATGTCTACAGGTACCTCAGAGACCGGCACCGCATCCGCTCCCCTTAGGTTGCAGATGTCCTGGACGACGGTGGCCGCTTTCCATCAGGTGGATCGTACGGCCGTATACCTCCCTAGGCAAAAAAAAAGTTTAATTTTATTAAGGTAGACACAAAATTATAAATGAAAGATACAATAAAAATTGAATAAATGATAGGAAATAAAGTAGCAATATTACATAGAAGTTTCATTGTCATCTCTGCCTACCCCCACCTGTGGGACAGAGGCGTGAGCTTTATGTATGTATGTTTCATTACAATCGGAACGCTGTTTCCAGTTTTTATGTTTTGTATGAAAATATTCCAGTTAAATAGTTGATGTCTCACAAAACGACACGATTTCAAGGACACAATGCCAAAACTGATTTATGTTTTCAGGGGCCACAGAATTTACGAAAAAAAAAACGGCTTTTAACGTTCTTTTGAGCGTACCTACTTTTGAAATGTCAAATTAATTAACATTACTTTTCCGCAGGCGTTTGGGCTTTTAAAGATGGTCCTAACTGTCTTAATACCTTTTTAAGGACATTTTTTCTGCGATCCCAAATGCCTGAGCAAAAATATTAATTTTACATCAGTCGTTACAGCCCACGGGCCAAACCCAGGCCGCGCCGAAATGCTTGAACACTCAAAAGGACCTGTTGTATTGAATAAGTAGCGCCTGTTGTGTCATCTATAACTATGTATTTTTCCTCAAACTTTCATGCGTACAATAAACTGAAAAATAAATAAAATAAAATAAGGACGCAAACTACAAATCCCCAATCTAAACCTCTTGCCAACCTTCATCTCTTTCAACTCTACATTATGCGATGTGTCAAAGGATCTAGGTAGAGGGTAGAGTGATAGAGACGTTTGTATATAGTAGTTTTTATACCAGCGTGGGCGTCGAATCCAATTCCAACCTGGCACCAAAATCCTCACGGGATAACCTCAAAGGCGGACCATTACACCGACGTAATATGATATAGTGTTAGGAGAGATCGTGCGATGTTTAGTTGGGAATACTTTTATTTACCTCGCGGAGATCACAATGGACCGTCCCTTTTGTACACGTTATATGCACAATTGAAAAGAGAAACAAAATATATATTGTGACTTCAGTAGTGAGTAGACGCCTTCTACTCCTCGATGTCCAATTTCTTTTGTAGCGTTACTATGCAGTCATTTTATTTGCTAAGTGAACGCACTGCGTTCAAGATAGCTCTTTGATTGATCAATTTTGGTTGCAACCTTTAATTTTGACGCAAGCATTATCTTATGGGCCAAGTTCTTTGGTACCGATCGCCACTCAAATATTGTCAGTTAGAAGGTTGGAAGTTGAACCCTGTGCGTTCGCTCACTGTTATATCTACATTTACGGGTCTGGGTGTTCTATGTATAATAAGTATGTATTTAAAAAAAAAGTATTTAAGTAGTATATCAGTTATCTAGCACCCATAGTACAAGATTTGCTTACTTTGGGGCTAGATGGCGCTGTGTGAATTTGTCCACGAATATTTATTTATCTATTATTTATTTCTGAATACGGGTGTACTTCACTCAAGCACTTTAATTTCGATTTACTTCGACAAGGTTCTACCCCATTCTCCCATTCCAGCTGAAAAACTCCTGACTATGGAAGCCAGAGTGGCACAGAAGTGTATATCTACATTTTGCCTATTTATCAGCAATTCAGCGATAGATGGCAACACAGCCCTACATTTTAACGCCCTGTTCATACAAGTGATTTGACGTTTATTCAACATATTTTAGCTAAAATAGATATGGATCGGTCCGTTCTTTTAAATTTAGTCAGACATTATAAAGACAAAACAAATTTCTACAAAAATAGGTTAACGTCAAATACCTTGTATGAATAATTCCATCAGGTGGGCTGTCAGCTCGTTTTTTACATAGTATAAAATTTTTCAGCCGTAACCAGCTACTGTAAAAAATATAGAATTTACTAACTATGGCATCTGAATGTATTCTTTTTGTGCTTGCTCGGTACGGTGTAAAGGTAGCCGCGATACTTGTCAGCTGCCAATCAAAGTTGTCAATGTCAAGCCTTACTTTCAAGAGCTATCGAAGGGGTCATGAACTCGCGTAGTATAAGCTCTATTTGTCACCTGGTCTGGCAGAGTAGATTACCTATTTTTACCTAGGATTTAACTAATCTCATATCAAACGTCAAAAACTATGGGGACAAGGATCGTTCAACGAGCTCATCCAGGTAGGGGTGTCGGAAATGACGCCCATGTCGCCACGAGACACCGATTACCGATACGCATCGTGGACAGTCAGCCGCAAAATAAACGGTCTACTCACAAGCATAGAATTGGTGGGTTTGTGCACATCAAGACTGCACCACATAGCCACCACACTATAATAGTAATATGGTCTTTCGCTGAGCAACCGGGGACTGGTCGAACAGTTTTGGAGCCATTAGGCCCGTGACAGTATCTTAATATGTATTATTTATTTTGTCAGAGGTCTAATGGTTAAGGGGTCCGACTCATAAGCGGGAGGTACCGAGCTCGATCCCCAGTGCTGGCACGTACCAATGAGTTTTTCTGAGTACATTAGTTGAACACTGGTTGATGGTCTTACTGTCGTGATCGTGATGAAACCAGTATATTCAGGCGACTAAATGTGTAACCATGATCCAAACTGATCAAGTTCCCATGTTGACAGGATTGCGGAGGTCAGATATTAGTCACTTCACTGTAATTACTTCCCCGATCTGCCAAATCCTGGATAATGATCAAGGCGGTATATTGACGCCAAGATGATTATTATTTTTTATTTATTTTAGAGACAGATGAGCTGCGGGCCTTCGATAGTGACTGGCAGGGCAGACATTGGCACTTGATCGTGAAGAGTGGCCTTTGCCCAGCAGTGGGATGATTCGGGCTAATATAGATAGATTTATTTTAGGCATCCAAGCGCATCCTCAGGCCGGGGCAGTAGTTGAATATAATTTTATAAGCTTATTGAATTTGAAGACACAACAATTCTATAAAATAATCAAACAGACTCCGATTTCTCTAAAATATTAAAGACAAAACTCTAATTTCAATTTTGGTGCCTATTTGAATTCTAATTTCTGAATCAGTCTCAATTTATGAATTTCAAATTAAGCGCCGACGGAATTTTCTTGTTTTTTTGTTTCGCTTCTCCTAAAAACATTAGCTACTTAGTACTTACATATTTTCGTTTGTTGATGGGTGGAACAGAACAAAACATTACATCACATCAAAAGATTACAACAGTCGACTGGACTTAAGCTTCCTTCACATTAGTGGAGAATTTTGCTATTGACAAGCATTTAATTTATTTTGGAGCATATGGCGGGAACTCACGGCAGCCATCTGTGACCATAAAATCGCCATCAAACTTAAGAGGTTATAAACAAGAGCATAATTAGGATGGCTCTATTGCTGCGGGACTGAGCTGGCGCTGACGAAGCACGTCCGCGAACTCCACGCGAACGTAATAAAACGATTCGACCGAGTACGTAACGAGTACATTGGTGGCAGCCTTGGCGTAAGAGACATCGCGGTCAATATTAAGGAGGCCTACGCTGGTTTGGGCACGTGCTGCGTTAGGCCTAGGAAGTCGTAGGAACTAGATGCCTAAATCTGTCGGTATCAGGAAAAAAATCCCGAGGACGGAGTAAGAAGCGATGGATGAACATTTACGTATCTAAATGCTGTATTACGTTAGAAGGTAGGTTACATGAGCAGGGCGACAAATACAATCTAGTTTTAGGATAGGTTCTTATCTTCAGTTATGCCCAGCTTTCTGCAGCACTGAAATTCCTAAAAGAGACAGCGTTAAGGTGAACCCAAAGATAAGAAGTGTTACATAAATGAAAGCCTTCTCGGCAAAATCGTGAGGGGTGTCATAAATATAAATTAGAGTTATCGATAGTCACAAATATTTGATGAAATGGCTCGTCCTTGCATTGTAGCATTTTGTAAACAAATAGGAACTCGTCATTTTCCGACTAATGAAACACGAAGAGCACAATGGATTGAAGCTATACAACAAGTAAAGCCAGGATTACTTATACGAAAGTATTCTCTGATAATATGCTCAGCTCAACCCATCTAATTTCCCGAGAACATCGAGTAAAATAAAAGTCGTCAAAAGTAAACAAAAACAAACAAATGAAATCAAACACAACAACAATACATCACAGCACAGCACAGGCAGGCAGTGACAGTGACAGATATTCAATACATTTTTTATTTTAATGGCTCTGCTTCCTACTAAACGGTCTATTGTAGATATATTTAGCTAAGTACTATTTGTCAGCGCCATCTATCGAATTATTTTGAATTATTTCATTTTTTCAAAAGATATGCTGGAAAATAATGATGGTCACACACATATCACAGCTCAGAACAGCCCACTACCGGACTTGAGAATCTTCCACTTCGTTTATTATCATCATCAGCGACAAACGTTTCGTAATACGAAGGAGACATTTTACTTTGCTTATTGACTATTTATCGACATCAAAACGTCGACATTTTCCCTCCCTATCGCTAGGGTTGCGCAGGTTACGTAAAGAGGCCCGTGGGGCGGCGTATCAATCATCCAACGCATGAAATATTATTATTAGGTAATTCGCAAAGCCAGCAAGTTGCTAAATTTTACCGTTCCACGTACAGGTTTACAGTTAACAAAAGACTTTTTAGAATTAACAGCTAGCCTATACTATACAGGTATTACAGTGCGTCTAGATGCAAATTTATATTTTCAGATAGTTTTGAAGACTTAAGTACTAAAAAGCTAGATAAATAGAAATTACAAAACAGCTGAAATTGTGAGGTAGGGTAGCTGTCGAAATACATCCTTAAATTATTGTCGATTTGAGCTGCGATTTTAGTCATAGACATTTTTATTTCTCTATGTGTAGACTCCGAAAGATTTCAGATCGCCTACGTATTGTATGTGGTATTTCCACCATTGGTTATTTGGCTGTAAAGGAATATAGGTAGCCGCCAATGTCGGCAAGCGAAGATGGAGAAGGTGGAGAAGCGTAATTACCCACCTGGACCAAGGGTCCAACAGTTGATCGTCGGAAGTTGTATATATGCCGTGGAAGTTGGCACATTTCTCGCACTCTCGCATTGGCACGATGTAGGACGGTTAGCGCCATCTATGTGCGGATGCTTGCCAACCTTGTGTTCGTGTACTCGTAATGTAAGTATCGTTGAGTTTCCCTGTTGGAGCGATATATGTCGCTACAGTTATGTATCAAGCTTATCCAATCCACCAAACTGTAGAGTCCGGTACTGGGTAGAGTCCGGTACGGAGTAGAGTCCGGTACGGGGTAGAGTCCTTGAAGGTAAAAAGCTGTACCTGTTGTGTTGTTTTTACTTACGTCAATATTGTATATCTGTTATTGTGCACAATAAACTGTTAAATAAATAATAAATAAATAAAATAAACAGACGAACCAAACAATTAAGTTTATATAACTCGTCATTTTGTTTCTCAGTTACCGAATGCCAGATAGGGATGAAGGAAGACTTACTTAAGCCCTAGGGAAACGTAGGACCGTTCATAGTTTTTGGGCACTGCAACTGTAGCTGACTTAGCAAGTCAGTTTTACTAATAGTTGGGCAACTTGTTGGTCATATTTGACGTTTATGCAAGCACACCGGACAAAAGCTTTAAATTTTTTTCAGGTGCCGGTTAGGTTATTAAATTAAAAGGTATATTTAAATTTTTGATAGGAACCATCTCCTTCGTCGCTCATCTTGGATCTTATGGCGGCTATTTTGAAATATGAGTAATTTATAAATATCTCGATTTCTAAATCACTTAGAATTACAATCTTGGTGTAAATATACATATTTTGCGGGTAGTACTTGCGATTACTACACGGTTTATAAGCTGTTAAAGTACTGCTGTAAATGTTCTTCAACACTTGTAACGTTTTTCTGCTATGTATGTTTGGAGGAATTTGGCGCCTTCGCTATGGCTACTGAGTTTCGTAACCAGTTGCCGAAGATGAGAAGACAGCAGCACAGAAAAAGTGTACGAGTTTTAAAACCTCTGCGGGACTGCCATCTGATCTTCGTGACCCTGTTAACAGAGGACAAGATAGAAGACCAGATTGGATCACGGTTACACATTCAGTAGCCTGAATGTGTAAGTTTCATTACGAGACCCTCACTATTACTGTTCAACTAATAGACATAACTCAGAAAAGGTAAAAGTCGGACTCCTTAACCAACAAGCCACCGATGCTCTTCTCCTATATCAGTAAGATTGTTTATGAATCGTATTCTACCTAAATTTTGACGCCATTCTAGACTGTTAAAGGCCGGCACCACATCCGCTCCCCTTCGGTTGCAAATGTCCTGGACGACGGTGGCCTCTTTCCATCAGGTGAACATCCGTCCTACCACCCTAGGCAATAAAACAAAAATTATAAGAACACGGGCTTGGGCCCCTAATTCGAAGACATCCCTATTCATCATCATCATCATCATATCAGCCAGAAGACGCCCACTGCTGAGCATAGGCCTCCCCACAGATCTCCACAAAGGCCTGTCCTGTGCCTTCCGCATCCAGCTGGTACCTGCGATCTTTACCAGGTCGTCGGTCCACCTTGTCCTACCCACGCTGCGTCTTCCTGTACGTGGTGGACCACTCGAGAGCTTACTGCCTCCCTTTTTCTGCTGCCCACTGCTTATCTCTATTCCCTAAGGAAAATTATAAGAACAAGGGCTAAGACCCCTAATTCGAGGACATCCCTACTCCCTAAGGACGTCCGTAGAAGACAAAGCGACAAAACACTTCGTTACTTAGCAGTAGCTACACAAAGGGCGAGACAGCTGGCCTTATCTACCCCCCTGGGGCACACGTCTTGCACGTAAAGGAATTCGCCAATTTACTTTGTGATTCATTTTGTTATTTTTCTGTGCGATTGGAGCTTAGACACTATGTGTGTATGTACTAGGTATTTTTGAGTTATTTATTTTATTAATAGATTAATATAATTATTATTTATTACGTAAAAGGATACAACAGTACTACACTAGTAGTCACTTTCTCCATTGTCTACTGGTTAACTGGAAGATAAAGCCTGAATGGCTTTAAGTCCGCCAATTGTGTTGTTGTGCAATAAAGTTTTAAAAAAATAAATAAATAAACAGTAGTTACATTAAAGTCGGTCTGGCGCTGTGTGAATTTTCCAAGTAAGCATTTTATTTTATTAGTCTTTAGGTAACTTTTTTTTTTTTTAAATGTATCAGTACCCCGATTCTTCCAGCACGGTACCTATAGCACTAGGTGACGCGCAAGAGCGACAAGCGAGAAAAAAAGGTACCTCAACACCGCTAGCACAAGTATGCTCTCGCGCGCGATAATCACACTAAGGTTGTGAAATGAACTACCTGGAGAGGTTTTCCCTAGAGAGTACAACATGGAGTTCTTCAAGAAAGGGGTTAAAAGGTTTTTACGGGGTCGGCAACGCGTGGGTGATGCCCCTGTTATTGCACAAGTCCATAGGCTGCGCTGACTGCTTACCATCAGGCAGGCCGCAAGCTTGTTTGCCACCTTAATAGTATAAAAAAACCGAGAAAGGGCGATATAGATACTGCTATCTTGTTCATCTTAGTATTGACAGAAGGAAACAATCGCTCTTTCGCGGCGCAAATGTCTTCGGCATACTTATGCTAGCCGTGCAGAGTACGTACCCTGTTAATTTACCCGCTATAGGTACCCTGCCCTGTCTCACGACAAGCAGTATATTCAAGTTGTTAATTGCAAAAAATATAGGTATATTTTAATTTGCAACAATATTTACAGGCTTTCCGTGGTAAACAAAATATTTGCGCCGCATCATTTTTCACTCGGCCGCCGCCAATTTGTTCCCGGCGAGAACTTAATGCTTTAAAACGGGCAATTTATTCATTTCAAACATTTGGGGCAAAGGTCCACGGACAGTTGGAAGAAAACTGTAGCTTGTACGTGTAGAGTTTACAGGCACCATAATTTTTTATTTTATGTTAAAACGTTTTTTTTTATGTCGTACGCTAGGCAAACAGGCAAGCGGGCCGCCTGATGGAAAGTGGTCACCACTGCCTATAGACATTAGCAACACCAAGAGTTTTGCCAATGCGTTGCCCACCTCTATTACACGTTGCTCTGGCAGCAGAAAGGCAAATGCCACTCCACTGCCAAAGCCACGGTTCCCCAAATCCCCACTCCATGGAGCACTGGAGACCTTACTTACCGGCAGAAACACAATACTATTTAAAAGAGTATTGTTTAGTATGAACCTTTTTTACTTATGTCATAAAAATCATGTTGGGTTCTGCTCTCGATGAGGACCTGGGGTCCGCCTTCACCATGATCCAGGATTTGCTTCACCATAATCAAACAATACTAGGTATAAATAGTACTTATTATGTTCCCGGTAAGGTATCCAGTACTTCATGGGGTGGGGATTCGGAGAACCGTTGCTTTGGCAGTGGAGGGGCATCTGCCTTTTTGCTACCAAAGTATTAAACGAAACCTCTGGCTTCGCGGAAGCAGAGGTTTTGCCGAAAGGGGTTTTAGGCCAAAGGTAGCCAAAGCAGAAGCCGTAGACAAAGCTTCGGTCGGACACTACTTAAGATAGTGATCACATAGGTGCAAAGTTAGCTAGTCTTCTAAAAATCTTCATGTAGCCAGTATCTATGAATGAATGAATGAATGAATGAATGAATGAATGAATGATTTATTGCTCTAAAATGTGGTGCATGGTAGATGTTACAATTTTTATACTCGCTTCTCACACTTTACCAGTATCTGGCATGCAATATTAGAAACATAATTAATCTAATTGTTATTGAAATGTCCACAACAAAATTTATAAATCTCCAAAATAACCATGTCACTACAAATAATTAATAATATTAGTTAGTCATAACACGTTACAATGTCAAAATAAGAATCAACGCAACCAAACGCAAACTTCTGCTTTACACTGGCAACATTTACAAACGTCGCAACTACTTCCGATGTCATATTTTTGACATTTAGTTTGACAGCCAACAGCCATCTTGCCTCTTCGCAAAACGTCTACTGAAACAGATATAGTTTTACGAGCTAATATACCTAAATCCGGTTTTCCCCAATGATTGCGACTCAAGTGAGTACTTAATATCTTCAATTTTTGTAATCTTATTGTTGAGATCAAATGCCGTACGCTTTACGACAACGTACTGAAGAAATTGTTCTAAAGTAATTGTTGTATTAGTTACAGGTAGTATACAATTCAGCGACGGCGCTCAAATGACTCAAAGAATTCACCAACACTGTAAAAACAGCTTTGTATCAACCATTCTCTTAATTTGCATTTGAACCTATTCAATGGCAATAATTTCATATTACTATCAAGACTATTATATATTTTAATTGCCATTAAACAACTGTTTCTGCTATATAGAGTTGTTGAATGCGAAGGTACCACCAATCTATCTGGAAACCTTGTGTTGAAAGCAGTAGTTTCCGAGACTTTAGTGAATAAGTGCATGTTACTTTTAACAAATACACATATCTCGTAAATGTACATGCTCGGGACAGACAACATATTATGAGATCTAAATAGGGGTCTACAAGATGTTAGAGAATCAACATCACAAATTGCTCTAATGCACTGTTTTTGGCAAATCAGTACTTGATTTACGTAGGATGAGTTACCCCAGATTATGATGGCATATCTCATGATAGAGCATACGTAGCCGTGATATGCCTGCAAAGCAATTTTCTTGCTGCAAACCTTTGAGAGCCGCCAGAGTGCATACGCAAAGGAGTTTATTTTATTGCACAAGTTGGTGATATGCGTAGCCCATGTACACCTATCCTCCAGCCAGATGCCCAGAAATGCAGTTTGACTAGACTCCGCAATAATTTGATTATTTGCTATTACAGTTAAAGCTTTTTTATGACCATTTCTGTTTACAAATTGTATATATGTTGTCTTATTTAAATTTACTTTAAGATTATTGTCATCCATCCATTTTATAATGTCATGTACTGTCTTATTCACTTCGTCATTGTAATTGTTAACATCTTTACACTCTATTACCACCGATATATCGTCAGCAAATATGGTGCAGTCATAGTTAGTTACGCTTGGCAAATCATTTATATATATTAAAAATAATAATGGTCCCAAATTACTGCCCTGAGGAACCCCTACCTTATTTAGTTCTATTGAGGATCTGTACGATCTACGCTCTGCATTACATACTTTCGCTATTTCGACATACTGTCTTCTGTCACTTAGATAGCTCTCAAGCCATTCATAAGCTAGTCCTCTTATACCGTACCGTTCACATTTGTCGAGCAGTCTCTTGTGTGATACAAAGTCGAATGCTTTGCTCATGTCAAAGTATACTGCTGTAACAGCTAATCTTTTGTCAAGACATTTTAAGATATTATTTACGAGAGAAAATGTGGCTAAAGATGTCGATTTACCCTTCTGAAACCCATACTGGCAATCTTTAAGTATTTTAAATGTCGTTAAAAAGCTGGTAATGCGTTCATGCATCGCTTTTTCAAACACTTTGGAAAATATGGATATAAGTGCTATAGGTCTATAATTATCCATATTGTCCTCACTCCCCTTTTTGTGCAAAGGCTTAACAGTTGTCAGCTTTAGCTGATCTGGAAATGAGCCATTGGTAAAAGACAGATTTATCAAATAACTCAGGACAGGCGCAATTTCAACTTTACAAGCCTTTATCACTTTTGTATGAATATTGTCATAACCTGTCGCATTTGTGGTGTTCAAATTATTAATAATTTTCATTACTTCTTGAGCATCAGTGGGCTTCAAGAATATACTAGAATTATTTTTAGGTATATGTTTAATGTCAGAAGCAGAGTCACGATCAGTAGAGTTAGTCAGATTTATATAATATTTATTAAATGAATTGGCAATGTCAATAGGGTCACTAATTATCATATCATTCAATTGCAATTTGTTTATGTATTTATGAGAAGCTATATTATTAGTTTTATTTTTTATTAAGTCCCACGAAGCTTTACAAATATTTTTAGATTGCTTTATATATTGACTATTGGACATTTTTTGAGCGTGATTTATACATCGCTTAAGCAGCCTTGTATAATTTTTATATTTCAGTTTTGTTGTAGTAGTTGAGTTCTTGTAATAGCTGAACCGCAAATGTCTTTTAGTGATGACAGATTTTTTAAGTCCCCTTGTGATCCAGGCTGTAGGATGTTTTTGAAGATGGCATCTCTTTTTATGAATTGGAAAGCATAGATCGTAGAACATCGTGAAAATGTCATAAAAGTTCGCGAATGCCGTTTGAATGTCATTCTCCTGGTACACATCTGACCAAGTTAAAGACCTCATGCACTCCCGAAACTTCGTAATGTTTTCTTGGCACAAGTCACGTGTCGAGAAATATTTACACGTCTGCGCTGTAGTTGGATGAGATACAGGAAACCGAATAGATTGGGCCGTTTCATGATCTGATAGTCCTAGATGATGTATTTCACATTCTACCTCTGACATATTACTTAATATTTGGTCTAAGCATGAGTTTTTTCTCGTGGGTTCTGAGATATGTAATTTAAAATTATTACTTTTAACTATTCTATTCAGTTCACGTGTACCGTATGAGTCTTTCAATATATTAATATTTAAATCTTCGGATACTACTATCTTACATCTTGTTTTCTTTTTTAATAAATTTAATAAACGCTCGAATTTAATGAGAAACGAAGACAAATCAGATGTTGGGGTTCTGTATAGGCAAATAACAATACACTTAATTGAAGTTATTTCTATACCACAGCATTCAAATAAGTGATCCTCATTAAATTCCTTTAAAAATTCAACTTCCCTAGATTCAATGTTCCGTCGACACATTACACAGACACCTCCCCGTTTTTGATGCTGTCTGGAATATGCTGCCCGAACTTCATACCCGTCTATTTTTATATTATTTTCGCTTCCCAACCTCACAAACGTTTCACTCAAACAAAGGATGTCAAACCGTTTGCCTTTACCTAAGAGATCATGCAAAGTCAGCTCCACCAGTTCCAGTTTACTCAAAATACCTGCGATGTTCTGGTGCAAAATGTTGAATGTCGTCTATAATCAAATATGTCGTGTCTGCAGGCGGCTACTGTCTATCGTTGATCACTTTCCATCAGGAGCCGTTTGGTCGTCAGCCTCCTTCTAGTAAAAAAAATCCTGGCTTAGCCCGCAATGGGATCGGTAGGAATGAATGAAAATGAAAATGAAAAATAATTTATTGAATTAGGATTACGAATGGCGGGCCTATACCGACCGATACAACCCTATTAAACTTAGATTATTTTAGGCATTTCTTTAGTTTTGGTTGCTGAGTATTTCTAAAATTGATTTGTTTGCTCACCCAAGCCAATCAGATCGCAATTTCTTCAATCACAATTTAAACGTTGCCGCATTACAGCCGCTAACCAACGAAATGACGAAGCTCGGAAAGTCTCCAACAAAAACAGGAGTCATTACTCCACATTAGGTAGATAAAACAGTTGACGGCCCGGACTCGGTGCCAGAGCCCGAAGACGCAGAGCGCTACTTGTATAGACGCCCCTTGTACGAGTAAATAAAACGCCTCGTACCGAACCAGTTTTGAAACTCCGGTTCTGTAAACGGCCGAAGGATCACAGCGATATATGTCTAAAGTAAGTTTCAAGACCTAACCGACGGAAAAAGTAGCATAACAAACGAAGTTTACACAAACTTAAGTATTATGCAAACAAGTGAAACGATTTTAATAAAACAAAGCTAAAAACCATTTCGATTAAGCTGGATTTCAAATAGAGACCACCGCATCCAAATCTGTCCATCCATAGCCTCCTTCATCTTACAAGCCACGCTGTAGCACGGAACGGCAACATCGCTGTGAACCGATTTACTCATCTTTATCATTTACGATCAGAAAGAAGCTGTGCCGATGTTTTGCTTTCCAAAAGATGTAAGAAGGACTTTTGCTATTCCCCAAGCATACTGGAGTCCCACCGAAGGATCTTTTGTGTGTAACAAACATTTTAGCACTGTAAAAGTTATCACAACTATTTTAATCACGATCTTTGATTATCCACGATGATGGAAGCGTTGAAAAAGTAGGTAGGTACAATAAGTAAGTAAGTAGTTAGTTTTTATACACTTAGGTACTTAAATAAAACTGTATAAAATGTATTTTACCTAATATTTAATCAATTGGGCAATATTTTGGCTGGCATAGATTATTTTATTTGATAATAGCTTTTGGCCGCGACTGCGTCCGCTTAAAATTCGGCTATAACGTTCCGGACACGTTCCCGCAGGAATCACATTAAATATCGGGATAAATGTTAGCATTTGTGTTATTCGGGGCTATGTGCTATGTAACTGCCAAATTTTATTAAAATCCGTTTATGGTTTTTGCGTGAAGGAGTAACAAACATCTATTACGTACAAGACGAAACACACATTATATTTCGCATTTAAAATATTAGGATAATATAATTTCAAGTAAGTAGATAGGTAAATAGTACAGGAATCTATCCAATTTCATATTATCTAACTAATGTATATACTTATTTATATACTTTATAATTTAAATAACTAATAACATAAACGACGACGACCGCGACGATAGTTTTACAGTAATTATCAGGTTCACTAAAATTAAAATATGCGACGTTGTCAAACTTCTGCGCATGGCTTGTAAGATGAAGGAGGCTATGGTCCATCCATTCGGGGGTTACGATGCCACAGACAGACACACTCAAGCTTATAGTAACTAAAAAGTTTAAACTTAATAGGAACAAACACGCCGCCAATAGGGAAACTATACCTGCTGAAAAAAAGACAACTGACGCTCCCGACCATTACTATTGTTCTTGCACTCGCACTGAATTGTTTTTTATTTAGCTATTGTTACACTTTACAGGGTATCTGGCTTTAGACTGTGTTTTTAAAATCAATTATGTGACCTAATCCAGAACTGGTCATATATAGAAATAGACAAATAAAGAAGTGGCCCCAAAATGTCAAAAAGTATAAAACCAATTACTCGACATATAGTTATAATAAGACGTGTACTTAAACTTAAACCTATTGAGGTTTAAGTTTTTGAAATAATATCATTTACTCACTCACATTCACTTACACACACAAACACACACACACACACACATCACATGCACACACATATACGCAAACAACCACATACATATTATGAGTACCTCCTCTCAGCTACTATGTACAATATCTTATATAAATAGTTATATAATTTAATATATATAGATATACTTTCATTTTGTGTCTAATTTTTAACTCGATTCTTCAAACTGAAGATCGAGACATGTGTCAAAACACTATTCATCTTTTTTTAATTTCTGTTAGAAGAACAGCTGTTTCGTTATCTTTTGTTTTGTTTTGTTTTGTTTTGCTTTGTTTTATTCTATTTAGTTATGCTTTACTTGTTTATTTTATAAAGTTTATATTCTCAAACGCCTACTCAATGGGCATGGCTGAAAATCCATTTGCCTTAGTTATTTTTATTGTTTAGATGTAGTGGTAAAGCACGATATTTTGTTTAAGGCAATTAATGATTCTTATTCTTATTCTATCTGACATTGTGACAATTTTAGCGGTAGGCGAAAGTTAAAAAAAATCATAAAGCACGGTTTAAATCTACAGCTTTCACTCTGGTTCACTTTTAACCTTTTCCAAAGCTGCATGTCGTCGTCACTACGTCTCCGTTGCCTCCTTGTAAGTGTTTGTTTGATACCAGGCACTTTTGCGGTGTCTTGACAATACTCGCTCCTGGTACTAACAACCTCTGAACGACGTCGCTTGCGCACAAGGGAGCTAGTACGGAACCGCGATAAGCGCGGGCAACTCGCTGGCCTAATGTGACTGTCTAAGTGAAAAGAGGGCACCACCTCAAATAATGTTAGAGCTAACACAAATCGGAAAAGTGATTTTTATATTTTAATTTGTATAATGTTCGGAGCGTCGACGGCCAAGTGGTTAAGGTATCGCACTCGTAAGCGAGAGGTACCGGGTTCGAATCCCACTGCCGCTATGGACCAATGGCTATTTTCTGAGCTATGTAGGTACATTAGTTGAACGCTAGCGATGCTCTTAGGGTGAGGAAAAACAAAATTAATCACTATTCGTAATGACACTTGCACATTCAGGCGACTGAATGTGTAACAATGATCTAATCTGGTCATGTTCCCCTGTTAATAGGGCAATGGAGGTAAATGTCTGATCTGCCAAATCTTGGATCATGGTCAAGACCGACAACGGGCCCTCGTGCGCGAGAGCACAACCGGGACATTAATACCAAGATAATTACGTTTCATATTTTAATTTGGATTTTAAAATAAAACAGTTTTTACGAACTTATCTGTGGATTAAAAGGGTCATCGTCTTAAAAACAGTCAATTCATCAAGAGAGAATAGAATAGACTGGTATTACGTATTTCAGTTAACCTTATCTCATATCTACCCCCTCTCTCATCTACCGCAGAGTATTCAAACTTTGTGGCTTACAAATGTGCCCGCACATATCACGGGGCTAATATGCAATTCGCAGAACAGTCTGCAGATAACATGGGTGCTAACAAACTCGGTCTACGCAAGTGCCTGGAGTAGTCATCTAGTATGATTAGGGTTGGCTATGAACGTACACTGAAGTTGGTACATATAGTCGCTAATGTGTTGTCATTGGGCGGATTTTTGCTTATCAGTTTGCGTCATCGACATGTAGGGTTGCCAAATCTACAATATGATGTGGTATCCTACTATAATGGGTCATAATTCTATTTACTGTTGGAAAAATATATAGTAGCCAAATCTATTGTATTTTAACAACACTTTCTTCAGGTAAAATAAGAGCCATTTGGTCATAAATACTTTTTCATAGACATGATTTATTTTGACATCACAAAAATCCATAAGCGTTTACATAATATGAAAATTTTAGAACACTTTAATACTAAACAAAAATAAAGTAGGTACAAACACTGAAACACAACAAATCATGCATACATAAAAAAACCTACGTAATTTAATTTTGTAATCATTTTGTATCATGTGGTGTCCGGTAGAATAGTACCAACCCCTTCGGCAAGTTTGTCATACAAATTGTAAATAATCTGTTTAAAAATAATAAATAAACAATACGTAGGGAAGGGTTTTACATGGATTCTATTTTTTGCTCCCCAAATGAAAATCTCCTAAATTCTCATTAAACAGTTTTGGCAACCCTACCGACAAGTAAAGTCTTGTCAATCACACATGACCTTACACATGACCTCATTGTTTAAGTGTGATAGGTATGACTCAACCTATCTATAACAATAAGAACTACTTTCTTGCTGTCAGTTCCTTCAATTTAAATGACCTGACTGGTACAATGGTTAACGTGTCAGTTTACCACGCAAAGGCTGGGTTCGATTCTCGACTGAAGAAAAATGGTTGAATGATGAATTTCAATTTCTGTTTTTTTTTTAAATCAGACTAACCAGCCATTTGACCGCCATTTCACCTGGTGGTAAGTGACGATACGGCCGATGATGGAGCATGCCTGTCTAGGAATAATACAGGCACTTATTCACTCTAGCCTTGTTACAATCTGGATGTTATTTACTAGTTGTTTAATGTGTAGGTATATTAGTTATCTATCAGGACCCATAGTAGGTACATATTGCAAGCTTTGCTTAGTTTGGGGCTAGATGGCGCTGTGTGAATTTATCCAAGCATTGTTATACGAGTACTAGTGGCCCCGACGCGACTTCGTTTGTAGGCGTCCTGCCCCTACACACCTACTTTACCCCTGCCTACCCTTTTTTCTTGCTGATAATCATTTCTATTTTTCGTCGATGGCTCGTCAAGGGTGCTTTTTATAGTTATAATGATTTTTTTAATCTCAATATCTCGAATAAACTTGTGTCTACACTCTAGTAACTGTTATAATGAATGAAATATTATTTTATATTGTTGACATTTCGCTGTTTAATTATTTTATTATTATTATGTAATATGACATTGCAAATGTATTTAATATGTAAAATAATGACTTGTAACGAATGTTATTATTAATTAATGATTATGATTATTTTTAGGTTAGAAAATCTTTATTTACGAGAAAATACTAGATTAAAATACTGATTCGTTAGTACTAACAGTCCGAGGACAGCAATATAAGCTTAATAAAATGTGGGTAGAATAGATGCGAGACAAAACACTGTACCCCATTATACTTAGTAAACAATTTAAATAGTCATGGAACAATGATAAGTAGGTAAGCATGTATTAACAGTAATTTTAGATAATAGTAGGTAGGTAACAATTAGTGTCAATCTTTTAGGATGTGGAATGTCAACAGGGTTTTGAATTTATTATAGGATTTTGCTTGTTTATAGAATCACTCTATCTATTGTTGCAAATCGTTGCATAGTTTAAAAGATCTAGCATACATCGACACATTAGGGACAGACGGCGGGAAGCGACTTTGTTTTACATAGGTATACTATGTACCTATAAATTATTGTTACAAAATACTTGTTTACAAGCTCAGATATTTCACTTCGGACACAGACTTACACACTCTGACCCCTGACCTTTACATAGGTTTGTTTCTTTAGAGGGCAAGTTAACTACTATGACTCTACAAATATTAGTATGACCCGTATTGTACATTTAAACTAGTAACGGACGCTGCGATTTGCAGTCAATTGCAGTTGATAATAATCCTTATGTAGTATAAAATAAAGTCTATTTTGGGCGCGGAGGACGTGGTCGGACGTCTGACCAAGGCCGGCTCGCCCGTGAATCCGAATTAATACAATAGTGACTTTATTTTGTACCTAATAAGGATTAGAATCACCTGCTACTGACGGTAGGTCGGCATGGGCCAAAACGGAACATCTGTTACTAGTGACCTATCACAACTAGGTACCTCTGGCTATCGGGATCAATGGAAGAGCGTGTCAGTCAGTCTGTCATACTATCAATGGTAGAGAGAGACAGAGACAACAAAAAGAACGAGACGCACTCATACGAAAGATAATAACAAGGACACGCTCACTTTGCAAGTTGAAGTGTTGACAACCATGAGCGTTGCTAGTTAATGCGCTTAACATTTGGCTAAATTCAGAAGCAAAAAGCGTGAGAGCATATCAGAGTGGAATGTATTTCTCATAAAATAAATGGACCTTCATTTTTGTAACACGCGTTTTGAAATTCGGAGCGACGAGATCGGTCCACCTGATGAAAAGTGGTGACCTATGGACATTAACAACTAGGGGTACTACGCCCCTCCACTTTCAAAGCCACGGTTGTTTATAAATATTAGTAGGATATGATAAGCTTATATACTTTCAACGACCTATAGTCGCCACAAAACTCCTTATTGCTACCCGTGTATAGTTAATTGGTAATTACATTTCACTAGATATTATCAGTTTCATAGACACTATATAAACATATTCTGACGATGCATATTTTAATTAAAACAATTTCTTGATGGCTATGGCAAATGAGATAGTAATTACGTCCGACTGGCTGGACTTTGATTGAAACTGAATAGGGTTGTACAGGGTGGTACAGAAAGTCCTATCTGCCCCACAAGCGTCGAATATGTATTCCAATCACATAATCAAATATTAAAAAGAAATCGTGAATAGAACCCTCCTTCTGAGGAGTTGGCAAATTTTTTTTGTTTCACCCCGAACTTTGAAAAAGTTTTAAACTATGACGACGGTGTCGTCAAAGAAAAGCATCGCCGCCTGTAGCTGCTGTCTCATTTTATTAATTTAATAAAAATACCAAATAATGTTTTAATATCATCACCGGGTGATAATCGGCTCCCAAGACACGATTGTAATAATGATACCCAGCAATGCAATCATGGTGCGTTCAGGATATTTTGATACATCCTGTATCCTATAGCCTTAGCTTTGCGATATTAATTGCCTATGAATGAGCAATTGGCGGTTTGTATCCAATTCGTTAGGTATGGTGTACGATAAAATTGTTTATGCGAAACCTTAGCCTTTCGCTCAAGCTACCATACCAAGTTTCACCGGTGCAACCATGAAAACATTATGTGACGAGGTACATACGTGAAAAGTTGTATGTATGTCTTTTATTTGATATATTGGCTATAAAGCTCCACTGCTGGACTTGAAACTCTTACATATAAGTGGAGGGTTTTGCAATAACGCTTGGCGAGTTGGAGAACGCAATGTTTCAAATACAAAAGCGATCCTAGCTGGTTCGTGGTTTCCTTTTGCTGCAATACTTTGCTTGGCCGTACACCATACTTCGCATTACTAGGATTTTAAATATGAAATTGTCATGTTGTATAGCGAAAATGACGGAAACATGACCATAATTTTCAACTCCTTGGAAACTGCGACGTATATTAACAACAAATGCCTATGTTATCGGACAACACTTGAAAGCGTTGCCCGACAAAAAGTAGCGGCGGCGGAAGCACGTAAGAGTTACTAACCAACTTGTGCGAACACAACCGTGTTAACTCGTCGGAACTCGCTGTGGAGTAAATGGCCTTTGTTCCGGGATTAAAACTAAATTTCACGCTAAATGGAGCCAACTGCGCCGGCTGCATAATAGGAGCTTCAACTTTTGATGCACCCTGTACAAGCGTAAGACTGGGGCGATTAAAAAGAGGATAGACGTTAAGTTATAATAAAGTAACGAAGAATGCTCCTCTAACAAAGATTAAAGTATTAATATTGTAAATTGAGGTAACTTTAATAAGATACAAGGATAGGTACACTTTATGGAAGCAACTGTTGTCTAGCTAGGTGGTTTGTAGATTGAATATTAGACGAAAAGGTGGTACATAATTATAATTACAATATTTTATTAAATTACAAAGTTATATAAATATATATGTCGTCGCGTGAAGGAAAGGGTGTATCAGGATCATTGTCATCAGGGTGGTGATATCAGTATTAGATCGTCCAGATAAATTAAAGAAAAGATTCACATTTACTCCACTGTATTTATTCCAATTCATTTTTGCACATCACTTATAATTTCACTTGAAATCAGAGCAGTATCACAATGTAGGCAGTTGAGGTGATTAACTTTCTTATTTCAAAAGTGATTTTAAAATTACTTTATTTTCAAACGTAAATAACACTTTCTATAAACGAAATGTGGAGACAGTTTCAAGACGCGTCACTCCTCGGCGGCGGTCGCGCCAAGAATGGCCGCCACTCGGCCCGAGTCGTGCCGTCGAGACTCTGTCAGCACGCCCCACCAGAAGGCGCACTCCCACTTCCGTTTTCTTCGTCATGAGTCCGTACTATTGACCACATGAGTCCGTACTATTGACCGCATCCGTCACGGCCGTCCTGCTATACACACGTCCTCGTGTGTTATCTGAAACATGAAAACCATAGCACAGTACCATATTCGCTCGGTCACTTCTGACCACAACACATCACCCAAGTAAGTCTTATGAATCATGTGATTGGATCTATCACGACTGCTTCAACCCACCAATACTTAAGTAACTGCTATTTGTGTACACATAAAACATACGTACATTATCATTTATCATACTAAACTTCCGTAGATTGAGAGAGACTTGAGAGAACAACATCATCTCGTACACAAGTTATTCTTTCTAAGTTGCCGACATAAATTCAGCTACGGCTTCAGTTTATGAGAGAGGCGTGACAGGACACCAGACTATGAACCGTATCACAATTACCACAAATGAAGGTTTCATCATCATCACCAGTGTTTTCCCCTTGATGATCTTGTTGAGTGGGAAACATCACAAATCCAATCACAAAGCTCGTGTACTGTCCCCGACCTCCATTACTGTAGGTACTTAGATTTACTACAAATATGTGACATACCTACCTACATAAAATTTTCAGTACTCGGCAAAAGACCCAATGTTACTTCGAGTGTGATCGAAACACTCCTTCATTAAATGCCATATGATTTTGGTCATCCGTCAGCGCCATCCTAATTTAAAAATAAGAGTAATATTACCATACAGAAGAAATGAGACACAGGCGAACCACCACACTGACGAACGCTATCAGACGGGCAGCCACGCATTCGGGCCGCCACGCAACCGGGCCGGCACGCAACTGGACCTGCACAATAGCGAAATACCACTCAGACTAGGTGCCACACAGACTGGGTGTCACTCTGGTCAGTACCACTCTAATCGTCAAACTACGAGTATATTCTATATCCTGTATCACGTCTGCCATGTCACACCAGGGTAAATGGCACAGAGGCGAAATGCCACACAGCAAAATACCACACCGGCGAAATGCCATACAGGCGGAATGCCTCACAGGCTAAATGCCACACAGGCGAAATGCCAAACAGGCGGGATGCCACACAGGCGAGATGCCACACAGGCGGGATGCCACACAGGCGGGATGCCACACAGGCGGGATGCCACACAGGCGGGATGCCACACAGGCGGGATGCCACACAGGCGGGATGCCACACAGGTGGGTGCCACAGAGGCGGAAGCCACAGAGGCGGAAGCCACAGAGGCGGAAGCCACAGAGGCGGAAGCCACAGAGGCGGAAGCCACAGAGGCGGAAGCCACAGAGGCGGGAGCCACACAGGCGGGAGCCACACAGGCGGGAGCTACTCAGGCGGAAGCCACACAGGCGGGAGCCACACAGGCGGGAGCCACCCAGGCGGGAGCCACACAGGCGGGAGCCACCCAGGCGTTAATAAACATTGCCAACATATAAGCTCAGTGTTGTTCATTCGTCACATTTTTTAAACCAGTAGGTACTTATAGACTCTAGTAATACCTCTTTCTATAATAAAGGGGCACCACTAGTGCAACCGTACTTATATAGCCAGTGCGTAGGTATCCACTGCTAGACCATACAGTACACCTTTCAATATGAAATTGCTGAAATCATGAAGTAGCCACTCCAACACGCTTTACTTCACTAATAGCTGTCTATAGACTCTCAGCTCGCGGTCAATTCCTCGACCAAACCAGCACCAAGTCAGTGATAGGTAACACAGTCATATCTGCTATCATAACACGTAACAACGGTCTACGAGTTACATAACAAGTAATCGTCACAAACCCGAACAAATGTTCACGGTGACATCTCTACAAAAACAACACCATCTTCACTGTTCAACATCAAAACCAAATCAGGAGTTCAATAATATGAAGCTCTCACGTTTATCTGTTACGCCAGTCATAGGTAAGTTCATTACCATCCAGTTCATATGTTACCACACCAAAACTAAACAAGTAATAATCATCGTCATCAATTTTAACTGTTCGAACAAGTATACTCTATCTAGACTTTACGTTACGTTTAAGCCTCCCATTTTGAAACGATTTAACAATGATTGTAATAATGAAGGTGTCCCTCATACAGAAGCCTTCTAAAAAAAAAATTACAACATTAAATTTGCCATCCACAGCCACAACATCGAGACTTTCGGGGCTATCACACACATGATTTCCAGGCCACTCCAAGTCAGCCAAATAAATCAGGATATTTGATCTCAACAACAGTTCAGGTACTACTAAACTTGTACTGGCAGAAGGATATAAAATCTCACCATTGCTTACACTGCCTCATCTTACTGGTACAACAACAGAACTCGAAAAAGTTACTTTATATCGGTAATCATGGAAATTTCAGTACTCGGAGCTAAAGTTAATTTAATAAACCGACTATTGAACAATCACCAAAATATCTGGACTTTCTTAACATCATTATCGTTCAACATTTTCTCACAAAGATTGAAACAACTACCTTCTATTAGCCACGCTCTTATAGCCTCCATCAGGCCACCATCAGTGATAAAACACAATCACCTCCATCCGATGATGCGAATTACGAAATTTTAAAAAAACAGAACTATCACATAAATCTTATAAAAACCTCGGCTCGATAGACGTCACATATTGAGTTAGCTTCTTAGATAGATCCGTCTAACAAAGTCTTTAACCAGGTCAAACTAAGTCATATTAACATAGAACAAATGGTTTTCGGTCGAACTAAGGCACAGGTTTATCTTTAGTTACTCAAAACATAAATCGAAATTATCTACCGTCAATCAGTTCACTTACTCGTATTTACTTTTTCATTCGATTAATAACTTGATACCAACATAAAATTAAATTACTAACCAAACTACCCCTTTTTTCCATTTAGTAGTATTAAAAGAAACGTATATGAGTGATCCCATTGTTACCGCGGATATCTTCTATAACATTGGGAAACTACGACCACAATAACAAACATACTGAAATATGGAAAAGTTCGTTCGAATGTCTCCTGTTAAATGTAAACAAACACGCTAACAATTTTTCTCTTTTTTTTCCGATACATGTTGGCACCCTCCCGCTCGCATAGAAATCGCGGAGATCTGTACTGGGTCATTATTGAAATTTTGCACATTCGGCAAGGCTATCCTATCTCTAAGATACAACATCCTAAAGTACACCAGCTAATTGTTCCACAAACTCACTGCTACGGCATCCCTGCCACACTGTTATTATCGAATATTTACTTAATCAGCAATCTGGAACGATTTATGGTGACGGGAAAAGTCGAAGGCAAGAGACCCAGAGGCCGAAGTTCGAAGAGATGGGCGGACCAAATATCCGAACGATACATCCGTCAACGTCGCAATACATCAGGCGACCGATGAAGACAAACTCCGAAGATGTCACGATCCTCAGCAGTGAGGCAACGATAAAGAAGAAGAAGTCAATCAGCAGCAGTACCACCATAACGATGCTTACGTACTCAATTTATAAAAATAATAGGACTATGCTTTCAAGTATTTCTTATTCTTGTTTTCCGATAACTGACGTGATGTTGGTAATACGTAATACGTACCATGTTTCAAGATGGTAAAATAATCTTAGATTAAATGTCATTTTTTTAATTTTAACACAGTGTACTGTAACATTTAGAGGGATTTAACATAATTCTTTATTTGACATAGGTACCCGCAAAAGCTAATATTTATTAAACTTGGCAGTAGTTTTTGACATCTTTACCAACAATTTGTAACACTGACCATAAATGACGTTCTTTTTGTTTTGTTTACATTCTTTCTATTTGTAGTTTCACTAAAGATACAAATTAACCTGCCCTTCTCTCTACTAAGGGCATCATTAGTGTTTCTGTCAGAATACTTTTCTGAATTATCAACGTAAATAACTCTTAAAATCTGCTAGGGAGCCTCTTTTCAGCACAGGTTTTTACCAAATAATAATTATGTATAGGACTCACCAGATAAAGAGGAACTGTCAATATCACATCATTTCTCAGTCATGTACGCAACACGCAGATTGTCTACCATCGTCCCATGTTGAAACAATCACGTTGAGGCTACCAGTCCAGCGTTGCATTGCAATGTTGTTCTCGTAGGTGAAGCGAACCGTTGTACACCATTGTTATGCAATAGAAGAAAATAATTGTATTAGTAAAACTTAAAAAATAAAAAAATAATAATCGTTTTATTTATCTGCAGAAATTTAAGCAATTAATTTAATTGTGGTGTCAAACCACACTGCTAAATGAATCTAAATCTAAGCATTTACTTTAACTTCATTGAATAAACTTTAGCTGGCTAATTTAGAACTACGCAAATTATTCAACTAACACTATTTATTATTGTTAAAAGAGGGGAATATTTTACATGAGTAATCTAAATTAAGTTTCGCAAAAACAAAGAATACATACCAAAGTGCCGTCCATAGTAAGTTTCACTCGATTTTTAATAATGGTGTCAATATCCCAATGGTGCTCTCGAAGGCCCGAGGTCTGCCTTGACCATAACCAATTGGTACAGATGATTTGTTGTTTACTTTATAAATCCCCCAATCTGTCTGACGAAGTCTTTGTCTTATATCTCGGGGTGTTTGGACTCTTGGCTGCGCTTTGAACGTGTTTAATCATTTTATATTTTAATGTAGGCAATTCAACTGGATCGAGTAATCACTTTCCTTTTATTATTACGCTTCCACAAAGCGTTATCTGCATTTTCTTTGTCGCTTCTCATCATACCATCTCTTGGGCGTTGCGTTCGTCATCCCACTTCTGATGTCGTCGCGTGAAGGAAAGGGTGTATCAGGATCATTGTCATCAGGGTGGTGATATCAGTATTAGATCGTCCAGATAAATTAAAGAAAAGATTCACATTTACTCCACTGTATTTATTCCAATTCATTTTTGCACATCACTTATAATTTCACTTGAAATCAGAGCAGTATCACAATGTAGGCAGTTGAGGTGATTAACTTTCTTATTTCAAAAGTGATTTTAAAATTACTTTATTTTCAAACGTAAATAACACTTTCTATAAACGAAATGTGGAGACAGTTTCAAGACGCGTCACTCCTCGGCGGCGGTCGCGCCAAGAATGGCCGCCACTCGGCCCGAGTCGTGCCGTCGAGACTCTGTCAGCACGCCCCACCAGAAGGCGCACTCCCACTTCCGTTTTCTTCGTCATGAGTCCGTACTATTGACCACATGAGTCCGTACTATTGACCGCATCCGTCATATATATATTTATTATATGAACATTTAGAACAAACAACATTGTAAATACCGTCAACATACCTAATATTGCTAGAATATAAAAATCCTAATCAGAAACCTAAATAAGTTATATAACTAGATATACCTACTTATATTATTGATATCCTTTTATTGAAAAATATTACGATTAGGTTTATGAAAGCAGGTTTAGTATAAGTGTGTGCAGTCCGGCAGAGTAGAATAGCACCAACCCCTTACACTCGTGGGTGTTGTCCTTGTACAATTTGTCGACTAATGTTTTCGAGGCAAAAGATCTAGTCTCTATAGACTGGAAAATGGGCAGCAGCGTTTTCCATTGTTATATTTATAACAATGCGCTTCCAACCGCCTCCAACCCGCTTACCGAGCGTGAAGATTATGGCAATAACCTCCCTATTTGTGGGAGAAGGCGTAAGTTATTCAGTGGACAGCATAATATTGGCGTGACATTTAACACAAATATTATAAAACGATCGCTCAAGCCGTTCTTAATCACATTTGACGTAACTTTAATACAGCTAATGAACGGTTTGATTGATTCCATTTGACGTAAATTATCGGTTTTCTCACTCACTCGCTAATCTCTACTAATGGGTTAGAAAAGGACGGAGAAGAGACGAATGATGCCAGTGATTTATTGGCGACATTTGTCTGGCCCCGTCAGTGGCACTCACAGAATTAAGGGCCGGACAAAATGTCAAATGGGAAAAGAAAGGGATTTTTTTTTCACGTAGGTACTTCTGAAGTGAGCATTAGAGAGATTATTGGGTAATGGACAGCGTTATATAAATAAAATAATAATGGATCGAAAAAAATAATTAAATACAGTACCGTAATAATAATTTAATTCAATAAGTGATGAAACCTGCACATTCAGCGACTGAATGTAACCATGATCCTGTCTGGTCAGGTTCCCTGGTAGCAGGGTCACGGAGGTCAGACGGCAGTCGCTCCACTGTAATTATTTGTAATTGCCAAATCCTGGATCATGGTCAAGGCGAACCCCGGGCCCTCGTGCTCGAGAGCACAACCGGGACATTAACGCCAAGATGATGATATTTTTTGTTAGGTCCATGTTGCGCCAAAAGGCGGAGGAACCGTTAACTAGGAGGAGTCGACATGTCGAAACATATTGAAAACTGATATACTATTTAACACAAGCGTTGCAGCGGCAAGACGTCTGTTAACGCGGAGGACTTTTGACAAATAATTTGTTACATAGTGCATGTTTGGTTGTTGAACTACTAGTATAATATTGTAATAGTTTGATAGTAAAATAGTTTTAAATTTAGTTTATGTGTAATATGTAGATACTGTAGTAGTACTAGTATCTAGTAGTGTACTAGTTGTAGTAATACTGTGGTACTACTGAATTAGTTTTAAGTGTCCAATTTATTCTCGGTATAGGTGTATCAACCGATTTTCTTATTTGTATTCCAAAGTCTATCAGCGAAGACCTGTAATTGGCTTTCTGTTTCGTAAGATTGTTATTATTATGTTGTTGGATAGCTGTTGGTCACCAAATAAAATAAAATAAAAAATAAATAAAATAAAATATTGCTTCGACATGTCCAGGCATATCTCAATCGACCCATATCGAATTCTTCTTACGCTACGTTCCCGAAACATCTCTTTTGCCTTTTCCACATTCAAACATCATCTCATACATTTCTTCAGATTCTTCATTTTCAAACCTTTATTTGTGAACTAATAAGAATATTAAAAAGAGGGTCGAAGCCGTCCTTTACATTAACAAAGCGCGAATGCCCCAAATTTGTAGCTTCCTTTCCGGTGACAATGGCATAATAACACAATAACAACGTTTAGCATACAATACCGGGTTCGAACAGAAGACGCAAGTTGGCGACCTACCAACCAGCAATCTACTGGGGTCTCTTTAATGCCCCGGAAATTGCAAACTACGATATTTCATGCATTATTGTCTTGGCTGTTAGTGTTGTCTGAGTTATGAATCTGTATATAGAGAGTAATGAGTGTACAAAAGTACATAGCTTTCTTGCAAACAGTTTGGTGCGTAAATTTTACTTAACTATGTTTTGTTGCGTCGTTAGTGTTGTGGTAGTTTGCCAGGTTTTAGCTTTGTTCACACTCTGGTTATTTAATTTATTATCAGGTTTAATGTTAAGAAACGACGTTATCCATTAAGTGATGGCGTGGATCTGGCCACTTTGCAAGTTCTGAAAGCCTATGAACCTATGGTATCCTGAAACTTCTGTCCTGTGGGTCTAAAGAGGCTACATTAGCGTTTCATAATATGATTCATAATTATTAATTTGTCACAAACTTATCTGCAGTGCCGCTATTATTGACAATTGTAAATGCCGTTTTGGCCACCGGATCAGATAAGTTTGTGGGATTCATATATGAATAATAATATGAAAAGCTAATGTGGCCTTTTTAGGCCCCAGGTGCTTCTTTGTATCCTTCGAGGTGACGTTCGGCAGCTTTCCTCCTTTGGAAGTCATAAAACAATGAGTAGCTTATCAGAAATACTAATTAATAAGGCTTTAGGTATGTTAATTCCAGCTGATTATGAGTATTTTTTAATTAGAATATGTTTATGTTCTACCAATATAAAAATTACGATCCTACGCAAAATATGTGTTTAAAATGAACAGTTTCAAAGTATAAAGGTCACAATATTCCACAAAAACGGCTGCTACGAGTACAAACATAAATTCGTTAAACAGAACCTTTTCATAAATCCCAGCCAACAAAGAGCGAGCGTAACGCGAAAATCCGTTTACAAAAATTGTGAAAATTGTAAAAATGAAATTTTTAGATATAAACTTACAAGATGAATGGACGGCAGCGCCTGTTCCCGAATTTAACGCTCGACGATTAAGGAAACTCGAGTCCATGATTCAAGTGATATTTAACAGTCTTTCAATTTGCCTGAAGCTTTTGTATCTTCGGATTCGGATTGCGAAATTCGTAATCCGCGAAGAAATATCCTATTGAGATGTATATCTAACTGTTTTCAGAGTATCTATGGTAGAGATAATATTGTTATACGGTTCTTAGATCTTCATGTAGTTTGAAGTGAAGACCTGTTAAGACAATGTTTTGACAAAGTGTCTGACAAAGTCACAATCGCCCAGAGTATGATGTGATGGTTTTGATTATTAGGTATTATTATTGTGACAGCATTTTACCACAATATTTTTACTGAAATTGCGGGATTAAACACTTTGATATTTTAAGGTTCTAAGAGCGGCTTGCGCCAAATTTTTACATTTAAGCAGACTTATAATTTTTTGTACCCATTTGAATGAAAACGTATTCAATATTTTTTAACCCCCGACGAAAAAGAGGGGTGTTATAAACTAAACTTTGTTTAATTGAAATCGGTTCTGAAGTTCAGAAAATTTTATAACAACCTGATAATTTATGATTAGGCTTCATTAGGTATAAATATTACTATTAGATTGATTGGGTTTTCGGAATCGTCAGTCATCGATGCTGCTCTGTATTCTGATTTCAATATTAAAAAAACTTATATTAATCCTATTAAGATAAACGAACAGTAAGTACAAATTAGGAAAAAATCAATTGAATCGCCAATTCCTTAGTTGATGCCGCCGAAAATACTGTCAGCAAAGAAAGTCTTTCCTGTAAGGCTCCAAGAGTCGAGCGAAATAAACCTACCTGCCGTTTGTCACCCGGAGAGGATTTGCCTCGTGATTGGCAATTTGTGTACCGACTCCTGCAGACAGGCTGGCTCCCATTTTATTTTATATTAACAAGAGATTCGACAGCCTACCGGGTGTTAGTGGGTACGACGTCTCATTTTGCTTTGTTTAAATTTTTTTTCTCAAAAAGAAAACTTGGGAGAAATCAGTGAGGAAGATTTGGAAATGAAATGGAAGGGAATGCAATGAGTGAAAGCCTTTCGTACCTCATAATCATTGCTATTGACAAAATAATATGTTGCATCTTTTATACTGTATATTATCTGTCTATATGTATTTCAGCTAACTCGTCCTATACCACCCAACGGATTTTGAATTTTGATGCTTTGATGGTTTTCATCGGAACCTTCCGTAAGGTTTATTTATAAGTATAATACGTGTACATGTAAAAAAGCCGAGATAACCAGTGCGACGTCATGGTGGGTAGCTAGTGCTAGAGATCTACGCCGAATAATAATAATAATAAGGACAAACTCACACAGTGCCAGCTAGCCCCAACTAAGCAAAGCAATTCATCGTTTTAATTTTTGCCCGGCCTGAAATCCATAAAAGACAGGCATGTTGAACAGTATACCAACGGTGCAAAATTCCCATCTTTTACTACTTTCTGTACATACTTCATGAAATGAAATTCCAAATACCAGGTCTTTGCTAAATTCATATTCCACAACTTAACCTAGAATCCAAAATTTATTTATGCTAAAATTCCTGAAATTACTATGGAAAGCCTCGCCAAGTTTTTTGGAACATTGAAACTTAAGAGTTGCTTAAGGTTCTTCTTGGAATTAGTTTGGGAAACACGACTTTTTAACCATTTGTCCTCGGTCAGCCTCGAGGCTGGGTTGAAAGGGTTACCCTTCATTATTCCTCGCCGAATTCTCCCCAGGAAGTTATTTTTTCCTTGTTAATTGTTTCGGGTTTAGAACGAAGCCGGTGCGCTGCCGTATTTTTCCTTCCGCAGCTTTCTGGGCCTAATTTTTATTCGTTACTTATTTATGGACGACACAAATGTAAATTTCTTTTTTTGCGATGTTTTGAACAACATTTTTGCGTTTTTAATAAGGTGATTTTTTAAGGATAAAAAATATATCCGATCTCCGGGTCACCAGCGGCGGAAGGATAACTATAATATATAATTGTAATCCAAGGTCGAGATAAAAAGTCTCGTAAAATATTTTAAAACTGAAACTACAACTCTTATTAGCAGCCATGTCGTTGATTTTAAAGTCAAGAAGAAATATTTTACCCCGTGTATGTACGGAAATCGTGAATCGATTCCATAATTGTTAAGATGTATCATTACCACATATATACCTACAAGTATATTAATTCTGTCCATTGTATTGCTATCTTTATTTTATTTATGATTTCTTTTATTTCTTGTATTATATGTGGCAGGAACCTTCTTTTAATCATTTAATCAAATAAAGATAGCAATATATTCAAAAATTATTTTGAATTTGAAAATTTTTTTGAATGTATTGCTATCTTTATTTGAATCATGATTATTATTTTTAAAATTTCTTGTATAATATGTGGCAGGAACCTTCTTTTAAGCATTTAATGCCGTATTGGGAGACTCCGCTCATACTCGTATTATATGCTATCTATGGGAGCCTCACATTTGCTTTCCATTTGGTAGTTTTAATTAATCGTACCTAAGTAAATGATTGTAAAGATGTTTGGTTGTTTGTTACTCCTTCACGCAAACACTACTGAACGGATTTTGTTGTTTCGCAATAGTGTAGCTTATTATCCCGAACCTCAATGTGGAAACTTAAAACCCATAGAAAAAAGTCTCATACTTATGACTTAAACACAGAGCAGAAAAAAAAACTTTGCCGTGAAGGTCGTTAACTTTCCAATTTTTTAGTCTCCAATTATAAAACAGATTATAATTTTGAAATTGTAAAGAAAAAATTGAACAAAAGAGGATTTGTACAAAGCGGATTTGTGAACACCACAAACGTTAGATTAGTTTGATCAGGACGCTATTCAACCAATCAAAACCCTTTTCAAACAAACAGTTTTAATAATCATACGTAAAATCAATAAAACTCTTTGTTTTCATGTAGTCCTATGATTTTTATAATGCTTTTGTATTATGTAGCCCTCTAGCTATGCTTCTGCGTATTCCATGTAAGTGTGTACCGGTAAAAAAGAGTCAGATGGAGCGTCCGTGGCCGATTGGTTAAGGTTTAAACGAGAGGTACCAGGTTCCAATCCCACTGAGGCCATGTACCAATGACTCTTTTCTGAGTTATGTACATTAGTTGAATTCAAACCGATGCTCTTATGGTGAGTAAAAATATCGAGATGAAAACTACACATTCAGGTCAGGTTCCCCTAGTAGCAGGGTCACGGAGGTCAGATGGCAGTTGAGCCACTGTAATTATCTGGTCCACCGAATTCTAGATCATGGTCAAGGCGGACCTCATGCCCACGTGCGCGAATGCGCGACCGGGATCTTGCCGCCAAGAGGATGACTTTGCATTATAAACTGTATATATATATTTCCTGTAATGTTATAAATTGTAGAGATTACATACATACATACATGATGTATCTACCGCCAAAAGATGATAACGTATCTACCCCCAGAAATAGCTAAAAATTATTCAACCTGTAGGAATGGAAAGCGGATATGCATTGTGCAGGCAAACAGCGCAACAGTATTTGAATAAGGCTCGGGCTCGAAGCGTGTTCGCGCTAGTTGCATACCGGTCACGTGCATTTCGAACCCACAAAGTTATCGACAGCGTCGCTGTTGTTGCATTGTCCATGACATTTCAGAATGTTACGCTTAGTTCCAGTTTTGGCCGCCGGGTGGAATAACTTTGCACGTTTGCGGGATCCACCTGCTCACGGATCCGTGTAACGACGCGAACGTGACGGATCAGTTGGATCCAGGCGGTGTTGTCTCGTGTAAAACAATTGCAGTTTGCAGTACGTTTGCAGTTGGGGATTTTTAGGAAACTGCGCGGTGCAGGTGCGAAGCTGTGCGAACGATTTGCTGGAATCGTAGACTAAGGAACGTTTTACCCTCGGTTTTAGCCGTGAAGGTAGCTAACTTTCCAATTATTTTGACTGGAACTTCTCTTCGGGTCAGTATTTTAAGTCTGAACTAAAATAACAAACTTTAGACGTGACGTGCTCGGTACACTGTATCTGTATAATAAGTATGTATTTAAAAAAGTATTAAAGTAGCTTATCAGTTATCTAACACCCATTACACAAGCGTTACTTACGTTTGGGGCTAGATGGCGCTGTATAAATTTTTCCAGGCATATTCATTTATTATTATTTATTTGACCCGAACATGCAAATATTGCACATTCAATAAAATCTTATAAAATACACGATCCCTCTTGTAGCATTTGTCTATCAACAATTTCGCCCCAAGTCATAGATCTACCCAACACCTACCCATATCAGTTTCATCTGCACAAGCGAGAGTTCCAGCTGTATTCCAACTCGTTTCAACTGTTAACCGGAGTTTATTTCACTTTGTTTACAGGTAACTACGCTATATTGAAACCGGGATCAGTCTTCGGCAGTTATTTGGAAAGTTACACAGGTAAGTTTTCACTGTAGACCAGCCTTTTGTCGGAGAACCGATTTCCGATTGGGTGGCAACCCTTTTCAAGTTAGTATCGCGAACTCAAAAATAAAAAGTAACGAGCCCTTGAAAGATTTTAAGCGTAAATTAGCCCCACATATTATGCAAACTTATTGAAATGATGTTGAAAGGTTGTTAATTTGGTCTAGTGAAGTGGCAAATGTGTTTATGTATCATGTACGTGATTTTGTAAAATCTAATGCATAGGTATTGACTGTGGTGCTGTTATGTACGAGTGAACGATACTATATAAATCTGTATGTATTCAACATTCTTTTCATGTAGATATCTTGCCCTAAAGAGTGTTCAGGCGTTTAATTTTAAGGCATCAGCTGTACCTATCGGCCCGCGGGCCGAAACCAGGCCTGGCCGAAACGCCACATATGATGGAGAAGAGAACCTGATCAAAGGTATTAAGAAAACCTGTAATCTGTAGCCAGCCTGGAAATATGTACATAGCGTAGGTACTAAACTCATTGAGATGATTGTGATCTATCTAGAATTTTGCTTATATTTTTATTATTTTGCTGTGATATCAGCTATTTAACTCCATATTTGTTAGTTTTACATTCGCATCTTTTGCGTATGAATATAAATGATTAGGCCACCGACAAAACTACTAATGAGCTTATCGAAGACCCTTTACAAAGAACCCTCAACCCTTTGCTAATGAGAATAAGACTTTAATCCAAAATGGTCTGTTATTGATTGATGTAATTAGAAACCTCCATACAAACCCCAGATTTAGTCTTCAATAGAAAGCCTAACAAAATAATGTTGTCCATTGCCGACTCAAAACTCATATCTCAAACCGTATTCTACCTCGCTTGTATGTCACTAGGTACTAGGGTTGCCAACATGTTTCAAGAACATTAGAGAATTTTAAAGAATGACCGGAAAGAAAACGAAGAAAGAAGAACATTTAGGGTGTAAAAAAATAGTATCCGTATATATAAAAAAATATAGTACCTATACTCTAATTATGACTTTTAAGCAGAATTTTTTACAGTTTGTTGTCGAAGGGGGTGGTGCTATTCTACCGGACACCACACAAATTGTTAAATTTTTATTCAACGAAAAGGTGTATTTTTTTGTAAAATGGCTCTTATTACACCCGAAGAAAGTGTTGCCGCTGTATTGCTAAAATATAGTCGATTTGGCTACTGTTCCGACAGGATCCAATATATAAGTGTGTGTTTAAGTTGACTCTCTGTACATTACATGTCTGAATTCTCTAATTGTCCGTGAAAATTGTTGTCTGGAAGAGATCGCTTTCAACGTAAGACCGCCTTTATAAAATTGTCTTGCTGTAACCATTTGTACTGTCCTTTCTATGTACAATATAATCATCTTGGCGATAATTCCCGGTTGTGCCCTCGTTTACGAGGACCCGGGGTCCGCCATGATCGAGATTTTGGCATATCAGATAATTACAGTAGAGCGACTGCCATCTGACCTCCGTGACCCTGCTACCAGGGGAATCTGACCAGATTGGATCATGGTTACACATTCAGTCGCCTGAATATGCAGGTTTCATCACTATGTTTTCCCTCACTGTAAGAGCATCGGTTAGATGTACATAACTCAGAAAATAATAATTGGTACATGGTCGTAATGGGATTCGAACCCGGGACCTCTCGCTTATGAGTCGGACCCCGTAACCACTAGGCCACCGACGCTCTCCCTTTCTATGTAAAATACAGAGTTGTAACCAAATAAAGAAATAATATATATTCTACCTATATAGTATCTTGACCTAAAACATAGTAGAATATAGTACATTTGGCAACCCTACCGCGCCCCCACCCTGCTCGCTCCCCTTTTCAGTCGTTGCCGGTTTTTTTATTCGTTCGTACTGCCTTCCGCTCATTTCCTGCTAGCAATTGTCTTCTTTCAATTGCCGTGCTCGGTCGCCATATAACGATTCAGTTGGTGGCAACCTTTAGGTACCTTTTTCAGAGCGCCTTGTTCCGTTCGGGTACGCGATCGAGTTCTGGTTTGGATACAGTGTTTCTAGATAGTTTGTTTTCGCCTGAAATAAAGAATGTGGCTCCATAGTCATAGCCCAATAAGAACAATACTTAGGTACTTAAGAAATTTTCCAATGTCGTGAATGCCACGGACTGGCACGAAATCAAACATATAAGAAAATACCTAGAATTTTCGTCGACAGACGCTTTACGTAGCAAACTTTTCAAAACATTATAAGATATTTGGGACGATTTGCTGCCTAACTGTGATACTTCACCATAAATATAATGTACCTAATTATTTTTTACAAATGGTTTGATATTTCCATAAAACATCGTGATGAAACCTGCGCATTCAGTCACTGAATTTGTAACCATGATCCAATCTGGTCAGGCTTCCCTGAAAGCAGGGTCACGGAGGTCAGATAGTAGTCGCTCCACTGTACTTATCTGGTCTGAAAAATCCTGGATCCTGGTCAAGGCGGACCAGGGCCCTTGTACGCGAGGACTCAAACGGGACATTAAGGCCAAGATGTGATGATGATGGTTTGAAATTACCATAAACCTATACTGAATTGAGACAGACAGACGAAGGCGACAGAAGCGCGAGCTCCAAGTAGTTTACTTACGAAACGCTAAAAAGTATAGTAAATCCAAACAAAAGTTTAAAAAAAGAAAAATATTAGGTATTATTAGACTGTGAGGGTGCCGTAGGTTATCCTACGAAATCGAGAACAAGAAAAATTCCACTTTGTAGTGATAGTAGACATTTAGGAGACCCACAAAATGTTGGTCTGCCCTTGCACAAGCCAGCACAAACCCAAACTTTGGCCTTTTAAATCAAATATTTTAAGAGAGGTAGGGCATAGCGGGGTATCCCGTTTGAATTGTAAAGTAAAGTAAAGTAAAGTAAAACACATTTATTACACTCAAACAATTGGAGCCGCCCGACTGGAGAAGTACCTCCACCTTACAGAATACCGCAGCTAAACAATACTCTTTTAAATAGTATTGTGTTTCTGCCGGTGAGTAAGGTTTCCAGAGCTCCATGGGGTGGGAATTTGGGGAACCGTGGCTTTGGCAGTGGAGGGATATTTGCCTTTTTGCTGCCAGAGTAACGTGTAATAGAGGTGGGCAGCGCATTGGCGATAGTCTCGGTGTTGCTAATGTCTATAGGCAGTGGTGACCAGTTTCCATCAGGTGGCCAGCTTGCCTATCGTATGACATAAAAAAAAAATTTCTTTATTGAGTAGGACATTATATTATATCTCTTTCAATCATCAAAGAGGAAGGGGTAGCATAGTAGGAAAGAAACTTTCGTAGCGATTATACTTATAAATCCTCTTGAGTGTGTACTATAGTAAAAAACCGGGGTGCCTCACATTTTTTTTTGTTTCGCTTTTCAGCAACATTATAGTCACAAAAGAGAAAAGTGACCATAAATAAATATGCTGTGTGATAATGTGAACCCGCAAGTTCTAGATTTGAGCCTCGTTAATACTTGTGGAGGGTTTTACCCCAGCAGGCGGGCAGGTGAACGCAGTGTTGGACATAAACAACAGAAAACGGACGTAAGTGTCAAAGATGTTGGCGCTATAAGAATCTATTCTATTGTCTGCATTCATCATCACAGCCCGTAACAGTCCACTGCTGGACATAGAGCCTCTCCCACGAAAGGGGAGGTCATTGCCATAATCTCCACGCTTGGCAGGCGGGTTGGAGATCGCAGTTTTTAAATATAACAATGGAAAATGCTGCTGCCCATTTTCCAGTCTACGGAGACTCTTGATCTTTTGCCTCGATAACATTAGTCGCCTTGTACGACACCCATGAGTGTAAGGGGTTGGTGCTATTCTACTCTGCCGGACACCACACGGCCACGGTCTGCATTAGGTTTCCCAAATTCGATTTGTATTTGTACCTGGGCATTGGCACGCCTTTTTATAATGGACTAGCGACTCGCCCTAGCTTCGCAAGGGTTTCCTCAGCTTTCTTTACTATAATGCAGATGCAATATAACCTTCCGAAACAAATTCTCTAACTGATGGTGAAAACCACATCATAATCCGTTGCGTGGTTACTAAACCAAACTACTAAGGGCCGATTATTCCATCCTCAGATAAAACATATCGGTCTGATAAGTTATTATGCAACTAAAATAAAATTGTATAATTACTTCATAATTGTAAAAGATTATAGTTTGTTTTAATTTGGCAGTGTATTACTTTATCGAGCCGATAAACTTTATCTGACTGAGGATTGAAAAACAGGCCCTAAGTTAGCTGAAATACAGACTGACAGATAGAGAGACGCGGAGAGCGTATATTACGTTACGCGTCGCTTCGCTGTTAAAAACACGTTTTAAGACCTTATTTTATGAGACCTTATTCTACTTTGATTTGCTCTCACACTTTTTGCTTCTGAATTTAGACGAATAGCCAAATGTATAGCGCCGAAGCCATCCTGTAGGCACTGAATTTGTGATCTGTATAGACGACAAATCCTCACACGTAGCAATAACGTCACTATCCACTAGTGGCCACGTAATCGCTTGTTTGTGGATATCACCGTTATCATATACATACATTTCTACACAAAGTTAAGCTAAGGTGACTTATTAAAAATACTTGTCAAGTGTGAGCATAGCAAAACTACGCAGTGCATGTACAGTGATTTTTAATACAGGCTGTAATAGTTAAGTGTGCCGATTATTCGTCAAATATAAAAGAAATAAATAAATAAATATTCGTGGTCAAATTCACACAGCGCCACCCAGCCCCAAACTAAGCAAAGCTTGTACTATGGGTGCTAGATAACTGATATACTACTTAAATACTTTTTTAAATACATACTTATTATACATAGAACACCCAGACTCATAACTGAAATTAAAATTCATCATTTCAATTTCTGCCCGGCCGGGAATTGAACCCGGGACCTCTTGCGTGGCCGACTGACATGTTGACCATTGAACCACTCAGGTCGTCAAATAGCGACAACCTTCAAACTGATAACGAAAGTACGTTATCTAACGACTAAACGGCAATTTCATACTATTTACTGCAGAATCGTATTCAACGATTACACAGTGCAATCCTGTATAGATAACTGTAACTCGCCCAGTTACCAGCTAGCAGTCAGCGTGGCTGATACACGTGAAATGCGTTGGTGCTATTCTATTGTAGTGACTACACAGATAAGTACCTACTGCCTAGATACCTCGTTTCATGTTCAGCGTGCCCTAAAACTTGTACAATGGAGGACTTGTTCGAGGCCAGTTTAAAAGCTATATGCGTCGAATAAAGTGTAAGTCAGACTTTAGTCCATCGACTCGATAAGAAAAAGAGGATACCTCAAAGGCCGGCACCGCATCCAGCATCCGCTCCCCTTAGTTTGTAGATGTCCTGGACGGCGGTGGCAAGTTTCCATCAGATGGACCGTCCTTGTGCCTCACTAGGCAATAAAGAAAACGTCTTGCGATGCTGTAAAATAGTACCTAGTACATACATAGGGCGTTAGTATCCAGATTTCGGTAGTTATCTACAAAACTGTGATAGGTACCTAAGACCGATTCTCATGTGTACCAAGGTCACCGATAGCCCGGAGCATAGAGAGGCTCAAGTGGCAGTGGAGAAGGCACATAGCTCGCAGAACAGACGGCTAATGGGGCAGTAAAGTTCTCGAGTGGCGACTACGTAATAAAAACGCTGCGTGGGAAGGTGGACTGCCGATCTGGTAAGAGTCGTAGCTTTCAGCCGGGTGCGGACGGCGCAAGACCGGCCTTTGTTGAGATCTTTGTCCTAGGCCTATGTCCAGAAAGTGGCACGATGAAAATGAGACCTGGACACTTACACTAAAACACTTGAATGAGCTTCTGGTGTCTGAGCGGATAGAAATAAGCTGGCGGATTCGCAAATATAGGCACCGAACTCATTTCTGTCCGAAACACAGTTTTCAGTCAATCTGGGTCCCACCAAGAAACGCCCAGTGCCAGTGGCTTGTTCCAGGTACCGCTGGAAAGATATGGTAGACTCTGATCATTGCGAGCAGCAACCGAGGTTGACCATCTCCATTGGCTTACTTCGCTCATCGAAGTAACGGCCCATTTACCCATTATTTACTTAATGTATGAAATAAACGAAGCAAAATCTAACACGACGACACTATCGCTCAAATAACGTCCGACTCGTGTCGCAACCAAAACGTCACATCCACATAACACGCTCACTTAATTAAAAACGCCAAATCAAAGCACAATGTCGGTACGCAGTGGTAGAGCAACAGCAATAATATTAACTGCCGATCCGGGTCGAAGCAAGGCGTTTAATTCCAGTTTATCGGTACTCCTAGTTGCCTCTGTTGGTTACGTAACCGGCCGGGCGTAATATCGTTGTTCACGATAAAGCGCACGTGCGCGCGCGCACACGTGTAAGTGTGTTGATAAATACAGCGGTCGCGCCGCGGGCGGAAGGCTGTGTCTTTGTATCTTCGTACTTCTCTCCTGTTGGGCAATATTGGGTTAGTACCATTCCGTCTAAGATGCTAATGGTGTAAGCAGGAATTGGTCTAATAAGTAATACACAGCGCCATCTAGCCCCAAAGTAAGCAAAACTTGTGTTATGGCTGTTAGATAACTGATAAGCTACTTATATACTTCTTTTTAAATGCTTACTTATTATACATACTACACCCAGACCCGTAGCAGAAATAAAAATTCATTATTTCAATTTCTGCTCAGCCGGGAATCGAACACGGGACCTCTACGTGGCGACAGGCATGTTAACCAACTGAACCACTCAGGTCACAATATTTTACCAATCACGAATAAAGAATAGATCCGGAGTAGATCCACAGGCTTGGTGTTCAGTTCCCTTAATTGTCAGTAGATATTACTAGACATCAGATAGAATGCAATGGCGACATGGCCAAAATATGTCAATCTGATAGATTTCATTCAGATTCATAGCTCAATTTTGTATAAAAATATAAATAATCATCTTATAATTAATGTCCCGTGTGTAGTCGTGCACGAGGGCCCGGGGTCCGCCTTCACCATGATCCCGGATTTGGAAAATGAGGTAATTACAGTGGAGCGACTGCCATTTGACCTCCGTGACCCTGCTACCAGGGGAACCTAACCAGATTGGATCATGGTTACACATTTAGTCGCCTGAATGTGCAGATTTCATAACGATGTTTTTCCTCGCCGTAAGAGCATGGGTATGTATTCAACTAATGTACATAAATCAGAAAAGAGTTATTGGTACATGTACATTGTCAGCAAGACAACAGCCAACTGTGAATTGTACTACTATGAGTAGTGTATGTATATAAAACGAAATACTAGATCATTTTAACCGCATTTATTTTTATTTTTATCCCATACGGCCTACGTCCATGTGAAAAAATTACGATTATATCTACTGAAAATGTTGCTATAGGGTAAGATGTTTTCTTTTCCACGGACCGGTCAACCGACGTGGACTTGTAACTGGTGGCATTGCTTACTTATCACGATAACATTTCTAATTTAAGGTTTTATAAAGTTTATATTAATCTCAGTAGTGCTCTCGCAAGCGCGAGCCGAGAGGCGACATAGCCCAAATGTGTCGATCTGATTTCAATATTTTAATATTTTTATTATAAAAATAAAAATATAAATAATCATCTTATAATTAACGTCCCGTGTGTAGCCGCGCACGAGGGCCCAGGATCCGCATTGACCATGATCCAGGATTTGGCAGATCAGGTAATTACAGTAGAGCGACTGCGGTCTTGGCCGTGTGGTATCCGGCTGAGTAGAATAGCATCAACCGCTAACACTCGTGGGTGCCGGCGACCAATGTTTATGTCTCCGTAGGCTGGAAAATGGGCAGCAGCGTTTTCCATTGTTATATTTACAACACTGCGATCTCCAACCCGCCTGCCAACCGTGGAGATTATGACAATAACCTCCCCTCTCCTGGGAGAGGCCTTAAGTCCTGCAGTAGGCTGATATGGGCTGTGGTGAGGATGACTACCGTCTGTCTCTGTAACCCTGTTAACAGGGGAACCTGCCTATTTACGTCTGCATAACTGTCTGTTTTATTGGACGAAAAATTATTCCATCCAAATAGTTACCCATATATGGGGAATAATAGTTCCTAACTGGTTATCAAAATTTGGTTAACTATAACTGTAACAAAAGATTTTCATACATTTGCCTGAATGCGTAGGTTTCCTCACGATGTGTGGTTTCTTAATTCATAAAACAATATAGACGCCTTCAAGGCAAGAGTGAATGGGCTGTTCCTAGACAGGCATGATCCATCATCGGCCGCATCGTCACTTACCACCGCCGTGAGATGGCCTGGCTAGTCTAATGATATAAAAAAGATGTTTTCCCTCACCGTAAGAGCACCGGTTAATGTTTCACTAATGTACATAACAGAAAAAAGTCATTTATACCTACGTGGCGGCACTGAGAATCGAACTCGGTACCTTTCGTTCACCAGTTGGATTGGCCCTCGACGCTGACGAGAGTCGAGATTTTAAAAACAAATTGGTTTAAAAAAACGAGGAATTTGTCGAAAATAATCCGTTTTCCGGTCTATGGAGATCCCTTAAAATATATGTAATTAGGCACCTTAATACCTACTTATTTGTATTAGGTAAGTATATAAATTCCTATAATAAATAAATTGAGTAGGTAGTACATAAGTATTACTATTATTTAGTTTTAAAAATTGCCGTGAAACTCTACAAATAAATAGTTCGTTCATTATTCAAGAGATGTCGTAACCGTCGCGTCCTGTTTATATCTATTCTTGTCGTACTCAGCGTAACCCATATACGGCTATCTCGTATTACGATTTGGAATTACGTTTTTACGTTATATTTTTAGGTAGAGACAGCTTTGTAAAATACTAAAATTAATTTACAAACGACTGGCGAAAAAAGATTATCAATTTTATACGTTTTGGCGGAGTTATAAGCAAAAATCCTACATCGCGCTAACGAAATTTTCGCTGCGCTCCTTATATATACCGGGCGCATCGCAAGTATTGTGGGGAGTCCGTTTCTACTCAGGCAAGCAGTGAATGAGGGTGCGCGAGCTGCCTTAATTCCCATCCCATTTGTGATGCGCAGCTCTGGTTAAGCTGTCGCAGATGAGGCCCTAGTGCCTGTATGCGTTTAAATACGTCGATTAGGCTGAAAGTATGCCGTTGAAACCCCGGTCGAGCAAACCGGGTAAAGTTTAATAGG